>JARJHM010000060.1:0-702561 GCA_033356055.1 Carex pumila | reverse complement strand
AAGGTGCTCCAAACACCTTCAATTGGAGCTCAGTATTGGGGTTGTAAATGGCCTATTATCTTGCCATATACACTACAGGGGTGCTCCAAACACCTTTAATCGGAGTGTGGTATTAGGTTTGTAAATGCCCTATTATCTTGCCATATGGAGACATTGCTCGAGTGCTCGAAACACCTTCAATTTAATTGTTGTATTAGGGTTGTAGATGGTCTACTATCTAGCTATATAGAGACACTACTAAGGTGATCCAAACACCTTCAATAGGAATTGATTATTACGATTATAAATGCCCTATTATCTTGCCATATAGAGACACTATTAGAATGCTCCAAACACCTTTAATTGGAGTGCTGTATTAGGGTTGTAAATACCCTATTATCTTGCAATATCAAGACACTACTAAAGTGCTGCAAACACGTTTAATTGGAGTGTTGTATTAGGGTTGTAATTGCCTTATGGTTACAATATAGAGACACAACAATAGTGCTCCAAACACCTTCAATCGGAGTGTTGTACTAGGGTTGTCAATGCCCTATTATCTTGCCTTACCGAGACATTACTAGAGTGCTCCAAACACCTTTAATCGGGGTGTTGAATTAGGTTTCTAAACACCCTATTATCAGGGTTGTAAACACCATATTATCTTGCCATATAGATACACTACTAAGGTTCTCCAAACACCTTCAATTGCAGTGCAGCATTTGGGTTGTAAATGCCCTATTATCTTGCCATATAGAGACACTACAGGGGTGCTCCAAACACCTTCAATTGGAGTGTTGTATTAGGGTTGTAAATGCCCTATTATCTTGCCATCTGATGACACTACTAAAGTGCTCCAAACACCTTCAATCGGAGTGTTGTATTAGGTTTGTAAACGCCCTATTATCTTGCCATATAGATACACTACTTAGGTGCTCCAAACACCTTCAATTGGAGTGCACTATTAGGGTTGTAAATCCTATTATCTTGCCTTCTGGAGACACTACTAGAGTGCTCCAAACACCTTTAATCGGGGTGTTGTATTAGGTTCTTAAATGCCCTATAATCTTGTTCTATAGAGACACAACAAGAGTGCTCCAAAAATCATCAATTGGAGTGTTGTATTAGGGTAGTAAATGCCATATTATCTTGCTATATAGAGACACTACTAGAGTGCTCCAAACACCTTCAATTGGAGTGTTGTATTAGGGTTGTATACGCCCTACTATCTTGCCATATAGATACACAACTAGAGTGCTACGAACACCTTCAATTGGAGTCTTGTATTAGCTTGCTAAATGCCCTATTATATTGCCATATAGACACAACAAGAGTGCTCCCAACTCCTTTAATTGGAATGTTGTTTTAGGGTTGTCAATGCCCTATTATCTTACTATATAGAGACACAAGAAGAGTGCTCCAAACACCTTCAATCGGAGTGTTGTATTTGGGTTGTTAATGCCCTATTATCTTGCCATATAGAGACACTATAGGGGTGCTCCAAACACCTTTAATCGGAGTGTTGTATTAGGGTTGTAAATGCCCTTTTATCTTGCCCTATTTAGACACTACTAAGGTTCTCCAAACAGCTTCAATTGGAATGTTGTATTAGGGAGGTAAATGCCTTATTATCTTGCCATATAGAGACACTACTATAGTGCTCTAAACACCTCTAATCGGAGGGTTGAATTAGGGTAGTAAATGCCCTATTATCTTGCCATATAGAGACACTACTAGAGTGCTCCAAACACCTTCAATCAGAGTGTTGTATTTGGGTTGTAAATGCTCTATTATCTTGTCTTCTGGAGACACAACTGGAGAGCTCCAGACACCTTCAATTGGAGTGCAGTATTAGGGTTCTAAATGGCCCATTATCTAGCCATATAGAGACACTACTAGAGTGCTGTATTAGGGTTGTATTATCTTACCATCTATAGACACTTCTAGATTGCTCCAAACACCTTTAATCGGAGGGTTGTATTAGGGTGGTAAATGCCCTATTATCTTGCCCTATAGAGACACAACTAGAGTGCTCCAAACACCTTCAATTGGAGTATTGTTTTACGGTTGTAAATGCCTTATTGTCGTACCACTTAGAGACACTATAGGGATGCTCGAAACACGTTTAATTGGAGTGTTGTATTAGGGTTGTAAATGTCTTATTATCTTACTATATAGAGACACAACAAGAGTGCTCCAAACACCTTTAATCGAAGTGTTGTGTTAGGGTTGTAAATGCCCTATTATCTTGCCCTATAGAGACACAACTAGAGTGCTCCAAACATGTTCAATCGGAGTGTTGTATTAGGGTTGTAAATATTCTATTATCTTTCTATCTGGAGACACTGCTAAAGTGCTCCAAACACCTTCAATCGGAGTGTTGTATTAGGTTTGTAAATGCCCTCTTATCTTGCCCTATGGAGACACAACTAAAGTGCTCAACACACCATTAATTGGAGTGTTGTATTAGGGTTGTAAATGCCCTATTATCTTGCTATATAGACACTAATAGAGTACTCCTAACACCTTCAATTGGAGTGTTGCATTAGGGTTGTAAATGCCCTATCTTGCCAAATAGATACACTACTAAGGTGCTCCAAACACCTTCAATTGGAGTGCAGTCTTAGGGTTGTAAATGTCATATTATCTTGTCATCTGGAGACACTACTAAATTACTCCAAACACCCTCAATTGGAGTGTTGTATTAGGGTTGTCAATGCGCTATTATCTTGTCATCCCAAGACACTATTAAAGGCCTCCAAAAACGTTTAATTGGAGTGTATTATTAGGGTTGTAAATGCCTTATTATGTTACTATATAGACACACAACAAGAGTGCTCCAGACGCCCTATTATCTTGCCATATAGATAAACTACTAAGGTGCTCCAAACACCTTCAATTGGAGTGCTGTATTAGGGTTGTAAACGTCCTATTATCATGCCATATAGATACACTACTATGGTGATCCAAACACCTTCAATTGGAGTGTTGTATTAGGGTCATAAATGCCCTATTATCTTGCCATATAGAGACACTAGTAGAGTGCTCGAAAAATCTTTAATTGGAGTGTTGTATTAGGGTTGTAAATGTCATATTATCTTGCCCTATAGAGACACAACTAGAGTGCTCCAAAGACGTTCAATTGGAATGTTGTATTAGGGTCGTAAATGCCCTATTATCTTGCCATGTAGAGACACTACTAGAGAGCACCCAACACCTTCAGTTGGAGTGCTGTATTAGGGTTGTAAATGCATTATTATGTTACCATATATAGACACTACAAGAGTTCTCAAAACACCTTCAATTGGAGTGTTGTATTAGGGTTGTAAATGCCTTATTGTCGTACCATGTAGAGGGACTAAAGGGGTGTTGCAAACATGTTGAATTGGAGTGTTGTCTTAGGGTTGGAAATGCCTTATTATCTTACTATAGAGAGACACAACAAGAGTTCTCCAAACACCTTCAATTAGAGTGTTGTATTTGTAAATGCCCTATTATCTTGCCCTATAGAGCCACAACGAGAGTGTTCCAGACACCTTCAAATGGAGCGCAGTATTAGAATTGTAAACGCCCTATTATCTTACCATATAGATACACTACAAGGGTGCTCCAAACACCTTCAATTGAAGTGTTGTATTAGGGTTGTAAATGCCCTATTATCTTGCCATCTGATGACACTACTAAAGTGCTCCAAACACTTTCAACTGGAGTGTTGTATTAGGGTTGTAAACGCCCTACTATCTTGCCATATAGATACACTACTAAGGTGCTCCAAACACCTTCAATTTGAGTGCAGTATTAGGGTTGTAAATGCCCTATTATCTTGCCTTATGGGGACACTACTAGAGTGCTCCAAACACCTTTAATTGGGGTGTTGTATTAGGTTTGTAAATGCCCATCTTGCCCTATAGAGACACAACAAGAGTGCTCCAAACACCTTCAATTGGAGTGTTGTATTAGGGTTGTAAATGCCCTATTATCTTGCCATCTGATGACACAACTAAAGTGCTCCAAACACCTTCAACTGGAGTGTTGTATTGCGGTTTCAAATACCCTATTATATTTCCATTTAGAGACACTACTAGAGTGCTCCAAACACCTTCAACTGGAGTGTTGTATTAGGGTTGTAAATGCCCTATTATCTTGCCATCTAATGACACTACTAAAGTGCTCCAAACACCTTCAACCGAAGTGTTGTATTAGGATTGTAAACGCCCTATGATCTTTCCATATAGATACACTACTAAGGTGCTCCAAACACCTTCAATAGGAGTGCAGTATTAGGGTTGTAAAAGCCTTATTATCTTGCATTATGGGGACACTACTAGAGTGCTTCAAACACATTTAATCGGGGTGTTGTATTAGGTTTGTAAATGCCCTATTATCTTGTCCTATAGAGACACAACAAGAGTGCACCAAACACCTTAAATTGGAGTGTTGTATTAGGGTGGTAATGCCCTATTATCTTGCCCTATAGAGACACTACTAGAGTGCTCCAAACACCTTCAATTGGAGTGTTGTATTAGGGTTGTAAACGCCCTATTATGTTGCCATATAGATACACAACTAGAGTGCTCCAAACACCTTCAATTGGAATCTTGTATTAGCGTGCTAAATGCCCTATTATATTACCATATAGAGACATTACTTGAGTGCTCCAAACATCTTCAATTGGAGTGTTGTATTAAGGTTGTAAATGCCCTATTATCTTGCCATATAGATACACTACTATGGTGCTCCACACACCTTCAATTGGAGTGCAGTATTTGGGTTGTCAATGCTTTATTATCTTGCTATCTGGAGCCACTACTAGAGTGCTCCAAAAACCTTTAATCGGAGTGTTGTATTAGGGTTGTGAACGCCTTATTATCTTGCCCTATAAAGACACAACTAGAGTGCTCCAAACACGTTCAATTGGAATGTTGTATTAGGGTGGTAAATGCCCTATTATCTTGCCCTATAGAGACACTACTAGAGTGTTCCAAACACGTTCAATTGGAGTGTTGTATTAGGGTTGTAAATGCCCTATTATCTTGCCCTATAGAGACACAACTAGATTGCTCCAAACACCTTCAATTGGAATGTAGTATTAGGGTGATAAATGCCCTATTAACTTGCCGTATATAGACAATGGTAGAGTGCTCCAAACACTTTCAATTGGAGTGTTCTATTTGGGTTGTAACTGCCCTATTATCTTGCCATATATAGATACACTACTAAGGCTCTCCAAACACCTTCAATTGGAGTGCAGTATTAGGGTTGTAAATATCATATTATCTTTCCATCTTGTCACACTACTAGAGTGCTCCAAACACCTTTAATAGGAGTGTTGTATTAGGTTTGTAAATGCCCTATTATCTTGCCCTATAGAGAGACAATTGGAGTGCTCAACACACCATCAATTGGAGTGTTGTATTAGGGTTGTAAATGCCCTATCATCTTGCCATATAGAGACACACTACCAGAGTGCTCCAAACACCTTCAATTGGAGTGTTGTATTAGGGTTATAAACGCTCTATTATCCTGCCATATAGATACACTACTAAGGTGCTCCGAGCACCTTCAATTGGAGTGCAGTATTAGGGTTGTCAATGCCCTATTATCTTAAGACACTATTGAAGTGCTCCAAACACGTTTAATTGGAGTGTTTTATTAGGGTTGTAAATGCCTTATTATCTTACTATATAGACACACAACAAGAGTGCTCCAAACGCGCTATTATCTTGCCATATAGATACACTACTAAAGTGCTCCAAACATCTTCAATTGGAGTGCACTATTAGGGTTGTAAAAGCCCTATTATCTTACCATCTGTAGAAACTACTAGAGTGCTCCAAACACCTTCAATTGGAGTGTTGTATTAGGGTTGTAAACGCCCTATTATCTTGCCATATAGATACACTACTAAGGTGATCAAAACACCTTCAATTGGAGTGTTGTGTTAAGGTGATAAATGCCCTATTATCTTTCCATATAGAGACACTAGTAGAGTGCTCGAAACACCTTTAATCAGAGTGTTGTATTAAGGTTGTAAATGCCATATTATCTTACTATATAGAAACACTACTAGAGTGCTCCCAGCACCTTCAATTGGAGTGTTGTATTACGGTTGTAAATGCATTATTATCTTACCATATAGAGACACTACAAGAGTGCTCCAAACACCTTCAATTGGAGTGCTGTATTAGGGTTGTAAATGCCTTATTGTCTTACCATATATAGATACTATAGGCTCCAAACACCTTCAATTGGAGTGTTGTATTAGGTTTGTAAATGCCCTATTATCTTGCCATTTAGAGACACTACTAAAGTGCTCCAAACACTTTTAATTGGAGTGTTGTATTAGGGTTGTAAATAACCCTATTTTCTTGCCATATCGAGACACTACTTAAGTGCTCCAGACACGTTTAATTGGTGTGTTGTTGTATTAGGGTTGTAAATGCCCTATTATCTTGCCATCTGGAGACACTGCTATGCTCCAAACACGTTTAATTGGAGTGTTGTATTAGGGTTGTAAATGCCCTATTATCTTGCCATATAGAGACACTACTAGAGTGCTTCAAATACCTTCAATCAAAGTGTTGTATTAGGGTTGCAAACGTTATATTATCTTGCCATATATATACATTACTAGAGTGCTCCAAACACCTTCAATTGGAGTGTTGTATTAGGGTTGTAAATGCCTTATTGTCTTACCTTATAGATGTTACACTAAGTGCACCACTAATTGCTCAAAAACTTAAATTAAATTGCAATTGAAAGTAAATATATGAGTTTAGAGAAATTGGACACGTAGGATGTTAACAGAGTTCGGCAAAACAAAGGCCTACGTCTCCGGGGCTGCGCAACCTCAAGTGGTGCGCTTTCTATTACCCAATACGAAAGCAATCTCTTATTTTTTTTGCATAAACATATATTCTATCGCTGAATCGATCTCTCAAACCATGTGTCTTTCATGTGGGACTAATAATATCAATAAGGAACTAATAGAAGTTCTTAGTTCTAACTTGCAAATAAAGACTAATTTGCTTTTGTTTGTATTGCATGTTATCTGCGGAGCACAATTTTGCTGGGAGATCTGGAACTCGAAGCAAAACAAGAAGGGCTGTGATGGAAGATAGTAGATTATTTTTGTTTATATCATTGTATTTTTGTTCATGTACAAGTTTCAATAGTTGTTGATGCATGGAATTATAATTTCAATTTGTGGTGCTTTTGTATGCTACTATTATTTTATTGTAACATTTCCCTTTGATAAAGCTATTTTCAGTTCAAGTGTGTTTCAATTATAGCTCTTATTCCTGTTCTTTAATTAGTTGAGATATTTACAATACTGCCAGTATAATTGGTATGGGTCTTAAAAGAAGTTCTAAGTTTTGGTACTAGTTTTGGTACCGGTCATATATAGGAACAAAAACACACAACACTAATGGAAGTGTACCAACAAATAACACAATTGAATCAAAGAACAAATTAGAAGAAACAAGCAAAATGAATTTGTTACTTTGGCATACATGAAACAAATTAGATTAAATCTATCTTGTATACCATATTGAAATACATCATTGCATCCATCATTCATACCAAAGTGGCATGAACGATCATGAAAGCAGTATTCCCACATTCACAGAATTTACAAAGCACACCCTAATTCACGTGTACACATAAACAAAAAATTGTGCAATTTGATTTCATGAAAGCAGTGATAACTTTGACTTATAAACATATAACTAAAGCCCATCAGCATATATTCAAAAGAGGGCAATCCGAGTTCTCTCAATCCATGACTTGTCCATTTCAGAAGTTCCTTTCTTGTCGCAATTCTGAAATTTGAAGGACAAAGGGAAAAATGATTAAAAAGATGATTGCTTGTCACACCCCGAGACAACCCGCCACGTATTAATACGTAAGGCGTGTGCACATCACATACATTATCAATAACAATATAAATAAAGTCACATTTATTTCATAAGCAAAATATTTAAACAAACAATCACGGCCGACATGGCTAGTAACACAGACACTACCATGCCGACTCAATGTATCAATATAGAATTATGGAAACAAAAACTAAACAACATGTGGCAATTTATCAATTCTTATATCTTCCCGCTTAGTCTCACTCTTGTCCTTGTTCGAATCCTTCCTCTTCATTACCTAGAACCCACATAAAAGTGGAACAGGTGAGAGATCGAACCTTCTCTCAGTGCGGGATTTAGTTCCAGCCCAGAGTTTATAAAGCCTTTACCTTTTTTTTCACACAAATATGAAAATAAATAAAATGCATGTGTTCCTAATGCAATGCATCTATTGTTGTTACGTTTACTTTCATAATCTTTTCACTTTCTGCAATTAACCATTTACTCGCCAAACCAATGGGAAGTCCAACCAACATTGGAAAGGCCGCCAATCCGCTGGGAAGTCCAACCAACAGCGAGAGGCTATCTCACTAACCGCGGAACTCCCGCCAGACGGTAGATCTTGACCCGTGACAGGACCGCTTTCGCCTACAGTCACGTTATCGAGGGGTCAAGTCGAACATTAGACCCAATGTATACATCCCAATATGCAAGTATATTGGCCCCTGTTCAATTACCATATTTGTTCTTTTTCAAAAACACATTTATCAATCACACAGTTTATGCCATGCTCAACACATCATATTCATGCAATTCCATTAGTCAATATATGAATCCTATCATTTCATGCAAGTTATTTGTGTCTACTCAAGACATACGAATGGTTCGACAACAACATGCATAAATCCGACTAATGCAATAAATATAAACAGTTTACTGACAATAGGAAAGTAAAATAGTTTTATAATTCCAGAGTTTGAACCTAAACGACATATATATATATACATTACTCTTACGTTAATACTTCATATTAATCATTCTAGAGTTCTGTGATTTTCCAATTAAGATATTTAAAATTGTTAGAGTCTAGGTTACGTGATTAAGTTAAAAAAGGTAAATAGATATTCTAAAAATAAATACTCATGAAAATTCCTAGCAGCTAGCGAATAGAGGTGCAAGAAAGAAACCATTAGAATTCAAAAGGTCGAACAATCAAATCGAAGTATTGACAAAGAAGCTAGTGATCGCTAAATCTTCTAACCGATACATGTAGGCAACGTATCATATAAAATAGAAAAGAAAAGGACCTTGATAACAATCCCCGCAGGTCTATCCCTGCAAAAAACCCCGCACAAACTGCCAAAAATATCATGGGGGGACCGCTCAATAATTAATACTCCGCAAAAACTGTTAGTATTTAACTTGAAGCATCAAAGTATTTATTCTCGATTTTCAAAGTATTAATCCCTATGCAATGATATCTATTTATGAAAGAATAAATCAATTCATTAATTGTCCCCGCACAAAATTTCCTTTTTTTTTTTAATCATCCCCGCACAACTGGGGACCATTAAACATGGGGGGACCACTCAATCATTAATGAGCGTTTAAAAAACTGTTAGTATTTAACTTGAAGCATCGAAGTATTTAACTTGAATTTGTCAGGTATTAAACCCTATGCAATGATCTTTATTTATGAAAGAATAAATCAATCCATCAATTGTCCCCGCACAAAATTTCCTTTTTTTTTGAATCGTCCCCACACAACTGGAGACCATTAAATAAATAATCCCCTCACTCAATGATAAATACATTGAGACATAATGATAAATATTTTATGTTACATGGGTAAATACTCTCAGACATAATGATAAATACTTTATGTTACATGAATAAATATTTCTCATGCATACTTGCAACTTTCAGTAAAACATCAATGATAAATACTCTCATGCATAATTATAAATACTTTATGTTACATAGATAAATACTTTGTATTGCATAGATGAATACTTCTCAGACATAATTGCAACTTACAGTAAAACATCAATGATAAATACTCTCATACATAATGATAAATACTCTATGTTACATGGATAAATACTCTATGTTACAAGGATAAATACTTCTCAGAAATAATGATAAATACTTTTTTGAACATCAATTAACAGATAAGCATTATTAACGGAAATTGTTTTTAGATAATAGTATAATTAATGCAGAGATTGTTTTTAAAGGAATAATTAATGCAGGAATTGATATTAGAGGAAGGCATAATTAATGCGGGGATGGGAGTGGGGGGTTTCTTATAATTAGTGGGGGGATAAAAGAAAACTTTTAGGGAAATTAGTGGGGGGATATATGGCAGTTAAGGAAGAGAGAGAGTGCGGGGAAAATGAGGGGATGAGAGTGGGGGGTTTGTTATAATTATTCAAAAGAAAAATGCTTATTCAATTTAGGAGACTTATTTTATTAATTACATGAATTGTTGGATAAATAACACATATTAATTTCGGTTGAGATCAGAAACAATTAGAGTTAATAAATAATATTTAAATAGTTAAATAATGCTTATTCAATATATATATGTATGAGACCTAAATCTTTTAAACGAATTGTTAAATAAAGGAGTTAGATTAAATTAAATTGAGATAGTAAATGAAAACTATAATATTTAATCCAATAATTTTATAAGGCTTCAATTCGATTGAGAAAGAATAAAATAAATATCTATTAATATAAGGTAAGTGTCTAAGTAAAGGAAATAATTTAACAGATAAGGAATCAGAATTCTTATTTGAAAATAAATTATTTAACAAGAAAAGTATTATTTGTAAAGGAACTAAGTTAACAAATAAGGAATTCGAATTCTATTTTGAAAATAAATTAACAAACAAGGAAAGTATTATTTGTGATGCATATAATCTCTCATTATTTATTTATATTTACCTTTCCATATAATAAGGTCATTTCTAACTTCCATTATTTGTTGACATATATACAAAACGTCAAAGTTTGGTAGTAACATGGTAACGGAATTGAGAAAAAGGGATTTATAATCTCATCTAGGTGTAAATATGAAAACTAATCATTTTTAATTAATAGACGAAAGAATGGAATTACGAGAATAATAAAAATAATAAAAATAAAAGATTAATCGAATCATTGTATGAGATTCAAAATTATTGTCACTTCAACCATAGGAACATCTAAGGTTCCTTTTGGGGTTATCATCGTAACATGACCCGTGTAGGTGTCTTGCACCAATTATAGGTTGAATTAAAAATAAACGACAAGAAAATAAATAAAAAGATAAAAGAAGAAACAAGAATCAAACCAAGCCGTATAGATGTCTTGCATTGTTTATGCGTTGGATTTCTTTTTTATTATTATTATTATTATATTTTTTTGTGTAAATAAAGAACCAATAAAATAAGAAGAATAAAAAGTAAATACGTACTACAAACAAGATGAATAAACGTGTCCTTAAGCATTTATTCATTTATTCACTAACTTAGAGATAATCATTTAATTAGTTTTAAAGAAATTGAATGGTACCTGGGAGCCGACGGGAAAAAGTAAAGATAGGTGTTCAGCTTCGTTTTTTTTTTTATTGTTTATTGGGGAAGGGTGTCGGCTGCGTGGGTGGGGGGGGCTTCGTTTTTTTTTTATTGTTTATTGGGGAAGGGTGTCGGCTGCGTGGGGGGGGGGGGGGGGGGGGGGGGGGGGGATTATGAGTGGTTTAAATAGTGATTAATTAGGTTTAGTAATTTAATTCGGATGTTGGGCTTGAATTCATGGGCTAGGTTAATATTTTTTTTTTGGGCCACTAAATTAATTTAATTATATTTTGGTTAGTCTAATGGATTAAATTATGTTTGGATTTCTTAACTAATTAAACATTTTAATTAAATGAGTCTGTTACCTAAATGCCGTGGCATTACATTGCTAAAGGAATATCGAATCACAGAAAGTTTCATAAATTATATATATTATTTTTTATCATGATTTTTTTTTTTGAAAAAAGGAAAATAATGCCCGTTTCATTGACTAAAACATTTAATTACAACAGGTGAAAAAAACAAAACAAACAATACTCCCTCTAGTTCACCGAAGAGAATTGTCCACTTCAAACGGGATTGTGCCCGTTTCACTGGGTGCAGCTCTCTGGAACCAAATTTGGTTTTCTTGAACTTAGTTCTAGTAACCTGACTTATCCAAGAATCATGGTCCACCGGAGTTACTGATACTAGAGTTTCTTTACTGACATTCCCATCAACCCTCTTAGCAAGGGCAATGCCAAAATCAGCTTGGGTTTGAGAAGAGATCAATAAAACTGATGTTTGTAGAGGAGTAGGCTTCAGATTTTGTGTTGCAATCACCTGAGAAACAGTCCGGCCGTCCTTACTCGTACCTTTACCAGCAGATTTTTCGGAAGTGCAAGTCTCAATAGTTTTGGTTGGAAAATCTATTGGATGCACATTGGATTGTTGTTTATCTACCTCAATAACCAATTTATCATCACTTGGATCATTCCCTATGGTCATCGCATTGTCTGTGCAGGTTGTACTATTCCCTTTCCCAATCCCATTATCGTTATCATATCCTTTTTTAGATGGCTGGAAATCTGGTTTTGGCTCTTGTTCAATCTCTGCTAAATGAATCTGAATTCTATGAAATTGAGAATTGATACTTCTCTTTTTCAGCAACACTAACTCATGCTTTATAGTTGTTAACTTTGCCTCCAACCTCTTAATTGACTCCGTAACCGATATCTTGTACGAATCCAGTATGGACTACTGGCTTGTCCAAGATTCAGTTTGATGTTGCATATGTGCTGGTTGAGGGGAGACTGGTATGTGTGCAGTCATCGATCCACACTCCATTGAGCTATGACCAAATTGATTACACACAAAGCAAAGGGTCTCGTTACAGAGCACTGATTGGCAATGTGACCTGGACCTCCACACTTAAAGCACAGCGGTCGAGACGGAGAAGAAGATGCCTTGAGTTTTGCAAGTTTTAAGCTAACAAGATCGGATCTGCTGAGTCGATTTGGATCATCTTTTTTACGCCAATTTTTTCCTTGCATCGGTATTACTTTGTTCTCAGACCGCAGCAGTATTAGTAAGTCTTGTTTGTATGCCTCAGAGCTTGAGCTGTGACCTAGCCCAAGGATCGATGCCATTGCTGATGTCAAAGCTTCAAAGAAGGCCTGGAAGACTTGATCCAGCTCAGCGAGAGGCCTGGATGGAGTTGTCAAGAGGGAATACGAACATTGCTTCGAAATCGCCTCCAAAGCTTCACTCCACGAGAGGCCCAACTCTCATGCAATTGTCATTGATTCACTATTGTCGCTGATTTTTTTTTTTAATTTTTGTGGAATTTTTGTTATTTTCGCTCAATTGCCTAAATTGCCTAAAAGTCGCCATGTGAGTCGTTGGAATAATCCTCCTCCCTTTTTTATCATGATAAACATGCAAGGACTTGTGTTGACTCGAGAATCCTGAGCCAAACATGAGGTTTGAAAATAACTCATGATCCCTATAAAATATACTAGTATCGTGCCCGTGCATTGCAACAGAAACATATTATAAGATTGAATAGAATACGAAAAGACTTTTTTGTTTGACATTCACACAAAATAAAAAAAATATTTAAGTTAAAATAAAAGACAAATAAAAAAAAATCCAAATAATAAATAACAATAAAAGAAACAACAACAAATGAAAAAAAAAGATCAAATATAACATGATTTTTTTTTAATTTTCTCCAGTTCAGAAATATACGATTGTTTCTATCAGCACAAGATCTGATATTCATCTATTCACAAAGATACAATAGCCCTAAAAATATATCCAGAAAGATATAATTGTTTTCATTTTCATTGTTGAAACTATAAAGGAAGATGAGAAATGAAACTATGGAAATGAAGAAATAAGCAAATAATTTAAGGGAGGTGCTATTCTAAGGGCAATAATTTCAATAATGAGAGCTGAGAGAAAATTTATTATACTAATGTCCAATGTATCCTTTTCGTTTAATACTATATATGAGTACGTAATTAATGAATAACTAATATAGAAATTATTCAAATATCAAATATCTTTCATCTCTTTTTGTACGTAGAATGGAAAACCATATATAGAACTCTACCTAATTTTTTTTTTAATGTTTGAAATCAGTTCCTATACTTCATGTTAAATAAATTGAAATATAATTTCAAGTAAAAAAAATATATATATTTGAAATATAACTCACTTCAGAGTGCATATATCCAAATAGAATCAATGATATCCATATGTTTTAGCTTTTTTCACACTTGTAAATAGCAAATTATCTAAACTTAATATATTTTGTACTGTCTAATCTGAAAATATTTTGTATTTTATTAATAGATATCTTAATGAGTAAGTCAATATACAATATACACTAATGATACAGAGCATGAAACTTTTCTAATTAATTGGCTTAAACTTAAGACTTACGATGAACTTTATCATGGGTGTTATATATGCATATTTAGTTCTAAAAAATGTATTATAAAGTGTATAAATAGTTTTTATATCATTAAACGAGATGTTTGGTTTATTGGATTTGCTTGGTTCGTTTGGTTTATTTTGGCTTATTTGATATGTTTGGGTATTGTTTGGTTGGTTTATTTTGGTTTATGTTTGAGTGTTGTTTGGTTTACTTGGTTTGTTATAATTTATTTGGCAGGTTTGAGTATTATTCGGTTTATTTTGGTTTATTTGGCATATTTGGATATTGTTTGCTCAGTTTGATATTTGAATCATTTCCTTTTTAGTCTTTCATTAATTACCTACTTATATGGTATTAAAAGAGAAGGGAAAACTGGGTATTAGTATAAGAAATTTTCTGCTCTTATTATTGAAATTGAGTAAAGATGTTGTCCCCCTTGAATCTGTCCCCTATCTGTCTCCCTAACAACCTTCATTTTTTGTTCTCCCACGTGATCAAAATTCACCATTTTCAACCTTCATTTTTTGTCCCCCTAACAACCTTTTTTTTTGTCCCAATCTGAACAGGTGTGAATATTATTAGTGTCAGATGTTAATATTGTTAGTGTCATATGTGAATACTTCATTAGTTAGATATGAATAGTTATATATATGAATATTTCATTTGTTAGATATTGAATACTTCATTAGTTATATATGAATACTTCGTAATCGTCAGTATGAATACTTCTTGGAAGAGATAGGGTGAGAGAGATGAATCTAACTTTGAATTTTGAATTGTATAAATTATTTTAAACATGTATGAATACTTTGTAATCGTTAGAATGAATACTTCATTTGTTTAGATATGAATACTTCTTTATTTAGATATGAATAATATATAGATTCGCTGTAGTGGTCCCCAATCTTGGTAAATGTCGCTTTCAAACGATTGTGGTCCCCAATCCAGGCTGTCACAAGACGTCAGCGGTCCCCCTGGTTGTTACTGGTCCCCTCCAACTTGTGTTTACATATGACGAATGGTTCTAATAATAAGTATGAATACTACAAATTCGTAGGTATGAATACTATACGTTTTGACTATTAATAAAATAACATTAATCTTGCTCTTTGGTAGTAGTTAGCACGTTTTAACTTTTTTTTTGTCTTTTAGTGCGGGGGACAGATAGGGGACTGAAGTAGGGGGACTGTTAGTTGATCCCATTGAAATTATTGATCTTAATATAGCACCTCTTGTAAGAATTAAAAATAGTTGTCAGGAAAAATAAGGGAACGGATTGCTTAGAGAAATAAGGAAATAATTTAATTGCAAGAATTGAAGATAGTTGTAAAGAGAAATAAGGAAATAGATCGCTAGAGATTTATTCAAATTTAATGTGATAAACCATGTAACAGTCTATGTGGCGAGTATATTTTTAACTAAATTTAAACTTCTACACATAAAATAGATGTATTTAATCAAAAGAAGAAAAAATATTGATTGGAGGGTTGATATTCAATTGAAAATTTTATCTTTCAATCTCAGCTGTTGGCGGATAACTACGTGCATAATATAAGAATGGAGATATAAATTGATCTAAATTAACCTAAAAAGTCAGAACCTTGAGCTAAAAGTCACTAATTCTTGAGTTATCCAGTATAAGGTTGGCCTTTTTACACCTTCAACACTCTCATAGATGGATTGTGTAAACAAAATGAAATAATGAAATTGATAAGGCAATGGATTTCCTACATGATATGATTTCTAAAGGGCATGAACCGGATGTTGTTACCTATACCACTTTTATTGACGGGCTGTGCAAGAAAGGTGAAATTGATAGGGCAGTGGATTTTCTAAATGACATGATTTTTAAAGGGCATGAGCCTAATGTTGTGTCCTATAGCACTCTTATAGATGGGATGTGCAAGAATGGCAAAATTGAGAAGGCAATGAATTTTATATTTAAATTAACTAATTACTGAGTACAATGTCAAATACCCTCAAATTAATAGGCTTTGGGTATTACTAGCATTATTTTAGAATAATGACTAAAAATAGTAACATGCCTTGGTACCAGGGTATTACTGGCATTGTTTTACTGGTACATCTACTTGTACCAGCTATTGGTACAATACCAACTTTTACTGGCAAAGGACTGAAGTTCAAAATTGAAAAACCAAAAATTATTACCAAAACTTGTATAGTGGATTTTGTATTATTCAAATTGAAGTACCTTTGTTGAAACTCATAAGCAGTTTTCTTGTGATCATTCATTCCCAGCTCTTGAAGAAGCTCCTCATCTTCCTTTTTCTCTATTGTGACATCAAAAATGTAAAAATTTACAAAAGTAAGCTTTTCTAAGCAAAAGTATTTCTTAAAACTTAAAAATCTACTGATTTCTCCAGTCGGTGAAGAAATTACCGAAGGAGGAAGGGAGCGGAAGGGAGTAAGCGTTGTCTCCAGTCGGGAAGGTGGAAGGGAGAAGGGGAGAGCGGAAGGGAGCGTCTCCAGACAGAGGAGTTTGCTCTCTTAATCTCTCTTACATACAGTCGGGGAAGAAATGCGAAGGAGCGTTTTCAGGCGGAGGGGTTTGTCTCCAGGCGGAAGGGAGCCAGGGGAAGAAAGAACGGAGCCAAGGGAAGAAAGGACAGAGCCAGGGGAAGAAAGGAGGAGGCTATGTTCGTGTATTTTAATTAAGGGTTAATTTCTTATTTACCCCTGAAAACTTGTTCAGTTTTCTATTTACCCTTCAAGTCTTTATTATATCTAATATATCCTTTAACTTTGTTAACTCTTTTCTATTAAGGGTGTTTTAGGTATTAATTTTTTTTAAAAGATTAATAGAGTATAAATGACATTTTCACAATTAATGAAGTTTTATAGTGGCATTCTCACAATTTTGAAGTTTGTAGTGACATTTTTACATTTTGAAGATTTTGTAGTGGCAATCTCACAAATTTTCTCTTGTTTTAATGGACTTGAGAAATGAAAAGTAAAATTTAAATTTGATAGAAACTAATTATTAACAAATAGATAAGCAATATTAAGTTACAATCCATGAATCCTTTTGAAAATGCCACCGACGGAGTTTATAGTTATTAACAAATATGTTTGTTGAGATAGAATGATATAAATAAAATTGAAATTTGTGTGGGAATTCCTTGGTTTCTATCCGCTTATTTTGTTCTAACTTCTGAAAAAATATAGTGGTCTCTACTGTGACCCCTACTGCTAAGTTGTGTGGGACCCCTTCTGCTAAGAGAGTTTATTGTGCTCGGCCCAGTTGGAGCACAGCTAGTCCATGTAGTGGTCTGGAGTGGGGACAAGTTGGGCTGGGCTGCGCATGTGATCCGTGATCTGGCATAATGGATAGCTAGAGACAACGGTCAGAAGCCAGAAGGTGTATTTGGAAAACGGACAAATGGAAGACAAGAAAAAGAAGAGGATTTGTTGGAGATACACCACCCGGGGGACCGATTTTTTTAAAAATACCCACAAAAAAAAAAAAAATTTATTTAGAATAACTAGGTTTCAGCAAAATTTTTAAAAATACTCAAACCGCGGATTTTTTTCGCGCTCCGGAATTTTTATTCCGGACCGCGGAAAAAATTTGCGCCCCGAAGAAAAAAAAAATTTTTTTTTTTTCCGAACGCGGATATTTTCCGCGACCCAGATTTTTTTTTTCTTTTTTTTTTTAGAGTTTGGAGTTAGAAAAATAATATTTTTTTGGAATTTTTTGTTAACTTTGCACCCCTGATTAACACATCAAAACACCTCCAAAAAGCATACCGACATGCATTCTTAACTTCATAGAATAAGACTGTGAAGTTTCATACAAAATCTCAAAACAGATCGTGAGATATCGGCTCTCAAAAATTACCCGAACTACTGAAGGAGTGCTTCTGATTTTTGTCTTCATAGAACAAGACTGTGAAGTTTCATATAAAATATTAAAACAGATCGTGAGATATCGGCTCTCAAAAATTACCCGAACTACTGAAGGAGTGCTTCTGAGCCCAAATTTGCACCTCTGGTTAACATATCAAAGCACCTTCAAAAATCATAAAAATTTACCGACATGTATTTTTCACTTCATAGAACAATACTGTGAAGTTTCATACAAAATCTCAAAACAGATCGTGAGATATCGGCTCTCAAAAATTACCCGAACTACTGAAGGAGTGCTTCTGAGCCCAAATTTGCACCTCTGGTTAACATATCAAAGTACCTTCAAAAATCATGAAAATTTACCGACATGTAATCTTGACTTCATAGAACAAAACTGTGAAGTTTCATACAAAATATCAAAACAGATCGTGAGATATCGGCTCTCAAAAATTGCCCGAACTGCTGAAGGAGTACTTCTAAGCCCAAATTTGCACCTCCGGTTAACATACCAAAGTACCTTCAAAAATCATGACAATTTATCGACATGTATTCTTAACTTCATAGAACAAGACTGTGAAGTTTCATATAAAATATCAAAACAGATAGTGAGATATCGGCTCTCAAAAATTGCCCGAACTGCTGAAGGAGTGCTTCTGAGCCCAACTTTGCACCTCTGGTTAACATAACAAAGCACCTTCAAAATATATGAAAATTTATGGACTTTCATTTTTGACTTCATAGAACAAGACTGTGAAGTTTCATACAAAATATCAAAACAGACCGTGAGATATCGGCTCTCAAAAATTGCCCGAACTGCTGAAAGATTGTTTTTGAGCCCAACTTTGCACCTCTGGTTAACATAACAAAGCACCTTCAAAATATATGAAAATTTACCAACTTGCATTTTTGACTTCATAGAACAAGACTGTGAAATTTCATACAAAATATCAAAACAGACTGTGAGATATCGGTTCTCAAAAATTACCCGAACTGCTGAAGGAGTGCTTCATTATTGAAGGTGTTTCGATGTGTTAATCAGAGATGCAAATTTGGGCTCAGAAGTACTCCTTCAGAGAGAGTTCAGTTTTGTTATATTTGAGTTTTGATTTGTTATGTTCAGTTTTATTATCTTCTTAGTATATGTTTTATTATGTTTCAGATTTTAGTTTTATTATGTTTCATTATCTCATGGTCTATTTTTGAGATTTTGTATGAAACTTCACTTCTATGAAATCAAGAATACATGTCGGTAAATTTTCATGATTTTTGAAGGTGTTTTGATATGTTAACCAGAGGTGCAAAGTTGGGCTCAGAAGTACTCCTTCAGCAGTTTGGACAATTTTTGACAGTCGATATCTCACGATCTGTTTTGATATTTTGTATGAAATTTCACAGTATTGTTATATGAAGTCAAAAATATATGTCGGTAAATTTTCATGATTTTTAAAGGTGCTTTGGTATGTTAACCAGAGGTGCAAATTTGGGCTCAGAAGCACTCCTTCAGCAGTTCGGGCAATATTTGAGAGCCGATATCTCACGATATGTTTTGATATTTTGTATGAAACTTCACAGTCTTGTTCTATGAAGACAAAAATACATGTCAGTAAATTTTCATGATTTTTGAAGGTGCTTTGATATGTTAACCAGAGGTGCAAATTTGGGCTCAGAAGCACTCCTTCAGCAGTTCAGGCAATTTTTGAGAGCCGATATCTCACGATCTGTTTTGAGATTTTGTATAAAACTTTATAGTCTTATTTTATGAAGTCAAGAATGCATGTCGGTAAATTTTCATGCTTTTTAGAGGTGTTTTGATATGTTAATCAGGGGTGCAAAGTTGGACAAAAAATTCCAAAAAAACATTATTTTCCCAACTCCAAACTCTAAAAAAATAAATAAATAAATAATCCTGGCCGCGGAAAATATCCGCGCTCGGAAATTTTTTTTTTTTTTTTTCGGGGCATGAATTTTTTCCGCGGCCCGGAATAAAAATTCCGGAGCGCAGAAAAATTCCGTGGTTTGGGTATCTTTAAAAATTTTGCTGAAACCTGGTTATTTTTAATAAATTTTTTTTTTTGATGGGTATTTTAAAAAAAATCGGCCCGGGGCACATAGCATAACTGGTGGCAATTTAACCAATTATACCTTAGCTTTTGTGTTTTGTCTCCTTTGTTCCTCTTTTTTCCTGAGCTTACCAAAAATGACTAAATTACAACGGCTATGTGTATAATTTAGGAAATATGTTCAACGGCTAGTTATCCTTGTAAATCTTTATATATTTATACATCAAATTTTATCATGTATATTATGAAAAATATTCAATAAATCATTATATTCAATACAATCAGTGTTTTGTCAAATAATAATAGGATGCATATTTTCTAGTATTGTTATGTCCAGAACAAACATACGACCAGGAACTAATCGACCCAGAACAAGGATGATCTATTAACTCCAAGATAGTTATAGCTTTTGCCTCCGATTCACAACAAATGCTCTGAAACCCAAACCATATTGAATAGTGATATTATTTATCCAAATCGGATCCTAGGGAAACATGAATACAGACCCTGTAATGATCTTGGTCTTTAAATTCAAGCACAGAAGCAGTGTACACTAAATAATAGAGAGCAAATTATGGAAAATGTATTAACTCAATATTTCATTATAGTCAAGGCCTATTATACAATTCCCTTATCACCTTCGAAAATTTTTATCATAAAATTTGGAACATTTTGAAATAATACTAATTAAACATTTGTTGGATAGTAGTAAGATTACCAAAACTTCTGAAATGTTAATTCATGCATGCCACAAAAATCCTGCACGTATAGATCAAAGAAACACTAATTAATTCATTTTGATAACTTTCACACTAAGGGAAAAAATTCAATAAGACTAGAAAAAAACTTAATAAACCCTTGTTTACATAGAACAGAATAATTAGTAATTACCAGTACTCCTTGTGGTCAAACACTCCACAATATAGCAACCGTTGTGAAGTACAAAAGCAAATTTAAGAAAATAAACTAATTCCATCTCCTTACATAGGAGGCCAACTTGGGAAATTGAATAGCAATTTGGCGAGTATAGTTTCAAATTTTGCTGGGGAGCAAATAATTGAAAACAGCCAATACTGTCCAGATGAAGAAAGACATTGAAATATATAGAAGAAATTATGCACTTGGTGGCAGTTTTACCAATTCCCATTACTACTGATATGGCAATGACGAAAGCTAATTCCATAGTGAATAGCGATAACCACAGGAAAATTAGTGAGAGAGAAAAACTAATCCAAGAGCCCTCTCTTACTAACTGCCTTTGAAACCACGAGCAACATTCTTGCAGATACAGAGGCTGACATGGCAATGGTGTCAAGTACGAGGAAGATATTGTACTGCCTTGTTTCACGTAGGTTTGCTATTCCATCACTTATTGTATGATCCCGGCACGTTGAAAGCGGCAGACAATGCAATTGTAGCAATCAAAACAGAAACAATTATCAGGTTATCGGAAACTCTGTCTATCCATTTAATTTGTTGTTTCGTCTTTCCAGTTCTTTATTACTTTGTCTCGTCTCTCAGGACTAAAGTGGCTCCATAAGCAGACAGTGTTGCTACAACACCTGCCTGTGGCTTCAGATAAAACCATAAGTCCATAACATAATAAGTCTGTGAGATTGCTCATTGATTGCTGAACGGTACTGCTCTCTTTCTCATAGGACAGCATTCACCATGGCATACCAACAAAGAAATATCTGTACAGCGGGTCATATATTTGTTGCCCAGAGACGGAGATACGGATGACACTTTTGAGAATGTTTAAAAGAAAATTTTCAATTAGTGTTGAAAAGGATCCTTTAGAGAAACAACTTGTTCAGAACGTGTAACTAATCTTACCAGTAGTAACAGTTATAGGAAAAGCGGAAAGGCAATTGAAAAAGGACTTGATTCTTGAGCACTCTGCGCAATTGCTCTGTTTTTTATTCTATATGAGAAATTTTCGACCTATTAAAGACAATGTTGTTTCTTTATTAACCTTTTAAAGTTTATGCACAGAACCATGGCCAACGATGATGATATAGTTATCCAAATGGAGGCATTTACAAAATTATTCACTTCGAATATCACCTACACACTATTTACAAAATTTTGAACCGAACCGGAGAATTTCGGTTTAAATGGTTTGTTGTTAGGTTTAAATGGTTCGGTTCGGTTGATTTTATGAAGTAATTTGGTTTAAATGATTCGGTTTGGTTTTAATTTTTCAAAACTGAATAAATCGAACCGACCGGTTATATAATAATTCATATATTATTTTGGTTCTTTTATTTATTTTGGAGTTAAAAATCAAGAATAAATATTGATCTAGAACTTCGGATATTTTAGAACATCAATATAAAATTGAATCATGTGTGTAATGGTATCTTAATTTTTATTTCTATGAAATTATGAATGTATTGGCTTATGTATTGAGTTTTAATTTTTTGAAATTGAATTCCTCTATTCGGTTCAACCGAACAAACCGAAGTTTAGTTCAGTTTAATCGGTTGGGTTTTAGTTTGGTTTGACAAATTTAGTTCAGTTTAAACTGAACCGACTGTTTGAACATCACTACACACTATTAAATTGTTTCGAAGAAGAAAAAAGCATGGTGGTCGATATGTTTCGAAATAGAGAGACAGTAGGGGGGACGCAGAATTTCTGTAGATGAATCATATAAAAATAGTTTATAGTGTTCAAACTCATTAACTAATAAGATATTAAATAAAAAACAATAAAAAAATAATAAAAATAGTAGTCTTACATAATAAAAAAACAACAAAATAAAATTATTTTACATATTAAAAAAAAAGTTGGTCCGAATATGTAAGTTTCTATAAAATTTCTTTAAAATAATAAAGTTTCTCATTAACAATGCTTTTGAATCAATTAAAAAAAAACAGTGCTTTTGGATTGACGGGTTTCCAGTTTCAGAGAGGGCAAAACAATTTATAGGGAGAGACAAAGTGGTACAGAACTCGTATTTTTTCAGTGATTTTCAAAATCTAGGAAGGAATAGCTGTCCCCTTCTGACTGTGTGTGGGTCCGCCCATGAGACAGTATACTGATAAAAATGAAATCACCTCCACTCTCCATCAATAATTGAAAGTTTTGTCTATTTATTCCGACATTTTTATTAATATCCAACATAAAATAAAATAGAGATTAATAATTATGTTCACATTTTCTGACTATTTTTAAAAATGCCCAAATCGGCCGCTAGATGGTCGGTTTCAAATTTTTATTCCAAATTGGCCACTAGGTGGTCAGTTCTTAAAAAAAAAAATTCGAAACCAGCCATCTATTGGCCAGTTCCGAAATTTAATTTAATTTATTTATTTGAGACACAGTGAAATTCGATTTTTTTTTTAAATATTTTGTCATTTAGCATAATTTAGCGTCATTTTAGACACTATGCTATTTTCATCATTAATTTAGCATAAATTCACATTTTTTTGCATAATTTAGCATATTTCTTCTTAGTGAAGATATCGTCTCTCTTTGCATAATTTAGCGTATTTTAGTATAATAATGCTAATTATACTTATAGTTAAGGTTCTAAATAGCATGCTATAGCAGTATAGTATTTTCGGACTATAAAAGCTATGACGCTATTGGTGCTATTTCGCACGGTAGCGACGCTATATGGGCATAGCGTCGTTTTCTTATCTATTCCGCTATAACGCAATAAACGCTATTTAAACCTTTGATTATAATTATGCTAATTATACATAAAAAAAAGTAATCTAACAAATATTTAAAAATATTTAAAAAAAAATAAATTAAATTAAATTTCGGAACCGACCAGTAGATGGCCGGTTTCGATTTTTTTTTAGAAGATAACCAGCCACTTGGTGGTCGGTTTTGGAATAAAAATTTGAAACGGGTCATTTACTGGCCAGTTTGCGCATTTTTAAAAATAGTCAGGGAAAAATGTGGACATAATTATTAATTTCTATTTTATGTTGGATATTAATAAAAATGCCGGATTTATTTCTGTCATGATATAACCCGTTAATTAATTATTTTCAAACAAATTATGAAAATAAAAATATCCATGTAGGCTGTAGCCCCAGGCTGCGTGGAACTCCTTGAATAGTAAATTGAAATTTTCAGGAGTCGATAGTAAAGTTAAAATTATGAAATTGGAGAGTGATAGGTAATAAAAGATCGGTCAAAAAGCTATTTATCCATGACCACCATTTGGGCCTAATTCGGCGGACCATTAACATACATACGTGATACGTCCGTGTTGATCCCTTCAAAAAGCTCAGTATTCAACTATTCAACCATATTTAAGGCAACCCCAGTGGAACTCATCTCAGCCCTCAACGAACAATCACATCCCACCGTTGAGTATATGTACCCACGGATCGCCACCTTGACATCTATACTTTCTATAAAAAGAGCAAGAGAATTAAAACTTTACCCATCCAAATTCCAAACAAAAAGCATAAAAATTTTCGCGGGCTTTCAAATTTTCCCTCCTCTCCTCCTAATCTCAGATCTGAAATGGATTCCGCTGATGGCAAGATCAAGCAAGGAGCTGCTGGTAGGAAAGGTGGGCCCAGGAAGAAGGCTGTCACACGCTCTGTGCGGGCTGGCCTCCAGTTCCCGGTTGGTCGCATTGGTCGGTACCTGAAGAAGGGCCGGTATTCTCAGCGTGTTGGTACTGGTTCTCCAGTCTATCTTGCTGCTGTTTTAGAGTACCTTGCAGCAGAGGTAAAATTCAGTTGTTTTAACCATTCATCCTTTACTGAAATGACCAAGGGGTTTGTTTAATTAATTAAAAATTCAGGTGCTGGAGTTGGCTGGGAATGCAGCGAGAGATAACAAGAAAAATTGCATTGTACCTCGCCATGTTTTACTGGCGATAAGAAATGATGAGGAGTTGGGGAAATTGCTTGCTGGTGTGACAATTACATCTGGTGGAGTGCTTCCCAATATTAACCTGGTGTTGCTGCCAAAGAAGAGCAAGAGTGACACCCAAGAGGCCACCAAATCTCCCAAATCCCCATCCAAGAAGACCACCAAGTCTCTGAAGAAACCTTGAGATTTAGGTTTGCTCCTGAATGCATGTCTTGTGTAATTATGTTGGATGGTTGTTCTTTGGCGGTTTAATTATGTGTTATGATTTTGTATTTTGTTTTGTTTTAATAGAGAAATGAGTATGATTAGTTAGGCTTTTCAAGAAGAGTATGATTAGGTAGATTTATTTTCTTTGGTTTACCTTATTACGCTTGAATTGAAAATAATTAGAGAATCTATATTGCTTCAAGTGATGGTTCCCAGATTGATATTCTGGGTTGTTGGCTTGCATCAATTTCTTGTATGATATATATATATTTTTGGCAGAACTACCTGTGGTTATATTACAAAAGTGCTGTTCACACATCTTACAATTTGTAAGAAAACCCCAGTACAGTACATTAACAGCTAGGCTGATTCCTACATTACAAGAAATAGAGGGAAAGTATATCCTACATAGCTATACTGAGAAACTTGAGCCAGATTTCCTTCCCTTCCAACATATATACAACAATAACCCTGATTCCTAGATAGTATTTCAAAAAGTTCAAAAACTTCCCTGTACAGGTGCCAATCCAGTGCAGTATGGTAATTAAGGAGTCAATTTTTGAACTTTTCAATTCATTGGGTATCAGGGTATCACACAATGCTGGTACATAGTGTTGAGATTCCAGTTACCAGTAGAGTAATTAAGCAAGTCTTTGACATTTATGGAATGGTTGAAGGATGAATGGGGCTGCAGAGATTGCCACAATGGAACTAATGTTGAGAGAAAACTGGACATGTTTCACCATTTCCAATTGACCATTGTAGCTGTGGAGATAGAGATGATTGTGCTAAAAGCAACCCCCGTCAGAAGTGAGTACATTTGTAAAGCCGTTTTGAATGCCAAAGGGTAGTCCGTAGGATGTACTTGGCATCTACAATGGTGATTTCTTTTAGATTGCTAATCTGATGTGTTAATTCCTAATATAATTCCTGGGATGTACTACGGTTTCTAAATTAACAAATTTTCTTTAAAAAAATGTTTGTTTAGTGACAGGTCTAATTGATTGGTTCTAATTATTTCTTTCCGTATCAATAATGCTCCCTCCTAACAAAAACTTCACCTTTTTCATTTAGTTTTTCTCAAATTTCACTCAGATTTCTTCATTTTTCTTGTTGCTAATTGTCCGGATTAATTGTCTGTTTTTTTAATCTTCATTTAGACATCCCTCTTGCTCGAGACTTTTGAGAACGCTGTCTCCGTCTATGGGCGCGAGAGCAAGAGAAAGAGCAGAAATCGCTGCCTCTATCTATGGGTGCGGGAGCCAGAGGAAGAGCAGAAAATGCTGTCTCCGTCTATGGGTGCGGGAGACAGAGAAAGAGCAGAAATGGTGGAGTCAATGGTGGCAGCATCTCGGAGACTGTTATTGCTTTCAGTAAATTTGCAAACTTGACTGAGAAAAAGCCCATATCCAGCTTCTCTTAGGGTGCGTTTGGATCGTGCAAGGATTAGTGCAAGAATAGTGATTTTTGGGTTAGTGATTGAGAATAGTGCTAACCCAAGAGATTCAAGAATAGCACTACATTTTGGTTATTCCGGATTAGTAGAAATGTTGTTTGGATTGTATGTTAGAAATAGCAAAAGACATTCAATCTATTTTTTTATTTTTTTCGCTAACCCCAGCTGGTGCTAAATCGCTAACCCAACGTTTTCACGCAATAGCAGAATAGAGCTATTCCTACGCTATTCTTAATTTCAGTTTCACATTTGAATAGCTCTGCTATGAGAATAGCTCTATTCTCTAAGCATCCAAACGCACCCTTAAGCATTAGGAACAATAAGGAAGAGGTATTATTTTTCTTCTCCTTTTGGTTTTCTTCTATGTTGATATAAAATGAAACCCTTTAGCATGACTCCAAAGCTCGCTTGAGTGTGATTATCATTTACAGGAAAATGTTTCCTGACTTGTCGTTTATTTCTTTTTGTTAATTTGATTCTGGGTAATATTAACTTTTATTTTATAATTTTTTTCACATTTTCTTTCAGGCCAGGTGCAAGCCCTTCAGAGATATCTTTTTTAAAATAGAATCCATTTTAATTGTTTTAATAAAACAAGCATCATTAATTTGGTTTTTATAAAAAGTTAATTGTTATGGGGAAAAAAATTTAAGTTTGCAGTTGTTTGCATTTGTTTTGTTTACATCTGTATGAACTTTGTGGAGTATGCAATGCAATTAGAGGCCCATATCAATCAAATTATTTCAGCATTAAAAATGATTTAGTTTGTATCAGTAGTGTTTTAGTGCTTAAAAGTCTTTTCTAGCATATAGTTTTGTTTTATCATTTTGGTGTAGTTAACAAGTACATTAACTTATGCCTTAAAATGACACCACCTGTTTTAACATTCTGGATCACTGCCTCACTGGTAATATTCACATTGTCCACTTGATTCATTTATAGTTACAGCCAAATTTTACAAGTTCTCCATTCTGCAATTTAACCCATCTGACAAAGAAGTATTACATAACCTGTAATATTTAACATTTATCATCTCTGATTATATTTTTATCTTACATCTAGGTCCCTGTAACTCAAGTTCAGTGCAGCAGTATACCAAAGGAGACTGTAGGTACCAGCGTTCAAAAAGTTGGGAATATTCAGTAGTGCTTCAGCAAGTTATCAGAATCATTAGAACAAGTGAACAAAGCACTAGTACAGTGCTTAGGTTTGGATTCAAAGTTTAAAACCCAATAAAGGAAACAAAAGGAGAAAGAGAGGTATAAAAAAATCCTCTAATATCAGTCATTAACAAACTTCACAATTTAAAAGGAAGAATTGTTGGTGTGACCATTGAAATTTTCCAAATTATACTGTTCGGTTGGAGGATGTACCGCTGGTACGAGCAAGAGGAGAGAGCAAGAGCGGTACCATTGTTCATGAGTACCAGCGGTACCAGGGTTCATGAGCTTAAAATAAGCGTGAAATTTTCATTGCCTTGACCAAAGAAAGAATCAAAGACCATGATTTCATATATAAATTTGAACATTATGCTAGCTCCGACCTAACATATACACTACTGATTGGTTATTTCGTTTTGTGGATTTCAGACCTAATAACACATTAACACGCGTAAGAATTTGAATATTCAACTGAAGTTAGCACTTAAGAAATCCATGAATCACGACTATATAAATTAACGATATCTTATTAGTCTAAAGTGATGTTGGTTTGAAACACAAGGCTCCAAATTTACATCCGCGTTTTTTGGGGCGCAGAATTGGAACTTTGGAAGTAATGATACCAGCGAGAGAAGAGAGAGCAAGAGCGAGAGAGCGACCGAGAAAAGGGACGAATAAATTGAAATACGGAGAACATTGTCAAAAAAAAAAAAAAAAAATTGAAATACGAAGAAGCGAAAATAGTTCATTTTTAATTTTTGGCTGGCATGGCTAGGGTGAGTAAATCGCTCATAACTCGTTCATTAAAACTTCGTCTAAACTGGCTTATTTAAGCTCGCTCATTAACAACTTGCTCATTTACTTAATAAGCGAGTATGAGTATGACTCAACTCGTTCATAACTCGCTCATTAAGAATTTGCCACATCTAATCCCTACCACATTTAATCCTATGTAATTATGTGTAACATCAATCTTGCCTCATTAAAATTGATAGATAGTGAGTATAGTTTCATATTTAATCCTGTGTAATATAGTGAGCACAATGTAACATTTAATCCCGTGTAATATACTAATATTCGTAGTTTCAAATTTTTTTTTTTTTGTAAATCGGCAGAACCAAAACCTTCGCCTAAAGCCCAAAACATGTAATAGTCATAACAACTCGCTTATTTAAATGAATTATGACAATCTGTTGGATTTTGTTATGATGACTTTTAACAAATTTTGTTATGCGTGGGCACACTATATAATTTTGTTATGAGTCATAAGTCATAACTCGTGAGCCACTCATAACTCGCTCATTAAAAGCTCGCTATTTACAACTCGCTCATTTAAACTCGCTCATTTACTTAATGAGCGAGCATGAGCATACCCTAACTCGCTCATGCTCGCTCATTAATCACCTCTAGGCATGGCGACCGAGAAAAGGGTCGAATAAATTGAAATCTGAAGAAGAAGAGAAAATGGTTAATTTTTAACTTTTGGCTGGCGTGGCGTTAATTGTAATTCATAATTAATTTTTGGGAAGTAGAATGGAGTGTTTTAGAAATTATGAATCTCTTTAATTGTTAAACTTACGTGGTTAATTTAATTTTTAAACGTTTGTTGGTGGATTGACAAAACTCGCTTAGGGCAGCTTGTGCCCAATCCGTGCGTGCTCTATGTCCGGGGTACCCATGTCCAAACCCGGGTATAGGTCGGGTAAATGGGTACACGGGTATGGGCAAAAATCCGACCATACCTGGACCGAATTGTACCTGTACCTGATCATACTCGTGTCCATCGTGCCCATGTCCATGTACCCGTGCTAGTGCCCGTACCCGTATACCCGTGTACCCTACTCGTATACTCGTTTAAAATTGGAATTTTAAAATTAAAAAAAATTCCCTTCAGTTCAAAAAGAAAAAAAAAACTGGATCGGAGCCCCCTACCCGGACCGCCCTGCCCCTCAAGGGTACAACGGTCACGGGTATAGGACGAACAGGGTACGGTTTTTTAAAAAAAAAACTGTGATGCACTACCTAAGATACCCATCTACTCATGATACCCATGCCCGATTTCTACCCGTGTTCGTGCCTGGATTTGCCCTGCCTGCCCGGCCCCTATCCGACAGCAACCCACTAGATGGAGATGCACTTATTTGTGGTCAAATATTGAACAAAGGAATTTATTTTTATGGTCAAATATTGAACAAAGGAAATTTTTTTTTTATGGTCAAATATTGAACAAAGTTAGCAACTTATTTGTAGTAATGGCAAAACATTACGTATTTGTAATTGTGTAGCTTTATTGGCAACAGCCGATTTCTATGTCTAATTTAGTTAAATTGCACGTGAAAATTGTAAAATCGAAACCATCTAAATTGTGGGAAATCAATCAATTATTTCAATTTTTCTAAAAAGATTAATAAGTTTGGACTTTAAATTGTATGATTATTAAACCCATTTATATAATTACATAACAAAGAAAATTCGAATGTACATTTAAACTTCAAAAAAAAAAAAAGCTTACAAATAAACTAAATTAAATTGAAACGACTTTGGAGCGTTCTAAATTATTTCCAAAATAGCGATGACGTGTTGCGAAATATGTTATTCATGAAATAAATATTGGTACCTTATTATCAACATCATTTATATGAGGTGAGACGATTAAACTATTTTTTTAAAGATTGATCAATCAACATCATTTGTTATTCTAAGATTAATGTATACTATGGCAGAGGTGTTTACTAATTTTTCTCTTAGCTTGCAATTTAATAGACAATTTATGAGTATTATATTATCTTAATGGATTCAATTATTAGGCCTTTTGCCTTCTCATTCTTTAAACTCTCCACTTGACAGGATAGTTAGGAGAGGGACTTCTTCTGGTCTTTTTACGGTTCAATCTCTATATAAATGTCTTTCTTTTAAAGGTGTTACAACCAATACTTCCAATACTCTTTGGAAGGCTAAGATACCACTTAAGGTTAAGATTTTTATTTAGTTACTTACACAAGATAAAATCCTAACTAAATACAATCTACAATATAGAGATTGGCATGGTAATGTAGACTGTTGTTTCTGTGGTGCACCTGAGACTGTAGGTCATTTATTTATTACTTGTCATTTTATTTCTTCTTTATGGAATTGGATTGACAATCATAATAATTTTTATTTTAATTGTACTCGAGTGTCTGATCTTTGGTATTTTGATTACTGGATTACTTTAAAGGATTTGTTACTAGTTGAATTGATTATGCCAACTACTTTATGGATCGTTTGGCTAACAATAAATATAAACAAAATATACCGCACCTTCTATTAGGATTGTGGCTTCTTCTATTATTGCTTTGACTACATATTGATGTAAGGCAATATTAGATAATTCATACTTTAAGTTATCTTTAATTATGTCTTTTGATATTTTCTCTTTGACTCAGATAGGCACTATTATAATTCTCTTCGACACGGACACACAGGATCAGGACAACTCCCAATTGGATTCCTGCTCTTGGTTTAGAAGGGTTGAACCTAGCTGATTACTTGTGCGACAGAGCTGCTTACGATGCTATTGATGCAGCTGCTGGTCATCTACCAAGTCCCTCTTGAGTTAGTTCCTCCTCTTCGAGTGTTATTGTCATTAGTGATACCATTTAGTTGGATTTGGTAGTTATTGTTTACTTCATGAATTTGTTGTGATGTTATATTTCTTATTGTGCTTTGTTTAGTCATATTCATAGTTGGGTTTTCTTTTGGATTCTTAGTGTAATGCTATGCTTTGTATGAACTCTATTGTTTCATAATGAAACAGGTGGATTATTGCTTTTGCTATAAAAAAATAAAAAAAAGAAAAAGAAAAGAAAAAGAAAAAAAGAAAAAGAAAAAGAAAAAAGAAAAAAACTGTTAATGCATGAGTAATTTGTATTTTAATAGTTGAACTTGGTTCAAGTAAATAATATTCAGATATAACAATTAATAGATGCTGAAAAAAAAAACTTAATTTCAACTATTTAGTGTTTTGTACACAGTGAAACGGAATTTGTAACAGTATATCTTATTACAATAATCTTTAGATATTGTTTCCACCAAAAGGTCCATTGCACAATAATTTTTTTCTTCCAACAACGAGTTACAAACATTAAATTTAAGTAATTTTTTTTTTTTGACAAACAGCCCGTAGGCAATTTAAGTAATTATTACTCGCACAATACTGAGATATTGTGTACGCGGCGAAAAGTTTCCTATTTTCTATATTCTAATAATGTGTTTCAACTTATAAGTCCTGCGCCATTTCACAAGTGGAATAACTATTTTTCATAATTTTTTTAATTAAATTTGGTATTACTTTCCACCTAAAAGGTATTTAATTAGCAAGAAAATTTATTTTTGATTAAAAGCAAGAAAATTTATAATGATAGTTATTAATACTTCAAATAACTATTAATTATACGATCCAATTCCAATGGACTTGATCCTCATCTTTCATTAAAAAAAAAACTCTCAAATTTTATTTTTATAGTATCATTTCCAATGTTTATAATAACTTGAAACTTTTTAGAACCTTGTTTTCTAAAGTCCTTTTGAAAAGAAACACCATACCAGCGAGTGTGAAAGCCCTGTAGCGAGTACTAAGTTGAATGCTTAATTGATTGTATAGATTATTAATATATCTTCTCTGCTTCTCACAAGGTCGATTGCTAATTTGCTATCCATTAAACTATTATAAGAGATAACCTAATTTATAACCTTTTTATTAGGTCAAATGCTTGCAAGTCTCCGAAGACATAAATAGTCAAGCTAAATCATCGGCCATCCGATATTACTAATCCGAACTCCGATACCAAACTTACATTTTTTGTTTTTTAAGTTATTGTGAAAATCCATACGATTTTTATTCAAATCTTTAATTGGAGTAATTGTTCGTACTTCGATAAATAACGGTAAATTAATAGGCTCTCTAATTTTCAAAATCTGAACGTCATTTTGGGGATGCACTTCTCATGTCAATTTCGTGCTTAGAGAAATAACGGTAAATTAATAGGCTCTTTAATTTTCAAAAGCTCAACATAATTTCGGGGATGCACTTCTCATGTCACCCATCAGTCTTTTGTTCTCCCGAAAAAGCCCTTGGCGCTCTCAGAAGCCCAACCTCAACCTTGATTCCTTGAAGTTTCAATGTCTCTTGGCAAATGGCTTATGAAAGGACCGAAAGGTTGTTAATATTTTTATAAACAAAAATGATAAGCAGCATCATATACATTCACCTTATGCATCTAAGAAAGATATCATCCGAATTAATGAACCCATTTGGAGAAAGTTTAATCAGAGAATATCACTAATTTTTCCAATAAATGAAAAAAAAACTTGCAATAACAAAAATGCTAAACCAAATTTGACAACTTTCTATTATGATATTTGTCAAAATATTTCTTTGTTTAAATATATTGTGCATCGTTTCTGATTCGTTTAAAAAAAGACAAGTTATATTGACAATGTCTTAGTTGATAGCCATAATTAAAATATCGAAATGAAAAAGTAAATTACATATATTTTCTTTATATATTTGATAAGACTGGACACCAAATTTAGTGCAATAAAATAATAATAATCAATTACCAACGGAAAAGTTTGAAAATTAATTTTTTTTTTATTTTTGACCGCACCTATCAGTTTTTTTTTAAACCTGGCAGGCTGCCAAGTGGATATACCGTGTATCTATCAGTGACAAAATATTTTTCAAATTGCAAAACTTTTGATACAAACTATCCAAACATTGAATAAAATTTATAAATTTTTTCTTTATTTTAAAAACTGTTTTATTATTATTATTATTATTATTAATTTATCATATAAAAATATTCATAAATATATGATATATCACAACCTTTTATAATTTTTATAGAAAATTATCGTAAAGAAGTTTTGGTCGTGTATTGTTTGCAGTGCCATGTCCTGGTGCCTCCAACAAACAATATACAAGCAGCCTTCGTTTCACTGTGAAAACTATTACCTACACGTGGAGTATCATACACCGTATTCACTGCTTTTAACAATTCAGACTCTTTCCCCACACGTCAGTGACCATATGGCCCTTGCTGTTTCCTTTTGTCTCGTGTTACTCTCGCCACGCCTCCTTGTAGAAATTAAGGCCACCTCGAAATCTCCTCCAAAATTCCAAACCCGCTGAAAAACCCAAACTAACACTTGCCCGTTTAGAAAGAGGGAAGAAGAAGAGAAATTGATGGCTGTATCTTTCCCAAAATGCCCTTCTTCTTCTCTCCCAGCTATTCAAGCGAGAAACCGGGCTTGGGCGCCGTCGCTTGGTTCTCCAATTCAAGCTGGCGATTCTTCCAAGTGGGCCCTCTTTGAAGCGACTAAGAGATACCACCTTAGTGTTTCAGCTAGTAATCGAGGTGGCTTTGTCTTACCTATTTATTGGTTCAATCATTGTGGTCTTCTAGGTTTTGGTTTATGGATAGTAAGCTGTTTGATTTAAGTGATTTGCTGTTTCGAGTTTGAATTTTATTCTTTTGGTGTTGTTCATTAGAGCTCAATAGGAGGGAGTTGGGCTGTACAGCTAAAGGACGTGACTTGTTCATTATCCTTTTTGGAAATTCGTGAATTAATCAAATTAGAGCGTTTTCTATTGATGCATAATAGTTGCTAATTGAATTGTGGTAAGGTGACCAGTTAGATGGGATGTTAGATATCTAAATACAAAGTTTGAAATTTGAAATTAGTGGCATGGTTCCTATAAAACAGTAGGATGGGTGACCTCCTGGGAAGTCCCTGTGTTTCTGATTCCAGTTGGGTTTCATTTCTAGCCTACCCCAACTTGTTTGGGAATAAAGGTTTTGAAGAAGAAGAGGTTCCTATAAAACGGTCTATTATTGTGAATAATTTCCAATGTAGAGTTTGTTTCCTTGTATTTATTACGTCATTGACCAACTACTAATTGAGGTTGACTTTTCTATGATAGATAAGGCAGGCTAGCTAGGTTATTTGACCAAAGAAATAAATGAATATCTGCTCAAGTATTTAATATTTTTTTCATTGTCAGGATCAGCCGTTACACCAGTCGAGCCTTCAAAAAAACTTGAAGATTCTGGTATTAATCCTCTTTCTGGTATTAGTTACTAATATCATTCGAATGTGGTAAACTAGTATTCATAACTTGTCATACATGCATGTTCGTATAGTATTTAATGCACCTGGTTTGCACAGCAGCACACACCAGTTGTTCTGCACAATGATACAAGTTGAAAAGTTGAACCATGTTATCAGCTTGTAGTGTGCCTTAAATAACTGCTTACAAAACATATGAAATGCGCACATGTTTTTATGTTATTTGTATGGCTTCATTTCAATATATCAAACAAAACATGATAGGTCAAAATTTTGTGCTTTTAGGAGCTGGAACAAAACCTACAGATCTTCCAATTAAAGTGGAGAATGGGACCCCTCCAGCAGGATTCTCTTCAGAGGGTTTCCAAAACTTACAACAGGTGGGCCCAGATGGCAGTGGGAGTGAATCAACAGTGAGCATAACTGTTGTTGGTGCTAGCGGTGATCTCGCAAAAAAGAAAATCTTTCCTGCCCTTTTTGCTCTCTACTATGAAGGCTGCCTTCCAAAGGTATGTGTTTTGCACTTTTGCATAGTAAGCCAAATAATTTCTGCGGTTGCATGTGAGACCACATTTCTACATATACACTAGCACCAACTTCTTGCATAAAGTTACTAAACCCTTACCATCTTTGGTATACTCCACCAAAAATCTATTCACAACGACTTCATCTAAGCTTCAAAGTTGAATATCTATGCTCACCTTGGATATAGTTATTTTTAGCCTTAAAAAGTTTTTAGGAATAGTTAATATTTTAACATTAGATCATAGTTTGAACCTTGAAATGTTTCAAAAATGCTGGGTGTTAATTGTGAAATTGAGAATTTTGTTTTTAGATGTTTTGTATAATCCCCAGACTTTGCCACGTGAATAATTCGAATGAAATTTCATGTCATTATTTTTTTCCTAAATGGTAGCATTTCACCGTATTTGGATATGCCAGAAGCAAGATGACAGATGCCGAATTGAGAGATATGGTTAGCCGGACACTCACTTGCCGTATTGACCAAAGGTTGTCTTAAATTTGTTACTGCATTTTTAGGAACTGGTGTACATTTTTTCTGGGATATTTGGCAAATCTTTTATATAAAAAGGAGCCTAGATTTTCTACCTTTGCAACTAACATCCAAACATTTTTGGGTTTTTAGCAACACTCTGCTACTCCAAGGTTAATTTGAAAAATAAAAATAAAATGAAGAAATGTTGCCCTTGATTTTACAACATGAACTGTGCGAGTGGTGTCAGAGAGAATATATATAAGCTTTGTGATCTTACATGTAAATTGGATTTTACTGTCCGATAGGGTCATCTTTCAAAAATTAAAAAAAATAGTAAAATTTGGCATACTACAATATCCATTAGAAGATATGGGCAGAATGGTTAACATTTAATGAATTGTATATTTTTTGAATCTAATGATTAGTAACACATGCAATCTCAATCATTAGAAATATTGGATATGCATGTAAAAAATGATGAATGCTGGGCTTTATGTTCTAACAGTTCTTGTTTATTATTTTGTTTGTTTGTTTTGTAGGGAGAATTGTAGTGTGAAAATGGAAGAGTTTCTAAAGAGGTGCTTCTACCACGCAGGACAGTACGATTCTGAGGCACATTTTGCTGATCTTGACAAGAAACTAAAACAGCATGAGGTATTTCAAAACCAACCTTTTCTTTCAAATAGGACAAGTATTGGGTCTTACATGAGATATGGCAAATTGGCAATATTTTGGTTGCAGCATACCAAAATCTTATGTATTTTTACAAAAATAAGCCTAAACACCTTGAATTGCGACCTTATGGCAATATGTTAGTGGAAACCATTAAATATTGTAATTTTTTAGTTCAATGCTTCAGTATATGCCAAAAGATTTCTGGTATACACCACAAGCAAAGATGCTTTCTATGTAAAGGATCAAGGTTATTGTTTAATGGCATTTGTTCAAGGATCAAAGTTATTAGTACTGCACTATACCAATTTCCCTTGGTAGTCTACTCGCAAATGATACCAAGCATTATGATATCTGCAAATTACAGAAAAATTTTCTGTTGTATTGAAACTTGGTAAGTTTTAGGAGATCTAACAAAGAAATAACTCTTCGCAATTCCTCTTTATGCTTAGGGATCAAGGATTTCAAATCGTCTGTACTATCTATCAATACCACCTAACATATTTCTAGATGTGGTAAAATGCGCCAGTCTAGCGGCCTCATCAGGAAATGGCTGGACAAGGGTAATTGTGGAAAAGCCCTTTGGTCGTGATGCTGAGTCATCAGCTGCTCTGACACGTGGTTTAAAGCAGTACCTGCATGAAGATCAAATCTTTCGGTAAGTTGACTGTAGTGATCTTTTTGGTGAGACTTATTAATTTCACAAGTCTTGGCTTGAGCTTTTGAAAGACATTTGACACTAGTCACTATTTTAGTTTTTTTATTTACTCAAGAACACCTTGTCAGCATCTAGTAATATCAGAACTTGTTTTGTTTTCCTTTTCTGTTCTTTTACTACTCAAGGCTGTTACTTGTTGATAAATTACAGAAACGAAAAATAAAGAGAACGCATGTTTTAGACTAAAGATAGTATGAGCTTAATCTCACCAAGGAGTTTATAACCTTAAATATTGATGGATCAAGTGACAAATTGAACTGTTAATCTTGATGTACTTAACGAGAAGATTCCAATTTTTTTTTATTTGTTAAGTTCATTTTGTGTAAGATCAAGAGGTGGAAGAAAACTGTTTTGGTGCATTCATTTCTCAATGATTTTGAACCACTTCATCTTACACAAAATGAGCTTGAAGAAATTTACAGTTGAAATTCGTCGTATAAAGCCAATTTTGATGGTCTTTTCAAGTTAAACTCACAATCCCTCTTAGTGAGCTTAAGCTTATACTTCAGTTGTGCTTTAGGGTTTATCATGCTATCAAATAACTTAGTTTTGACATTTATGCAACTACTACCTTTACATCATCCTTTGTATGAAATGTTTGCACATTTGTCTGTAAATTCTTTTATGTATGCTCTTATCTAATTAATTGTGAATTTTTTTTCTGTATTGCAGGATTGACCATTATTTGGGAAAGGAATTAGTCGAGAATCTGTCAGTTCTTCGGTTTTCTAATCTGGTTTTTGAGCCACTTTGGTCAAGGCAATATATCAGAAATGTGCAAATAATATTCTCTGAAGATTTTGGCACTGAAGGAAGAGGCGGGTATGTTTAGTTTGCTTATTTTCTGTTTTATGCTCTTTGATTCTGACTTGAGAATGTGCTATGTCATAAAACAGTACAAGTGGATAACTTTGAAAAAGTTATCCTGACCTGAGATTTTGTTAAGATACGATATGATATATAACTTTCACAAGAGGCAGATATGAAAATTCAATGAAATTCAAAAGTGTTCTTAGGAAAGGTGGATTCATAGTAAACTTCTCACATAATAAAATCATTATTTCAATAATGAAACTTGTTTTTTTGGTTCTGGTACCAGAGAGGTGGTACCAGCTGACAACATAATAGTTTTCATAGTAATGGAAATCGGTGGGTCATCCCACTTTCTTTCAAAAAAATAATGAAACTTGCTTTGCCTTTTCTTCAGCAACAATGAGACTTCAAAAAAGTGAAGTTGATATATTGATTTGCATTTATATTTTTAGGTACTTTGACCACTACGGTATAATAAGAGATATAATGCAAAACCATTTGCTTCAAATAATGGCACTATTTGCCATGGAGACTCCTACTAGCTTAGAGGCTGAAGATATCAGAAATGAGAAGGTTGCTACTCAACAATTACTATTTTTTTTTTTTTTTTTAATTTTGGATTGCAAACCATATCCAATTACCTTACTAGCATCACAATTAAGCATCAACATACATTTACTATTTTATGATTGCGGAGTTTGAGGGTCCTGCATTTCATAAAAAAGCACTAAAATTGTTAACATATTTTATGATCCGACATTTATATTGAAATTGATGTACAAGTCATACTAGCTAGAAATAGAAATTGGATCCCTACCTGCAAAGAGGCCTACGTTTTTCGCCCATATAAATTTGGAGACAATTTGGATTCACATTATGGTAAGCTCACCTAAATATTAATTGCAAACCGGTTCCTGCTTAATTTTCAAAAGCCTTTTGATTTATATCTGAAATGATTGAGGCTATGGTACTATGCATAGCACCTATTGTTCAATACTATGAATCAATATCTTCATTTTCAAAGTCCAAACAGTCAATCTAAACCGTTCAACATGATTTCCATATAAAAATATACTTGTAGATCAAATTTTATATTTTTTTTACTACTTTTTTAGATAGGTAGAAAATCACTTGATCTAAAGATTCTAGACTTTTCGAAAGTAGTGATTTTTTGGCTGTCTAAAAAAATATAAAATTTAGTCTGCAAGTACATTTTCATATGGAAATCATGTTGAACGGTTTGGATACAGTATTTGGACTTTGAAAACGAAAATATTGATCCGTAGTACGAACCAATCCGTACTATGCATAGTACCATAGCCTCACTCGTCTGAAATTTCTACTTTGTATGTATAGGTTTTCTTAACACGCTCAATTCCATAAAATTTTCAGGTGAAGGTATTGAGGTCTATGAAACCACTTCAGGCTGATGATGTGGTAATAGGTCAATATAAGAGTCACACCAGAGGTGGTGTGATGTACCCTGGGTACACTGATGATAAAACTGTGCCCAGCAATAGTCTAACACCGACCTTTGCAGCTGCTGCACTTTTTATTAACAATGCCAGGTGGGATGGTGTGCCATTTCTAATGAAGGCTGGCAAAGCACTTCACACCAAGCGGTATGTTTTTCTTTCTTACAATAACTATATTTTTTGTGCAGTGTAGTGCAATGCTCATGCATACTCTTCTCAATTTTATCCCTTGGCTTCTGTACCTACATGAAAAACCTAGTAAATATCATTAAACTTATTAAAGAGGTTACAAGGAAATTTACAAGGTAAAGAAGAAGAAAAACAGAAGCATGTAACATGAAAAAGGGTGGCCCTGGGACACCCAAAAAGTGAGAGCCTAGTAACCTGCCACAGATTTATTGTTGAGGTTGTGTTTCTCCAAAATGGTAACCTTAGGTTTGTTTAGAAAAAATGTTGTCTTCATTTTGAAACTTGTGAGTTATCTTTATTATTATTTTTTTTAATCTTCCATGAGCTGAGAAATTTTCTTGATGAGTAGGCTTGGTAATCCCAACAATTTTTGTTCGGGGATGGATCGTACTTGATACTTTTTATGTTCTCTTTCATTATTAACATGATGTTTTCGGCTTTTTGGGTCATGTTAAAATATCTTCTCTTGTTACTAAATCTCACAAATAAGATGTCTAACTTTTATTATTCTACATTGTTTTTTTTTTTTTAAATATAGGACTGAGATAAGGGTGCAGTTCAGGCATGTGCCTGGAAACCTATACAAGGGGTGTTTTGGCACAGACCTAGATCGGGCTACAAATGAGCTCGTAATCCGGGTTCAGCCAGATGAGGCGATCTACTTGAAAATCAACAACAAAGTACCTGGCCTCGGCATGCGATTGGATAGAAGCAATCTCAATCTCCACTACGCTGCAAGGTAGGTTATATAAACAATTCAAAAAAATATTTTACCAAGTGCTGGTGGCCATATCTTACCAGAAAAAAAAATTAAAGTATCATAATCTTCCAATTTTAGTCGGTATGTATGCCACTTTTACTATACATAAACCGAGTATGAATTAAAGAAGGATCTTGATTCATGTCGGTTGAGTATAGATGTTTTTGAATGACCTCTAACAATATAGAAAATATCAATTAGTTTTACAAAGGATGAAAAAAAGGGGGCATTCTATAATTTAATAATATCTATGGTAAATTGGTAATTATGTTTTATGGCAAAGGTCCCAACTTTTGAGTTCCATTATACGCTCTTGTATGAGACAACATCCTGTAATTACCTTCTTAAAAAACATGATTGGATTTTGTGGCAGGTACTCTAAAGAGATCCCAGATGCATATGAGCGTCTATTAATTGACGCTATAGAAGGAGAAAGGCGTCTTTTCATTCGATCTGACGAGCTGGATGCTGCGTGGGGGCTCTTCACCCCGCTTTTAAAAGAACTAGAGGAGAGGCGTATTGCACCTGAGTTGTACCCTTATGGGAGCCGGGGCCCAGTAGGGGCCCACTACCTTGCTGCGAAGTACAATGTCAGGTGGGGAGACCTCGGTGCCGAACTCCATTAAATGATTCTGATTAGTAATGGATCGTTCGAGTGCTAATTTTGTATGATTGCGAAATAGTTTTTGTATGATTGAGAATAAGGTGCTGAGAATTTGTTTCCCTCACATTTATGGGAAATTATTAAAGCTAGTTGTCAATCTTGTTTAGAGCACCAGAATTCGGTTCTGTTATATTTTCTTCCAATCTATGTTTATTGTTTGCTTTTGTTTCTGAATTTTTTTGCGTTTCTTCTTAATTGATGCATTATTTAAATACAGAAATCGTTGCAATCACGTTAACTTTCCCGCTTGAACTTTATTAATTTTAGTGATTGGATTTGAGGAAAATAACTTTATTAATCTGTTTCTCATAATCTTTACAATGAAATATATACATTGGGCACAGGCTTAAAATGGAAAAGAAAATAATGGTAAAATAGGCAGTAAATGCGACTCTGCGAAGCCAGTACCACACTAGTACCAGTGGTCACCTCTTCAAGTATTACTGCATATTTGAAAGCGACCTAATTAGCCAACCTGAACTTGATAACGAACAGAAATAAATAGGAACCAAAGAATGGTTTCATAAATTATAGAAATACAGTTTCTCTGTATTCCTCTCGTCTGCATAACAGATGCCTATTTCTCCAATGACATATTACAACATTCCAATCAGATAGCACGCCATGGGAAACTGAAAGTGGTTCTGACTGCTGGTAAAACTGAAAGAATTGTAGCTATATGCATCGTTAGGTAGAGATATTATGAGCCATCAGGATAATAGAATTCACATGGAAATCCCAGACTTCTTCTGTAAGTTTCAAACAATTTGAATTTTTGTGAAAATTAAGCATAACTGAACGTCATAAGGGCTTGTGTTAGGTAAATAATAACGTACAAAACATAGAAAAAGAAAAACTGAAAACAAAGAAAAATACAACATTTACCTAAAAGTTCATACCTTTTGTGCAATGCTTGAAGAAGATAAGCCATACATTAGACCGCTCAATAGCAACTTTATACTGTCTAACTTTTGTATCCTACAAATTATATATGTACCAGAACTGTTATACTTACGTAGTCCAAAAATATAATTTGTACATTAGCGGGATCTCTTGTTCTCATTTACCTAATCATCTGCAAAACTGTAAAAGTAAATAAGAGTTAACGGGTGTATAACATAGTATTAAACACATTTTCTTGAAATAAATACAGACCCCCATAAGCAAATTAATTTAGATCACATATTCAGAGAGGAAAAAAATTAGAGGGAGGTATAGACTATACAAAAATAGAAACTACTCATTGTTTTCTTTAAAAATAAGTAATGGAGAGTGTTGTAGTTATTGTCGGAGCAGGACCTGCTGGTCTGGCGGTGGCTGCCTGTTTATGCATGCTTTCGATACCATTTCTAATTCTGGAGAAGGACAACTGTGTTGGCTCATTATGGAAAAAGAGGGCATATGATCGTCTTCGATTGCACCTCGCAAAACAGTTCTGCGAGCTACCGTACATGGCATTTCCTAGAGAGTTGCCGACTTTCATACCGAAGGACGACTTCGTAAGGTACCTCGATGAATATGCGTTACATTTTGGTATTAACCCCATTTATCATATGAATGTTGAATCAGCAACATATGATGAACAAGAGCATAAATGGGAAATTAAGGCCACAAATACTATGACAAATGAATCAAGCAACTATCGTGCGAAATTCATAGTAGTGGCCTCTGGAGAGAACTCCATGGGTTATATTCCAAAACTCCCTGGTTTGGATAATTTCAATGGAGAGGTTTTGCACTCTTCCAATTTCAAGTCCGGGATATGCTACACTGGAAGAAGAGTGTTGGTCATTGGGAGTGGCAACTCAGGAATGGAGATAGCACATGATCTTGCCACTCATGGTGCAATGACAACAATCTCAGTTAGAAGCCCAGTAAGTGCAATGATCTCTTCCTTGAAGCCATTTTTTACTTTTTTTTTTAATAATTATTTTGTCTAACTTTAAATAACAATTGATAAATGAAATTAATTTTATAGGTGCACATTGTGAACAAGGAGCTCATCTATCTAGGGATGACTCTTCTCAAGTATCTTCCAATGAAAATTGTTGACCGGATAATCAGCTTCCTTGCATGGCTAAAGTTTGGAGATCTTTCTAACTACGGTATAGTTAGACCAAACTTGGGCCCATTCATGCGGAAAGCAGTTACAGGATTATCCCCAACAATAGATGTTGGAACTGTGGAGAACATCAAAGCTGGCCAAATTAAGGTATATAATATATATACTCTGTGGTGCAATAACTTCATTGGTACTTTTACAATTCAAATTATTTGTATTGTTCCAGACGATTTTTTATGAGAAAATTTATTATTTTCAAATCAGGTACAACCGTCCATTTCAAATATTGTTGGAAGTGAAGTAACTTTTTCCAATGGACAAGCACTTCACTATGAAACAATCATATTTGCCACTGGATACCGAAGTACTGCAAGTACTTGGTTTAAGGTAGTCAATCACTAATGATCTATTTTTTTTCCTGCTTAGTTCTGACATTTATTTTTTAGAACACCAAAACATATATATCGTATATTAATTGGTATTTATTAATTGCAGGATGGCGGTTACATGCTATCCAGTGATGGATTGCCTGCACGACGCATTCCGCATCATTGGAAAGGCAATAATGGTGCCTATTGTGCAGGCTTATCAAAACAAGGCCTGCATGGTATTTCGGTAGATGCGCGAAATATCGCGTCAGATATTTCGCAAATTTTATTTGTGAGAAATATGTAAATTAATCTTTTTATGTATTTGTATCATTTCGCTGAATATTGTTTGTATCCTATTTTATATTTCCAAATAAGTAGCAGTTGTGTTTGTTTACCTTCTTGTATTAATTAGTACTTGTGTTAAAGTTAAATCATTAAAAAAAGTAAGGGAATTTTTTTTTTATACCACTCCAAAACATGGAATTTAGGAATTTGCCACCCCAAAACATTAAATTAGCTAATTTGAAATAACCATTGCAAACCAACAACATTAAAGATAGAACCAGCACTCATAATTAGAGCTGCACCCAAGCAAGCTCACTAACAAAAAAACCGAAATCAAATTAACCCAAAGCCGATAAAAAATGATGACGATATGTAAATACGGAAACAAGAGTCTGCACCGTGGAAAGAAAAATTGCACAAATTGAGGTACAAAAAGATATGATTGCCCAACGGTTGTTGAAGTATTCATGCATGAACGTTGCTCTCTTCCGACTGAAGTAAGCCTCACAGCTTTGATGGATCTCATCAAACAAGTACGAATAATAGTGATCCTTGAATTCGGTGGAGACTCGTTTACTCAGAAGCCTAAAAAACTCAACTGCTTCATCGTTATTCGGCAACAAGTTAAGTACAATGCCGCTGCTTTGAAGGATCTCCAAATCAGATTTATTTGTTATCAAGCAGTTCATCGTAACCATCAAACCGGTCCATCTCCTTTTGCTCTCTAATTCTAAGCCTTGCTCAAATGCCAAAAGGTTCATGAAAATAACCCTTCTGGCAGAGTCAATGACAAGTCGAGGGATCTTTATGGTACTGTGTATTCTACCATGCTTGATGTCGGGGTCAGAATTGTTGCGCGAATCCTGCTTTCTCAACTTAAAGCCGAACTCAGATAGTTGAGTGGCAGACGGTATTATGAGAGGAAGTCTGTGATCCTTTTGTCCCTGCCCTGGTTATGCCCAGGTACTTTTTTTGAAGGTTGGTTGTGCACTGATATTGCTGAATATTTTTTTGTTTTCATAATTTGGCAAAGAAATTTCATGGTAGAGGTGGAGAAGGTGGTCGATCTCGATGTTCCCTGGTTCTTTTACTCGACTAGAGTGTATGCTATCCCCCAGGTACTTAATAAACAAATTATTCACCACCAATTTCTTCAGCTCCATGCACCTTGCTTGTGTTATCATCGAGGCCCTTCAAAGTGGCGTAGAATTTTTCGAGGACGAAAAATGGAATTTGGTTTTCTACCAATAGCATATCGGACATAATAGCCATGAAGTCCCATCCTGCTCAGGAATGGCGGTGCCGCTTGTCTTCCTCATGCTTTAAAAGTAACTCGAGTATAAAGCAACCATCGATTAATAGCACCTCAACAAACTTGTTATCATCTCTTGGGATTAGTTCTTCCTCACTGTAGCACTCACGGGCACGACGACCCTTCAGGTTTTGCATTGCGTGGATATAGGTATCATAATTTACTTGATTGTTTCGCTCTAAGAAATCATGCAGGAAGTGATGCTTGCGCGCCTCTATTGCCATGAACTTTCGTTCGTCGTGGTGGTACGGTCCGATCGGGACCATCTTCGGTTTGTACATGTCCTCATGCTCAGCTGTAATGAACTCGGGAACAAGGAAGATCGTTGAGCTGTTTGTGGTAGTTTTTTTGTGTATTTTGCTAAGAAAATTTTTGATGTTGTCGGCCATGGATTTAATTTCTGTTGCCATTACAGTAGGAAAAAAAAATAGAACTGATATGCTAATTTTTGGGAAGAGATATAAATAGGGTGGACTTTAGTAGACAAAAGAAAGCTAATCGGGTGCCTCTCGTGTCCAAAATTATGGGCATAGGCATTGGTATAAATAGATTGATACTTGCAAAAGAGAGACCTACTCTATATTTTAAGCCTAATTAATTAAATTCTTCATAGAAGTCCTAATTATAACCAGAAATTTAACATTAGTATTAGTATACAGAAGTAATTATTTCAACAGTGTTTTTGGAAATGAGGTTTTAATATTAATATCATATGCCAGCGAAAACATCCCTGTAATCTGTTTCAAAGTTTCATGGCATGGCTTTTCTGTAATATGTGCTATTAGTCAAATTCAGACCTCCACATGGTGGAAAAGAGGGTTGTTCGGATCTGTATTTTAGAATAGGACAAGAAACTTCACATTAACCGAAGTAGGATCCAAGATTGGCGTCCCTTAATTATAGTAGTCAACGGAGAATTATATATTTCACCAGTTGCAGTAGTAGTACCTAACCAGATTTGAATCCACCCTTGTTTCCTTCAACACTGTTAAAATAATTACTTATGTAATTAATACCATAGTAGGAAATATTGGCCGAGACCGATCCGATACTAGTCCGATACTCACAATGGTGTTTTAAAGAGCTTGAGCCGTATTGGCCGATACTGGTCCGATATGTATCGGTATCGGCCGTGACCGATCCCGATTCTGATACCGATATTTCCTACTATGATTAATACTATGATTTATTTTCTAGTTATAGTTTGGACTTTTAACATGAAGAATTTTTTTTTTTTTTTTTTTATAAAAGTGGTACATACCACCGATTTTATTAAGAAACAAATAGAATCTGAATTAAGTGGAACAATCAATTAGCTTTCCTCGGCTACTAAATTAAGTCCACTATATTCAAATTTCTTCTCAAGTATTAGCACATCAATTTTACTTTTCCTACTGTAATGGCAATAGAATCTGAATCATCGGAAGAAACCATGAAAATTTTGCTCGCACCATATTCCAACAAGGCAACCAAAAAGAAAACCATTACGATCGATCTCCCTTGTTCCCACCTTCATTACAAATAAGAACTAGGGCCTGCACAAGCCCAACATTGTCCCGATCGGACCGTACCACTACGACCAAGTTAAATTTTCAGCTATAGAGGAGCAAAAACATCAATACTTGCATGATTTCTTGGAGCGGAATCAGTAAGTCAATCTGGAAACCTATATCAACAAGATTCGAAACGTGAAGGATCGTGCAGATAATTGCTACAGCAAGAAAACAATAAGCCATGACAAATTTGTTCAGATCCTAGTACTCGATGGTTGCTTTATACTCGAGTTACTTTTCAAACTCGAGGCCGACCAGCATCATCGCCTTTGCTGGGCAGGGTTGGAATTCATGACCATTCTGTCCGATTTGCTCTTAGTAGAAAACCAAATTCCATTTTTCGTCCTCAAAGAATTGTACGCTATTTCAAAGGGCCTCGACGAAAACAAAAGCCAGGCCAAAACAGATCCCATGAACTTGGTGATAAAAAATTTGTTTCTTACATACCTAGGAGACAGCATACACTCTAGAGGGGTCATAGGACCTTTGAACCGAAATATCAACCATGCACCTTCTCCACCTCTACCATGAGGTTTCTCTGCCAGCTGATCCCGAAAACAAAAAATATTCGGCGTTGCCATGGCACATACGGTGCCGATCGAAACAAAAGGATCACAGAATTCCTCTAGTAATACCATCAACCAGTCAACTCTTGGAGTTCGGCTTTGTGTTGAGAAAGCAGGATCTGCTCAACAACTCCGATGCCACCATCAAGAATAGTACCATAAAGATCCCTCGACTCATCATCGACTCTGCGAGAAAGAGTCTTGTGATGAACCTGTTGTCATTCGAGCATAGTTTAGACAAGAGCAAAAGTAGGTGGACCGGTCTGATGGTCATGATGAACTGCATGATCAAGAATAAAAGAGATTTAGAGATCCTTCAAAACAGGGGCATTGTACTTAACTTGCTGCCGAAGGAAGATGATGCAATTCAGTTTTTCAGACAGCTGAGTGAACAAGTCATCGTCAATTTCAACGATCACTATTATTCAGACTTGTTTGAACATGTCAATCTAAAATGTGAGCATTTCTTTCGACGGCGTACAGCAGCGATCATGCATGAATATTTCAACAACCGATGGGCGGTTATATCATTTTGTAGCTCAATTTTTGCAATATTTCTTACTTCGGTGCAGACACTTGTTTCCGTATTTACATACCGTCACCGTTATTGATCCGCTTTGAGTTGATTTTTATCCATATTTTAGTTAGTGTATTTGCTTGGGTGCAACTTTATGAGTTCTGGTTCTATCTTCAATGTTGTTGGTTTACAGTGGTTATATGTCCTATGTATGAATTTTAATTTTATTGTTCTCTTGATAATGAATTGTTCAGAATTTGTGATTGTAGTTATACATTTAATGAATTAAACTATATTCTCAGTTTTTTTTTTTTTTTTGCTTTGTAAACTTTATTATATATGTTTAAAATATTTCCTTTTTCTTTGCTCCTTTTCTTGTTTTGTTTTTTTGAAGCACCAAGTTCCAGCCTTGCAGGATGAAGCATTATATATTTAATTGATTAATTAGTTGGCTAACATCGAAGGTTTGTGTACTACAATAAAAATAAAAATGGCGAAAAAATATTACCGTGGCACCTTGCAGAAAGATACATGACTAAATTAATCCATCTGTTATTCAAGCAATCTTTTCCACAATAGTGAATTAAATAATTTTAAATTGTACATAATTTATCAAGGTGTTAAACTTTTATTAACATGTGCTGCGACTGATTAAACTCTTATAAATTGATTGCCAATGAAAAGGAGGGCCTTTTTTTGAACAAGGAAAACTCGTAAGATGATTTCTCTATCGGACCGTTTGTATAATTAGGAATGGCAATGGTCAGAGTACACTGGTATTTTGCGGAGTCCATGTCTGACTTGCCTATTAAAAACTGATGGCTCACCTGCCTACCTCAATCTGACGGTCATGAAAATCTATGTCCAACTAGTTCATGGGTCTTTTCCTCAAGCCCATGCCTGCCCTTGCCCATGGGCTTGTCTGGCCTGTTCATATGATCCGTTGGCCCATTCATATTCAATCACATCAAATAGACTGTGCAAGACAACAAAAAAATTCATAATGTAATTTTTCTAATGAAAGAAAAAATAATTCATAGTTTAACAACAAACAACAGTGTGATTTTATTATTGGAGCAACAAAATAATTCATAGTTTAATAACAAATAAAGGCTGCTGGTCTGCTTGTTTTTTTAATATAAAGGACCCTGGACTACCTGTGGACTTCGATGTAACCCTAGGCCTGACCTGATCCGTCTCTAGGCCCACCCTTACCTCCAGGCCCATCACAGTGTTGAGTCGACCGGGTAAAGAGTGGGCCAAATGAGTAAGACCGGACCGCCAGGTCAATTGAGCTTTTCTGACGTCCCTATTTGTTCCATCATATATATATAATCATTACTACTCATCCATCATGTTCGCGTACGTACATCACAACAAGAATGGAAAGAGTATTCGCGATCGATACTGTCGGTATACCGTCGCAAATACTACCGTTACTAGTAGAAAAGAAAAACACTTTTATAATAGTATACCCTCGCAAGTAGTCACTTTTATCGTCACGAATACTCTCTCATTCTTGTTGAATTCATTCAAACATCAGCAGACACCTAATTATATATATTATCTGAAAAAAAAAAAATCTCTCACATGATCAGGGAGTGACTCTAACAGACAGGGACTTACCAATTATTGAAGTAAATTAATGGCCATGTTGTGGATTAAGTTGTCATATTGAGGTAGAAATTATTATTTTGTTGTTTAGCGGACATTTGGTTGTTGACTATGTCACTATACAACTTTAATTTTGTAAGTCTTCGCTCTTCGCATACAAAAATTTAAAGAAGTACCAAATTACAACTAAGCCCACAATTGCATAATATTACAACTTTGCTTCACAATTCATATTCTACCTCTTGAATAGCCAAATTCCAGAGATTTTTTAACTGGGGCCGTAAATATAGGAAATATCATTAATCGCTCAATGCAAATTAGTAGCGTTGTGTTCTCTATTACTTTGGTTTTGTTGAGAAACATTTTTTTTTTAAAGAAGTGGCATTACCATCGATTTCTATTAAAATGGAATTCACAGTTTTATACAGTTTTGCTGATATACCACCAAGTTAGTACTAGCTACACATGTATTACAATCCTAAACAGTTGTTTAGCACATACATACAAAAAGGAACTACCAACCAACATCATCAAATATAACCTACAACCACTACTAGAATCCCCAATATTAGCAAGGGTAGGAAGCGTTATTAGCAAGCATAGGAAGCCCCCTTGCAATAGAAATAGAGCTTTTGAATTTCACTGATTAAATTAATATTGTTGCAACGGGAGACGCTTGCAAATAATCACGCTTGCTAATGTCTTCCACTGGCCCTTGCTAATGTCACATATTCCCCCTTGCAAATAATAAGACCCACCCCAAACACAACAGATATTATTTTTTATTAAACACCCCAAACACGCCACACATTTGTTGCAAGGGCAACCGTTGCAAATAATGTTTAGGATTGTGTTTATATTATTTAATTGTGAATGCCTAAACTATTTGCAAGCGTCGCCGTTGCAAATGTTTTTGGAGTGGGTTTTTATGTTATTATATTCTGAAAGACCTTATTATTTGCAAGGGCCGCCGTTGCATAAGTTCTTGGGATGTTGTTTATAATATTTTATTGTGAATGCCATATCTATTTGCAAGCGTCACCGTTGCAAATGTTTAACAGTTTGTTTTAATATTATTCTATTATTAAAGTCAAGAATATTTGCAAGCGACACCGTTGCAATTGAGTTTAGGTTTGAAATTATATTAGTTTATTGTGAAAGGCTTAACTATTTGCAAGGGGCACCGTTGCTAATGTTTTCTAAGTTTTAGTTTATATTATTTTATTGTAAAAGAAGGAAATCATTAGCAAGGGCCACCGTTGCAATTGTTTGTGACACCCTTAGACAGAGAGACACCTAAATTTGATATCTCCCTTTGTGACACAATAAATATTAATACAACCATTACATAAATTTGAAATATTAATACAACCACAACAAAATACAATGTTATATTTTGATTTTGCATGGGTCAATGCTGAATTTTGCACATTTTTGCACTTTTTCGGTGGTATGGCTCAGACATGGCACCTCCAATATAGCAATTGGGCTCTCCGGTACGAATGAAACAGATGTACCACTCGTCTTAGTTGCATTGAGACGCATCCGTATTTTGTTTTGAATCATCTCGTAACAATCTAAAACTCTCCTGCATTAATTGAAATTTAAGCTGTAATTAGAACTCATAATATTTTCTTCAATTCAAATTGCGTTTTAAAATTATATTGCTAAACTTTTCTTCATTTTGAAACTATTATCTTCATGACATTCCCATTAGAAAGGACTTATTCTACAATTGTTTTCATCCTGTCACGAAAAGGTCCTTATCCAGGGACTGTTTTCTAAAACTATTTTATTTTCTGCCACATTTCAGTCCCTGAATACTGTCAGACTTGAAATTTTGCACTACAGACCCTGTTATTTACCAGAATTCATCCAGAGATGTATAGAATACTGGAAATTTACAGAAAAGGCCCTGGAATGTTGCAGAATAATGCAGAATTGTGCAGAATGCTAGAAAATTACAGAAATGACCTTGAAAAAATCAAAACAGCATACCAGAACATAAAAGAGACGGGTAACGGTCTGTACCAGTGCTCAAAATTCATGAACAACACTTAATTTACTAAGCAAAACACTAATACTAACAGAAATTTTTACTATTGCAAATGCTGACGTTCTTACCTCACAATTTAAAGTTATCTAGCCAGTATGTTGTATTATAAATTATTCCAGCGGTTACTGACTAATGCATAACATTAGGGATGTACTTATCATTTTATTTTTCTGTGTTCCTTTATTTACTGGTAGGCTTCCAAAATTACTCTGTGTTCGTGAGATTTATTTTTTCAGTTTGCCTAGACAAGTCAGATTTAGGTCAAGGTTATGACTTGTGATGACATATAAAATGCAAGCAAACACATGCACTATTTTCAGTTTGCCTAGACAAGTCAATAAAGAAAGTATTGTAAATACCTGGGCAAGCCTCTCCTCACGACGGGCAATCTTGCAATTTGAGTTTATAATTTTAATTTTTAAAAGTGGGCGTTGGTGGGGTCGGTGGGGTGCGGGTTACTACGAACCAACCCTATTTACTTGCAAAGATTAAATATCAATTTATTGGTCAATTTAACCAATTGAACCAAACAAGATCAAATTTGATTCTATAATGTTACTATTTAAGTTTCTTTATTGGCCTATTGCTCTAAGTAAGGATTTAACAAGGCTAATTGGAACTGCTATAGACATGGCAACTACAGATATTGCTAAGCTCTACATAGTTATGCATAAAAAACAAAAAAGAGAGGAGAAACCTGAGTCGAACTTATACACCTTTTATGGTACGTCTGTTAGGCATAATTGAGGGGAAGGGGGTAATTTCTTTACTTTATTTTTGTCCAATTCAGAACAGAAACCATTTACAGTGGTCCCAAACATGCCCATTTTATGCTAAAAATTACAATTCTGGCAAGATGGAAACACGGACATTTAAAGTGCTAACATGAAAGTTAATTGAGACTATCCGTGGAAAATGTTGAACGTGTCAACCAGCACACTAATTATTCAATTAATGTTATTATAAATAATATATGACAGAAGGTAGCCTTTTTTTTAAAGCCGTGCAGCTGCACGAGTGAAGGTAGACTTTTTTTATTACTAACTTCAATTTCTTCAATTTCTTTTTGGTTCAGGCATTTTGTCGAACACTTTAAAGGCATGCATCCCTGTTATAGTGTTGTCAGTATACATACAAAAAGAAAAAATTGTGCTCCACTTAACCTAGATTCATTAATCGAGAGTTCAAATCAAGTATTATGCTCTGTCTCAGACTCCATCTTTTACTCATTTTTTGACCAGCCAACAACACAAAAGAATTCGTACCTTAATAATACACCTAAAAATTGAAGAATTGTAAAGGAGAGAGAGACACCAGGAAAGCCTAGGATGTGTCACGAGAGGTCCGCAAGCGTCGGCGGTGGTCGCGTGGAGGGGAGACACCGGATCTAATTTGGGTTCGGCTAGTGAGAAAGAGATAGGGAGATAGCAGCGAGAAAGGGCGATAGTGTTTGGATTTGGAGCGGGGAATCCAATTAGGAGGGAATGAAAAATCTCAGGCGGGAAGATGGTTTGGCGGCAGTCAAAAGAGGTGGAGGGAAGATGTCAAAAAATTTGAGGGAAATGGAAATTTGGTAACTTTTGCCTCCACGAAATCTGGTTTGGTTTTGAAAAAAAAAAAACACCAAGTCGCAAGTCCCAGAGAAGAACTCTCTCTGTATCGCATTATGCACTTACCCACAATTTCATGTCACCTGAGGTATCATAATTTCTCCATTTTAGATTGGAGACGTCTGATCAGTTTTGGCACGAATATTGAAGGGATCTGCCTTTTCAGCTAGGGCAGATTTAAACAGAAATATTAAGATACCTCAGAGAATATAGATTCCCCTCCACAACCTCTAAAATGGACACCTCCTTTGAAATCAAGACCATTCAACCCCCATCATACGGCTATAATTTACAAATCTACAATTTAAATAATAATTGTACATCAATTAATATGAAAAAAATTCAAAATAAATATTTTCTACTTTTTTACATCTTATATGGCCAAATAATACTTATGAATGTCAATTTTATATAATTTCATCATTGTTTGCCTCTTAAAATTGAGCTAATAATTTTGAACCGTTCAATTTTACGTTATCAATCAACGGTTGATTTGTAATGAAATGAATCCAACTATGTTTTAAAATGATCAAGGGAGAACATTGAACGTAACCAACATAAAAGTTCGGAAGTTTTATTACGTATGAGCTTCGATCCAACACAAAGTGTTTATGGCCATACGATGCTTCAATTTTCTATGAACTAGATGGATGGGCAAATAAAAACAAATGTTGATCAAACTTGGGTGAAAGACAATAAATACAATATTCTTTGATTTAAACGGTTCCGATCAACTAACGTACGACATATTCTCCCACACACACATTAACTCGTGAAGCAAGAGTTTATATTTCATGTTCATGCATAGAAGGTGTGAGTCATATATGCAATATACATGTAATTGTATATAATTTAATGTATCAAAATTAAGAATTCGAAAAATATTAAGAATTTGAAAAATATTAAGAATATAAAAAATATTTATATAAATGAAGACTGTCCTCTTAAAAGTTTAGTTCCCCCTCAAATTTTTATTTTCCCTTAAAATTGTTATCAAAATGTAGATTCACTTCAATATTTATGGAAAATATTTACTAAATTTGAATGGACAAACAATTCTAAAATTATTTAAAAGTTACGAGTATAATTTGAATGGACAAAATTAATTTTTTTTAAAATTATTTTGACTTTCAAAAATTTTCACTTCTCTCCAAAATTTTCAATTTTTTTTAATTAAATTAAAATACATAACAAAACAAAACAAAACAACTAAGAAAAGAAAATGAGAAATGAAACAACAGGAAACAAAAAAAAAATTTGCTCCCCTCCTAATGTTTTTCACGTTCCCTCCAAATTTTTTCATTTCCCTCCCACTTTGACCCCTCAAATAATTCGGATCCTATAAAGTAACTCAAACTGTGAGTTTAGATCTCAATGTTCAATTTTCTATGGCACGATATTGAAAGGATCTGTGCATTCCACCTCAGGACCAGATTCTGATCGGACAGTCCGGATTTAAACTCAAAACTTGAGTTACTTTAGAGGATCCGAATCCAGAAAAAAACAACCCTAAAACTTATCCCCCCTTCCTTTCACTCTTCGGCCCCCCCTCTCTCACAAGAAAAACCCTAGGCGCGCCTCTCTCTCTCTTGAGATCGAGCGCTGCCCTCTCAAAACAAAAAAAAAACCTAGCCGCTAGGAGAGAAGGACGCCTTTCCTCTCTAAACCCGATCAACTCGATCTACAGACCGTCCTTAGACCTTTCGCTCTTAGGCGCAAGAACCCGGCTTCTAGCTCTTTTCACTGCGCGATTCAGATCTCGAGTAAGGTTAGATCGAGCATCCAGTCGAGTTTGGTGCGAGCCAACTGATTTTGTCCAAATCATGTAGCAAGGCGGTAATTAATTTGGAAATTACTAGTTTTACATTTTTTTGGTTTAATTTTGGTAACCCTAAAATTTTCACTTTTTGGTAATTGAAGGACAAGTTCTGTAAATTTAGTGTTTTGGATGAACAAGGACAAGTATATTTTGTGAAAGCTAACTTATAAACACTCGTGCGAGGCTGGAGGCGGCTCAGGTGGGGCGATCGCTGGTCTGGTGCGGACATGTAGCGTGTGCTCAGGTGTGTGCGAGAACAGTCACCAGTAAGGGTCGGTTAGTTGTTGGAGTTTGGTAAGTTATTAATCCTTTTAAAGATAAAATTTAGAGCACAAATTTTGTATTGCTTGAGCTGCAAGGTCTGTATATTCTGATTTTAAGGTAAACCAAATTGCCATAATTTGTTCTTAGTTTTCTGAAAAAGTAAGTAATGTAAGTACTGTGTATAAGATTTGACAGTACAAATGAAGTTTACAAGAAATAAAATTTCACTACTATATTTGTGCATTGTGTTGCTTCAATTTTGCACTGCTCTTCTTTAACATAAGATCTGATTTCTTTTTGCATTTATGTTCTAGTCTTAGTTAGGAAGTTTATTTGCAGATCATGAGTGGCTTTTAATCTAGTGGTACTTTGGGTTGTGTTGTGAAATCTGTCTAATTTGTTCGTTAGGGTTGCTGGTTTATTGGTGTTCCTTGCTATTTTTTTTTTTCAAAACTATGTTAGGGTTGCTGGTTTTATGATTACTGGTAAATGGGAAGTTGGCTTATCCTTGATTGATGCATATTCTAAAGAAATTTAAAGTAGTAAAAAAGAGCAACTTGCTATTTTTTTTTTCAAATTGTCTATTGAAACATACATTGACTTTGTCGAAAACAGAAAATAAGGGAAGGGTGGCCAAGGATCCCTGGTAAATTTTCATAAAAGCGCATGAGAAATCAGAACTTCAAGAAATTTAAAGAACAGCTCACATCCAGCAGCAGGTGCACCTTATAAACCTGTTTTGTATTTTTCCAAATGATTTATTTCGAAGGCTATAGTTTAATGGTGTACTGTTTCATTTGCATTGATAGGAAAATTTAGTTATTAGTTATTACTTTTTTGTACTGAAAGTTTTGTTTCTAATTTTAAATTGAAATTTTTTTCTTGGATCAAATAAAGTAATGAAAGTAGCACTTGGTCGGTCCCTGGCTGATGAGTCTAGACTATACATAAGCTCTCTAAGGTTAATATTCATATATATCTTATTTAGAAAGTGGATGTTACAGTAAAAACCGTATTATTTATGTTTTACTATATTTGATTGTGTTTTCACTGTATTATTTAAGAGTTTCAGTGCAAAATTAACCGAAGAGTAGGCGTCACTATTGACTGGTATGTATTTATACACACATGCTCATACTCTCTTAAATTGCAATTTGTTTCAGTTGGCTTCCATGAGCAAATTACCTTGATATTGGGTAATTTCTTTATGTACTGTTTTTTAGAAAACATGAAATGACTTGATAATTTGAATAATATTTTAGTTATAGTCTTGCCTTGAAAACAGGAAAAGTTTAGTTATAGTCTGCCTTGAAAACCTTATAGGACTTGTAAGTTGTAAACATATTTTAGTTTCTTATGGTTAAATATATGATAATTTTTTAATGTACTTTGTTTTTCCTTGTGCAAATTACAAGATCGCTTCAAAGGATCTATTTGTTTTTCTTCTCGGTAATTGTTTATCATTCTGCCTAGAGAAAACTTGTAACAAGACCAAGTCAATGTTGCATATGATGATTGATGCTAATTACAAATTTTAGAATTATGCAACTAATTTGTTGACTGTAAATTATTGTAAATTTTTGTTAATGGGTCGTGGTTATATTTTTTGTACTGTTGTTGTATTGTTTTTTGGTATTTTAGTAAAATGTATGATAATACACTTTGTTGATTAATGCTTATTACATGTTATCTCTATATTTCAATCTGTTCTTGTAAATCTGGTTCAATGGAAATGTAACCACTAATTGGGTTGGTATCGGGTTGGTACCAGATTGGTACAACGTGAGAGGATAATAGGATTGAAGCATGCAAAAAGTATCAAAGATATTCTTGCCAATAGTCAGGTAGGACCACATTCATTACCCTTGCAAATAGTTAGGTGGGGCCTACGTTCGTTACCCTTGCTAATAATCAAGTGGGACCCACATGGGACATCTTTGCAAATAATACGTGGGACCCACAAACGATATCCTTGGCTCCTTGCTAATACTCTGTGGGGCCTACACTACTTATCCTTGCTAATACTCAGTTGGGTGCCAAAAATCAATGTATTAGCAAGCGTGCTATTTGCAAGCGCCTCGCTTGCAAATACTCTGGACAAGAATATTAGCAAGCGTAGCCCTTGCAACAAATCAGAATCCGAGTATTAGCAAGGGGGCTTTAACCAACGGTAGTTATTGCAAGCGCCGCGCTTGCTAATGACCTTTTTCGGGCTTGTAGCAAGGGCACGCCGTTGCTACAATCAAAATCCTACCGTTGCTAATATTGGAGATTCTAGTAGTGAACCAACAACCATTAAAAAACAAACAAAACAAACACCTCCTACAAATATTTTTTTAAATAGCAATTTGTATAGGCTTACTCTTAAAAATAATCAATTTTACTCTAGCAGATACTCATAGATTCTTGTATTATATATATGTCCTTTGCATCATAGCCCATAATTCAAAAGTAATTAATATATTTTATATAACGAAGAGAAACATAAAATGTCCTTCATTTAAATATAATTTTCTTTGTAATTTAACGAATATAATTGTTATACATCAGAATATATATGATGTAATTCTATTTTTACGAGGAGGTATCAGCAGAACTAACTTGACAATTTTATTATCTGACTTAATAGCTAATATCAAATAAACAAAAATAACTTTGATTCCAGGGCCCAATATAAAAGTGAAGATTCTTTAATTCTAGGGCCTAATATAAACAACAGGGAATTTCTTGTGGATCAATGTGCAATAGAGTCTTTATAGTTTATAAAATTGAAACTGTTGTTTTATCATAATTTGTTGATTTTTTTTTTTTTTTGAATTTCGATTTATTACCGTAAAGAGCGTTTGAACTCAGATTTCTCAAGAAGGCTATGCAATATTTTTTATTCAAACTTGATAATGGACCCTGGAACGAATTTGACAAGCTTGAATTAAACACAAGTCCATGTATTATTGTTTCAACTTTCAACATTAGCTTTACTCCAAAAAACATCCAAGTCATAGCATCAACTGATAAACATAATTACGTTTTGCATAGATACAACAAGAATAAAAAAGTATTCGCGATGATAAAAGTGACTATTTGCGAGAGTATACCGTTATAAAAGTGATTTTTTTATTAGTGATGATAGTATTTGCGACGGTATACCGTATCGATACCCAAGAATTTATTGGTATTTTCTAACCACTAATATTTCAATAGATATGGAATTCAATTTCACGACTTATTCATTAGAACCAAGAAATCGACAAAGTTGGGTACACATTTTGACAGAGCATTTTTTTCTCCATGCAGCGCACAAGTCATATGTAAACATTGGTTTCAATCTATCGTCCGTCCGCTGCATTAATTAATAATTGCTTTGTCAAAATCTACACCCACAAAGTCCTTATTACATTTCACGATCGACTTATACATAGCAGCTGTTTATGAAACAAATCCATATGAATAGAATCATTAGATAAGTCCTTTGCTCTTCAAAGAATCAACAGTATCCTTGATAATTTTCTCCATTGGTGAAAATTCAAGACCCAAATCCATCAGCTTCTTGGAAGGATTCTTCGCTCGCACCAGCCAAGGTTGCTTATCCTCAATTCTAATAACAACAGTATAAAATTAAGCAACATGAACAAATAATGAAATTTTCAAGAGAAGGAAGAGAAAGGTACTCACCTTTTAACTTGAAATTCAGGAAAAAGATCGCATATTTTGTTGACAAGATCAGAAGTTTTAGTGATTGCTTCCTCACACAAGTGTCGACCCTTTGCAGATGAGTTCTCATAGAGCAGTATCATTGCTCGAGCGACATCCCTTACATCAACACAACCTATGTACACATTCTCCATCGGAATCTGCATTCCTGGCATATATATTACGCAATTCCAAGAAACCAGTAAGAAAATCAGAAACTTGAAATTCTTCGGTTAATATTCAACAAATGCTAGTTAACTGAAGGTTGTTGCGAACCTTTGAGAATATAAGTGAATATCATGACACTGCCACCAGCCTTAGGTGGGAGCACCGGTCCAAGAACCAACCCGGGACAAACTGTAACAACATCCAAGCCTTCCTTCTCTGCAAAGTCCCATGCTGCCTTCTCTGCCAGAATCTTTGATACAGGGTACCACACCTTACCTCACACCAAAAGGAAGCCTTCAGTCAATAACTCAGGAATACAAAGAAATTTTTAATTTAATACTATTTTCCCAATGAAAACTTTGAGATGCATGGGTAGCTTGGGTATATCATTTTATTTGTATTTATCTAAAATTGTATATTATTATATTGATGTTGTACATTAACATTAAACATGTAAATACTTTTACTAGAATAAAAGAAGAATAAATTACATTAGGCAAAACCAAAAAAAGAGAAGAAATGAGAAATCCTCAAGGAATTAGACAGGCAAATCAAAATACAAAATTAGGATTAATAGTAATGGCATACGTTATCCTTCTTGAATGTGTCGACATCTGCCCATGATTCCTCTGTCAGTACTGCATCAACTGGCCAATGAGGGTTCGGAGCAATTGTGGAGGATGATGATGTCAGCACGACACGTTTAACTCCGCAATCTTTGGCAGCTCGGAGCACGTTAAGTGTTCCCTCCACAGCTGGTTTCACAAGAAGGTTCTGTAAATCATAAGAGATAGATAACACAATTAATTCAGTTTGCAAACAAGTATGATTTAATTTAATGTAAATTTCATATAACATCGCTGGTATTTACTTGCAATAGGTACTAACATATTTTTTAGTTGAGGTTTCCCATTCTTCAGCAAGATTTGGAACAGGATCCAAAATCAGTTAGGTTGGCAGGACTTAATTGAGGTTGGTTTATTAGTTGATGCAGGAGTATATTACCTCAGGATCGTTCTCAGCTGACAACGGTGATGCAAGATGGAAGACACCCACTGTTCCCTTGATTGGTGCCAGCACAGAGGTGGGGTCCAGCAAGTCCATTTGAAACAGCTTCAGTCGATCAGCTGCGCCTTCCATTGCCATCAGGTGCTTAGTCTCATTCTCATTTTCTGTAATATATACAGCAAAATACACGTTTCGTCAGAAAAAAAGGGTCAAGATTTTAACAGAGCAGTTTTGACTTCAGGCAGTCCATGGACTGTAAAATCAAAATGGGCTGCATATTATCCATGCGGTGGATAAAGCGAAAACTGCTCCATTAAAATCTCTATACGAAAAACCTGTTCTCAGTAATTTTATTGTGTGTGTGTTCTGTACTTGGGTGTTTATGTGTTTGTGTGTGTGTGTGTGTGTGTGTGTGTGTGTCAGAGAGAGAGAGAGAGAGAGTACTGAGATCCATGACGGTGGTGTGAACGGTGTAACCACGGTCAAGTAGGAATTGCACCAGCCATGACCCGATGAATCCGCTGCCGCCGGTGACACAGACACAGTCTTCTTTAACAGACATTTCTCTTTTCCTCTCGTTTCCCCTTTCCACTTCTTCCCTTCCGAATAAATGTGTAATAAATCAAGTATGTTTTCCTCGGGTTTTTTTTTTTATCCATTTCTCTTGGTACAAGTCAATCCTCCTCTCCACAAGTTTCTAGAAATTAAAGTTAGAACGTGTCTGCAGAAGAAAATGAATCCCAACGTGCATCATCCAAGTCAAAAGGACTGAGCGGCAGCCACTGCCGGGTATTTAAAAAAATAAAAGGCCAAAGGACCGAGTCTGAGCGGTAAGCAAGGATCACCTAAAATAAGTTATACTTTTATTAAGTGCGGTTTGAATTTGTGTAATTTTGGTGAATCAGGACTAAGCTATGCCCATTTTAAAGTATAACTTATTTGGAAAATCAGTTTTGATTTAATAATAAATATAATATATTGTTGTATGCAAAATAACAATTTCGAGATCCAGTTAGAAGATACATTTATTTATAAATATATAGTTAAAGTTGCAAGGTTTTTATCTCCATCTTTTATTTAAGAAAATATTATTTAGTTTGATGACAAATATAAGTTTCAAATAAATATACGATTGATGACCGATGTTAAATACCCGTTAAAAATTCAATCCTTATTTTCAATTTGAATTCTCAGTTTAATACTCGATCGCGCTTAAAGGATTTTAGAAAGAAAAAGAATGAAAATGTATTTTCAATATTGATTCAATCTTTAGTACATACTACAGATGCATCATGTATTTATAGTCACCGTTTATAAGTATAATTAACTACTTTCCTAATTAATCTTCTTGCTCCAGTTTAACATGGTCAAATCTTGTTTGACTTGGTCAGCACTTTGATTAGCTGTCAATTTTATTAGCTCCTGCAATTTTCTCCTCTCACACACACATACACATATAGACGTTATTGATTTTCTTAAGAAGGGGACAAAAATATACCGTACGGAATTTAAATATTTAATTGGGTGCTAATTGAGTACTAACAAAAAAATGTTCTAATTTATAAATTTTTAATACTCTAACTTCTAATTAATTTTTAATTCTAAATTACTAATTTGAATTCAAAAAATTTATTTTAATTTTAACTCAAATTACATATTAGAATTTCACAAAGAGACAAAATTAATCCGAAATTATAGATCTCCGTAGTTTCGAACCGAGTTGTTCGAGTGTTTGTGTTCGAGCAGGAATCAATTGAATCTGAGTTCGAACTGTTAAACGGGTTGTCCAAAGCCCATTCAAGCTCGGCCCAGTTCAACAGATCTAAACTGAACTTTGGTCCTGATTCAACTGATCCGAACTGAACTTTGGACCTGGTTAACAATATATGTTCAAACACTGTCCAAATTTTGTTCAATCAGTTTGTCCATGGACAATCCTGTCCAATTAGCAGGCCTACGTCTCATTCACAAGGACCAAATACTTTTTCCATATCTATATTCAGTGAACCACAATACACCAAGTCCATTTAAAAAATATATACATTTGCCATTCTAACTCACAGTCACAGACCTTTCCATTTTCGTTTTTTCTAAGTTTTTTTTCTTGATAAAAAGCCCATAGATATATCATTAAACATGAAAATACATTACAGGAGAGTTGCAATACCATTAGCATCATACATTTACAGAAAATAAATCTAGTATGTGCCCAAATTACATATTAAGTTATAACAGCGAATCTAAATCCACTTATCTTTACCAGTACATATTACAAGACCTATTACAGAAATAAGGAAGGAAAAAACAGAATAAAAATAACTTGCAAATTGTAATGCTCAGATATAATGGGCCTCAAGACCCATCTCTCCCTCTCTCTCTATATATATATTGAAGGGACTCAAGGCCCACTATTATGGGCTGATATATATCAAATAACTAAATTAATTTATCAAGGAACATCCCTCAGGGTCAAGCATTTTCTTACAATGGGGTTGCTTGTGCCTGATTTTTTTTTTTTTTTTTTTTTTTTGGAGTAAATGAAAGTCAAGCCCCCATACCTGTGCCTGATTTTGATCTCAAGTAGATACCAAGATATTATATCTGCATATTTATATGGGTAGCTGAAACAGTTTTTTATATTCAGAACATGCAGCATAGAAATCTTTTAGAATATGTACAGTATATGACCCAAATTACAATTTCTTTTTGCATAGGAACTATCCTAGCCTCCGAGACCATGAAATAAGAACAACAAGTTACAAATTGCCAATGATCAAGTGTCGAATTTGTATACGATCATCCATCAAAATGTGATACGAATTGACATATGGTCGATCATTTCATGTAGGGATAGAATGAATAGAAGGTTTGTATAAAGGAGAGAATTTGAACTCAGATTTCTCAAGAAGGCTATGAAATATTTTTTATTCAAACTTGATAATGGACCCTGGAACGAATTTGACAAGCTTGGATTAAACACAAGTTCATGTATTATTGTTTCAACTTTCAACATTAGCTTTACTCCAAAAAAACACCAAAGTCATAGCATCAACTGATAAACATAATTGCGTTTTGCATAGATACCCAAGAATTTATTGGTATTTTCTAACCACTAATATTTCAATAGATATGGAATTCAATTTCACGACTTATTCATTAGAACCAACAAATCGACAAAGTTGGGTACACATTTTGACAGAGCATTTTTTTCTCCATGCAGCGCACGAATCATATGCAACATTGGTTTCAATCTATCGTCGGTCCGCTGCATTAATTAATAATTGCTTTGTCAAAATCTACACCCACAAAGTCCTTATTACATTTCACGACTAATACATAGCAGCTGTCTATGAAACAAATCCATATGAATAGAATCATTAGATAAGTCCTTTGCTCTTCAAAGAATCAACAGTATCCTTGATAATTTTCTCCATTGGTGAAAATTCAAGACCCAAATTCATCAGCTTCTTGGAAGGATTCTTCGCTCGCACCAGCCAAGGCTGCTTATCCTCAATTCTAATAACACCAGTATATAATTAAGCAACATGAACAAATAATGAAATTTTCAAGAGAAGGAAGAGAAAGGTACTCACCTTTTAACTTGAAATTCAGGAAAAAGATCGCATATTTTGTCGATAAGATCAGAACTTTTAGTGATTGCTTCCTCACACAAGTGTCGACCCTTTGCAGATGGGTTCTCATAGAGCAGTATCATTGCTCGAGCGACATCCCTTACATCAACACAACCTATGTACAGATTCTCCATCGGAATCTGAATTCCTGGTATATATATTACGCAATTCCAAGAAGCCAGTAAGAAAATCAGAAACTTGAAATTCTTTGGTTAATATTCAACAAATGCTAGTTAACTGAAGGTTGTTGCGAACCTTTGAGAATATAAGTGAATATCATGACACTGCTGTATGCCTTAGGTGGGAGCACCGGTCCAAGAACCAATCCGGGACAAATTGTAACAATATTCAAGCCTTCCTTCTCTGCAAAGTCCCAGGCTGCCTTCTCTGCCAGAATCTTCGATACAGGGTACCACGCCTTACCTCACACCAAAAGGAACCTTCAGTCAATTACTCAGGAATACGAAGAAATTGTATGGGTAGCTTGGGTATATATTATATATTGATATTGTATATTAACATTAAACATGTAAATACTTTTACTAGAATAAAAGAAGAAGAAATTACATTAGGCAAAACCAAAAAGAATATTCTGCCAAAACTAAAAAAGAGAAGAAATCCTCAAGGGATTAGACAGGCAAATCATAATACAAAATTAGGATTAATAGTAATGACATACATTATCCTTCTTGAAGATGTCGACATCTGCCCATGATTCCTCTGTCAGTACTGCATCGACTGGCCAATGAGGGTTCGGAGCAATTGTGGTGGATGATGATGTCAGCACCACACGTTTAACTCCGCAATCTTTGGCAGCTCGGAGCACATTAAGTGTTCCCTCCACTGCTGGTTTCACAAGAAGGTTCTGTAAATCATAAGAGGTAGATAACACAATTAATGCAGTTTGCAAACAAGTATGATTTAATTTAATGTAAATTTCATATAATATGGCTGGTATTTACTTGCAATAGGTATTAAGATTTTTTTTAGATCAGGTTTCTCATTCTTCAGCTAGATTTGGTACAGGATCTAAAATCAGTTTGGTGTCAGGACTTAATTAAGGTTGGTTTAGTAGTTGATGCAGGAGTATATTACCTCAGGATCTTTTTCAGCTGACAACGGTGTTGCAAGATGGAAGACACCCACTGTTTCCTTGATCGGTGACAACACAGAGGCGGGGTCCATCAAGTTCATTTGAAACAGCTTCAATCGATCAGCTGCGCCTTCCATTTCCATCAGGTGCTTAGTCTCATTCTCATTTTCTGTAATATATACAGCACAATACACGTTTCGTCAGAAAAAGAGGGTCGAGATTTTAACAGAGCAGTTTTGACTGTATGCAGCGCATAGGCTGTAAAATCAAAACAGGGCTGCATATTGTCCGTGCGGCAGATAAAGCGAAAACTGCTCCATTAAAATCTCTACATGAAAAAACTGTTCTCAGTAATTTTATTGTGTGTGTTCAGTACTTATGTGTTTATGTGTTTGTGTGTGTGTGTGTGTGTCAGAGAGAGAGTGAGTACCGAGATCCATGACGGTGGCATGAACGGTGTAACCATGATCAAGTAGGAATTGCACCAGCCATGAGCCGATGAATCCGCTGCCGCCGGTGACACATACACAGTCTTCTTTAACAGACATTTCTCTTTTCCTCTCGTTTCCCCTTTCCCCTTCTTCCCTTCCATATAAATGTGTAAATCAAGCACATTTTCCTCGTTTTTTTTATCCATTTTGTCTTGGTACAAGTCAACCCCCTCTTCTACAAGTTTTTAGAAATTAAAATTAGAACATGTCTGCAGAAGAAAATGAATCCCAACGTGCATCATCCAAGTCAAAAGGACTAAGCTGGAAGCATGGATCTCCTCATCTAAGTCAAAAGGACTGCGCGGCAAGCAAGGATCCAAGGATCACCTAAAATATGTTATATTTAAATGCGGTTTGAATTTGTGTAATTTTGGTGAGTCAACTCACTTCATCTTGAATTTTAAGTACTTATTTCTTTTTTTTTTAAATAGTGGCATTTACCACCGATTTCATTTGAAATCAGAAATTAATACATATCTGATCTAGTACCTAAAATTAATACCAAAATCAAATAAGGCAAGTCTGTACAACTGTTCAAAACAAAAGCAAGCAATATCATAAGAAAATACAAAAACAATATAATAGACATAAAACTAAGAGCTACAAATCTAATAAGTCATCACCCTTCTCGTCTCCAGACATTGGAGATTGGTGATTGCCATCTCCAGAACCCTGCATCAGAAGGTCCAAAGCTTGAGTCGGTTCTAGATTTCTTGCTTCTTCCAACAGAATGAGATCTAAGAGATCCTTAACATTAAAAAACATTATAAGATTTAATTTAAAGAAAGAATCATCACCTCTAAATTGACACCAAAATTGAGTTAAAAAAATAACCTTAGTACCTAGAATCCTAATAGAACAAGGGGTATTATCATTAAACATGTGGTATCGAAATAAGTACTTAAAATTAAAAAACTTAATTTTAAATATTTATTTCGATAACACATGTTAAAATTTATGGGTCCATAAGCAAACGCTTCGTAAAGGTCGTCTTTCATGAATTCAACTTGATTCTCTCATTAAAATACGACACATATTTTACCACACTGACTCGTTTAATGACTTCAAAATTCGTAGGTTTCACAAAAGATCAAAACTGTCTGCCTAACGCAGTTGCGTTGATATTTCGCTGATTTCGACTTCAAAAGACTTTAAAGAAAATCCTGAAATGGATTGTCTGAACTGTCAATTTCCCAATCATATCCGGAAACTGGAAATTTTTAAAAAAAAAAATCAAAATTAATATTTGGAAATTGACATTGAAAATTATTGAAAATGAAAGATCACAAGTTGAATCAGGACTAAGCAAAGCCCATTTTAAAGTATAACTTATTTGGAAATAAGTTTTTATTTAATAATAAATATAATATATTGTTGTATGCAAAATAACAATTTCGAGATCCAGTTAGAAGATATATTTATTTATAGGAATATGCTAGCATGCTATGCATAGCATAGAACCCTTCCGTGCAACGGCTCGGATTTCGAGTTTTCAAAATTTTAATGGTAGATCCGAACCGTTCATCTTGTTCTCCATATTAATATGTGTTTGGAGACCAAATTTTACATTTTTTGGAATTTTTTTACTATTTTTTTAGATTTATTGAAAATCACTGTTTTCAGCAAATCTGGACCATAACAAAAACAACGATTTTCAATAAATCTGAAAAATAGTAAAAAAATTCCAAAAAATGTAAAATTTGGTCTCCAAACACATATTAATATGGAGAACAAGATGAACGGTTCGGATCGAATATTAGGGCTTTGAAAACTCGAAATCCGAGCCGTTGCACGGAGGGGTTCTATGCTATGCATAGCACGCTAGCATGTTCCTTTATTTATATATATATAGAGAGAGAGAGAGAATGGCAAAGCTCAAATCGTTTGTTCCTAGACTCAGGAACAAACGATTCAGTTCTTTGATTTCCAAAGTTTAAATTGCTGATTCAAACTGTTAGATGTTTAATCTATATTAAAATGTGCTTGAAAACAAAATTTTATATTTTTTTGAATTTTTTTTACTATTTATTAAGAGGGTTTGAAAGTCGTTGTTTTTATTAAAATTCTGCACCATAAAAAAACAGCGACTTTCAAACCCTCTTAATAAATAGTAAAAAAATTCTAAAAAATATAAAATTTTGTCTCCAAGCACATTTTAATATAGATTAAACATCTAACGGTTTGGATCGGCCAGTTGAACTTCGGAAATCAGATAACTGAATCGTTTGTTCCTAAGTCTGGAAACAAACGATTTAAGCTTAGCCATCCTATATATATATATATATCTATATATATATATATCTATATATATATATATATATCTATATATATATATATATATATATATATCTATATATATATATATATATATATATAGTTAAAGTTGAAAGGTTTTTATCTCCATCTTTTATTTGAGAAAATATTATTTAGTTTGATCACAAATATAAGTTTCAAATAAATATACGATTGATGACCGATGTTAAATACCCATTAAAAATTCAATCCTTATTTTCAATTTGAATTCTCAGTTTAATACTCGCGCTTAAAGGATTTTAGAAAGAAAAAGAATGAAAATGTATTTTCAATATTGATTCAATCTTTAGTACAGACTACAGATGCATCATGTATTTATAGTCAACGTTTATAAGTATAATTAACAACTTTCCTAATTAATCTTCTTGCTCAAGTTTAACATGGTCAAATCTTGTTTGACTTGGTCAACACTGTGATTCGCTGTCAATTTTATTAGCTCCTGCAATTTTCTCCTCTCTCTCACACGCACATACACATATACACGTTATTGATTTTCGTAAGAAGGGGACAAAAATATAGCGTACGGAATTTAAATATTTAATTGGGTGCTAATTGAGTACTAGAAAAAAAATGTTCTAATGTATAAATTTTTAATGCTCTGACTTGTAATTCATAATTCTAAATTAATAATCTGAATTCAAAAAAAAATATTTTAATTTTAATTTCAAATTTAACTCAAATTACATATTAGAATTTCAAAAAGAGACAAAATTAATCCGAAACTATAGATCTCCATAGTTTCAAAATCCAGCCACTTGAATCAACCTGGGTCCACCCCTGGTTAGCGTACCATAAACTCCATGGCATATCCTAATTAGAATAAATTGTGTTGATGTACCCAAAACCAGTGTATGGTATACATAGTAGATCGGCGACTTCAGTAATCCTGTTTTGATTTGTTCCTCAAATCCTGTTTTTATTTAATTTAAGTACTTAAAGGTGCACATCAACGGTTCGACAAAATTCCCCTTAGAAATGCTTAGGACAAAAGGTACTCGGAACTCAATGACAAACCAATGATTTAATATAATTACTTAAAAGTCCACAAATATGTGATAATTTGTATGTTGTCTTACCAATGATTTAATATAATTACTTAAAAGTCCACAAATATGTGATAATTTGTATGTTGTCTTACCAATGATTTAATATAATTACTTAAAAGTCCACCAATATGTGATAATTTGTATGTTGTCTTACAAGCTCATAATTTAATTGGAGCACATTTGAATTTGAAATATGAAACACAATGTTATTTGATTTTCTAGATTTATATTACCTAGTCATTATCCACTTGAGCATGTACCAATTGAGTTTGTCAGTACCAGTTGTGTTCTAAATAACAAAAAATACATGTACCAAATTGAGTTCATCAGTGCCATTGTTCAGTACTAATTAACAAAGAATATATTAATGATGATCCATTGTAATTGACTAAATGTCAGATCGACCTACTTATTTTGCAATCTCTACAAATTTTTGAGGGAAAGAGATGCAAAATCAGATCTGTCATTTCCAATCGTTTACCATCAGGCGCCTGATTATGATTCAGAAAGTGTGTTCAGCTATTCACCTCTTGCTCTTCTCCTTTTTTTTTCTTAATACTAATTTCCTTTGTATATATCCACAATTTGCGATTGACCTTTTGCTCTTCTCCTTTTTTTCTTAATTCTAATTTCTTTTGTATCTACAATTTACTGATTTACTTGGTTTGTCAAGAAACCCAACAATAAACAACACGTGCACCAAAAATAGCATGTTAGTTAATTACTTCCGATTTATATAGTTAGTATCAATTCCATACATTAATTGCAATAGAAACATAATATAAGAGAAGAAGAAAAAATTCTTATACAAAATTACATATTTTCATACAAATATAGATGAAAAATAATTATCCAACAATTAAAAATAGATCAAAATATTCTCATACAAATGTAAAGTCTATTCTTTAATGACGTACCTATGAGCTTTATTTTGACTGGTACATACTATTTTTTTTTTTGTCATGTTGCTTAACACGGAAACAAGAAAAATATAAAAAGTCATCAAAATAAGTTGTATTATTTGTTGTTATTGTTGTCATATTATCACACTTTATCATATTATGCATTTGTTATTGTTATAAGGATATCCTCTTCCTATAATTTATATACAATATTTGTGTACCTAAAATGGATAGATAATTGAATTATGTTCACTTAAATGAGATCATTAAATGACAAATGTAATTCCTTATATGACATAAAAATGGAAAAGGAAGAATATATGACCAGTCAATACAAAAATTCTTAAAATAACATTTAAATAATGAAAAGAAAACATGACCAAAATATTGTAAACTAAATAGACTTGTGGCGAGTACTTGTGGTAAGTATGTATCTAATCAATTTAGACATCTAAACATAAAAAACATGAAAAAGATTAATTGAATCAAAAGAAGAAAAGTTATTTGAATAGAGGGTTAATATTCAATTCAAAAAATTTATCTTTTAATCACAACCGTTGACGGATTATGTCATATACATGCTTAATATAATAATAAAGATGATAAATCAACAATGAGGTGGAACAAAATGTTCTTTAATTTACCCATTACACAACGCAATAGATGGAATTTCTCTCAATTAAATAACAAAAGCACACTAATTATCTATGATCATTCGGCCAGAATTATTAATATAAACTTGAGTAACTTGATGAGTATAATAATTTCCTCATGAGGTACCAGATCGCATTTATTCATATCTTTTGTTTACGGGTTAGTTGAGAAGTTATAAACTCATGATTCTGTCTTAGGTTAGAAATTGCAACAGTGTGGTAAAATGGAATCCTTGTGCGTTGTTTCTTATGATTATGAGATATAAACAATATAAAGCTCATAAGTCTATTTAAGAAATGAACCCCATTTCATTTCTTGGTGTAATTTCTAATGTTGCTGCTACTAGATAAAGTGTCATCAAATTTATATGTTGAGTTAATTAAGATATTTGAGAAGACCAAAAAGCATCTTTTCTCTCAATTTTTATTGAAACGAAAGAAATAAAAATAATCAATGAAAGAAAAAAATTGAAATAGAGAATACAATAGCGATGGCCTTCGCAATAGGTGTGGGCTTAAGGCCCGCTTGAGCAGTACACAGAAATATTTGGGCCTCCGATTCGTTATTTTCTTGTTTACATCTTCCTGAAAGATTTTGGTGCTATGACTTCATAAACTATTGTGTGGTGAACTTCTGATATTGTAAATGGGTTGGATAACATGAACATTTTCTCCGCTACACAACATATGATCGAGGAGAAATTATTAAATCGAGTGTCGCTCTGCCACGTTGCAGCAGCTTGATTTTGGAAGCACTTTTTTTCTATATTTTTGGGACACTGCCATAAGTCTGTAATAATAAAAAAACTCATTTTTATTTTTTTAAACAAAACTAGTTCAACATTAAATATATTTTGTTGTCATTTTAATAATCTTTTATTATTTTTAGTCCCGTAAATTGTTATGGTGAACATTCTTTGTTATTGCATTATAGAATAGGAAATACAATGACTTTTTCCTTTGCTCAACACTTCTTTAATGAAACATAAACCGGTGCTTTGTATATTGAGTTGAGTACTCGAGTTCACGAAATATATATTTATTGTATTATGTTGTTAACCGTATAACACATTAATTATTCATTCTCGAATATTATTTATTATTTGGAGGATGTAAATTAATAAAAAAAAAGTACCATATGTCACTATTGCTGAATACAGGTGTTCCTTATTCCCATTTTTTTCTTTTAATAATTTTTTAAACATCATGTTTTTATGTCACAAAGTTTTTCAATGTTTTCATCTAGTGATTAACAATATTTTTCCCAATGAAAAATAACATGCATTTCCAAAATTCAATTTTTTTTTTGTAAATACTTAAAATTCAAAATTTTGATATCCATCTCTATCTAAGAAAAATATAATTTAGTTTGTGAACAAATACAAATCTCAACTAATTATATGCTTGTAGAACTTAGACACGATTTTTGTTGTGAAGTTTAATTAATTTCGTTAGAGAACTTCTATAAGTGGTTATAATATTTATGGTTAAAGTTCTACAAGTGGTATGATCAAAGCAGTTAACTGGGGATTTGACCGGTTTACAAACATTTATGGTTAAACTTCTACAAGTGGTTATAATATTTATGGTTAAAGTTCTACATCGTTCGTTGAACCGGTTTACAAATATTTAGTATTGAGATTTACATGATTATAATAAGAGGAATGTCAAGATAGTTTGAGGGAAATTCTGGATCAACTAAAAAAGCACATATTTTACCCTTCTAGATCCAGTTAATTCAAAATTAAATCAGGAAGAATACAAGAGAGAACGCAGTACAGTAATTAACAAAATGTCAGAATAAAAACACATTTGTAATCAATCTCTTGTATTTATTTTGAATGAACTTCATGCAAAATTAGTACCATTCAATTCAGATTATCTGTCATTAAAGCTTTGAGCGATTCCCCTGCTGCCATTTTCATTTCTTTTCTGTATATCCAACTGCTTTAATCTGAACTTTTTTTTAACCAATTATATCTCTTCAAACAACATAACCATAAACAACAATGTATTTTCTTTTCTAATTTGTATATTATGGCATGTCCACAGTATGAATTACACAAAATTAAAACATTCTTGCATATATAGCCCAACAAAAATTTCACTCTCAATTTAATTACAAAAAAGGGGCTAACTAAGCCTATCAAACACTCCACACTTCTCTTTAATTTGAGTCACATCACATTACAATGCATGCATTAGGATTTTCATCGCTGAAAATCTGCGGTGGAGGCGGAGGTGGAGGCATATACGAATATTGATACTGCGGTGGAGGAGGATATGAATAGGGATACTGATAAGGATGAGGATATGGATATGCATACTCCATTGGGAACCTTGGGAAGTAGTAGCAGTTATGCTGATCTCCATTTCCCTTTTTTAACAAAAAAAGGAAGAAAAAAAATAAGTAATACAAATAACGCATTCTAGGAAATAACCAAATGGTTCTTATCTAACAAGGAATCAATAATTATGTTTCTTTCCCATTCAAATTCCATCAAATTTTCCATCATCAGTTCCAACATACATGTTAGGCAAATGTTTACTTGTCCCCAATATATTAGAAAATTATATAAACTCATTAATTTATTAATTTATTAATTTCAAAGAAGCATCTGGTTCTGAAACTTACCTTACCACCATCACCGGGGTCCACAACAGCAACCAAAGTTGCTGTAGAAGAGCTGCCCTCTTCCTTGTCCTTGTTCTCTTCTTTTGGTTTTTCTTCAGTCTTTTGTTCCTTTTTCTCATTCTCCTTTGCATTCTCTTGTTTGGACTCTGGTTTGGAATCGTTAGCAGGTTTTGCATCTTCTGTAATTGCCGGCTTATTCGCAGCCAGAATCTATGTATTTCCATTTAACAAAAGAAAGCTCTGTGCTTAGTACGTATAAATGCAGGAAAATAATAATTAACAGTCTTAAAATTTAACAGCGTTAATGTCATCATGAACTCCTAATAACAAAAACCTACCTGTTCTTGCTTGACAATAAAAGCGTGCTTTCCAGTGCGCTTGTATATATATTTTATCAGGTCGTCGGGATCAAAATTGCCCATAACCTTCACTTGGGATGTCACTAAAGTGGTTTCCACTGTTTGCACCCCTATTCAATAATTTGAAATACAAAATAGAAAGAATTATCTCAGACATCCCCATCCATTTTCTAGAAAGAAAAACAATAATAATTAATACCACTCAATTTTAGAATCCTTCTCTTGATCTCTTCTGCACAGGCCTCACAGTGCATGTACACCTTCAGCACCACCACCACCGTCTTTTCAGGCTACAAAATCAGAAATAGAATAAATAAATCATGAAATTATTACTGGATAAATGTACCATTAAGAAATTTAAAATGTCTATTTTTTTTTCCAGAGTTGGCTTTAGCAGGACCTCATGAACTCTTGTTATTTCTAATTAACAAGAAATACACCATATATTATATAATTAGGAACTGTAATCATAAATAGTAAATGGTGCAAGTACCTCTTTCTTTTGGTTGGTCTTTTCCTCTTCCTTCTTCTCTAGCATCTCAACTACGGCAACATTTTTTGATAAGTGTGGTCCAGGTGCAGGGCTCAAGATCTCAAGTACTCTTTTTCCACTCCTCCTATAAATGGTCTCTGCTACGTTCTTCGGATCCTGAGCCGCCACCTTCCCTTTCACTACCACTGTATTTGTCTTGCAATCTGTTTTCACATCCTCCACCCCTTCATCCATAAAGAAAAAAACTTGCAATTAATTTGTTTGATATCATGCAGAATATAGTGAAAATTGTGTAAAAGAGAAGAAAATTGTAATGTACATGAATAAGATTTTTCTTCATTAAATTATAAAAAATAAGTGTCATAAGTTAAAATACATTGTCATAAATATTTTACCAATGGAGCAAGATTTCTGCATAGATCTAACTGATGAACCATTAATTTATTGCAAGGTGTTAGTGAATATAATAATAAATTTTTAAAACTTTATTTTTATTTTTCAAATAATCACCTAAAATTTTACCATTCCATATAAAATCCAACCATCATTAATAACTAATGACCACAAATTATACATTAACACTAAATCGATGTTCGATCTAAGAATAGTAATAGCCTTAACTTCTATCCACAAAAAAATTGAGAATTATATTATATACCTTCAAGGCCTCTAAGAGATTTGCGAACTTTCTTTGCACATCCTTCACAATGCATGAAAACCTTCAATACCACTTCCTCAGGTGGCAATTGCACTGATGGATTTGGTTTAGCCGGTGGAACTTCCAGCTTCTCTCCCGGCTCCTTCACCTCCCCACCATTTTTCTTTTGGTTTTCATTTTTTTCCTTCGGTATTCCTTCGTCCTTCTTTACTTCTTCTATAGCCTCAGTCTCGTTTTCCTTCCCGACCTTTGGCAAGAGCCTCTCCTTCTTCAGAACATTCAGTAAATTAGGGGAAAAAAAAAGTTAACAATGACAGACAAAATATAGAAATCAAGATATCAATTTAAGATCATTTAACGAAGCAATTTTTGTACACTTCTGCTAGTGGCTTTGGCCTGAACCATAGCAGCGCATGCCTTACAATTAGTAATGCATGTGCTAAAGGTTGATTTTGTAAATATCATTTTGTATGATTTTCTTGCTCCTTTTTATGATTTTCATTTTACATTTTGCTCATCTCCATTTTTTATTAAGAATTGACCATTGTTGCCTTAATTAAAAAAAAAAAGACAATAATTATGCGTACAAATTAATTTATTTGAACAAGAAAAATTATTAATTGATATTTGGTACTGGTTCAAAATTGCTAGAAATAAGTTGATTAGGAATAATATAATTAATACACGTATAATTGTACAAGCCCGCGAGCTCTTAACACAAATAATGGTAACATTTGTTGATGCCGAAATGGATGTTAGCAAAAAAAATTGAAGGTTTCAAGTAAACAACACCACAAAAAAATAACGAAATGCTCGAAATCCCTGATTGGTATCGAGTAAACAACACAAACAGATCACGTCATAAAAGGCATCAAATTGTGATATCTATGGTCTCTCCCGAATAAAACATTAAGAATTTCTGTATTAATTTCCAACTTCCCTATTGGGTGTTGTTCTTAGTAATGCTGGAATACAGCAACAAGTAACAGGAACTTCTTTGTACAAACTTATTGAGCATTAAAAAGACCACAAATTCACGTGTTCTCTTGTTGTTTGAATGAAATCGAACTGCCGCCACTATAAACCCTAGAAAATTAGGGGAAATGAGAGCAATTGGGTTTAAAACCATTTCAATTATATTGCTATTTTGAATGAAGTTCCAATTTTGTATTATATAAAATCAAAATTTGACCTAATTTAATTCGCATATACCTCCTGTGACTTCTCATCTTCTACTTTTCCTAAATCCTCTTTCCCCTGTTCTTCCGGGCTCTTCTTCTTCCCCTCCTGCAATTATTTTTTTATCATCAGTACCAACAAAATTTCACAATAAAAAAATCATCAAAAAATGTTAGATAGCGTTCCTTACCTTCGTCATATCTCAATCTATATCGCTCTCTTATATTTATTTTTCTTTTTGTTTGGTTTTTATTTATTTTTTTTGGTTTTGTTTTGTTTCTCTATCTATAACACTTGTTGAGTGACAGTAGAGAAACAGAAACAGAGCATTATCTCTCAACTGTGCACCCCCTGTGCGTCAGTTACTAGGTGACGTGGCGAGAGATGCACGTACGTGCGCGACGCTACAGCTGACACCTGTTCTTTTGGCGCCGTGAATCGCATGGTTCTCGCTTTCTATGCATGGTTCATCTGTGTACGGTGTACTTCCGTGTGCGGAGATGTTCGGATATTCTGTGACCATCGCGATATTTTCGATATGTAGGGAGGTTGTTAAGAAAAATATATAATTGCTTTCGTTTGATATTATTGTACATGTATATTAAAATCATATTTTTTTTTTTTTTTAAAAAAAACCTGCTTTCACCAACTCACATGAAAATGAGTAAATAATTAGAGTAATACTAAAAATATTTTCTTATAAAATAAAACTATTTGAAATTTTGAAATAAATGTAAAGATTTTTACCGTAAAACTAATAAAAGTATCTAATTTTATTTGCACAATGTTACTTTATCATCTTTGAACAATTTTTTTTTTGAGAAAAATGACCAACAGGCCAGTAGTCACATTTGCCTTATAAATATAGACTATTTAATACATAACATTAATTATCTCATGTAAAAAATTGTTTTAAGAAAAAAAATTCAATTCAAGTTTTAATGACTGGACAATATAAAATAACAAATGAGTATCATCTCAAATAGAATACATGGCAAATGCATTACTCACAAACCAACAACTTCGATCATGACCATAGAAAATGTTTGAATTCAATATATATCATCTTGGATCATTTGAAAGAAAAGAAATAAAACACAATTCAATGACTCCACTAACATTAATTAAAAGTAGTACGAGGTTTGTGGCATCAGTAAATAATATATACACTTAATAACAATTATTTTATTATATCACTGTTATCTTTTAATTTAAATTAATTTTTACTTTATATGAATTTATTATATTTAATGACTTTTTTCAACTGAAGCTTCCACCTAAGAGATTAAAATAATCTAGTGAGAATTTAATGAAATCTTCCAATATACAAGTGCAGATATAATGCATAAGATATGGCCATTCCATGAGTGCAGCAAAAGATTAGGTCTCAGGTAGACGGTGTTTTAAGCCGACGTCTGCGGCCACAGTTTTATCGATCGGACGGGTCAGAATCATTTGTAGTTGTTTGTTTCTACTTGTGAACCGTCTTTTAATGGATCAAGCAAACTTTACAAGTTGGGCCGTATAGAAACAAAAACCTATGGGCCCTTAAAGAGTCTTTGTTATGTCAGTTCCTTGGTTCCAGAGCTCACAAAAAGCTGCAGAAAGAAAGGTATGCATACTAGTAACATAATTGTGTTCAGCTTTTCATTTCTATTCAAGCACAATCATTATAATTTAGCTGTCATAGGTCCGGTTAATTTGTTGCTGTCAACATTTCCGCTACTTTCTTTTTTTCTATTTTGTAATGTTTAAATCACAAATTCAAACTATTAGATATTTAAACTATATTATAATCTATCTGGAGATGAAATTTTATATTTTTTAAAATTTTTTTTCTATTTATTAAACTGGTTTGAAAACCGCTGATTTCAATGTTATAAAAATTTACTGAAAACAGCAATTTTCAAACTAGTTTAATAAATAGTAAAAAAATTTCAAAAAATATAAAATTTAGTCTCCAAGTAGATTATAATATAGATTAAACATCTAACAGTTTGGATTTGTTATTTGGACATCACAAAATAAAAAAAAAGGAGCGACAGCACCTTGAGCAGAAATGCTGCCGGCAGCAAATTAGCTGGACCCCTGTCCATATATACCAAAATATATTCTTCATGTCTTACTCGATGCCTTATACTAAATATCCCAAATCAAAATCTAAGACATCCATTGAGTCCAAAAATAAATTTGTCGAATTTCAATGGGACAAACTTAAAGATAAGTTGTATAGTTGTATATTAAAATCTACTAAATCTCACCATTCCAAGAAATAGAGATTCGTTGTAACATGGTTAATTAAGCTTAAATATGATATTAAAGATTTGAGTTTAGACAAGGATATCAAATTACATGATCGCTTTTCTATACATATGTTAATCCCTTTTTTAAACTCAATCTTTGCCACCAAATTTCAGCTTCAATAATCATGTACAGTGAAATGATCTCTACTTTTTATAGTGATAGAATTTGCTAAATTTTAAAGTAACTATTGCTCTTATACAACCAATTTCTAAGTTTTGTCCCGTTGAATTTCAATAATATTGTTTTTGGACTTCGTACATGTCTTAAAATGCATTAAGGTATGAAAAAGATATTTTGATTTTGGTTCAAATTTATTGAGTTTGGAGATGGATTATAGAAGTTTAGAAGGTAACGATGTGTGGATGTTAGATTTTGTGGAGTAGCTTGGTAATAAGATTAGTTTGTGGACTAAAAAGTAAATTAAATTGTGACTGTACATGCATGCATCAGATTCCAAGAGTCATACGGTACGTTCTAAATAGCTTTCGCTATTTTTTTTTCTTGATGAAACATGTTTATTATTAGTAGAAATATAAAATATAATTTTTAAAATAAAAAAATATTATTTATAATAGCTTTCGCTATAGTTGCGCTATTCGCTAAAGCTTTTTTTTTTTTGTCTCCCGCTATGCCGCTATAAACGCTATTTAGAACCTTGATCGTACCAGAATCGAGAAAAGAAGTTATGAAGACACCACGAACTATGACAATAGAAGCATAGGCATCAAGGTTCCTCTCTACATGATGGTTCACATGGAAGCACCAAAACGAAAGGATATTCAGGGATGGCAGACTAAGCCTTAGCCAACTATCCGAACGAGCGATGCATGAGGGAAATATGTGCATCAAATACTGCAAATGGGCTCTGAAAATATTGAGACCATGTTGGTATGTTTAAATAAATTCAACAGGCAGCCTCTGTCAGCACCTTTCAGAATTAAACTTTGTAGAGCTGTTTTTTCGTACAAACTATGGACGAATTTTTTTTTTCAAAAATCAAAACAAGTAACGACACGGGAAGAAAATTTCAGCTCTAGCAGATGAGTACAAGCTAAGGGGAAAAAGAAAAAAAAAATTTCAATGAAAATTCCACCATAATTGCCGGAAATTTATTTATAATTTTTGTTATTTAACATCTTATTTCATGTAGCATTATGTACAACAGCCACAATAAATACTACATGAAAGAGCGCATGCGCGGCCTTACAATGGATTGTGCCCCATCTACAAAAATTGTCGTACCAGTCATGTACCGAGACTCGTCTCCAATCAGGTACAGGACAGTAGAGGCCAGGTCATTTTTCGGGTCGAGCCACCTTTGAAGAGGCATCACATCTCCGGTCAATTTCTCCGCTCTTTCTTTCCCAATTGTCGAAGGGTAGTTGTCCCCTAAATGTAGGCCCCGAGCAATTGCATTTACTCTTATTTTGTGCTTTCCGATTTCCATTGCTGATAGCTGGAGAAAATAACAAAACACAGATTTTTTTTTTAAATATGGCTGTTATTCAAATATCAGTTGTATAATTATAAATAGTGCAAACTTTTTAGAACTTCTGTAAAACTTTGGCAACTTTTTAAGGTTATTTGCAAAGAACCCGAAACATAAAAGTTTTATAAATGACATTAAACATTCTTTGGTTTTTTGCAAATAGCCCCTGGACACTATATTAAAGCAATGAAAAACATATCTCTCATTCGGCAAAGCAATTTCGACAACGTGACCCTAACTTTGGACAAGGTTACACAAAGTGATTAAAAAATAAGTTACTAACATAAAATTCTAAACATAATTCAGTACTTCATTGTTCAAATCAATTTTAATTTAAATATTTGGTAAATTTTGGGTATTAGTGAAAACAAGACGTATAAAGGTTCAATTTACACTTAAAATCCTAATTTTCCTGTATTGAACATACCCTTGCCAGTTGTTGTACGGAAGCCAAGCTTGATCCAAAGGCAACCGAACCAGGATAGAGACCTCTTTCTGCTCCAAGAATTTGTGTCAAAAACACAATTGATCCCCAACCAGCAGCCGAATTAGGGTTCAAATCTGAACTGTCTCGCATCCTCTTAGCAACAGCCTTCAGGAGAAACCATGGTGCCATCACATTTACTTTTACAGTCCTTTTGTACTCCTCTTCACTTATGTCAAGACAGTCATGCATAGGACCTACAAATATTTTTTCACATTTTAATGGCAATTTATTTTATTTCAACATACTCTTTTGTTAAACTCATGTCAAAGTCATTTTTTAAATATGCTGTTTCCACCTTTTTATTTCAATTTGATATCCAATGCAAGGCCAGTAGCACCTCATGACAATAAGAGAACAAATAATGAAAGCATTTTCTAATTATGCCATTTTTGAATTGTAATTACACAGGTTAAGTTAGACTTAATCTTCAATGTGCTTAAGTCAGGGCTAAATTACTGCATTTACATTGGTAAAACGAAGATATGAGGTAACAGATTTTCCAAAAATTTATTGCTAACATTTTTTACCTTCATAAGTGTAACAGTTAACAAAAGCATCCAATCCACCATAGATGCTCCATGCCAGCCCTACAGCTGAATCGAAAGCCGACTCCTTTTCTTGTTCAAAATTCAAATTGACCACTTGAATTTGTTTGCTTTTATCAAGTGAACTCAAGACTTCACCAGCTAATCCCGTAAGAGATCTCTCATCTCCCATCAATACCAACCTTATTTGAAAAGAAAATGCAAAGGAAATCAGAACAAATGCTACCGACTTAACACAAAGATACTGCTGAGATATGTTTTGAATCTCGTTTCCGCCTCTACAGGTTCGATCCCTCGGTAGTAGTGCTCAAATTGAGAGAAATCACAAAAACTCAATTATTTAACCTAGCGAATGGGATTGCTAATTTCAGCTCGGATTTCCTTTGAAATTGGAGCAAGTAAAGAAATTTAAACACAAATCAGAGTACCTGCATCCGAATTTGGCGAGGTGATACACGATTCCCTTGGATACCTCATCGTCACTAGCTGTCAGCAAAACCCTTTTGTCGTAACTATTCGCCATTTTCACTTTCTTTCTCTCGATTGAAAACTCTTTTGGAATAGACTTTGAATGGGTTTAATTGTTTCACACTTTCACCTCAAAATAAGGGATTTAACAACAGATTTGAGCGAACACGTGAAAGAGGCAGAGACAACTGAACTTGTTTAGCTGTTATTTCTATTTTATAATTTAAAAAAGAAAAATGTTGTTTCCGCTTCCCCATTTCAGTACTAAATATTGACTGCTCCCGGTGCACCGTTTTATGATATAGGATAAACTGACAAATAACAATTTAGGCTGACAAATTTTTGGAGTGATTTTGTTCGTTCGATAAAATTATTTCGTTTTGTCAATAACTCGTATGAATCGTGTATAAATATTTTATAAGTCATTTATAAATTTAAATTTGAATTTTTGTAAAAATAGCACTTATAAAAGAAAAAATGTGATGTAAGGGGGTTGATTGATAGGGAATTTAAGACGACATGCTCTAACGTTATCTGGCTGTGTTGATAACGTTAAATTTTTTTGAAATTGTAGTTTTATTTTCCCGATTTTTTTATTTATATCCAAAATAAAATAAAAATTTTAAAAATTAACCAACTAGCTAATGAAATTGCAAAACTATCCAAACCGGTTAACCATTAACCGGACTCAAATCAAATTTCCGGTTATTGGTTTCCCAGATCCATTGAAATAGTCCGGTTAACCATTAACCGGAAATTTGATTTGAGTCCGGTTAATGGTTAACCGGATTTTTGCATTTTCCTTTTTTTTTTTTTTTTTAAAAAAAGAAAACCGGTTCATGACTAACCGGAAAGTAAGTTTTTTTTTTTTTTTTTAAACAGAAATTTCGAATTTTTTTATTTTTTGTATTAAAATATTAGAAATGTTGAATATATTTCTTTGAAAATAGATGAAATATAATATAATTTGATTTATTAGAAAGACTGCAACAAATAATCCGAATCAATATTTTTCAGGCCAGATTTTTTGCGGCTGTAAGAAAAATTAATATATTTCTTTATGTGCTATTGGAAAAAAATAAAAATGCTTAGATTCTGAGTTATTCATCCCGGTTCAAAAGTCACTTCTAGGTAATCTAGAAAATATTGTGATCTATCTAGTAAATTTAATTAATAAAAAGTTGTTTCTATTTTGAGAATTCTTTTTGAAAAATAATTATTAAATAAATTAAAGTTTTTATTTTTTTTTAAATAGAAACAACTTTTCATTAATTAAATGTACTAGATGGATCACAATATTTTCTAGATTACCTAGAAGTGACTTTTGAACCGGGATCAATAACTCATAATCTAAGCATTTTTATTTTTTTCCAATAGCACATAAAGAAATATATTAATTTTTCTTACAGCCGCAAAAAATCCGGCCTGAAAAATATTGATTCGGATTATTTGTTGCAGTCTTTCTAATAAATCAAATTATATTATATTTCATTTATTTTTAAAGAAATATATTCAACATTTCTAATATTTTAATACAAAAAATAAAAAAAATTCGAAATTTCTGTTAAAAAAAAAAAAAAAAAAAGGAAAATGCAAAAATCCGGTTAACCATTAACCGGACTCAAATCAAATTTCCGGTTAATGGTTAATCGGACAATTTCAATGGATCCGGGAAACCAATAACCGGAAATTTGATTTGAGTCCGGTTAATGGTTAACCGGTTTGGATAGTTTTGCAATTTCATTAGCTAGTTGGTTAATTTTTGAAATTTATATTTTATTTTGGATATAAATAAAAAAATCGGTTTATTTTCTCCAGCCCTTGCGAATATTTTATGCTCCAGGTGCGTTCGAGTATTCATGTGAGAACTGTTTGTTTAGTCATATTGACTCATTTCTGGAGTCATTTGTTAAGGTCCCTTTTCGTCCTATTTTTATTTCTCAACAAATTCAAGCATCAAGTCAAAAAAAAAAAAAAAAAAAAAAAAAAAAATTCAACCAGTTCTAGTTAGTGGATTTGGCCGCTGGAAAACGAAGAAAACATTCATGACGTCACTTGAAGAACGTTGTCTAGTTAGTGGATTCGGCCATTCCATGAGGCATGAGTGCAGCAAAAGATTAGGTCTCTTCCCTCAAAAACAAAGAGAAAAAAAAAAAAAAAGATTAGGTCTCAGGTAGACGGTATTTTTAAGCCGACGTCTGGGCCACAGTTTTATCGATCGGACGGGTCATAATCATTTGCAGTTGTTTGTTTCTACTTGTGAACCGTCTTTTCATGGATCAAGCAAAACTTTACAAGTTGGGCCGTATAACAAAACCTATGGGCCCTTAAAAGAGTCTTTGTTACGTCAATTCCTTGGTTCCAGAGCTCACAAAAAGCTGCAGAAAGAAAGGTATACATACTAGTAGCACAAGGACGTATTCGGCCGAATTACTGTTTAACTGAATTTTTTTTTTCCTACAGAAATAGTATTTTTCAGTTTAATTCTCGTGTCCGTGTTTATTTTCATTTGTCGGCCGAACAGATCCTAAACGTATGTTGGCATGAGATTAGTGTGAGTAGCATAATTGTAGCATATTCGTGTCACAATGATTATAATCTAGCTGTCCATATATACCAAAATATATTCTTCATGTCTTACTCGATGCCTTATACCAAATATCCCAAATCAAAATCTAAGACATGCATTGAGTCCAAAAATAAATTTGTCGAATTTCAATGGGACAAACTTAAAGGTCAGTTGTACAGTAAATTGAATTGTGACTGTACATGCACGCATCAGATTCCAAGAGTCGTACCAGAATCGAGGAAAGAAGTTATGAAGACACCACGAATTATGACGATAGAAGCATAGGCATCAAGGTTCCTCTCTCTATGCTGGTTCACATGGAAGCAACATAACGAAAGGATATTCAGAGATGGCAGACTAAGCCTTAGCCAACTATCAGAACGCGCGATGCATGAGGGAAATATGTGGATCAAATACTGCAAATGGGCTCTGAAAATAATTGAGACCATGTTGGTATGTTTCAATAAATTCAACAGGCAGCCTCTGTCAGAACCTTTCAGAATTAAACTTTGTGAAGCTGTTTTTTCGTACAAACTATGGACGAATTTTTTTTCAAAAATCAAACCAAGTAACGAAACGGGAAGAAAATTTCAGCTCTAGCAGAAAAGAAATGGCTAAGGAAAAAAAAAAAATTTCTTTCAATGAAAATTCCACCATAATTGCCAAAAATTTATTTATAATTTTTGTTATTTAACATCTTATTTCATCTAGCATTATCTACAACAGCCACAACAAAAACTACTAGGAAATTTATTTATAATTTTTGTTATTTAACATCTTATTTCATCTAGCATTATCTACAACAGCCACAACAAATACTACTTGAAATTGTGTAAGCGCGGCCTTACAATGGATTGTGCCCCATCTACAAAAATTGTCGTACCAGTCATGTACCGAGACTCATCTCCAATCAGGTACAGGACAGTAGAGGCCAGGTCATTTTTCGGGTCGAGCCACCTTTGAAGAGGCATCACATCTCCAGTCAATTTCTCTGCTCTTTCTTTCCCAATTGTCAAAGGGTAATTGTCCCCTAAATGTAGGCCCCGAGCAATTGCATTTACTCTTATTTTGTGCTTTCCGATTTCCATTGCTGATAGCTGGAGAAAATAACAAAACACAGATTTTTTTTTTTTTTTTAAATTTGGCTGTTATTCAAATATCAATTGTATAATTATAAATAGTGCAAACTTTTTAGAACTTCTGTAAAACTTTGGCAATTTTTTAAGGTTATTTGCAAAGAACCCAAAACATCAAAGTTTTATAAATGACATTTAACATTCTTTGGTTTTTACCCTCAAAAAAACATTCTTTGGTTTTTTGCAAATAGCCCCTGGACACTAAATTAAAGCAATGAAAAACATATCTCTCATTCGGCAAAGCAATTTCGACAACGTGACCCTAACTTTGGACAAGGTTACACAAAGTGATTAAAAAATAAGTTACTAACATAAAATTCTAAAGGTAATTCAGTACTTCATTGTTCAAATCAATTTTAATTTAAATATTTGGTAAATTTTGGGTATTAGTGAAAACAAGACATATAAAGGTTCAATTTACACTTAAAATCCTAATTTTCTTGTATTGAACATACCCTTGCCAGTTGTTGTACGGAAGCCAAGCTTGATCCAAAGGCAACCGAACCAGGATAGAGACCTCTTTCTGCTCCAAGAATTTGTGTCAAAAACACAATTGATCCCCAACCAGCAGCCAAATTAGGGTTCAAATCTGAACTGTCTCGCATCCTCTTAGCAACAGCCTTCAGGAGAAACCATGGTGCCATCATATTTACTTTTACAGTCCTTTTGAACTCCTCTTCACTTATGTCAAGACAGTCATGCATAGGACCTACAAATATTTTTTCACATTTTAATGGCGATTTATTTTATTTCAACATACTCTTTTGTTAAACTCATGTGTAAGCCATTTTTTAAATATGCTGTTACCTTCTTTATTTCAATTTGATATCCAATGCAAGGCCATTAGCACCTCATGACGGTAAGAGAACAAATAATGAAAGCATTTTCAAATTATGCCATTTTTTAATTGTAATTACACAGGTTATGTTAGACTTAATCTTCGATGTGCTTAAGTCAGGGCTAACTTTCTGCATTTACATTGGTACAACGAAGATATGAGCCAACAGGTTTTACAAAAATTTATTGCTAACATTTTTTACCTTCATAAGTGTAACAGTTAACAAAAGCATCCAATCCACCATAGATGCTCCATGCCAGCTCTACAGCTGAATCGAAAGCCGATTCCTTTTCTTCTTCAAAATTCAAATTGACCACTGGAATCCGTTTGCTTTTATCAAGTGAACTCAAGACTTCACCAGCTAATCCCGTAAGAGATCTCTCATCTCCCATCAATACCAGCCTTATTTGAAAAGAAAATGTGAAGGAAATCAGAACTAATGCTACCGATTTAACATAAAGATACTGCTGAGATATGTTTTGCATCTCGTTTCCACTGCTACAGGTTCGATCCCTCAGTAGTAGTGCTCAAATTGAGAGAAATCACAAAAATTCAATTATTTAACCTAGCGATTGGGTTGCTAATTTCAGGTCCGATATCCTTTGGAATTGGAGCAGGTTAAGAAAATAATCGCAAATCTGAGTACCTGCAGCCGAATTTGGCGAGGTGATACACGATTCCCTTGGATACCTCATCGTCACTAGCTGTCAGCAAAACCCTTTTGTCGTAACTATTCGCCATTTTCACTTTCTTTCTCTCGATTGAAAACTCTTTTGGAATAGACTCTGAATGGGTTTAATTGTCTCGATTGAAAACTCTTTTGGAATAGACTCTGAATGGAATGGGCTTAATTGCACTGAACTTGTTTATAGCTGTTATTTCTATTTTATAATGTAAAAAAGAAAAATGCTGTTTCGCTTTCCCATGTCAGTACTAAATATTGACAGCTCCCGGTGCACGGTTTTATGATAGAGGATAAACTGACAAATAACAATTTAGGCTGACAAATTTTTTAAGTGATTTTGTTCGTTCGACAAAATTATTTCGGTTTGTCAAGAACTCGTATGAATCGTGTATAAATATATTATAAATCATTTATAAATTTAAATTTGAATTTTGTAAAAATAGCACATGTAAAAGAAAAAAATCTGATGTAATTATGGGATTGATTGATAGGGAATTCAAGATGACATGTTCTAACGTTATCTGGCTGTGTTGATAACGTTAAAATTTTCTAAATTGTAGTTTTATTTTCTCCAGCCCTTGCGAATATTTTATGCTCCAGGTGCGTTCGAGTATTCCTGTGAGAACTGTTTGTTTAGTCGACTCCTTTCTGTAGTCATTTGTTAGTATCTGACAGAATCGGTGGGCTAATTTTTTTGGAGCAAAGTTAGAGTGTGATATGCTCATCAAAAGAGTTTGGTAAGCACAATTTTAAAAGTTTATCAGATTGACGTTAAATGTTAAATTCAAAACGGTGAAATACATGTACTTCATAAGTGATACATGTACATATAAAATTTTGAAACTTTCAAATTTATTTGCTATAAAGTCAAGCGGTCAAAGAAATAAACATTTTATAAGTTAATTTATAAGTTGTTTTATATATTCAATTTTTATTATTTCTTTGACCGCTTAACTTTATAGCAAATAAACTCAAAATTTTCAAAATTTTGCATGTACATGCCTCACTCATGAATTACATAGATTTCAACGATTTGAATTTGACATTTGACGTCAATCCGATATATTTTTGGAGTTGTGCTCACCAAACTCTCTTAATGAGTATATCACACTCCAACTTTGCTCAACTTCTTGGATACAAATCTGATGTGATTCTTTGGAATCACATGACCTGCTATTCTAAATCTATCAATTTATTTATTTAGAGATTCGTGCATAAAAATAAGTGATTTTGAGATTTGTGTATTCCAAAAAGTGAAGGGGTGGATTTAGAATCACAGCAGATTTATTTCCCATTTGTTGAGGTCCCTTTTCCTTCTTCTATTTTTATTTGTCAACAAATTCAAGCAGTTCTAGTTTGTGGATTTGGCTGCTGAAAAACGAAGAAATCATGCATGACGTCACTTGAAGAACGTTATCAGTGACGTTAAATTTCTGTTATTTTATTACTATATTAGGTGTCAAAAAAATTCCATGTTTTGACCAAATATTACTAATAATAGAAATTGTAAGATTTTTTTTATCTCCATTCTATTATTAAGCACGTTGGGTGTCCGATCCGCCAACGGCTACGATTGAAAGTTGAAATTTCAGATTTAATCTCAGCCATTCAATTACATAATCTGTCTTTTTGAATTAAATGCATCTGAATAATGTGTAGAAGTCTAAATTTAACTAAAAATATACTCGCTACACGTACCGCCACATGATGCATTACAATTAAAATTAAATAAACTCTAAAATTTAGCAATATAATATATTTCCTTATTTCATTCATTCCTTATTTCTTCCTCTCCAATTTAGCGATATAATTATGTTTTCTTATTTCTTTCATTCCTTATTTCTCTTCTATGTTTCTGTAGCATTTGCCGTGAAAAATCTAAAAATATTATCAATTTTGTTTCTATACATATCAGGATATTTGATAACAAGTTATCTGACTTTTAGCAATTTTTTTCTTTGTTTCCTTGTTTCTCCTTTTCAGATATTTACATGCATCTCTTGCATCTTTTATTTGTATGAGAATATGTTGGCATATTCTTTTATTGTTAAATAATTATTTTTTATTAGTCTATTTTTCATGAAAATATGTTATTTTGTATGAAATTTTTTTTCTCTTATAATGTATTCCGTTGCAATGCACGGGAATGATACTAGTAATTTAATATGTATCTCCATTCTATTATTAAGTACGTTGTGTGTTCGATCCGCCAACAGTTATGATTGAAAGATAAAATTTTAGATTTAATTGAGATTCTCCAATCAAATAATTTGTCTTATTTTGATTAAATACATTTTTTTACGTGTAGAAGTTTAAATATAGTTAAAAATATACTCATCACACATATGACCACACAATATGTTATAATTAAAATTAAATACACTGTATTTTAGTGACTTTTTATTAGTTTCCTTATTTTCTTATTTCGCCTTCTTTCTTTGTATAGAATCAAATTTTTCTTTGTTTCCTTATTTCTCTTTATTTGTTTCTATACATATCCCTACGACATAATGAAAACATTTAAGGCATCCAAAAAGCGAATCAACTCTCTTTCCATATCACTTGATAAACAAATTAAGTTATATTAAAGGGGGTCTATGTCTAGCCAAATTGTATGTTTAATGTTAAGTTCAAATCCAATTTATGTAGGTTATGACTATAGTTGCATATTAGCATCATATATCAAAACTTATTTACATAAATTTCTAATGCTCATACAAACCTGCTCCTTCGTGATCTTTGCAAAAGTCACAAAAAACAACATCTACATTTATCATCCATCATAATATGGTAAATTAAGTGCATTTTTTGAATTTCTCTTGAAACTTATTGCATTTCAAAATTAAAAACATAAAATATTGAAAACATAAAATCTAAAGTCTAACCAGATTACTAGAACCATACTGGCCAATTGTGGTTCTAACCTTCAAAATCTCTTAATTGCAAATCTCGAAATGCAATAAAATAATATGAAGAAAATGATAGAATTTACTATAGTTTTTACTCATCTTTTTCAACAACAATTTATGTTCATCTTTATTAAGTTAGTTTTAATAACCACTACTTCTTTGGTATAAATAAATACGAATCTGTTTTTTCACCATCAATGTTGAGTGAAGAAATAAAACAATTATGTGTTCCTTCTTCGAATTTAGTATACATGGATTATTTGTGTTGCAAATATGCTGAAAAAAAAAATTGTGTATGCTATCTTCTACTGTTATTTTTTTTTTTAGAAAATCTACTGTTGTTTATTATTTATCTATATGTTCAATTTTAAAGTTCAATCTTATAATATAACTCCGTTGCAATACACGGACACGATACTAGTATTAGATGAATGAACGATAATAAAATCAAGGGAAAATTGGTTATTTGTCACTCCAAAACATTTAAATTGTAAAAATGTCATTACAAAATTTAAAATTGTAAAAATGTCACTCCAAACTTCATTAATTTATAATTTTATCACTTCAAATAATTAATGACTAAAATATCCTTCCTTCTTCTTCTCCTGCCATACCGAAAACAAGAAGCCTATTTCTAAGAAGCCTGCGAATATTTTTTTTTGCCACTCCAACTAATGACAGCTGATTTGCCCTTATCATCTCTTATTAATATTTGGGCGAATCAGGAGAAAGGGGAAATGAAATATCTATTTGACTATTAGAAAGGATGGGGAAGTGAGTGTAACCGTTGAATTTTTTAGCAAATATCTTCGTTTTGGTTTAGTATGTCTTGCAATCTTAAAAAGGACGGCAAAAAAATATCTGGCTTATTAGTTGTTATTGTGAGCATTTTGTTTCTTAGTATCTAATCACCATCTTTTTTTTCTTTTTTTTTTGCAATCAAAGCCCGTAGGCATTTATTGATAATCACCACAAAAAGGCAGCATTACATGATTGTTACAATAGCACTAGGTGACTCATATAGAAAACATAACAGTTCTTTATCTAAACAAAGGAAATGTGAATCCTGTGTAACTCCATCCTTCTAGTCCGCCCCTCTTGGCAAGATAGTCAGCCAAATCGTTTTGACTTCTCTCAACATGCATGCAACTGTAATCTGGTCTTGCCTTGAAGACTTTCCAGCAATAGAACACCTCCGAGAAAGCTCTCCAATCAACATCAGTGGGCGGCATCCGATTCAAACAAGCCTTAACTAAAATCTCACTATCGGTTACTGGAGAACCAAGCAGACGGAAGAGTTCGGGTCCAAGGTACCAAGAACTTGGAGATATTTCACGGAAGCGTATCTTCTGCGGAGTTTTTCCGTGCGGAGCTTTTAATCTGATTTGTTCATTTCGGATCGAATGGACCCGATTAAAAGTTCCGCAAATTTTGATTTTTTTTTTCAATTCGGGCAAGATCTGATCTGGTCCGTTTAATCCGAAACGAATGGACCAGATTAAAAGCTCCGCACGGAAAAACTCCGCAGAGGATACGCTTCCAATATTTCACAGCCTGACAACTATTATTCTTATCCCTTATCCAGTAAAGCAGTAATCAGATTTTGATTGATTCCTTGTTCGCTCTAGGGATTTTTCGATGCATTGACAGGTTGTTTAGAAACAGGCTTTTTGTTTTCGCCATGGCAGGAGAAGAAGAAAGGAAGGTATTTTAGTTATTAATTATTTGGAGTGACAAAATTACAAATTCATGAAGTTTGGAGTGACATTTTTACAATTTCAAATTTCGAGATGGCATTTTTATAATTTAAAGATTTTGGAGTGAAAAATAACCAATTTTCCCTAAAATCAAATATGCATTTTTGACAAGAAACAAAAAGATAATACAGTACCTGCAAAATAATTTAGAAATTAATGTATAAACTTTTAATTTTAAATTACTTTTTAAAAATCCATAATAACTAAGACCATAAATCTTTTACATTTCTGCAAAATTTTGTTTGATTATTTTATATCATATTTGAATGACACGAATAATAAGAATAATAAAATTCAGCATCAATGCAACACGACGCATAAATTTAAATAGTTAAAAAATAAAATAATCTACAGAAAGTTTTCAATAAGCTGCAAATTCGAAAAAAATATTAAATACCAAAAATCTCAAATAATACGACCACTACAGCAAAATGGAATTTCTGCGACCGGTATTAGCGACCCGGGCTGACGCCGGTCGCAGAAACTCAATTTCTCGAAAAAAAAAAATTCCATTAATCAGGCGACCACTGGCATCTGCGACCATATCAGCGACCGGCGCCATTGCCGGTCGCTGAAAGTATTGGGTAAAAAAAAAAAAAGGCGTCAGCCTTCTCCCCCGCACCAGACAGAACCCTAGTTTTTTCAATTTTCCCCCGCGTTTCATCTTCCCCTGCGTGCGCCCAATTCAAATTTCAGTGATTTTTGGTGATTTGTTGCGATTTTGTGCTCAAATCTCTGCTCAACAGGTGAGAACCTCAAATCTCTTCTCAAATTTATGCTCAATTCGATTTTCTATTCAATTCGTATTTTTTTTCAATTCGTGGTTAGAAGGAGCTTGAGTGGACCAGCAGAGGCGGCCCCGTTACGTGAATCTCGCACCCTACGCCAAGTGGGCCAGCAGAGGCTTGATCTCTCTCTCCCTTAGTGAGATTCTAGATTAAATTTTTTTTTCGTTAATTTGATATTAATCTAGCTAATAATTACAAGAGCTTGATTTTGCATTGTTGAAGTATGATTTAAATTTTTAGTTTGAGTTCAGAAGAGAGTTTGAGATATGATTAGCATTTATGTTTGATTTTTGGTATGTTTGTTATGTGTTTTTGGCACTTGTATGTTTGATATCTATAATGTTTGATATTTGTTATCTTATTTATGTTAATTGATGTAATGCTGTATGTTTGTTATCAAACATCATGGAGAAATGTAAATAATAAAACAAACAAAAAAAAATGTTGGTAGAATCATTAGCGACCGGTTTTTGAGTATCAGCGACCGGTAAACCGGTCTCTGATACTATTTTCTGACGTCAGCAAAAAACAACAGCGACAAAAAAATATTAGTCGCAGAAAACTTATCAGAGACCGGATGACATCAATCAGCGACCGGTGACGTCATCAGAAGAGTATCTGCGACAATGCTTTCAGCGACCGGACTATCAGCGACCGGAATTGGATATCTGCGACCGGGATCACTATCAGAGACCGGCGCCATGACTATCAGCGACCGAAAAATCAGTCGCTAATAGTCTTTTCTGCTGTAGTGGACAATGTACAAAATTATAATGATTCAATAATATTAAAAAATTGAAATAGACTATAGTTAACTAAGCTATTCTGCAAATTGTTTAAGCAATATTTAAAAAGAGAAATGTTTTGGTACCCCAAGCCATTGTACCCCATTCAGTCCCCAACTAATTTAACTGATATATTTCTATTTTTAGAAACCAGTTCAAACTGATAAATTTCCAATTTTTGTCATGCCGTTATTTGATCGGAATCCAATCAAATCTCTTTCCAGTCTTTCTCTAAAAATCGAATTTGCTGCTTCTATTCTCCTCTTTCAATCTGATCGATGGATGAGAGAGAACGAGAAAGAGATGGTGACCGGAGCACAGATCAATCAAAAGAGATAGTGAGAGTGAGAGAGAGAGATGGCGATCAGAGCAAAGATCGATTGAGAGAGAGATGGGAGGTCGGAGACAGCGATAGCTGGCCTTCGCATCAGATGCCGTTGCAAATAAGAAGGAGATCATTCATCAAATCAGTAACAAAAGGGGGAGAGTAGGTGGTCTCTCTATGCAAGAAGAGAGATCTGTTAAGAAGGAAAGGAGAATCGCGCCTTAGCTCACCTCAAGCCTCGTTTATCACTCCTCATCAACCTTTAACGGGTTTGCTTTTCTAAATCTATGTTTTATCTTGAATTTGCCATTGATTTGACTCAGATGGAGCTAGATCGGGTCTGAGATATTTTATACACTTTGTATAGTACAGTTATTTACCGTCAGTATAGAATTGAGCTCGAATTTGCAGTTTAACATGGTTAACTGATTCCTCATTGTTCTTCTTTGAATTTCTCTCTGCATAACTAAATTTCGTGATTATTTGGATTAGATTAAGCCAGATTGAATGTGAGATGGTACCACTTTTGCAACTCCCCTACTCAAGTCATTGATGACTTGGTACACTTTCCCTCAAAAATTTACTGGAGTCATGCAAAATATCATTCGAGGAAATTTCAGATTCTCAGGTCACTTATTTTAATTGCTATGTTCATCTTTTCAACTCAATATGAAGATAAACTAATGACTGTCTTTAAAGTTTAAACTGATGAAAGAGTTGTTAATTTCATTTTTTTTTTAATTGGATCTTAGGTTGCTGATCATGCTTGGGAGTCTATGATAAATATTTTATGTGAACTTTTTGATACAGGTGATTCCTTATTTTATGAGGTTCTATGAGTCTATGATAAATATTTTATTTTTTAGAATCATGGTTTTTCTCATGAATTTGTGAGTACCTTATAATGATTTCTGAATTGTGTTTTCGGGTGATATCCCGTGTGTTAATACCAGGTACTTTGGCTTTAGTACTGATACCGGTTCTGTTCGCTTAATGGTACTGGGTTTGCTCATTTATTTGTTCCCTTACTAATGCCAAGTCACTTACTGGTACTGGTACCATATTGTATTGGCTTAAGTATCAAGGTCCTTTATGGAAATCCTAACTGGTTATTTGTATCAGTCCCCTCTTAATCGTTCAATGGAGTCTGAATTTAATAACAGTGCCAAATTAAGGCTTAATTTTCCCTAAATCTTCAATTAAGCTCCAAGTATGCTAATAGAACATAACAACTTAATAATGTTTATTATTTAGTTGACCATTAGGTTTAAATGCTTGATACATGAGGTTTATATGCTGTATTCCTGAGATTTAAAGCGTTAATTGTATGAGGTTTAAAGGTTAGATTCCGCTATATATTGCATTTTTTTGTCCTTATAGGGCCCAGTCATATGTATGAAATATCTACCTAGCCATGTGTCAAGTAAGTCACAAAACCAACCTTTAGATGTACCTAAACATTGCACCAAGCAAGAGGACTAGGCAAATCAAATCATGTACCAACTGGTACACCAAAACTCCAAAAAAACATCCATTTACAAACAGGAATTAAAAAAGTACCTAGAATATAATTTAACCAGACTGCTTCATAGGCCAATAAAGAACAATTTCATGAGTGCATAAAAACAAACATTGCATTTTTATGATTTTTCTACAATTTATGGTGGAGCTCCAAAGTTCAGATTTAAAGTCGGTTGATCTCTGAAATTTGGAAGCAAGTTTGGCTCAAATCTTGTCAGTGGTTAATATCGATGATTTAAGTGGAAATTGAATAGATCTGATGGATATAATAATTACTGTTTTACTCAATTAAACGCTTTATACATGAGCTTTATATGCTTTATTCTAGAGATTTAAAGTGTTATTGTTGAGGTGACATCGCTATATATTTCATTTTTATTTAGTTGATCGTTAGGTTTAAATGCTTCAATATATTATTTTGAATGCTTGATCATTGAGGTTTAAAGGCTAGATCTCACTGTACATAAATTTCATTTTAATTATTTAGTTGATCGTGAGGTTTAAATGCTTAATATATGAGGTTTATACGCTTTATTATGGAGATTTGAAATATTATTGTTTGAGCTTTTAAGAATGCTCGGTGAAGGGTATCGGCTATCCTGGTTGTACAGATCCCAAGTTTTACTTTGTTCTTTATTTGCAAAATTGTTGTATAAAATAGTATATGCTAATTGTGTGTGGCTGTGGTACTATACATAGCGCGCTTTGGTCCGTACTATGGATGCATGTCGCTATTTTTCAAAGTCCAATAGTTGATCTATTCTGCTGAACCTAATCTCGATGTGAAAATGTGTTTAGATGTCAAATTCTACATTTTATAGATTTTTTTTACTATTTTTGTAAATAGGTATAATATCACTTGATCTAAAGGTTCTAGAACATTCAAATAGTGATTTTCTATCTATCTAAAAAATTAGGGAAAAAAATCTCAAAAATGTAACTTTTGGTCTCCAAATACATTTTTATATGGAGATCATGATAAATGGTTTAGATCTACTTGTTGTAAGGTACTAATATCTTCTCTTAGATACATGGATTTCAAATGAGCAGAAAGCATTGGTTGGAAGTTTATCATACACTTTCTGAACAACATTTTAATAGTGGATGCTCATTCAGGTAACCTTCTATTTACATTCTATTCAAGCATTCAGTCAAACCACTAATAATTTAGTACTAGTTTTACTATTCTGGCTTGATTATGGTGATTGACAGTTAGTATTATCGTGGCAATAATTTATTAAAAATATTTTGTGGTGTTGCAGCCGGTTTGACATTACTCAAATTCCATATGTCTATGATTCTTGCAAGTAGATACTTCTTTTGGTCATTAAGATATGTTTTTACTCAGATTCCATATTTTATATATTTTTTTCTTGCTATTCAATTCAAGTCGGGGGTATTTTTGGGTTTTAAGAGAGTATGATGTCTAGTTTTTTTGGTTCTTATGTTTTGTAAAATTGGATCTGTTCTATGTTATAAGGGATAAATGATTACCATAGCTATGAAGCTATATTTTGGGTTTCCAAGATGGCTGGGACAGTTTTGGTATCTTTCTGGTACAGCTACTGGTACCAGACTGGTACATATTAAGATTTTTCTTGTTTCACAACTTTTATGATGGTTTTCTGAAACTATATGTTCTTTGTGGTTTTTTAAAATTTCTAAAACCTATCATGCTTTTGTCTAATACCAGAGCCAAGTTCAAAAGAAATATAAATTTAAGAAAACTTGTCTCCGATTTATAATTAGAAAATATCCGTCCCATAAATTTAAGAAAACTTGTCTAATACGGAGTATAGTAGTTTAATGACTTTGGATAAGAAATTTACCTTTTTAATCTAATTGTTTGTTTGTTTATTTTGTGAAATCCAGGATGTGGTGGGGATATCTTGGCTCATGAAGTCAAAGAGTTTTCTGAGTATAGATTCTGACAATTTTTGTAAATATATCATAAATGTTAATTAGTTTTATTGTAGGTTTGTATCCCCTTGCTATCTATGTAAAATTTCATTATTTGCGAATACAACTTTATGGTGTAAAATTAACATACTATAGAGCAATGATGATTAGCTTGTACGTACTAATATTGGATTTAACTTGCTATATTCAATGTGTCATATACTCATATATCAGATTTTTACCATTAAAAATATTTTAAAGGCTTGTGAAGTGCAAAAATAAAAATTAAGTGCATACAAGTTTTTGCTATCAAAAATATTTTTGATAAGTTATATGTAAGGTTTACATGCTTGACACAAATACTTTCAAGGGCTATAGACATGGGTTTAAATGCTTCTGAAACAAAATAGCTAATTAAGTGTTGTAAATAGAGGTTTAAATGGTTCTAAAGCATAATAGAAAAAAAGAGTTGAAAGTGACCGAGCTTTAAAGCTTGTGAAGTGCAAAAAAAATATTTGAACATAATAGTTTAAATGGTTGTGAAGTTGCGTTCCAAGAGGCATGTCAACCTTCTAGAAGACCGTCGTGGTAAAAAATGTCAGTTGTAAAAAATATTTTTTTAACTTAGATTTGAGGTTTAAATGCTTGAACGTAATAGTTTAAATGATAGACATAGAAGTTTAAATGGTTGACTGTAGAATGAATTACTTTAAAAATAAAATAAAATAAAATAAAAAATAATGATCTGAAAATAAATCAAAAATATTTCTTCATGGATATCATTTGAAAGAAAAAAAATGAGTATAAAATGTTTGTATTTTTAGATTTGCAAAATTCATCACAAATCATCAGGAAAATTAACGAGAATAATCAGAGAAAAAAAAAATAAGAGTGGGTGAAAGGAATCTTTCTTTTTTTTGGCTTGAAGACAGAAGTAGTTGGGAGTTAAAAATTATCCAGATTTAGAATTTAAATGCTTGTAGATAGAGTCTTAAAAGCTTGTGAGTAATATTGTAAATGATTATAAACAGAGGTTTAAATGCTTGAATACGAGCACTGAAAATGAAAGTTAGACATCAAGTACTTGGGGTACTCATTCAGGAATTTTGTTTAGGTACAATTATCAGGCTCCATTTAAAAATACATGAAGCAATTCAGAAAACAAACTTTCAACATGGAGAGTTCGCAAATTGAATAGAATACTGTTCCAATATTTTCTAAATTCTATTCCATAATATAACCAATTTTTTTGAGATAGAAAGATAGAGGTCACATAAAGACATTCCATCCGAGCTTCGACCTCACAATCGACCTCATACAAAAACGGTGTTGTACTTTGTTACTAGATCAAAAGTTAGTTCTCATAATAATATAACCAAACTAAATATCTTAAATACAACAAATAAAATTTAGTTTCAGACAATCAGAATTTCACAAGATTTTTTTAAAGGAAAATCCACCGCTACGTCCTCCCTTTCAGCTGACTGCATAAGGAAAATATTATTTCAAATTGTAAAAATGAGAAAATTATGGAAAAAAAATAATGTATTTTAAGTGATGTGTAATAAAAAATTACCGAATTTATGGTAATTAAAGAGAAGAAATAACAAAAACATTGCGGTTCCTATCTATATTAAATTCAATACAATGTATATTTTTTTTATGATCAAACCTCAAAAGAGAAACAGAAGACATCAAAATGGAAGCAAACCATATTATATTGGGAGCATCTAGCTATCCCCCCACAACAATCCCCCATTTATCCCCCGGACATTAACTACTTCAATAACTACTAACTACCTAAGGGGACCACTTACTATTTGAGAACTATCTAATATTTGAAAGATTTTACAACTGGCGCGTGCAAGTATTTATCTATAATGCATCAAATATTCATCTATAACACATCAAGTATTCATACCTAATATATCAAGTATTTAAAAAAAATAGACACATTTTTAGAGGTGGGTTTTTTTTTGTCCGTTTAATCTAATCAATATTTCTGACGATCGGTGAGGAATTTTGCAAATCTAAAACCACGAATGTTTTCTACATAATTTTACCTTTCAAATGAGATCCGTGATGACATACTTTCGAGTTGTCCGTTGCATAAGTATTCATCTTTATCGAGAAAATATTCATCCTCATCGTGCAAGTGCAAATATAAAAACTGGACACATCACTCATCCATCTTTTACACGTTTTTAGAAGTGATTTTTTTTTCTGCGTTCAATCTAACCAATATTTCTGACAATATGTGAGGAATTTTGCAAATCTAAAACCACGAACGTTTTCTACACAATTTTATCTTTCAAATGATATCCATGATGACATACTTTCGAGTTGTCTGTTGCACAAGTATTCATATCTCGTTACCCAAGTATTCATCACTCATTGAGAAAGTATTCATCCTCGTCGTGCAAGTGTAAATACAAAAACTAGACACATCACTCATCCATCTTTTACACGTTTTTAGAGGTGTTTTTTTTTCTCCGTTCAATCTAACTAATATTTCTGACAATCTGTAAGGAATTTTGCTAATCTAAAACCACGAACGTTTTTTTACACAAGTTTATCTTTCAAATGAGATCTATGATGACATACTTTCGAGTTGTCCGTTGCACAAGTATTCATCTCTCGTCACGCAAGTATTTATACCTAAGATATCAAGTATTCATTCATATACATCTTTTTTTTTTTCAAAATTTGTTTTTATGTCATTTCTTAGTAATAAAAAATAGTTACCACAAGTTTCATCATCAAAACAAAAATAAGCTATCAAATTTTACAGATCATTGAATTGAAATGTTACAAAAAAAAAAAAATAGAAACAATGTTTAAAAGAAACAAAACTTACATCATTGAAGTATTCATAAATAAGATGTTAAGTATTCATACATATATATTGAAGTATTCATCACTAAGATATCAAGTATTCATAAATACAAGATCAAGTATTCACCCTAAAACATCAAGTATTCATTCATATACCTATATTTTTTTCAATTTTTTTTTGTTATTTCTTAGTACTTAGTACACACTGCTCTAATTCATGAACCCAACTCCTAATCATAAAAATTAAAGTTTTGATAACTACATCTCTAAGTATTGATATATATGCAAAAGAAATGTTATTATGTAAAAAACTAATTCTTCCTGATATAATTGTTTCACATTGCACCAGTTTTGCAAGTGTTTAAGCATTCATACATATATTTATAAACAAAAATATACATACATATAATATGTAAAGTATTCACACTATCTAAATAATCACAAAAGCACTATACATTATTCAAAGTATTCAAATTAAGAACCAAAATTATTAATAACAAATAATTGTTAATTCGGTGTCATTGATACAATAGAGGCTAGTACAATCACAAAATAACAAATAACCAAAAAAAAATTAACACACGCCTTCAAATTCTAGAACAAATCATATAAAATAAACCATCATTAAAATCTTCATACAAACGACTCTAAGTCTAAACTGTGGAGGCACAAAAGATTCATGTTGGTTTTCTTCTCCTTCGAGTTCAGAGATCTGAATCGAACACAATTTGTTACATTTGACATTTTCACTTTCCAATTTCTTTGCAATTTAAATATCTAATGAAAAACTGAAGCGATTACTAACAAGTGCCTAAAGAGAGAATAAGGATAATAGTAACTTTACAAGTAAACTGGGTTATACGTGAGTTTGAACTGGTGCCAAGTCACAATATATATGCAAGTCACAATATATATGCAATTTTTTCAATCAAGGCACTGCAAAGCTTTAATTAGAACTCACCACACCGAATCAGGTATACCGACCTTTTTAATTGGATGATAACAAGTAATTGTCTTGATCCGACCTACTTTCGTGGATTCGAATTGGGAAGGTAGCCAGTGCAAGCTGCTGTCACATCGAAGCTGGCGCGCCTATTATGATCTGACGGTGCCACTAGATGAGGTTGAGAAGGGAAGATGTTTCGTCGGACTGGAGGCACAGGAGCGGAGAGCCTCGATTCTGTTTGTTTTAACTTCCTTAGCTTTAGTCTTCTTTGTTTAAAGTTAATATGAACAATTACTTCTCTGAGGCGGGGGTCTGGCGCTGTTTCTCGTCAAAACTTGCACCATGTACTTCTTCCGTCGTGCAGGATTGGATGTAATCTCCAACTAGCATAATACTAGAGGTTATCTGGTCTAGTATTGTACCAGTTGGGTACCTACAATAGACAGCAAAGTCCAGTTTTGATTTCAGTCCATAAAATCCTAAAAGGTGAAAGAAAAAACATATAACCACATCCAATATTTTAGCTACAAAATTAGCAAACACATGCACACTATTAGTAGGCTAAATCAGATCAAAACTTAATTTTGAATAACCTGATGGGACCTCACTCATATAAAAATCAGAATGAAAGAATTAATCCAGTGAATAACACTGGTGCATGGACTGGCGCATAAAATCAGAGAAACTTCACATGAATCTTAGTGCGAGATGAATCATTTAAGCAAACCTCATACTACAAAATAAAAAGTGTGAAATTGAAATAAGGTAAATAAAAAGAGAAAAGGTAACGTCCCGTCAGTTCAATTAATTAGCATAATTAGGCCAAAATAGTAAAACAAGTATATAATTAAATTACTAGTGGCTTGACTGAAATAGCCTTCTGCAATCCAATTTCTCGTCAGTTCAATTAATCTAATTTTTAATTTTCTAAGTCGATTTATCATAGAGAACTGGCCTTGACTTGCTAAAGAAAGAGGACAACAGAGGAGTGCGCCTGAAACCCGCTTGAAAGCTTAAAGCTACAATCAATGAGATCGACAGTAACAACGTCGCAACCAATGGCTATCTTGCCTCTACCGCTGGAGCAGTATTGGATCCTTCCAGTGATCTCGGCAAGGATCGCGGCCTTCCCACCGGATTTCTCCTCGAAGAACTCAAACTTGCGTCACTGATACATCTTGTTCTTTCTGATCTATCTGATCTGTTTCTCTCTGTCGAGAAGACTTCGCGTCCATTAGAGAGAGACAGAGGACGATTCGGAGGTGAAGTCGGAGAAGAGATCGAACACGTGGCGGTTGAAGGAAGAGAGATCGAAAGAATCGTGTTAGTTCTTTTGAGTTGTCAATGAACGAGAAAGGGGAAGGAAAAGGAGATGGAAGGGATATAAAAATGGAGAGGAAGGAGACAGAAGACAAATGGAGAGATTAGTTAAGTAACTTAAGTTGTTAAGTCGTTAGTATGGATAAGGAGTTCGGGGGATGAAACGGAGGATGAAAACACGGGGGAAATTATAATTACCCTATTATATTGGACTTGCATTATTGGAAAATGAAACGAGATTTATGAGAAGAAAAAAAGCATCTCAAACAGATATACACGTTTAAAGTATAAAAATACTAATTGAATATACAATTAAAAAAAAATTATAGTTTAAAGGGTCTCAGACTCTCAGTGAAACATGTGGTTAAATTTTTAGCATTATAATCTCTAATAAAATACATGTGGCGTGTATGATGTTGCTTCTAGTGTTGCGGTAAATAGTCAATTAATATTGGGCCTTGACACATAATACCACACGACAAAATTCACAGAAGATTAACGCCATATCCGGACTTTACTCGAGACGCAATTTGAGGGTAGAAACGAAGAATTTGCATCTCTCAGATATCTCAAACTTTGCGTTACTTTATGGAAAATCCCAACCGTTTAAATACGTTCTGCACGAATCTCAAAGCACACATAATACTAACCCCTACATCACCCCCGAATAGGCACTAGACACGTCGGTCACACAAAAGTTTGAGACTTTACCGCGTGGGCTCCATAGCCCCCACACACCACTGTATGTGTCTTCGATGTCCCTTCTCAATTTTTAACAAATATTTAAATAGCGTTTATCACGTCATAACGAACTGGTTAAAAAAACAGCCCTATGCTCAAATAGCACTACTATAATGCAGAATAGCGCGCTATAGCGCTGATAGCGTCATTGCTTTTATGGTATGAAAATACTATAGCGCGCTATTTAGAACCTTGATTTTTAATGATGAAACGAGCCACTCCAACCCTCTATAACCGTAGATGTTACCTATTATGCACTTACGCTTGTGGTTTGTAGGGTTTTTGAAACAGAAAATACCAAGTTAGCAATAATTTTGAGAAAATTTTATAGAGTCTTGGCTAATATAACATCAATGTCATTTTAGCCTATATAACATCAACTTCAAAATATATAAAATCGACTTCAAACGGTAAATCTAAACCATTCAAACAAACCTACTTCATTAGTTGTGTGTTTACATCAAAATTTATAATTTTTCGAATTTATTTAGTGTCAAGTCAAGCGATCAAATGTGTGAGTTTTAAAGTTAATTTTAATACATTCATTTTTTCAAATAATCATTGAATGTTTAAGTATTTAAGTATTTAAGTATTTAATTTTTTGCATTAATAATAATGGAACAAATAATCATTGAATAAAATTGAGTCCGGCTAGTATAACATCAGTGTTATATGATACTAACTTCAAAACCAATTGAATAGACTCCAAATGACCAATCCAAACCGTTCAAACCAATTTACTTTATGAGTGATGAGTTTACATGCAAATTTTTTTTTTATGTTTTCGAGTTATTTTAGTATCAAATCAAGCGGTAAAAATGTTGAAAAATGAATGTATTAAAATTAACTTAAAAACTCACACATTTGATTGCTTGACTTCATATCAAATAAATTCAAAAAGTTATAAATTTTTACATGTAAACGCACAGCTATTGAAGTAGATCGGTTTGAGAGATTTGGATTTACCATTTGAAGTCAATTCAATAAGTTTTAAAGTTGATATTAGATAGACTAAAATAACACTACTGTTATACTAGCGAGACTCACTAATAAGCCAATGGCGCATAGAACATTTTTGTAATGAATTTTGCGAATATATTGTATATTAAAAACTAAAAAGTATCAACTAATGTAAATATGTTTTGTCTGTTATCACATGAGATATTAAATATAATAATTGAAAATATCATAAATAAATATAAGGAAACACTAAGTTCGGGGGTCTGTCTAAATTGCTGCTGGCAGCATTTCAGCAGTGGTGTTGCCGGGGCTATATTTAGCCGTGTAATGTCCAAACAACAAATCCAAACCGTTAGATGTTTAATCTATATTATAATCTACTTGGAGACCAAATTTTACATTTTTTGAAATTTTTTTACTATATATTAAGCTGGTTTGAAAACCGTTGATTTCAGTAAATTTCTGCAGCATTGAAATCAGCGGTTTTCAAACCAGCTTAATATATAGTAAAAAAATTTTAAAAAATGTAAAATTTGGTCTCCAAGTAGATTATAATATAGATTAAACATCTAACGGTTTGTATTTGTTGTTTGGATATCACAAAACAGAAAAAAAACCAGCAGCACCGCTGGCAGAAATGCTGCTGGCAGCAAATTAGGGGACTTAACAAAAAGTATGTTCTTTACTGCTGGTGCTAAACAATATTTATCTTGTAATGGCAGGAACCGTTTTTTAAGTCTCAGTTAAACCAAATATTGTCATAATTAGTGTTATTCTATATGTAATATACACATCTCCACCAATCCTCAACTAGTTCGCCACATAACTGAAAAGAAATCATTCCAGAACAGAGAACCCAATTTCAGTAACCAAACAATAGCAATCCAGAGCGACTAATTTTAAAGGAATTCGATGAGGTACAACATCTCGTATAGTGAAATTTGAACCATTGACACTAATTTTAAAGGAAATTAATTACGTGCATTCTAGGTAGGAAAATAAAATATCGACCCGATTTTGAGTAACTCTACGAAATGTAGTAATGCAGAGGATACTCACTCCTGTAAATAATTTTGTAGAACTTAATTGTTTATTGAGTTTTTTTACTAGTAATAAGAATCAGTTATGACATGTAATAAGAATCAGGTTGCGTGAGTTATAAAAAAAATATTCACGAGGGGATTGAAGCCTTCAACAGGTTATTGTGCTGAGTGCTGAATACTATATAAAAATTCTAGACTAATATCTCAGGAACCTAAAAGTCACAAAAGAAGTAATTTCTGAAATATAGTTCAATAGCAATTGAGTAATCTTTTCGGATAGAACACCTGCAATAAAATATTAATGTGCCTTCAGTTATATTAACTAAACAAGAGATTAGATCCTTTGAACTAAAGGAAAGGGCTTAATGAAGGGTAAAAACTTCGCCTATCTTTCTCTCATAACATAATTTATTTATTTCGGTTTTTAGTTTGTACGGAATTCACTCTTCAAATGTACACGGTTCTCTCTCTTTCGAATGAAGACAAATCAATTATGTACAAGAACCAAGAGTATAATAGTAGAACTGGAACTAAAAATATAGCATTTACGCTATATAATTAACATAACTGGAAATTAAATTAAGACCATTAACACTTGAGAACCAGAATCGGCCTTTTGTCTAATGGCAAAGACAAACATCTAACTTAACAAAGATATCAATTTGCTCCACATCTACTCCAATATCTCATCTATACTTTTATATTTCATTATTATATTATCCTCTAGAGTTTTAAGTCTCAATTGCTTTATTGCTCCAAACAGGTTCATTCTTCCATTAGCCCACAAACTGATTTGTTCGACAAATGACTAAAATACCCTTCTGCAACTATAACTGTGTACTATCTAAACTCTTTCTTGATAAGAATTTAAATCCTCACCACTCAGATCAGTTGTAGTGCAAATAACCCTTATGTTTAGGGGTGTTCAAACGGTCGGTTCGGTTAAAACCGAAGTTTAATATCCAAACCAAACTTTTATTTCGGTTTTCAAAATTGAACCGAACCGAACCGTTAAACCCATCAACCGATTAAGAATCGAACCGAACAAACCGAATTAAACTTTGGTTTGTTACAGTAAGTGTCTCAAAATAACAAGTACATATTCTTTTTTTTATTAAAGCCCGTAGGAATTCATTAAAACAACAAAATCCATTACATTGTTTGTGTCATAAATATGATAACAAATTACAATCATAAAAATTAATCACAAGCAAATACCAAAAAAACTCCATTTCTGCTGACAACGTTACTGCCTTGCTGGTGGCCTGGAGCAAAAGTACTTCCAATTTACATAAACCCCTCAAAAGTTACTAAATTACCTCAGGTGAAGTAGCTGTAAAGTACAAGTTTTCAAAATATAAATAAATATCTAAAAAAGTTTTATAAAAAATTATGCATTCATCTAATTTGGGTACAAACAAATAAAAATGAATTGCTAATTTTACCTTTAATCTGCTCCAAATGGTGTCGAATTTGAGACTAAAGAGTTTTGATTTTGGCCAATTTGAGAAAAGAGAAGTTTTGATTTTTCTGATCCAAGCCTTCAACTTGGAACATAGGGCTTGAATAAATGACGGAAACCAGAGGTAAAGGGAGAGAGAGAGAGTCAAGGAGAGATGACATTTGTGGCATTTGTGATTTATTAAGTGTACGCGAGTGCAACGGTGACATCGTGAAGAGGTTAGACAGGTGGTTCGGCGATTTGATGTAGTTTGGCGATTAGACATGAGTGAAAAGTCTAGGTTTAGGCTACTCGCGTGCGTACTGAGCAGGCGTGAAGAAGAAGGAAGGAAATGATTTGATCCTATCAGTATTGGTAATGATTAAATTATAATCTAACCGGTTGGTTCGGTTTAATCGGTTTTGAGAAATTAAAACCGAACCGAACCATTTAAACCGAATTAATTCAGAAAAACAACCGAACCGAACCATTTGAACCGAACAACCGAACCATTTTAACCGAAATTTTCCGGTTCGGTTCAAAACCAATTAAACCGAACCATTTGAACACCCCTACTTATGTTTAAGCAGATTAAACTAAAACGTTAAAATTCCTCCACGTACCGCTAATTTTTTTCTGCCTAATATTATTTTTTTGAGAAAGGAACGAGGGTCAAGCCCTCCTTTCATTGATAACAGTAGCAATTACACAAGTGATGTAAATACCATTTTTGAAAATAAAAACAATTTCACTCAAACATGCTTGAGTAACTTAGGGAAGTAAAAACAATAAAAAAAAAGAAAAGAAAAATAAAAGAAGGAAAATACAAGCTCCACCAGTAGATGCCAGTCAGGATACCAGATAACAGTGGACGTAAGATTTTAAGCATATTGGGGGTTATGTTTCCTGTTGCACTGTGCCTCTTTACCAGTGTGCCACTTCCCTCCTTTCAGTGTACCGCTACTGTTGTTGTACCTGCTCCAATAAATCTTGTGTTGAGCATTCCTCGTCTCTGAAAATTCGGGTACATCTTTCACGTCATAATACAAACTGCGTTATAAGCCAAATTGATCTTTCCTTAGGTGTTCCTTTGCCTTGTACCAGCATCCTTGCTGTACCAGTACCTAGTACCAGCTGGTATGCTACCTTGAGTAATCTTTTCGGATAGAACACCTGCAATAAAATATTAATGTGCCTTCAAGTATATTCACTAAACAAAGAAATTGGATCTTTTGAACTAAAAGGAAAGGGCTTAATGAGGGGTAAAAACTTCGCCCATCTCTCGCTCATAACATAATTTATTTATTTCGGTTTTTTAGTCTGTATGGAATTCACTCTTCAAATGTACACGGTTCTCTCTCTTTCGAATGAAGACAAATCAATTCTGTACAAGAATAAATCTGAACAATTTTTTACAACGAGCAAAATTATCATATTGAGGAGTGAATTCTGCAGAATGAAAAAGACAGGAAACGCGACTCGGTTAAATACTGTTAAATTCCAACAAGTAAAACAGGAGGGAAAATCTGGTATAAGGGTTTACAGGAAGCAATTCTATAGGAGGGGCTGTGGAGGAAGCATCAATTGCGTACTGGCTGGTAATAGAGTACTGGAGAATGTCAATGCGGAGAATCATTATCAGCCCTGGGTTGCACCATTAATGCTGGTACAGGAACAGGTACTATATATATGGAAGCCCTAGGAGTTCAGTGTGTATTACAGCACTAGTTTTGAATATAGAAGTGAAACGTAGAGATGAGTAGGGGTCGTAGAAGGAGCCTAATATTTTCCATTTAATAAAGTGGCCTGGTGTAGTATGGGATGCAAGACAGTAGGCTGGTACCAACTGGTACGATACCTCAGGTCTTTAATCTCTATGGATACGGTGTTTCATGTATGATGAAAGTTGGGAGTTGGGTTGGGACACTACAATAAAGCTAATAATTAAGACATGAAAATCTCTTTTGGTTGTTAGCCCAATAACAAGTAATTTTCAGATCAGGTCTGTCTAATGTAATGACCGTCATAGTAACACTTAATCTCTCGAAACAAATTTGTGAAATAATGTATGCTGAAGTTTAGTGTGGACAATTGGCCAGAATGGTTGAAGAAAAGAGCAGCCTCATCTTAACTGGGATCGAATGTGTATATAATGCCGCACTGGCAGAGTGCTATGTCATCTTTGCTTGTTTTGACAAGGTTCTCCATGAGTGCAATTTAGCTGGAAAATGGATCACAAGTGTTAATAAAATTGGGATGCGCGTTGTAAAAGTATGTGAAAACGTATTCAAACTTGCAATATCAATTTTTTATTTGCATAAACTTCTCTTTCTTTAGGGGTTTACCTTCAATTGTTCATCAATTTCATGTAGATTGATGTCTAATTATTAATTTTCATAAATGAAAACGACAACTTCAATGCAAAGAAAAAAAGACGCAATAAAGTTGTTCATAGTCGTGGGATAATCCATCAGAACTTACCAGTAAAATACTGCTTGGATGAAGCAAGAACCAAGAGTATAATAGTAGAACTGGAACTAAAAATATAGCATTTACGCTATACAATTAACATAACTGGAAATCAAATTAAGACCATTAACATCTGAGAACCAGAGCCTTTTGTCTAATGGCAAATACAAACACCAAACTAACTAAGATATCAATTTGCCCCACATCTACTCCAATAGCTCATCCATACTTTTATATTTCATTAGTTATATTATCCTCTAGAGTTTAAGTCCCAATTGCTTTATTGCTCCAAACAGGTTCATTCTTCCATTTGCCCACAAACTGATTTGCCCGACAAATGACTAAAATACCCTTCTGCAACTATAACTGTGTACTATCTAAACTCTTTCTTAATAAGAATTTAAATCCTCTCCAGAGTTGTAGTGAAAATTACCCTTATGTTTAAGCAGATTAAAAAGTTAAAATTCCTCCACATGCCGCTAATTTTTTTCTGCCTAATATTGATCTACCTCTATGTCAGTCTAATGTATTTCTGTTAGCGCTTACATACGTAGAGTTTTGGTACCTAATGAATAATGGACAGTCATAAGAGGTCTTCAATCTTAATGTACATATATAATGTCGTGATCGGTGTAACTTTAACCTCTTGTACAAAATCATGCACAGTAAAGTAGAAACGATATAGGAGAGAGAACTAAAAGGGACGAGCGAAACCTTCCATTAGTGAAGCCTAAATTATTTCTCGACAAAAGTCTGAGAAATTATTGGGTAGGAAAAGGCCCACATCTCCTACCCACTGATCCATGGACAGGAATATCTTGCTATTTGGTGTAAAGAGCGTATTATTTTAATTTATCTTCTGTACGGAAATAAAGTGGTGGTCAGTAAATAGAGCTGGCTGGCATTATTTAGTGCTTTTTTTTAGAATAATTATATGAAACCCTCCACTTCCATCCCTCCATTTTTTTCGCACTCTCTCTCTTTCTTAATTGTCATATATCACCCCACTAATTACGTTAAAAGTTTCATTTTATCTCCGCATTAAATTAGATTGTCATTTAATACCAATTCCCGCATTAATTATGTCTTCCTCTAATAACAATTCCCGCATTAATTATTTCTTTAAAAACAATCTCCGCATTAATTATACTGTTATCTAATAACAATCCCCGTTAATAAATGCTTATCTATTAATTGATATTCAAAAAAATATTTATCATTATTTCTGAGAAGTATTTACCCTTGTAACATAGAGTATTTATCATTGATACTTTACTGAAAGTTGCAAGTATGTCTGAAAAGTTTTTATCCATGTAACATAAAGTATTTATCCATATAATGTAAAGTATTTACCTATGTAACATAAAGTATTTATCATTATGTCTCAGAATATTTATCATTGGGTGAGGGGATTGTTTATTTAATGGTCTCCAGTTGTGCGGAGATAATTAATGGATTGATTTATTATTTTATAAATAGAGATCATTGCATAGGGTTTAATACCTGACAAATTCAAGTTAAATACTTTGATACTTCAAGTTAAATACCCACAGTTTTTTAAACGCTCATTAATGATTGAGCGGTCCCTCCATGTTTTTTTTGACAGTATCTGCGGGGATAAATGCAGGGTGGAGGCTGCGAGAATTGTTATCAACGTTCTTTTTTTTTTTATTATTGCAGAATCACTATTTAGTTTTCTCAAGACTCTGTCACAACATGCATACACATTCAACTTTTTTAGGACTGAGCCACTCAAGCCATCTTTGCTTTCATCCAAATTTCCAAGTTAATTTGTGTCCATTTTGTTACGGTCAACAACAAAAAAACACACGTGTTTTTTTGCAATAAAATGTTGTATCAGCAACAAAAAAACATGCGTGTTTTTTTGCAATAAAATGTTGTATCGGTTTTCATTCACTTTTCTTTTGCATATTTCTCAGTTTTCTGAGTACCGAGGATCCTTTGAATATTTGTTCCCGGAGATTTGTTTGATGAGCACAGAGACGTGAGATTGGATATTGATGAAATGAGCTATGGAGTTCATTTTGTTTGGATTAGTACGTTTTACATTTTTTTTTTGTAAAACTTGTAAACAACTTTGTATATATTTGAAATTAATGCTTGGTATAAGCGTGTTGAAAATGGATTAATTGAACTGTAATATAATTAGTTAAATAATAAATTTTCCAGTCTTTGGTATAAGCGTGTTGAAAATGGATTAATTGAACTGTAATATAATTAGTTAAATAATAAATTTTCCAGTCTTCAAAGAGCAACAAATACCAGCTTATGTTTAGTACGTATATAATGCCAGTAAATGTAACTGACACAACTCATGATTGGAACTTTGTCATATTGAAATCCCTATGTTTTAATAATTTTTATACAATAAATCTGTGAAGTCCCTATAATTTACTTGTGGTAAGATCTCATATAATGTGTTTGATGAAATTTATGATAGAAAAATAGATTTAATGTTGTATATATATGATTCTAGGCCGGACAGAGGTTTCAATCTGATGTCCTTTATGTTCTTGATCAGTTGATCCTAAGATATTTTATTATTCTTTTATATAATTAAGCTAATGGTTTGTAACGCTGGAATTTGCTTATGAAAAATAAGATCAAATCAGAAATAACCTTTATTTCATGCTACTATGTTAGATAATTCGAGCTATTATTACCTAATTTTTTTATTAAAAATGAAATGGTAATAACATAATTTTTGACAACTAAAAAGTAAAAGCTCATTGGCACCAGCCTGAACGAATGCTACCCATTTTGTAATTGCTCCTCGGAACAAAATCAAAGATGTTGTTGTTGCAACTAATCCAATAGCTACTGTACACACATCAGATAATGCATTTTTATAGGTATTATTATGGCCATTATTGCTCATATTACCCCTCCACCGGAAAAGTTTATATATAAAATTTATAAGTGGAAAATAACAAGAGAGCAATAATTAATTCAACCCCTGAGTTTATGTTGCAAGAAAAGTGAGGGTCCCAATGGATTCTGTTCTGTCATATGACAAACTATTCATATAACATGAGTCAGCAGTGTCACTGCCGAAGCAATAATTTTGGACTGCTATTTTCTTTATTTTATCACATTCGATCATTGTAGTACGACCTAACCTTTTTAATATAGTTGATAGATGCGTTTTAATTATCTTTAATAAAATTAATCAGTACTGACACATACACAAATCATCACATCTCTTAGCAGGGTCCACATAGATATACTCCCATTAATTATAAACACACTTCTCCTACTGCATTCCTCAGCATCCATCAACCATGGCTCTACGCCTCTCTTCACCCCTATCCCTCGCCTTCTCTCCATCTAGACCGCCCATCTCATCAACTCGACTCCAACACTCCCATCTCAACCATTCCTCTGCCCGACTCTGCATCTCCTCTTCACATTCAACCCCCTTCACTGCACTTACAACCAATACCAATACAGTTGCTGATCAGCCCAACTCAACTCCCACATCCGAGACCTTTGACTGGTTCTCCCACTGGTATCCATTGGCTCTTTTGCGTGACCTTGACAAGCGGGCCCCGAAAGGGCTTATGGTGCTTGGGCTGGATGTGGTCATTTGGTGGGACCGTGTCGAGGGCGCATGGAAGGTGTTCAATGATAGGTGCCCTCACCGACTTGCACCTCTATCAGAAGGCCGTATCGATCACCAGGGAAGACTTCAGTGTGTGTACCATGGTTGGTGCTTTGATAGTGCTGGTAAATGCAAGTATATACCGCAAGCTCCTGCACTCGGGCCCCCGGTTAGTTTGGTTTTCTATCGCTTTTCTTAAATTTTAGTATGATCGAGTGTGTTGTGTTAACGGTCAGTAGTGTTGATATCAACATTAATTTGCTAGCCAGTAATTAATTATAAGACTGCGTATACCAGCCTTTTTTTGTGTTTTTTTTTTGGTAATTTAGAATGTCAATTTAAAATAATTGTACACATTGAGGCGTTTATTAATTTGATGTAGTAGAAGCAACGATTTCTCAATATATATATAGTTTCCAGAAAATTCAAATAATAAAAAATATCGTAGTATTATTTTAGTTTCTATATTCTCAATCTTTATTCACAAACCTTCAAAATTAAAAAAAATCGTAGTATTGTTATGGTTGATTTATTTATTTTTTATTTTCTATATAGTGACAAATATAAATGAAATGGTATGATTTTTTTGAGAGATTTTTATTTATTTACAACTGAATATTTAGAATATAAAAAAAATAAGAAATGCGCGGATCCGGTCAGGTGCTTGTGAGTTTCACTTGTTAAGCAGATTGAAAAGTACAATTAAAGAAAAAAAACAAAAGATTTTATTCTTCACTTAATTTTATCTCTCGCTGTCGGCCGTCGTTAGAAGGAATCCGAATTTGCAATCAACCTGAGAAGATAAAAAAAAAAAAAGTTTCAAAATAAAATAATTAAAATTAATACATCAAAGTCACGCAAAATATGAGATATCTCAGAGGATGGAATCCGTATCCTCTCTCTATTACTACAGAGACACTGTTCTGTAGACTAGATCTGAACCGTTACTTTTAACTTGACACGAATCTCAAAGTTCAAAAATACTGCCCCCTGTTGCGATCCAAATCTCAAACCGGTTGAAATTTGATCTCAAACCGTAAAATGAGGGTGATCCTCTACAATACTACAGAGGATACGGATTCCAGAGGATGCTAATTCGGTGAGTAGAAGAATTAATGAGCGTGAATCATGATCCGATTTATAGAAGCGGACCCCATCTGCAGCGATCCTTTCTTTAAAATGCCTCTGCCCGTGGACCTGACCTTTGTGCCCCAGCCTCTTTCTCCTTCACCCAGCCTTTGACTAAGTCAAAATTCGCTGTTTCTTCCCCAATCGTGTTCTGGGATCGCGACATATTTTTTTTCTTATTTTCTTTGAAAAAAAATATAGTAGTCATGCCTTATTTGATTATTATTATTCTTATTATTATTATTATTATTATTATTATTATTATTATTATTATTATTATTATTATTATTATTATTATTATTTATTTTCGGGCATGCCCTTAGAAACTAAAGTCCGCATATCAGTCTGAATAGTGGCTAAAATACAGTCGTGCCCCTGCCCGGTAATGAGCGGTGAACTCTTTAAATCAACATTTTAGAAGAAACAAAAGCAGCATGCATTTATTTGTCTAATGTAATAATGTTGAATATATTATGCAAGTGCAGGTTCATAAGAATGAAAAGGCATGCATTGCAGTATATCCAAGCATTGAGCAAAATGGACTGTTGTGGTTTTGGCCTAACAGTAGTCCCCAATACAAAGATATTATGCACACAACAAGACCTCCATACATTCCCGAATTGGATGATCCTTCATTTGTTTCCATATTAACAACAAGAGAGGTTCTATATGGGTAAAAATTCTCTAAATTAAAAGCTAATTGTCGACCTATTATATTGGATTGCTCTATTTCTAAATGTTGATATCACAGATATGAAGCTCTGACAGAGAATATTCTGGATCCATCTCATGTTCCGTATGCTCATCATGGTTTAATGGATCTTCAGAAGAAAGAAGATCCTGGAAGATACGCTTCTACTGCTTTTATTCTAAATTTTATTTATCAGTGCTCAATTTTTGCACATACAAATCTAGGTATACCATTGTCAAACAAGTACACATAAACAGATAATTTGGTTTTGTGATCGATTAGAGTTGGTCACTTAATTAGGGATCTTAGGGCTTTCATTTTTAAAAGAAATTTCATCTTATGCCCAATTAATGGCCAAATGTGACAGTACTTCAGATTTACCACAGTCCGGCATGTGTGTGCGTGGACAACTCATATTCATCGGATTAAGTATTTCTAACTATTTCTACTAAAAATGATTATACATATATCATCCCTTCACAGTTGAGACTGATAGAGAAGGAGGTACCCCGATTGAGCTAACGATAGAGAATTCGGATATAAGTGGTTTTGGTGCAAAGCAGGATGGTGGATATCACAAGTTTATTGCCCCATGTGTTTATTATTTTTCAATCTATAAAGACCATTCTGTAAGAAGTCAAAAATCAAATTACATATTCATTTCCATTTTTATCTATAACTTGTACATTGTTGTACTACAGCCCCTAACAACATTGATGTCAATTATGGTTATTATTTTGATGCTAAAGATTGACTTAATTTCCTTTATTGAGAATTTTCAAACTCTATGTTGTATTTTTCAACCATCTGACTATAATGTGATAGCATTATTATTAATGACTCTCTCCTGCATTTCTCAGAAGAATTCTGAGACAGCGAGTTGGAATGAACCGAGGCTTCTGAACCCGGTAATGTGTATACCAGTTCGTCCTGGAAAGAGCAGAATTATAAGTCTTACTTCACGGAACTTCGCAACATGGGCAGATAAGTTTATCCCGCGATGGTACATTCATATAGGAGCTAACCTTGTCATAGATTCAGATCTTTTTCTTCTTCATGCACAGGTATTGCATTTTTGAAAAAAATTATGTTTAAACTAATTAAGTTTTGCTGAACCTGTCATTATTTTTCTATATTAATCAATAATTTATTCATTGTTTTCTCTTAAAATTATTAAATACTCTAGGAGCAAAGAGTTGCTTCAGAGGGAATTTCAAATTGGCACAACTCTTGTTATGTGCCGACAAAATCAGATGCGATGGTTATTGCCTTTAGAACATGGTTAAGGAAATACTCAAACAATCAAGTAAATTGGGGCACTAAAGAATTCACACCCCTTCCAGCTCCTGTTTCTAAGGAACAACTCATGAACAGGTAGGTATTCTCTTTTGAAGAAATGTTTAATTTGATATGAGGTTTTTATGTTGAGCCTCTATTATTTTTTATTTTGCTATGTTTTTGCCTCATAGAAGTTGCAGTATTATTTTCGACCTTACCCAGTGGCGTACTCAGAATTTGAATCAGGGGTGAACAAAAAGTTGAGTTACTGGATTACCAGATCTGTGGATAAAATTTAACTTATATACTTGAATCATTTTAATCAAGTACACCAAATTCTAAGTCAAATTTAAACAGAAATAAAAAAAAAAACATTAACACTCAACAATTTTAGTTAATTATCAATCACATTTTGCAATTTAATTTATTCGATTGGATTGCAGTATTGAATTGTCATCAAAGAACAGGGGTATGAAATCTAATTTCCAGGAGTAGGCAGACCAACATATATATTCTGCTTCACACCCGTTTTTAAAATTCCAGAAATAGACAATTGCCTACCCCTGTTACATGGTGACTCCACCGCTGCCCCTACCTCTAGACTCTACCATCTACTTTTGGGTTGGTCAAATTGACCACATTAGCAAGTATTTTGTTTCTAAAAGTTGGCATCGAATTTAAATAATAAATTGATGATTCTCCATCATTATTTAGATTTGTACGCCTTTCTGATATTGCTATATTATATTTCAGATATTATTGCATTAACGTACATCACTATTAATCCATTACATTTCAGATATTACTACATTTTTAAGATAAAACTATACTAACATGTAAATTGCTTTAACAATTCTTTCAGATATTGGTCACATGTTGTTGACTGCAAAAGTTGCAGTAGAGCGCTAAGAGCACTGAAATTCATCAAGGTATCTTTGCAAGTCGTCTCTATTGCATTAATCGGGATTCTTGCTGCCACAAGCCATAGCTTAACCTCGAATAGCACAAAGACTATCGCTGTGATTATTGCGGTACTGTGCTTCTTTGCCTCCAATTGGCTATCCCAATTCATTTACAAGACATTCTACTACCAGGACTATAACCATGCGATCTTTAGAACAAGTCGAACTCTATTCGATAGAATAGTTGGGGGCTTTTAGTCTTTCTCTTCAAAAAGAATTTGTGTGCGCTTGTGGTCTGTTTATTACTCTGTTATATATATATATATTTTTTTTTTTTTTTTATTTGTGAAACTAAGAAGACAAAGAAGTGATTGACTCAAATGTTGTTAAATATTTTATTACATTCCAGTAATTTTCCTAGCCATTGGTTGGTTGAGAGATTTGAAGGGATTTGATCAGAAAATCCCTATTTGTCCATTCATCTGACGTTTCGGAATTAAAGCAGTGTTGTTTAATACAAACTATTGTTGCCAACAAATTGAATTGAGATGCTTTTTATTATAGAGGGCATTGCTCATATGCATGTCTGCCAAAAAAGAAATTAGTATCAGGATCGGTTTTTTACAAAAAAACCGATCCTGATACTATATATGAGAAAAATCACTGAGGTAAACCCCACTCATATTGATGGTCTATCAACTATTAAACGGCTACCATTTATTTTCTTTTCTGTTTGGTAATGCATGTACACGGATAAATATTAAGAAAAATGTGAAAAATATAAAAATTATTTATTTGTGTTTGTATGGCCAAATCAACTCTACCATGATCAATTTTGTACAATTTTATTATTATTAATGGCATCAAATTGTTAAATGGAATGCAGACCGTTCATTTCTGCATGATCATCCAACGGTAAATCTGTAATTAAATGACATGTAATAATTTTTAAAATGATTAAGATATAACATGGAACATTAATAACGTAAAAGTGCCGAAGGCCCGACAACTGTAAGTCTTGATCCAACGTAAACTATTTACGGCCGTGTGATGTTGCTATTGTTTTGCTTTGATGAACTAGTAAATGAATCCCGAATTGTATCAAATTTTATAATGGTGAAATTAATATGACATTCTTTCATTTTAACGGTTCTGATCGACCAAATGCTGATGTTAGTATCCGTTCCTTCACAACCCCACACAACAAGGATTCAAGTCCTATGTATATTATTATATGGCACAAGTCATTGATGCATCATGCATGATTGTATAAAAAAATTCAATAGTCAAAATGACTTTAAAATGAAATATCAATGTCAAATAATTAATTATATTATCACATAAATTTTAATAATATAAATTACATTAATTTTCATCAAAAAAAATTAATGTAACAACTGATTGGTTCTACAAAAAAAAAAGAATATAGATTACATACAGCGCACCACACAAAGTTGGTTCTGCAAAAAAAAAATAGTATTAGGATTGGTTATTTGAAACAACTGATTCTAATACTATTTTTTTTTCAAAGTAGGTTCTGCAAAAAAAAAAAAAATTAGTATCAGGATCGATTTTTTATAAAAAACCGATCTTGATATAATTTTTTTTTTTTGCAGAACCAACTTTGAAAAAAAAAAGTATCATGATCGGTTTTTTATAAAAAAACGATTTGATACTATTTTTTTTTCAAACTTTGGAAAAAAAGTATTAGGGTCGGTTGTTTATAAAAAACCGATCCCGATACTATTAGGATCGGTTGTTTATAAAGAACCGATCCTAATATTATTATTTTTTTTGCTTTGCAGAACCAACTTTGAAAAAAAAATAAGTATTAGGATCGGTTGTTTCAAATAACCGATCCTAATAGTATCAGGATCGGTTTTTTATAAACAACCGATCCTAATATATGCTAATTAGGATCGGTTGTTTGTTAGAATCGATCATGATATTATCAGGATCGATTTTTAATAAGAACTGATACTAAAAGTTCATAAATTAGGATCGATTGACCAAAAAATCCGATCTTATTAGTTTTTAGGATCGGTTTTATTAATAAAAACAATCCAGATAGGTATTAGTATCAGTTGTTTCTTATAGTCGATCCAGATAGGCCAATCCTGGTTCCAGTTTTTCCACTAGTGCAGGTACTTTAGAGGCAATGTGGAAATTTAAAAGAAAGATAATTTTATTTATTTATGATATAACTTTATTGATTTATTGATTTGCTATATCTGCTAATAAATACTTATCAATCTCTAATTGGTTTCTAATAATTTGCCATCAATATAAATTATATGATTGATCTCTAATTAGGGCTGCTAATTAATGAGTCGAGTCGACTCGCGAATCAATGAGTTGAGCGGCTCAATATTTCATAATGAATCGGACTCGAAACTAAAAAATGCCCTAACTCGACTCAGCTCACTTTTGAAAGAAAAAAGCTCGGCTTGGCTCGACTCGGCTCGACTCACGAGCTCGCGAGTCGGCTCATGAGCCGGCTCATATTACATGTTAAAAAAATGATCATTTAATTATTTTAAAGAAATGATTGAAGTGGGATAGAGATATTCTTGTGACTTTAAATTATATGTTGAAAAACTTTGATTATTTTTTAAAGAAATGATCTAAAGAAATTTGAAATAAATATCATTTTTTTAAAATAATTTCAAAATGCCGGCTCATATTACATGTTGAAAACTTTGAAATTTGAAAAATAAAAAATTTGAAATCTGAAAAAAAATTTGAAATACGAAAAATTTTGAAAAATTTGAAATCTGAAAATTTTTGAAATCTGAAAAATTTGAAATTTGAAAAAATTTGAAATCTGAACAAATTTGAAATCTGAACAAATTTGAAATCTGAACAAATTTGAAATCTGAAAAATTTGAAATCTGAAAAAATTTGAAATCTGAAAAAATTTGAAATCTGAAAAAAATTTGAAATCTGAAAAATTATGAAATTTGAAAATTTTGAAATCTGAAAAAAAATTTGAAATCTGAAAATTTTGAAATCTGAAAAAATTTGAAATTTGAAAAAAATTTGAAATATGGAAAAAATTTGAAATCTGAAAAATTTTGAAATCTAAAAAAATTGAAAAAAATTTGAAATCTGAAAAAAATTTGAAATCTAAAAAAATTTGAAATCTGAAAAATTTGAAATCTGAAAAATTTGAAATCTGAAAAATTTGAAATCTGAAAAAATTTGAAATCTGAAAAAAATTTGAAATCTGAGAAAAATTTGAAATCTGAAAAAAATTTGAAATATGAAAAAATTTGAAATTTGAAAAAAATTTGAAATCTGAAAAAAATTTGAAATCTGAAAACTTTGAAATCTGAAAAAATTTGAAATCTGAAAAATTTGAAATCTGAAAAAATTTGAAATCTTAAAAAAATTTGAAATCTTAAAAAAATTTGAAATCTTAAAAAAATTTGAAATCTTAAAAAATTTGAAGATAGGCCTAATGGCAAATAAAGATATACATGTATTACAAATTTGAAAAAATTCGTCTTTACATGTAAATTAATTAAACATCAGCATGAAGGTAGGCCTTATAGCAAATAAAGATATACCATGTATTAGAAATATGAGTCGGCTTGTGAGTTAGCTCGCGAGTTCGTGAGCCGAGTCGAGCTTTTTCTTTTATGAGCTGAGTCGAGTCGAGTTTTTTTTTTCATGAGTCGAGTCAAGCCGAGCTTTTTTTTTTCAAAAATGAGCCGAGTTAAGAGCCGAATCATTGAGCTACAATTGACGAGCCGAGTCGAGTTTGAGCCGAATCTTAATCATTAGCAGCCCTATCTCTAATTGATTTTCTATGAATTGTAAGTAATACACGGACAACAATCCTCTACAATTAGTTATAGAGAAGACATCCTACACATACTTTCGACCAATCACAAATCACCTATTACGCAATACACTGCTTGCTTCCAAACGAGATGTCGATAAGATAAATTAAGTGTATATATTATTACATAAAAGATGACTAATATGTAAGATATTAAAACAGGTCTTTCGGTAGAGACCGCAAGCACAAGTAATTATTCACATCAGGTCCATATATTGTATAATATCTGATGATACTTGCATTCTGTTCTTGAACTTATATTCTGGCGATTGTTGTAGTAGCACTTAATTTCTCGAAACAAATTTGCGAAATAATGTTTGCTGAAGTCTAGCACAGACAAATGTCCAGAGTGGTTGAAGAAAAGAACAGCCTCTTCATCACTTGGATTCAGTGTGTATATAATGCCGGACTGCCGGAGTGCTTCGACATCCTTGCTTGTTTTGACAAGGTTCTCCATGAGCGCAACATAGCTGGAAAATGGAAGAATCGCATTCTTACCATTGCTTTGTTCAAAATCAACAATGTTAAGAAAAGTTGTCTTAGTGTGAGTATCCAAGGAAATTGGTGGCATCTCTATGATGCCATGTTGAAAAGTTATGTCAAGCACATCAGCAGGAGGTTTCTTTGGCTTGAAAATTATGCCTCACTGAAGGAGCTCAGTTGCACATGGCAATACACATTAATTTCCTTCGTTCGTTTGTTCCCCTTGGTTCAGTTGCACATGGCAATACATTATGCCTCACTGAAGGAACTAAATTGCCGCTGTCTACTTGAAGATGCCAGAGCATGCTCTGGAATGATCTGGTATGACAACCAGTTTGGCACAAAAAGTTGATAACACAAATGCACTAAATTGCGTGTCTCGCACAGAGAATGTGCCTTGACTTGGAATGGCACAATACCCAAGAACCTAGTTGCTCCAAAGCATTTGACATATTGCACAAGTAAATCAAGCAACTCGGTACTTTTTTTTTCATCAGTTTGAATCAAGCTAATTTACTTCATAACAACAAAAAAAGGGACTTGATTCTCTACCAAAATAAAATCAACAAATATACTTTCGGTACCCCATCTTACATTTTTCAGACGGTCGGGCTCATTGTTAAACCACTTGATGGCATTTTCCAAGATGAAGCAGCTGTCAAGTAGCAACATCTCCACAAACTCACAGTTATTGAGGTTGATGCTCTCCGCAAAACATTGCCGTGCTCGGTCTTCCAACAATCTAATTTCTTCTACAGGCACCTTGATGTCGATCTCACAGTATCGATCCAAGAAGTCACGGAGGAGGTATATTTTTTGTTCTTCCATGGCACGCAAGTTCTCCCTCCCATGATAGAAAGGGCCGATTGAAACCACTTGTGGTTCATAAAACATTTTGTCACTCTCATGTATATTGGCAAGAATGTGAACGATGGTCACCATCTTATTGTCTTTCTCGGGCAACTCATCAAGGGTTTGCTTCAGTGAAAACTCCAGAGGAAGTTCTAGGAAAGTTGCCTTGGTTGTCTGCACCTCAATCTCTTCGTGTACTATATATTTGTTTTAGTGTTTCTGTATCTGCAATATCGCTGGTGTCAGTGCGATTGTTCATGGTGGATTTGGTGAAGTTTTCTCCTTTGGGGAAATTGGGTTTTGTTTTTCTTAGATATACTTGATTATTAATTGTGGTCATTCTTTGCATCCGTTATTTCTCTCATAGTTCAAAAAATCGGAATCGGAATCGGAATCGGATTTTTGATTGCCTAGTTAGAATCGGATAAATCGGCCGGAATCGGAAAATCGGATCGGTAAATCGGGTTTTTTTGGCAGAAGCCTTGTTTTGTAGCTAAAAAGTAGGAAAAAATTAATAAAAATAATTTATAAAAAAAACTATGTTAATTAAGTGTCATATTCCAAAATTTTAAAACATGATTTAATTATTAAGTTGATCATTTCACCTAATTAAAATTTTTATTAGATTAATGAACGATCAGATTTATCTGAGCAACATAAAATGAATCTAAAATTTAGAAATATAAATGAATCAAATTCGTACATTAAAAATTGGAGGTTAAAAACATAAGATAAAATATAGCACCATAAATAAAGTGTAAATATTCGGTAAATCTAAAATTCGTTGCAATCGTGAAACTAAAAAAGGAAATAAATCAAATCATGTAAATAAATAAATAATTGAATTCTAACTCAGAGTAATTGATTTGGTAATTATATATATATATATAGAGTTAGGCTGGGGTGCTATGGATAGCACAGTGGCCTCCCGTGCTACGGCTCAATATTCGAGTTTTCGAAATCCAAACGGTCGATCCGAACCTTTCATTGTTTAATCCATATTGAAATGTGCTTGGAGACCAAATTTTACATTTTTTGGAATTTTTTTTGCTATTTATTAAGATGGTTTGAAATCGCTGTTTTCCAGCGGTGCAGAATTTTAATAAAAACAGCGATTTTTAAACCATCTTAATAAATAGCAAAAAAATTCTAAAAAATGTAAAATTTGGTCTCCAAGCACATTTCAATATGGATTAAACAATGAACGGTTCGGATCGACCGTTTAGATTATGAAAACTTGAATATTGAGCCGTAGCACGGGAGGCCACTATGCTATCCATAGCACTCCAGCCTAACTCTATATATATATATATATATATACACACACACACACACTTTAAATTTAATTAGTCGGGTCTAAAAATCAAATTATAAACACGTAATAATACTCGTACGACATTATAAATTGTTACGAATCTTCAATTCGAAATTTGGACGAAAACATATTTTTAATAAATTAAATGAATACATATTAAGTTCTGGATTGCTTGGACCATTGGATTTAATCCCAACACGAATCTTGAACTCATCCTACACTTTGATTTTTGAATTGATGCAAAGAAGGGATATAAACCCATTTGAATAAAAATTTCGGGTCCAGCACCGAATTCTCATCCTCTGAGATATCTCATATTTTGCGTGACCTGTTGAAAAGTTAAAACCGATCAAATTGTTCTGCACAAATCTCAAAGCTCAAATAATACTGACCCCCCTGCGCTATCCTCCCCTTTCACTCAAATTTTGCGTGACTTCTCCTCCGCCCTGCACAAATCTCATATTTCGCGTGACTTCTCCTCCGCCTTTCAATCAAATGGCACAGGCGCACGCGAATTTCTCTCTTCTCCGCCTTTCACTCAAATCGCACAGACCTTATTTCCTCTTTCTCCTCCGCTTTGAATCAGCACAGGTAAGTGAGATTGAAAATATTTTTTCTTTAAATCGGTTTAATTTGCTTTAAATCGGCTTGAATCGGTATAACTCGGCTGGAAAATCGGAAAATCAGCCAATTTTGTCACTGTTCATCCGATTTTTTTGAAAAAAATCGCACAAACTCGAGAATCAGGCAAAAATCGGCTCGGTCCAGTCCGATTCCGAGTTGAATCGGCCGATTTGACTCGGAATCGGCCGATTTTTTGAACTATGATTTCTCTCTCTGTCAGTTTCAATTTCTAGGAAATTAGACATCTACATGCACTTAATAAAACTTCAAGGAAAAACCCTCAAGAAAGAGAAGTATCTTCCAATTAATTAGTCAAAGTTATAACTTATAATATCATTTGATGATTAATTGTGGTCATTTTTAATTTGCGAACCAAAATTAATTAGTACTAATAATGTTAAAAATTCACTGGAATAAGACAGAATTGTAAGAGTCCCTTCAGTAGAGGGTGTAGCAAATGGGAAATAATATATGATTCTCTATAGTGTACAGGATGAACCATCCATTATACTAGACCATCTAAATTCAACACTTCTAACGCAATTATCTATAATACACATGTTATGACAAGAATAATGCTATCTCTTTTTCACAAGAAGACAATATATCAATAGAGGAAGTCTTATATTGCTGCTTAGATGGGGACAACCGTAGAAAAATCATTCTGAACTAACGCAATTATAGCCAAGCAATCCCCGGCCTTGACTCGAAGATTCTTGGTGGACTTGGATGACTACATACTTCACTTATTACTATAGACTGGAGTACAATTGCTTGACTTGGTGAATGTAATTAACTTATCACCAATGCTTTTTGCAATTAACAGTCAGTGAAAGTTGACCCACTTTCACCGACTGTTTGCTTGAAATGAATAGTTGGTGATAAGTTTGACTTGTTTACTAATTTGACACATAGGATATACACTGACTGTTAGTTACAACTCAGAATATCTTAGTGGAAATTCCCACTAACCTTCAGAATATATACTGTACGAAATATCTCCCATTAAGTCAGCTCTGGCCGAAAAAAGTCCATGTTTATCTCCTTATTATTATTTTTCTTCAACTAATCTGTTTGTTACTTTGATGTGAAATCCGTATTGCTTCGGCGGTTCGGCCAATTCATTTAATCATTTTATAATTTTAAATTCATATAATATTGTGTAAAAATGAGCAGCATTTTGTCTTAATCAACAGGATTCTTAATATATTTATTAACTAGAATTAGAAGGATCAAATTTAATAATTGGAAAATTAATCAAGTGAGGCCTTCGATTACATTCCAGGGAACATGCATGGGACTGGGACAGGTGGTGTCTTCGATTACATTCCGTATCAACATATTGAAAAACCTGAGATTGGATTCGGAGCTCATAAAATTTGCATCACTTCCGCATATAATGCCACATTGTGACGCGTTGTGGTCTGTTGAAAACTGCATGTGGACTCCATGCAAGCGTGCGCAGACCACATACCTATCCATCAGTTGCAAGCCGTTGTGCTTCCTCACATTACAATTATCTCTTGATTAACCCGCTAGTGCTTTATGTTTTTTTTGCTCGTTACACACTTCACAGCAGAGTTATTGGCACAGAAGATCAAGATTTATTTCAGATAATTTTTTTATAAAATGGAAAGAGAGAGAGGAGAGTTTTTGACACAAAAGAGCCTAACCGATCGACCACAACGAAATAGTAGGGGAGTCAATGCAATCCTTTTAGCCATTTACCCTTGTATCCAAAAATACGGATAGAGGTAAAAAAAAAATTTCTTAATTTATCGGTTACGGAAAAGGATAATAATTTTTCTCGTTATCTTACTTGTTTCCGTATAAGATAACTTTTGAAATAAACTTATATATATAAATATATATTTATATAAAGATGGTACATGATATAATAAAGTTTTGTATTTTATTAAATTTTTATAATACAAATTAGTTGTATTTATTATTATTTTTTCCTTATTTTTTTGTTTCGAAAAATATTTTATTGAAAATACAAATCGAAATGTTAATAGAATTTTTTTATCTATTTATCCGATCCGTACTGTATTCAAAAAGACGGATAAGAACAAAAAAAAAATTTGTTATCATAACAAATACGAATACGAAAATGTTCTCAGCCGACACATTGTACCCATTGACACCTCTAGAAATAGATAGCTTGCTACGTAATTTATTTTTGAGCACTTATTCTGTTTGACTGTTATATTTCCGCATAGATGATCCATACAGTGATACAGAGCCCATGAATAAAGTAAACACCAGAAAGAGTGTTAGCGGTTCTCTGTCTGGCCAGCGGGTTCAGAGGTTTATTTAATGAATTATAAATAATACACGGACAAAGTTCCTCTGTTATTAGTTTAATAGAGAAGACATTGTACACACACTTTCAACCAATCACAAATCACATCTTACGCAATACACTGCTGAAAAATGGAATAGTAAATAATGAGGAAGAGAAAACACGCAAACTCACCAGACGAGATGTTGATAAGATGAAGTATATTATTACATATAAAAGACTAATAATTAAAAGATTGAAAATGTTTTCCAGTTGCTACCACCACGCAAAAGTAATTATTCAGATCAGGTCCGTCTGATGTAATATCCGACTATGCTCGCATTCTGTTCTTGAACTTACTCTGACGGCCGTCGTAGTAACACTTAATTTCTCGAAACAAATTTGTGAAATAATGTTCGCTGAGGTTTAGCCCAACCATACGGCCAGAATAATTGAAGAAAAGAGCAGCCTCTTCTTCACTGGGATCGAATGTATACATAATGTCGCACTGGCGGAGTGCTACGACATCCTTGCTTGTTTTGACAAGGTTCTCCATAAGCACAACATAGCTGGAAAATGGAAGAAACTCATTCTCAACATTGCTTTGTTCGAAAGCAACAATGTTAAGGAAAAACATCTTAGTGTGAGGATCTAAGGAAAGTGGCACCATCTCTACGACGCCATTTTGAAAAGTTATATCAAGCAAATCAGCCGGAGATTTCTTCGGCTTGAAAATTATGCCCGACTGAAGGAGCTCAGTTACACATGGCAATACATATGTTGGTCCTTCATTCATTTGTTTCACATCCCCTTGGTTCAGTTGTGGGTAGATGCACAATTTGAAGGAACTAAATAGTCGACTCCGTCTACTTGTAGATGCTGGAGCATGCTTTGGATTGCTCTGGTATGATGACCTCTTTGGCACGAAAAGTTGATAACACAAATGGACCAAATGGCGTGCCTCGCATAGAGACTGTACCTCGACTTCAAATGGTACAATACCTAAGAACCTTGTTGCTCCATAGCATTTGACATATTGCACAAGTAATTCAAGCAACTCGGTACTTTTTTTCTCATCAGCTTGAATCAAGCTAATTAACTTCATAACAACAAAGAAAGGGATTTGATTCTCTACCAAGAATAAATCAGCAATAATACTATTGGTAGCCCATCTTACATTTTTTAGACGGTCGGGCTCGTTGTTAAACCACTTGATGGCGTTTTCCAAGATGAAACAGCCATCAAGTAGCAACATCTCGACAAACTCACTGCTATCGAGGTTGATTCTTTCAGCATAACATTGTCGTGCCCGGTCTTCCAATAGTCTCATTTCTTCTACAAGCACCTTGATGTCGATCTCACAGTATCGAGCCAAGAAGTCACGGAGGAGGTAAAATTTGTGTTCTTCCATGGCACACAAGTTCTCCCTCCCCCGATAGAAAGGGCCAATTGATACCACTTGTGGCTCGTAAAACATTTTGTCTTTCTCGCGAATATGGGCCGGAATGCGAAAGATGGTCAGCGGCGGCACTGTCTTGTCATCTTTCTCAGGCAACTCATCGAGCCTTCGCTTTATTGAAAGCTCCAGAGGAAGTTCTGGTGTTACTTCTTTTTCTTCTTTTTGCATGGTCTTGGTTGTGTCCAGCTCGGTCTCTTCATGTACTATTTGTTTCAGAATTTCTATATCTGCAATATCGCGAATGTCAGTGGAGTTGTTCGTGGTGATTTTGCTAAGCTGTCGCCTTTGGGGAAAATGGATGTTGTTCTTCTCGGATATACTTGAAAATTGATGGTGGCCAATGTTCTTCGCATCCATTATTTATATCCATCTCACCCGCTAACTTTGAATTCTTCAATGGAACTTCTCGGAAATTAGACATATACACCATAATTGATATAAAATTCAAGGTCAACTACCAGAGAAAGAGAAGTTTATGCAAATTCCAAGTAATATCAATTGATGGTCGCCCTCTTACCCATTCTACAAATTTAAAAATTGATGCAGATTTGAATACGTTTATAAATATTTTTATAACGCACACCCCGATTTTATAAACAGTTAACAACGTTGTAACTTGTAAGTTCACCGGAAAAATGCAGAGTTTCACATCAATTATGCAGTGTTAATTCCACGCAAAACATAATGGAACAACAGTAAAAGAAGGGGTGTCAAGTAATTTGACGGATGGAGATATTTTCATACCCATATCCACATAGAATTACTCTTATACATATTCTATTCTTACTCATTAAGTTTTAATCTTATCTAAATCCTACACTTACACATTAAGATAATAGTTAAAGAAACAAATAACAGATAATTATCAAATATATTAATAACCTATATAACTTAATCTAAAAATATAATAAATTAATATATATGAAAAACATTATGTACGTAATATCATAAAATGTAAAATTACGATTTTTATAATTTTATACCATTATTTAAAAATTATAAATTATTACTCAAATAGAACGATATAAAATGCTGTATAAATCAATTTTGTCATAAATTACTAATTTAAAAACTATATAAAATGTTTGATCAATATTATAGTAAATTACTAAATAAAAAATTATATAAAAAATAAAGAATATCATATATAAATTAATAATCATAAATTACCCAATAAGATAACAAGTACAAAATAGCTCTTATTAGCCGTACCTATCCGATAAGCTAACAAAAAAATATCTTCCGCATACCCATACTCGTTAAGTTAACTGGGAAAAAAAAAAATCTTACCTATACAAGATACCGAAATTTTTATTAATATCCAAAAAATATATATTAAATTTCAGAAACTATCCATTTTTTCGCATTTTTGCCTTTTTTAGAAATTAAATGTATAGGTAAGATTTCTAAAAGATGCGAAAATCTTGATAGTTTTTAAAATTTAATATTTTTTTGGATACTAATAAAAATTTCGGCAAGATTTATCAATATTATCAAAAATTCCTAATGAAGTAGGCGAAATTGCGGATGGATTGTTTAATTAATATGTTATAGAAGACGTATAAAAATTAGTTCTCCAAAGTTTTAATCAAGGTATACAATTCTTTAATAATATCGTGACTTTGACAAATATCGATAATATTTTTTTAACCAAGTCATAAGTGTTGCAAAACAATTATAAATGTGTATACTTATTCTTGGAAACATATAGATAATTATTTAATTAGAATTTGTACAATTTAAATACTTTTTGGTTAATTTTCAGATGTTTGTATATACCGATCGATCGCCACAATTGTTTAAATTGCTTGTTTGAGCGAGAAAGGATGAACAAATCTTCTTATATGCATGATATGTATCATATATATCGCATCCTAAATAAAGATCTATTTCTTGAGGATCCTCCACCCTATAAGGGGATGTAGCAAATGGGAAATAATATACGATTGCTATAGACTATATTGTGTACCTTTAAAATGTTTCTACAAGTGGATTTAACGAACCGGATATGAACCCTCCATTATACTTGTTATCTAAATTCAACACTTCTAAATCCTAATTCGTTTGGTAGTTCACACCACAACAACTTATGGAGTACACTGAAGCAAATATATTATTTATACTAGTATCATACCCGTGCATTGCAACGGGATATATTATAAAAAACAAATATATCAATGAAAATAATAATTATCTAAAAATTAAGACATATGTTAATTGAAAATTTATATGATTTTGTATTTTTAATTAACTTTAATCGTGATCTCTAATAACAATTTGATGATGTGATGATTCTTTATTTTTAAGTACCAATAATATCAAATAATAGCTCGATTCGAATCTAATATCAAATATCATACAACAATTCGATATTGACATATAATATGATATAAAAAACATAAATAAAAAGTGTTATCATGTATATGTATAGGATATATATATATACACGAGTTAGGCTAATATGACATTGGTGTTATTTGAAACTAAATAACACCACATCTTAAACCCTTAGATCTGCTTTAAGATTCATAATATTCGCTTTTACTGTTTAAGTACTTTATTTTGTACGAATCTTAAAGCAGATCTAAGGCTTTAAGATGTGTTATTTAGTTTCAAATAACACCAATGTCATATTAGCCTAACTCATATATACACATATATTATAAGAGAAATATATACTTACACACATTCCAATATTGTATTCTTCTTCTTATTTGTTTATAATTTAGAATATACATACATTGATATATTATATATTTTAAATTGCCCACACCAATATGTATAGAAACGAAGAATGAGAAATAAGGAAATAAAACAAAAATGATTTCCATTATGATCCGTATAAAAACGAAAAAGAAGTAAGGAAACAAAGAAATAAGAAAATGGAAGGTGGAGTCTTCTCAATTGAAGAGAAGAAATATAGAAACAAATAAATAAGGAAATGAATAAATATATTGCTAAATTTCAGAATTTGTTCAATTGTAATTGTAACATATCGTCTGGCAGCACGTGTGATGAGTATACTTTTAACTAAATTTAGACTTTTATACATAAAATAAATGCATTTAATCAAAAGAAGACAAATTTTGTAATTAGAGGGCTGAGATCAAATCTGAAGTTTCATCTTTTAATCGTAATCATTGACGGATCGGACACCCAACATGCTTAATAATAGAATGGAGATACATATATTATGGCAAAAATAATGATCTCTCTTTCACAACAAGACAATAGATCAATAGAGGAAGTCACAAATTGCTGCATGGATCGATGGAGAAAACCAAGAAAAATCCTTCTGAACCAACGCAATTATTGCCAAGCAACTCGATCCAGTCAAGAAGACTTGGATTGGATGACTTTGCACATTTATTTTATAGCAAAGACCAGGTAGACTTTATTAATCTGATAAAAAAACAAAAAATACCGTGTTTCAGTTGAATGAAACGGGATGCTAAGCCTTTTAAAAAAAATAGCAATGACAAATACATTTATCAATCTGCTAATAAATATATATATGAGCTCATTGTTTAAATAAAAAAAATATTGATGAACTATAATTTATTTTTGTTTATTTTTAAGAAGATAAAGCTATCCAAATATGAGCAGCGGTACTGTGAACTTAAAAGCACTAAATCCTTTAGTGAGCTTGAAATTTGTACCGTTGGATCCGTGTTACGATCGGAAGATCTGAACTAACCTGCTTCATTATCCCTCCATTCTCTCCCTCCTCTGTCGCTTATCCTGTCTCTTGCTTCGTCTTGTTGCCTCGTGCACCCCCTCTTGTCCTCTCTAACCGAAACTTTTCTCTTGAATGAAAAATCCCTATGCAGGAATGATGTAGGCTCGCAAACTCCAATTTCTGAGAACGGGATCGGCTCTCTCTGTCTCACGCAAGAACACTGTGTCATCTCTTATGGTAGTTTGAATTGGTGACAAATAAGCTTGAATTAACATGACCTATTTTTTCTTGAAAAATGTAATGGCAGTTTTGCGTTGGAAAATTAATATTTGTAGCTATTCCTTGCTCAGTTTTGGTTTCAAGTCGTACAGAGAAATTCGCTGAAGAGGTTTCAAGTTTCAACAGTTCACGGTTAAAATTGCCAAATACTGAGGGTTACATTGTGAAAATACAAGGCATAGTACATTTTACTGGCAATCAGAAAAGACTATACTAATCACAAAAAGCTCCTAACCAACTACAAAATAAACTTCAAATCAGAAAAAATAAATAAAGAAAAGAGACAAGGCATAGTAGATTTTACTGACAATCAGATCTGATAAATTGACTGATTAATGGCATGCAACAGGGTAAATTGCACAGAAAGCCTGTATCCCGGTAAGGAATAGAAGCATGGTTGCTGCCACTACTGAGATGACCGACCACGGGCTATGGAAGTACTCACGCTTCAGTTTCGCCCGGTGTCTGTGCCAGCGATGGCCGTAATATCTTTTTATGTCACTAAACAAATCAGCAAAATAAAATTCCCCACATATCACATTCAAGTCTCCCAGGTGGTTGAAGAAATTTGCCAATTGTTCATCGCTCGGATCATTGTTTTCAATGATGCCTTGCGCTTTGAGTAATTTAATATCATTCTTGGTTCTTAAGAGTGACTCCAGCAACATAATGTAACTTGTAAGCGGGTACAGGTACAAGTGGCTTGAATCGTTGGATTGCTTTTGGTGTTCTAAACCAATCTTTGAATTCCAAGCAATGAGGTTTAGGATGCTGATCTTCTCTTCAAGGCTGGTCCCAATCATTGGCATTTCAAAAATTCCATTTTTAAACGTGATATCTAGAATATGATCTGGCAACTGTTTCCTTCGAAATATGACACCTGCCTCCCTCAGATCGGTGGCACTTGGCAGTATATACACCGGGCTCCCTTGATCTGCCTTACCACAGAAGAAAGACTTCAGTCTTGCTATTGAAGATTGCATAGTCCCATCTGAACTATTTTGAACTTTGGTTTTTTTAGGAACATAAAACTCTTGGTAAAAGTGTAGTAAATGATGGATTTCACATTGCGGTGTTTCAAACTGGCGGGGCCATACCCACAACGGCGCTCTCCATTGAACAAAATCAGTAAGCATAAGTAAAATTTGGTCACGACTTTCTTTCTCAGATAAGAGGCCCCTGTAGCTAACACTAAAACTATAAAGCTTGTGGATCACAAAGAAAGGAATTTGGTTTTCAATTAACAAAAAATCGGTCACAATTCTATTTTTAATCCAGCTAATGTCTACCAAGGCATCATTCTCCTTGTTTAACTTCTTGGACCATACCTCAAGGATGAAACACCCATCAAGCAATAGCATCTCAATGAACCGTTCACTATTGAGGCAAATAAATCCACTGTAGCACTGTCTTGCTCGTGCCTCTAATGCTCTTATTTCTTTGACAAGGACTTCCAATCGGACTTGATACCGACTAAGAAAATCCCGAAGATACCGTGTTGGTACTATTTGTATGTTTTATATTAGTATCATTGTTAGGGTTCTTTTGGTAAAAGTGACATTATAGAAAATGAGGGACTAAATAGGATATTGTAAGCTCTATATAAGCCCAAGAAGCTTTTGGTGTGAAATAATACAAATTAGACTCAAAACAAGTTGGTATCAGAGCTTCTAACCCTAGCAGATACTGTTCACCGCGCGGCTACTGTTCATCGCCGCTACAGTAACTTCCGCTACAGTACTCGAACCCTTTATCTTCTCTCTGGGCCGGTTCTCTCTCTTCTAGGGCCGGCCACCACCTAGGGTTTGGGTTTTTTGGAAGGCCTAAACCCCACGATATCCGTTGGAGGGTTGATCGGGCTTGGATCTTGATCATTGATGGGTTGTTAGATCAGATCAGGTCAGGAATGAGAAACAAGGTAGAGATGTGTCAGATCTAGATCTTAAGGGTGCAAGATCGAGTCTAAGAGGATCAGATCTGAGTTGAATCGATGGAAAAGATAGTGGCGAAGATAGGAGAGGAGGACCTCAAGGTGTTTCTGGACTTCATGAAGTTGGCGAGAGGCGAGGGATCGGCACAACCACAGCCGATGAAGCTGGATCTCCCTCTTATGGAGTTCAAACTTGATGGGCCAGCCACGTATCTGAGCTGGTCTCGTCGAGTTAGGAGGGCTCTTTCTGAACGAGACCTTGAGGGATATCTCATGGGTGAGAAGGAGGAACCGGGGAAGACCTTTCCCGGGTACAAAGAGTGGAAGACGACTCATAGCCTGCTGCACACTTGGCTCCTAAACTCCATGGTTGCATCTATTGTTGTCACGGTGGATGGCATAGAGACCGTGAGTGGTGTCTGGGGGAAGTTGCAGAGGATCTATGCGGGAGTCGACAACAACATGCGGGTGTTCCAGATCGAGAGGGAGATAGAGGCGGTGGTGCAGAGAGAGAGGTCGATCCAGGAGTATGCCGCAGAACTGGAGCGTCTGTGGGCAGACTATGATCGCTTCTCACCACCAGCATGCTGCAAGGACCCCGAGTGCAAGAAGGGAGATGAGAGAGTCCAGAGGAGGACTATGCACTTTCTGAGGGGGTTGAACCCGGCATTTGAGCCGAGGTGTGCCGTGCTATTTGCTCAGCCGAAGATCCCCTCACTGGATGAGGCGATTTCGACAATGATACAGGAGGAGAGCCGGATCGGGTTGCAGACTGGAGCAGGCGGACTTTCGTAGGCGAAGTCAGCTCTAGCAACTCCTAGTTGGGAGAGGTAGGCCACCTCAAGTCAGCTTGTACCAAGCCACCAAAGAACAAGAACCCAGGTGGTCGTGGCCAGCCTGGAGGTCGCGGTCAAGGCGGTGGGGGTAGCAGAGGTGGTGGTCGGGGAGGCTAACGGGCTCATGCTATTGCTGGTGAGGACGAGGATGAGGGATCTGTACCTAATGGTGGCTTCTCAGAGGAGGATCGAGCATTGTTGGAGGTGCTTCAGAGGAAGTAGAGGGCAGCAGAGATGGTAGATGGTGCATCCACCTCTGTCACAGGTACTGGTTATGCCGCCACTGTCACAGGTATGTGTGATTCACTTGCTCTTGCCTCCTTTCCCACCACTAGCACATCGGAGTGGATCATTGATTCCGGGGCATCCGGGCATGTGACGGGGGCTGCTAGAGAGTTCTCTTCCTATACTCGCCTAGCAGTTCCGTTGAACATCAAAACAGCCGATGGTACTGACCAGCCAGTTGTCAGTAAGGGTACAGTGAGATGTACCAACACCGTGACCTTGTCCAATGTTTTGCATGCTCCATCTTTTCCTGTAAATCTCTTGTCTATAAGTGCTATTATCCTCCAACTAAATTGTGTTGTCCTTTTTGATATTCCAAAGGTGATCTTCCGAGAGAAGAGGACGGGCCGGACTCTTGGGACTGGGACTTTGCGTAGAGGCTTGTGGTACATGGATAGGAAGGGAATGGACTCAGCCCTTTCTTCCATAGTTGAGAGATCTGGAGGAGATGGGAGTAGTGTGGAGGACTCGTTGTTGCTTCACCATAGACGTTTGGGTCATCCTTCTTTTAGTCTTTTGAGTCGTTTGTATCCCTCTTTATTTGAAAAGGCTAATAAGGATAAACTCTTTTGTGATGCTTGTGAGTTGGGCAAGCACACCAGGAGCTCGTATGTTAGTTCTGGTAGTAAGAGCTCTTGTATTTTTGATTTAGTGCATTCTGATGTATGGGGCCCTTGTCTTACAACAACTTTCAATGGATTTCGATATTTTGTGTCTTTTATTGATTGTTGTTCTCGTGTTACTTGGCTCTATCTAATGAAAAACAAGAGTGATGTGTTTGAGTGCTTTAAAGAGTTTCACAAAGGGGTTCAGACTCAATATGGGGCAGTAGTGAAAGCATTGAGATCTGACAATGGGACAGAGTACACCAACAAGGCGTTTGGAGAGTATCTGTCATCCCAGGGCATACAGCATCAAACCACTTGTCCATATACACCAGAGCAGAATGGGGTAGCAGAGAGAAAGAATCGTCATCTCCTTGAGGTAGCTCGGAGTATGATGATTGCGATGAATGTCCCGAAGTACTTGTGGGGGCAAGCGGTCTTGACAGCAGCCTTTTTGATCAATAGGATGCCCTCACGAGTATTGGAGTGGAAGTCCCCATTTCAGGTATGGAAAGGCACAAAGGGAGGCATTCTTCCTTTGAGGACCTTTGGATGTGTGTGTTTCGTGCAGGACAACAGATCGGGTGTGGGCAAACTGGATCCGAGAGCGATCAAGTGCGTCTTTGTGGGTTACTCAGCCACCCAAAAGGGATATGTTTGTTGGAGCCCAGTTGAGAGGAGGATATTCGTTAGGATGGATGTCATGTTTCGAGAACATGTACCATATTACTCTTCTGGAGTATCCTCACCCTTTGGGGACTTGCTCGATACTGGAGGTATGCGACAAGAGGGGGAGAATATCAGCGATGCGTTGAGGATGGTGAGTGTTGGAGATGTTCCTTGCACGCTTGAGTCGGCTGTGGAGTCGATTGTTTTGTCGGTTGAGTCGGCTGTTTTGCCGGATCAGGGTGGTGAGACTCAGGCTCAGGGGGAGCTGAGAGTGTATATGAGGAGGAGAAAGGAGACTGCAGAAATCGTTCCTGTGCCTACTGAGTCGCCTGTCCCAAGTCCTTTGTCCTTGCCTGCCTCGACTTCGGAGACACCTTCACCATCCACCACAGACCCAGATTACTCAGGTGATATGATTCCTCTCTCTACTCCTCCCACTCCCCTATCGGTAAGGCGGACTGCTCGCAGCAATGCGGGGGTCCCACCTGATCGATATGGGTTCCCACATGACCATGACATTGCTCACTTTGTTTCTTCCTCTCACATATCACCTAGACACGGAGCATTCATTGCATCTTTGGACAATGTCTCTATCCCTAAGTGTTGGCAAGTTACTAAGGAGGATCCTAAGTGGAAAGCGGCCATGCTTGAAGAACTTGTGGCTCTTGCGAAGAACAAAACCTGGCAGCTTGTGTCACTACCACCTGGCAAGAAGGCAGTTGGATGCAAGTGGGTTTTCACTGCGAAGCAAAACCCAGAGGGTCGGGTTGAGCGCTACAAGGCCAGGTTGGTGGCGAAAGGGTACAGTCAAACCTACGGCATCGACTATGATGAGACATTCGCACCCGTAGCCAAGATGAGCACCGTCAGGACTCTGGTTTCCCTAGCTGCGAATGAGGGGTGGAAACTACACCAACTCAACGTGAAGAATGCGTTTCTTCATGGTGACTTGTTGGAGGAGGTGTACATGGAGATTCCACCGGGCTTCGGCACAAACCAGACGACTGGTAAGGTTTGTAGGCTCAAGAAATCTCTATATGGGCTAAAGCAATCTCCTCGAGCTTGGTTTGACAGGTTCAGGAAGGCTATGGTTAGCATGGAGTATCAGCAGATTAATGCCGACCATACTGTGTTCTTTCGACGAGATGGAGGCCATATCACGATGCTTGCCATGTATGTGGACGAATGATTATCACGGGCGATAATGAGAATGAGATTGCTAGGCTAAAGGTGAGATTGGGGAAAGAGTTCGAGGTGAAAGACCTGGGACATCTGAGATACTTTCTTGGGATTGAGGTGGCTCATGGGTCAAAGGGGATTGTCCTGTCTCAACGGAAGTATGTGCTGGATTTGCTAAAGGAAACAGGTATGCTAGGGTGCAAGCCTGCAGTGACACCGATCGACCAGAGGTTCAAAGTGAGTGCCGAGGTTGGAGAATCAGTCGATCATGACAGATACCAGAGACTGGTAGGTAGGTTGATCTATCTGAGTCACACGCGCCCCGATATCTCTTTTGCAGTGAGCGTAGTGAGTCGCTACATGCATGACCCAAGGAAGGGTCATATGGACGCTGTGTACCAGATCCTACGATATTTGAAGAGTTCTCCTGGAAAAGGACTGATTTTCAAGAAGAATGGTCATGTGAATATTGAGGGCTACTGTGACTCTAATTGGGCTGGCTGTGCCGATGATAGGAGATCCACCTCAGGTTACTGCATATTTGTTGGAGGCAACTTGGTCTCATGGAAGAGCAAAAAACAGTCTGTGGTGGCAAGATCAACAGCAGAGGCAGAATACAGAGCGATTGCTTTAGGAGTTGCAGAATTGTTGTGGCTGAAAAGCATGTTGGTGGAACTGAAGCTGGACCGAGGAACCACGATGAAATTGTGGTGCGACAACAAGTCAACCATCAGCATTGCGAACAACCCTGTGCAACATGATAGGACCAAGCATATTGAGATCGACAGGTTCTTTATCAAGGAGAAGTTGAACAATGGGCTACTGGAGTTGAGCCATGTTCCAACTGGAGGCCAGACGGCAGATTGTCTGACTAAGGGTCTTAGTTTGATAGATCTAGCTAGAGGATGTGACAAGATGGGCTTAGTAGATATCTTTTGCTCATCTTGAGGGGGAGTGTTGGTACTATTTGTATGTTTTATATTAGTATCGTTGTTAGGGTTCTTTTGGTAAAAGTGATATTATAGAAAATGAGGGACTAAATAGAATATTGTAAGCTCTATATAAGCCCAAGAAGCTTTTGGTGTGAAATAATACAAATTAGACTCAAAACAAGTTACCGCATCTTGTGTTGCTCCGTATCTCAGTACCTCTCCTTCCCATGATAATATGGACCGATTGAAACCGTTCGAGGCTCATAGTATAGTCTATTGTTATTGCTCTCGATAATATCAATTGGTATCCGGGGAATGGTGATGCGATTATTCTCTCGGGGCTACCCAGGCAATTCACGGAGCTTTCTGGTAAGTGAATTCTCCAGAGAATCTTCAATATCTTGCATGTTTATCTTTACTTGTTTGGTGCTCGCCATTTCAATCTTAATTGTGTGGTTCTCTCCCTTGTTGATTTATTTTGTTGTTCTTGTTATGTCATTTTCGGAAGATATATATCTTCTTTTTTGTGTCTAAGATTTAAGATTGATTTGTTGATATATTAATGTCTCATACAAGTGTTTGGTGATTTTGACAAGACAATGACCAGGAATAGGAGAGAAAGGCAGGTTTTCTAATTTTTTGAAACATGTTTTATCAATTTCTTGACAGTAAAAGCAGTGGACTCAAGTGAGTCAACAATCATTAAAAAAGATTATGGGCTCCAAAAGTCTTTTGTAGAAACAATTGGTGAATTGAACCAGACAATTTTACATATTACCGAATTGGGCCATACAATTTTACATGACATGCCAAAATTGTTTTCATGACACGGTCCAACGTTACTCAATATGGGTCAAGTCCATTGACTCATGCCATAATCTAATTAATTAAGGCTTTAATCGTTATCCTTGAAAAAATGGTAGCAAAACTAAGCGTTGAGTGTCATAATAGTAATTTCTTGTTCTACTTATCATAGCATTAAGATTCTCAATGGAAATTATAAATTTTGCTTCGACTATTTTGATTTGTTGTTTCAATATGATTAATGATTTTTAGGGTATAATAAAAATCTCCGAAAGAAGTGTAAGTAACCAGAGAGGGGTTGTAATAGCCTCTTATTTTTTTATGAGGGTTCAAATTTTTCTATTTTTTTGTCTCCATTATGTATTTATTTTTAAAAACGTTAATAAATTAAAATTAAAATTATAAACGTCAAAATAAAACCGTTAGATGTGATTTATATTATTTTCTCAATGTGTTCATAAAAAATATCACATTTCAATTTTGTTTTCATGTGAATTAATTATTTGAAAAATCAACGTCTAGAAATTATCCATATTAGTACACTTTTACAAGCTCTTGATGACAAATAAAGTTGAAATGTCACAATTTTTTACACATGCATAGACAAAATGATATCGATCATATACAATAATATTAATTTGACCTTTAAGTTTTAAATTTTAAGTTATTAAAGTTCTTAAAAATAGAGATATGATGGAGATATAAAAAATAGAGGCATTTGAATCCTCCTTTTTTTTTCTATATCACTCATATATACATTTTTTTTTAACCTTTATTAATTGTATTGCGTGAAGCTAGAATAACTCGGTCAATATCTCTGATTATGCCTCTAGCGCAGTAGCCACGGCGCATGCTGCAGTTGATGTGTTGTGCCTCATTACAACGGAATGAAATCCACTGCTATTCTCTTTCTATGAATAGTAATCCTACTATCCCTGTTTTTCTGAATCCAATCGTTCAATTTTTTTGGAAACGAATCTCAAAGCAACTTTTTTCAAAAATTTTATGTGCGCACATCTCGAAATAATTAAATGACTGGATTTCAAAAAACAGAGATAGCAAGAATACTATTCATGCACGAGAATAACAGCAGATATTGATCCCATCACAACACATGTTCCATTGCACTATGAGTCAATCATGTAGCCTGTTATTTCATTTTTGTAAGTTCTAATATATATAAGTCGTCAGATCATGATCTAAGAAATATTATCACACGTGTCTATACGTTATGTTCCCAAACCGTGATGTATTAGACAAATTACGCTTGGAGTCATGAGTCAATCACGTGTCGTTTTATACTGTGACGCATGATGATCCGTCAAGTCTAATTCACGCTATATTTCATGTCATTTTTAGTCAATTAAAGACGCGTCATACGACACATCAGTCACGAACGAAATCTATAACAACAAGTTGATTTAATTTTAAATATTGTAGTTTGAAATCTGAAAATTTGTCAATCAAAGCAAATTCATTAGAGCTCATATTAATTGTAAGCCCAAAAGCCCAACTAGCCGAAATGACAAAGTTTTTTTCCATGTTTTGTTCGCTTCCTGATTTCTCCTTTTTATCGCTGAGCCTGAGCGCTTGAACCTAATCCGTTCACACTTTACCTAGATAGATTTTTTTTCTCCCTCGCAGTGGGCGACTCCCTTGCTGCTCACAGTCAACCAGCAATGTTAGTTTTCTAGCCCTCTCCGACACTCCCTCTCTGTATTCTTCTTGAACTGCTTCTGAAGGTTCAGTAGTTGAACGTAGAACGGCAGATTGTTACTTTGAAGAGAAGCTCAACCTTGTAAGATAAAATATTAGAAAGAGGCAGACAGAAAGAGATTGTAAGTTTGTAACCAAATCAAATAAGAATAAACTAATAACAATCAATGGCGTGTGCCTTATCTATTGCCGCCTCCTCTTCACTTTCACCATCAGCTTCCCGATCCCTGTCCCCATCCCCACCCCCATCCCCATTTACTTCTCGCTGAGGCCTTTGCCTTGTCTGCTACGCATTCCCGGAACCCAAATCTCAACCCGACAGAATCACCAATAAACCAAATCCACCACCCACTACTACTAATTTCCCCAGCAACACCAATTTTGACGATCATTTTGGGAAGATTGCGAGGCCACGTCAGCAGCATTGGAAGCGTAAACAGCAGAAGGGGGAGAGAAGGCAGCTCTGGAAAGCAGATGCCATTTCTCCCCATGAGGCACTTGACCTGTTTGATCAACTGTTAGCTGCTAAAAACCCCCCAACTTCCATCCGCCAATTAAATCAGCACCTTGCTGCCTACACCAAAACCTTAAGAAACCCTTACCCCACTGTATTTTTACTATTCACCCGCTTAATCCAGGCTGAAGGACTTGGTCCTGATGAACATACCTATGCGATCTTGATGGACTGCTGTGCTCGAACGAATCGGGTCAGCCTAATGTTTGGTTTTCTCAGACAGTTTCTCAAAGAGGGTCGCAGATATAAACCCATGATCTTTAATCCAATAATCAAACACCTCTGTATGGATAAAAGAACTGGTGAGGCCGCAATTGTGGTACTCGACAAAATGCCTAAGCTGGGTTGTATGCCCAATGTAGTCTCGTATAACATTCTTATACATGGGCTATGCAAGAACGGTGAAATTGTTAAGGCATTGGATTTTCTAGATGTCATGGTTTCGCAAGGACATGAGCCTGATGTCGTGACCTATAACACTCTTATAGATAGGGTGTGCAAAAAAGGTCAAATTGAGAAGGCGTTGGATTTTCTAGATGCCATGATTTCCAAAGGGCTTGAGCCTAATATCGTGACCTATAGCACTCTTATAAATTGGCTGTGCAAGAAAGGTGAAATTGAGAAGACATTAGATTTTCTAGATGCCATGGTTTCCAAAGGGCTTGTGCCTGATGTTGTGACCTTCAACATTCTTCTAGATGGGCTGTGTAAGAAGGGTGAAATTGAGAAGGCATTGGATTTTTTAGATGTCATGGTTTCCAAAGGGCATGAGCCTAATGTTATCACCTATAGCACTCTTATAGATGGGCTGTGCAAGAACGGTCAAATTGAGAAGGCATTGGATTTTTTAGATGCCATGATTTCCAAAGGGCATGAGCCTGATGTCGTGACCTATAGCACTCTTATAGTTGGGCTGTGCAAGAAGGGTGAAATTGAAAAGGCTTTTGATTTTCTAGATGCCATGATTTCGCAAGGACATGAGCCTGATGTCGTGACCTATAGCACTCTTATAGATGGGCTGTGCAAGAAGGGTGAAATTGAGAAGGCATTCAATTTTCTAGATGTCATGATTTCGCAAGGGCATGAGCCTAATGTGGTGACTTATAACACACTTATAGATGGGCTGTGCAAGAAGGGTGAAATTGAAAAGGCATTGGATTTTCTAGATGTCATGATTTCCAAAGGGCATGAGCCTGATGTCGTGACCTACAGCACTCTTATAGATTGGTTGTGCAAGAAGGGTGAACTTGAGAAGGCATTGGATTTTCTAGATGTCATGATTTCCAAAGGTCTTCAGCCTAATGTCGTGACTTGTAACACACTTACAGATGGGCTGTGCAAGAAGGGTAACTTGAGAAGGCATTGCATTTTCTAGATGTCATGATTTCGAAAGGTTTTGAGCCTGATGTCGTGACCTACAACACTCTTATAGATGGGGCGTGCAAGAAGGGTGAACATGAGAAGGCATTGCATTTTCTAGATGTCATGATTTTGAAAGGTCTTAAGCCTGATGTTGTAACCTGTAGTGCTCTTCGAAATATTCTTTGATGATCTACTTTCTTGATTGTTCTTGTTTGGTGGAGAAGGCAATAGAATGGCCACATCAGGTTGATAGGCACAATTTCCTTCTTTTTATTTCTTTTTTTCTTTCAAATTATGATCACATGAGATTAGTCATTTTGTTTATGCAGTTTTTTTATAACTAATGTATTATTGGTCACCTTTTTTTTTTTTTATATGGTCTCTTCAACATTTTGTGCTGGTAATGGAATTGGCATGTTAGTGCTATAAAAGGATGCTTTTACTCTTTGGGTAAAAATTTGAAGATGGCGCTTATCCCTTCCCAGAGGGTGGCATTGCTACTGTTGCAACCTCTTCTACATAAAAATCTTACAATGTAAACTTCTCGTTTACATGTGGAAATGGGCTGGACTAAAAGTCACGGGCTTCATTCCAAGCTCGAGTGCTGGCCTAGACTTCTTACATTATTTTGTTCGGTTTTAATTACCCCAAGTTTGCCTGAGAGTTACTGTGTTCTCTTTGCTGATAAAAAAAATATGTTCTGATACTTTCAAAATTTTGTCTTCATTTTGTCAGTTGGTCTGCATTACTTTTACATGTTTATAAATTTTGTGGATACTTTTCTGTGAAGGTCTTACTGAAATTCTGTGTGTATAACTTAGCTCATCATTTTTCCTTCGTTGCCTTTTTTTTTTTGAGCCATGAGTTCCTTGAAACATAATAGCAGAACTGATGAACTTGGAAAATTTGATTTAGTATGTTATATAGGAATTAGACAATTACTCTTGGAGTTGTGAATTATTTCCTGTAAAATGATGAATGCACTGGAGGGGAACAAGCAAGAGATGAGAAACATAGTTAATATATGCCTCTCAAGTCTCAACTAGTGTTAATATCGTATATAGTTGTGTCATAGTTTTGCATACAGAAACTGTCATAGTCATCTCTGAATTCACATCCTCTCATGTTACCAGACTGGCGGACTGAGTACAATTGAATCGGATGATCTAAAATTGTCCTTTTTAACTTGGCACGAATCAAAGCATAAATTATACTGCCCCCTCTGTCATCCCGAGCAAGGACTGGCTGAGAGTAAATCTGGGGCGTCCGTTTCAATTACTCTGGGAGGATACGGATCTGTTATCTCTTGCCTCTTCACTTTCACCATCAGCTTTCATATCCCTGTCCCCATCCCCGTTAGGCCTCCCTTGTCTGCCAAGTGTTCCCAGAATCCAATTCTCAATCCGACAGAATCACCAATAAACCAAATCCACCACCCACTGCTAATTTACTCAGCAACACCTATTTTGACGATAATTTTGGGAAGATTGCAAGGCCGCGTCGGCCGCATTGGAATGGTAAGCAGGAGGAGGGAGGGCGGGTCCGAAGGCAGATGCCATTTCTACAATTCTACCCAAGAGGCACTTGAAAGTTGACCTGTTCGATCAATTGTTGGCTAGAGGCCAGCTGAACTCAAACCGACTTACATATATGTGCAAATTTAAATAGTCGAACTTTTCAAGTAAAACAAATGGGCAGAATTATTGACGCTGAATTTCACAATGTGATCATTAGCGTGTTTGGTATTATTCTTCAATTTACATTAATGTTTCTCGTGAATCCATTCGGAAACAAATAATATCAACGTATAATAAGACTGACTAATTGGTGTTTGAATACGTTGATATTGAACCAAATCAAACTTACTCCAGATCAAACGAATCAAACCAAATCAAACTTACTCCAGTTTGAGTTTGAGTTTGAGTTTGCATAAAATTCGAACCGAACTGGTTTAATTTGTTTCAAAACAAACTTCAATCGAATGAATTAATTGTGATTTTTCTTCTAATCGAATTGAAGTCAACTGAATCACAAACTACATATTTTTTTGACAACCACCGGTAATATATGCATTAGTTTTTTCACGCAGTTTCTTTTTACAAAAAGTAATTCCACTAGTGAATTATGGATCAATCCAAAATTCTCTTAACTTTTACGCTGCTGGATTGATTAAAATTACGACATGAACCTAGTCAAATGAAACTTATTTTCATTATTAATTTGTTACGCTACTGAAATATTTTTTTATTATAAGTTGTCATTATATTAAAAAATTTGAACTCTGATATAAGTTTAGTTCCTGTATTATTTAAGATTGATGGTTTAAGTCATTAGTTGCATTATTTGTGATTCATCAAACGAACAATACCCAATTTGAGTTTGCGTTTAAATAAAATTTGAATCGAACTAGTTTGATTTATTTCATAACGAACTAATTTCGAATCGAATTAATTACAAACTTTTTCCGAATCAAACTCAAATCAAATCACAAACTACAAACTTTTTGTACAACCCTACTTGGGAATAACAGGAATCTGTTATTCTGATCCCAAGCTGTTGAGATTCGTGCATGAATTACTTCACTGAGATTCACACATGGAAAAATTGAATGGTTGAGATCAGAATAACAGGTTTCCTGTTATTCCCAATTTCCTTGGCTGTTCTTACTACAAGGTCCCAGTTTTCTCTGATCTGGGTTGTGAAACACTTTTTTTTTTAATGCTCTGTCTGTATACACTAACGGAACCTGAATGAAAAACTCAGCACAAATGTAGGCTTGATATTTTTTTTACCATTCGAATTGATTGTGTGCTTTTTTCTGTTAGTGCATATAGAAATAACCACATTCTTGGTAAAAAAAAAAAATATACAAGCTTTAGTATATTTAAAGTAATTGTGCTGCAGCTTTGTACAGTATCTGTGCCAACAGACATCACAATACCTTTCTACATATCAGCAAAGTGGTTATAATCTTTGTGAAACAAAATCCTCTTACATGAATGACAACCAAGATATCATTCAATGTTCTTTCTGTTTTCACTTTTGAAAAACGTAAGCCATATATATTCCCCAATTGCTGCATTCAAAAGCGCCAGTAATACGAGTTCCATATGTATATCCTCTCACTTGGTCCCAACTCGAGCAGGAAAAGCCAACAGGGTTTTTGCGCAAATACCACAGGTATGAAAATTGTGTAATTCAACAAATCTGCAATATGCAATAATATGCAATAATATGCATGGAATTTTCTATAAAAATTTATAGTGTATACAACCACTACCCCCCCAAATTCTCTAGTCTAACAGATATACAATAAGAGCAAGCAGTACACCACAGAAAATCTAACCCTACTAAGGGGGAGGCTGCTAGACCACCTAATTATTTCTACCAAGACTTGTTCTACTGCAGTTCCTTGTAGACAATAAAGACAACAAGGCAAAGTAATAGAACAGGTCATCAGACTAATAGATCATTACATTGTTCATCCTTGGATCATGGACCTGAAGTCAATAGAGAGAGAGGTTGCAGCTGCCACCTTCCCACGTAAATTGAATTTTTGAGCAATGAGTGGCCGCACATCTTGTACCCCAGCTAAGCTCTCTAAAAATGGCAATAGAGAGAGAAGCTCTCTATCATTGGGGTCATCAAACCAGCTTTCAATTGGCACACCATTGTCTATCTGGAACCCAAATGCCTGATAAAAGAAATGCACTGTAAATCATTTCACATGAAAATAAAAAATATAGCTGGTAAAATCTGACTCAACTTGCATCAACATGAACTCAAACCCCTACATAAAACCAAAGTAGAATTCATAACTCATTCAATCGACACCATAAATGATCTGAATCCAAGTAACCTCAAAATAGATGGTCATGAAACCCAAACCCTAGGCTATCTGAACCAGGCAAGAGAACACTCCAATTTAGTGGTGGAACTTGTGCACAAAAAACACAAGTCATCACAAATTTTCTAACTTGAGTGAGCACGACCAATTACTTGCTCTCTTTTCATTAATGATAGTGAGGGTAAGACTGTCCGTTTGGCCATGTTTAAAAATTGTTTTTCTGGGTATTATAGGAGATTCCAAGCAATTTGAAACTAAGATATAATACTAATAAAGAATTCCAGTTCTGGCCAAGTTGATATATACTAAAAACTAAAATAAAAAATCAATAATATTAGACCATCAGGTGAAAATAAAATAACCATATCAGTGTAAAAGCAATGTGCAACCTGAGGTGAATTATCAACAATAATAACATGAGAAAGATCCCGCCCAAGCACTGACAGATCTTTCAAATAATTCCCTTCCACAAAAACACAGGAATCCCTATACACCCTGTGTCTAAACAGCTTCCTTTTTGGGTCCAGCACATTTAATAACTGCTCGGCATAAATGCTCTGGCTAGCAGTGAATATAATCGTCTCGAAAAGAGATGCAACCCTCTCTAGGAAATCACGCAGGTACGGCCGGCATTTCACGTAAATTGTGTGCTCTTTCAGGTTGAAGTTCACTAGGAAGGAGAAATCTGCATCTGGGCACGGCTCGAGTGTGGAATGTACCAAGGTCTCTGACAGATAAAATAACAAAAAATTAAAGGCATGCATGCAATATAAAAATGAACTTACCAAGCCATTTTGAACTCATTATACATAATTTCATTAGGAGATGGCTTTTCCTGTGCACCTAATAAGTTTCTACCAAGCATTACCAACAACAGGCATTATACCTGGAGTGAGGCTATGGTACTGTGCATAGTGCAGATGGGTCCATTCTATGGATCAATATTTTTGTTTCCAAAGTCAAAATAGTCGATCTAAACCGTTCAACGTGATCTCCATATGAATATGTACTTGCAGGTCTAATTTTACATTTTTTAGAATTTTTTTACTACCTTTATATAGGTAGAAATTTGCAATTTTTGAATGGCCTATAATTTTTGGATCAAATGATTCTCTACCTCTATCTAATATATTGATAAAATAATTCTAAAAACTGTAAAATTTGATCTGCAAGTACATTTTTATATGGAGATCATGTTAAACAGTTCAGATCAATTGTTTGGACTTTGAAAATGGAGATATTGATCCATAGTACGGAACATTATGTGCTATGGATAGTACCATAGCCTCACTCATATACCTGCCAGTGCACCAACACTGAAGTAGGGAATGTATACTTACCATCTAAGTCAAGTACAAGAGTAGTTAACGGGCAGCTTCTGGTCTGTTTTGGTAATAGCACAGGCCGAAACCTTGGAACAACCAAAGACAAATCGGGCAGGTCCTTTATGAACACATAAGGATCAAAGTCATCATATTCCTCTGCTTCCTCAGCTTCCACACCACACTCATCAGAAGAGATTGAATCCTGACTCTGCTCATCTACACACTCCAGTTTGCTGTTATTCTGTTGCATGGCCAAATATATGGCCGAAACTTCACTTGAAAGGTTACCAAGGCCACTAAAATCATCCTCCTCAGCATGGGACATCACCACATCAGAAACCGTGCATTGTTCATTGCTATCCTGTTTCACTTCTTCCATCTTCTCGTCTATTTGCAAGTCTGTTGAAAAAAATTACAGAGGAATATAATTTGACTGCACAAGTAGATGGTGCAATTAAACTTAACACCGAAGAAGTTACCTTTCTCATGGCAAATATCTTCACTTTCCTTGTGATGGTGAAAAGATGGGGAAAATAAGGCCTCCCGGTTGCAATCAGCTGATATCTCCTCAGAATTCTGCTATATTGCAAAAAACCGAAGTTTTGATAATCCAAAGGGAATTTTTTTAATGTAGGCAAGGGGATAACTCTTCACCCGTGTCATATTCAGTTGATTACTGAAAAAATGTTCTCCTCTTATCCAACTCACAATACCCTGTTAAAATTTCTATTCCTCTGTGTGACCTAAACCATCCAATCTGAATTACCGGCAATCAAGTTGAGTTGGATCCTTACTCAGATTCTACTCTGACCAGCATTTCGCTGTTAGTCTAGTCTCACAGATTCAGAAAGGAATTCAAGAAGGTTGACCTGAGTCGGCTAGCTTATCAAGCAATAGGCTATGTATCACCAAATTAGTGCATGCAAATTTTGTTTTGTATATTTTGAAATATGTTGTGCAAAACAGGTTACTATTGAAACCTTAGTACAGTATTACAATGGTGTAGTTTGACACCATAAAACAATATGAGTAAATGAGAAAACTGACCTTAAGGTCAACAGAAGTAGGCTTAGAGGTACAAACTCCAACAGGCGCGCATCCTGTTGTACCCAATCTGGTGCATAAATTTTTCCCTTCTTTTTCTTGACCATTTTTCTTCGAAAGTACTCTACCTGCATGTTCCAGAAACTTAATATATAATGTATACTTAGTACTTTTAGTCCATTTTTAAGAGCAACATGATGCCCTGAAAAGCAAAAATAAGATATGCACCAACAGCAAAACAAAAGATGCAATGCATGCCTCACAGAAGAAATAGGACACATACTTACTTCAGGCCTATGTAACCTCTCCTTCATCACTGCCTTTTGTTTTAGTATAAAATTTAAACGGGCAAATGCAAATCCCTACCCCTATCTCTGTGCAAAATTGGCCTAATAAGTAGGTATATATCAGCATATTTTATTGAAATTGAGTACAATGATATCACCAAGATGGATATACGAGATATGCCTTACTTTATTCCAGGAGTGCACATGACATTTCCAATTTTGAAGGGGCATGCATGAAATTATTCCATTCTTTTTATGGTATGATGTTTGAAATTATATGAATTAAAATAAAGCTTTACTAAGAATTAATGGACCAACACTATCAAAATCACATTTTAGGTAGATGGGCAACAATAAAAAAGACAAAACTACAGACCTACAAAGAAGAAGACAGCTTAATTATATTTTCAACTTCTCAATTACTTTACCAAAAATTAAAAATTTCATACTATTACAAATTTTATATTTATGTAACATTAGCCATATGACAAAACCCATATTTATTGATATTTATGGTACTTCAACAAATTCAGCAATAAGTACACAGCATACTACATTACCTGATTTCTGCTTCTTGGCTGAAGAAGTAATCAAATCAGCAACTTTCTTCTCAGACAAGGTAGTAGTCTTTTTGGAAGCCCTAGGAGATCTAGGATTACTAATGGAACTTTCTCGTGAGACATTATTTCGTGTAAGCCTCGTATTGTTGCTAGTACTTTCCCTAACAGCTTTTCTCCTGGTTTGCATGTTTAAATAGCATCCAGCATGCTCCTGACGCACATAATATAAGAACATTTAGATTGGAAAGTTATTGAAAATAGCATCCAGTATACTCCTGACACACATAATATAAGAACATTTAGATTGGTAAGTTATTGTGCATAGCATCCAGTACACTCCAGATACGCATAAAATCAGAACTGAAGAAAATGAAGCCTGGTTGATTATAACAACAAAATCAAAAACCAAAGTGTTTTTATTTTCTGCAATACACTGTTATTTATCTTGTACTACAATAGAGGTAACAGCTTATGATATAGATACAGTATAAGATACTATGGTTTGAACAAGATTTGGCTGTTTAAAATTTTCATCCCAAAAATAGGCCTTATTTATCATAAACAATATTTACTCTACTGTCACTTTCCAATTGAGGTTGTTCAGCTTTTCAAGTATGCATTCAATTTCACTTAACTTGGGGAGTGCTCCCCCTCCCCCAACCCCAAAACCCCAACCCTGCTACTGTTTGATTGTGAAATACCTTACCTTAAATTAGGCGGAATAGTTCGATTGTTGCTACAATGGTTTGGAAAATCACTCGGCAACCCCCGATACGATCCAACTATGGAGCGATTTTCCAAACCGACTGGCCGCGTTTTAGGCGAAAGAACCCTCAAATCGGAAGAGGCTCGCCGTCCTGCCTTCTAGCTTGTTTGCGACGCACTGATTCTTCAAATTTGAGATTTTTTGTTTGTTTTTTCCGATTCGATTGTTCACAAGCAAAGAAAGGATGATTAGGGTTTTTTACACGGGGGTTAGAGGGGGGAGAGGGAAGAGGGAAGAGGGAAGAGAGAGAGAGACGAGACTGGTCGTTTGATTTGTTGGGATCCAGTGGTCTTAAATCTATACCAGTGTGATCTTATCGAGTACAAAATCTCCGAAGTAACTACAATTTTAAGCTTAGACAACGACCGTATGATCCTAATTTGGCCTGAAGTGGAACGCATAGGTTATCTTAAAATTCGTGCCAAAGCAGATCTGACATCCCAATCAAAATCAAATTTTGAGTTACTTTAGATGATTCAATTCGGCCTTATCTATCAAATAGCGGTGTGCCACGTCAGATTGAAGCATTGAGGCGTTCCAGGATCAAACATTTATTGCCTCCATTACGGAACTGTCGGTTATGTCCGTTTGAAATTTGAACCAAACGGTCAATTGTGAAAAATTAATCCTGATTATTTCTATTTTATCAGCCTGAGTAAAACTTAACAGTTTACAGTAAGAGCATCTACATCCCTGAAACTATTAGAGTTTTTAATCTGACATGGCAGTTTCTAATTCAATTTCAGAGATGTGGGAGAGTTTCTTATTTAGAAACTATACAGGTTTATAAACTCTATGTTGGCCAAATAATTGGCTCAAATTATTTTCTCTTATAATTTATTTGCTGATGTGGCAATTAAGAAACTCTAATTTTGAGTTTCAGGGATGTGAGAGTTTAGAAACTTTCAGAGACAAAATTTCTAAAAATTAGTTAACAATTATTTAGAAACTCCAAGAGTTTTAGGGATGTAGATGCTCTAAGGGTGAAACGGAGCAGATAGCAGCAAAATTTTATTTATATTCCTTTCTAATTTTCTAACTACAAATATGAATACGGATCGGATATTAGACATATATATGAATCAGATCAGATACTTATTAAAAATATATATTAAAATATTATTAAAAAATACTAAAGTTTCTAATATTTTTCTAATTATAATGGTTAATAACTTAATTTGTTCGTAATATTTATTAAACTATATGGTATATAGCTACTATTTGAATACGGATAATTGAAATGTGAAACCATATGTGTATCTATATCTACACGAATATTCAGATATTCACATCTAATTTTTGAAATACATATCAGATATTATTCATGCCGTTTTCACTCCTAATTTAGACTATATGTTTATTATATAGTACAGACAAATTTAATCACTAATAATATTTAATCTAATATATTAATAAATAGTAGTTTCTGATATATTATTTGACCGATTACTATGGGTTTTATCTAAAAATAATAAATTAAATAATTATTTTAAATCATAAAAAATCTTCAAATTGATTTGAGTACCACGTTGATATCATTTTTTTGTATCTTATTTTTCGTTGTCACCCATTGTTATCATATGAAGTTTATCAAGAATTGGCAAAGTAACAACACAACATAGAAGTTGCATAATATTTAAAATACCATCGTAAAATGAAATATCCAACTAAATTTTACGATTATAAACATAATGAGGAATTATTTAAACAATATTAGTAATCTTATGTCATTTTTTTGGCATTCAACCAAAATATAAGTTTTGAGAGCATCTTGTGCTAAAATAATCAATTTGAAAGTTTAAGCTATCAAAAAAAATTCTAATTTTATTCAAAAGTTGCTTTTAAAGATGTGTCATAGGTGGCTGTAGGAATTTAAATTTCGCTTCAGAAGCAAAAAAGAAAAAGAAGAAGCTAGAGTTAGGTATGACGTTTTGAGAGTTGGAGGCGTCACCTTCCGCCCTACTGCCTCTCGTTCCGCCTCCATCCCGCTGTCTCTCATTCCGTCCACTCACTAAGGAGGTTTTCTTTTTGCGCCGAGCTAACAAGGTTCTTCTTTCAAGCCGAGCCAACAAGCTAACAAGGTTCTCCTTTCGAGAGAAACGAGCCGATGCTTCCACTTTGAATCTAGTCACGACTCATTTACTCCGTCTCATTTTACTCTGTCATCCTCGTCACGATCCGTTGACGGCAATGTGGATTTCTCGTCTCCACTTCCTCCGACTTCGAATTGCGCTAAATACCATCTATTCCTGCTTCGTGACGGTACTTGGTAGCATCGATCTTTTTTTTGTCTTTTCCCTTTATCTATTATAACTATATATATGTGAATAAGATACATGCTTTAAGGTTGATGCCAATGATGAGATCGCAAAGAGTTAGTCTCATTCCTCCTCTCTTTAATTTATTCTTCTTCTTTCATTCTTTTTTCTCCTCTCTGAGTTGTAACTATCCCGGTCCGGTTTGATTAAGTATTTTTTTTCAGCTGAGTGGTGCCTATCTCGGTCTGGTTTGATTCAATGCTCTCTCATTCTTCCTCTCTAAGTGGTGACTGTCCCGGTCCGATTTGATTTAGTGTCTCTCGACTGTGCATTCCTCTCGGCAGTGTTGATTTTGGAAAAAATAAAACGTTTCGTTCTTAAGGAAGGATTACATATCACATGCAACTCAAAAATTACTGCCGTATCTACATTCTTAGAGAAGAAAATCGGAAGGCCTGCCTACTTGCTAATCGGGCGCGAATATACCAATTCGCATTCTTTGGCTTCACGTATTTGTTATTTTCTAACATAATAAATTAGATGATTTTATAAATAGTTCAATGTATAGGTTTCATACTTTTTTAATTTAAATAACAAACCTATGTAATAGCTACCTTGTAAATCGTTGGATCAATGCAATCGCCTACGGACTTTTAAACAAAAAAAAAAAAGTGGCCGTAGGATAAAAAAAGGTAGAATGGTGGTGTCCATTTAATTTAAATGGAGAAAATAGTAAGAAACTCTTTTTTTTTTTTTTAAACAAATAGTAAGAAACTCTGGAGGCGTACTATTTCAAAAATGCGATCGTTACGCACGAATTTTTTCGCACACGTGGGGCGGGTACCACGGGCTGTCATACTCCTCCGGATCCCGTGATCAGGATGTTATATGGTTGTATTGATTCAACAAATCAGGAAATGCCGCGTTTACATAACTCCAGGAAGTAAAGTTCGCGAAACTCGCAAGAGAAAACTCTGTACCTGAATAATTCAGGGGTGCTAACTAGCGCTGCGCAAGAAGTTGTGTAGAACTGAGGTGTTTTTAAGCTCACCAGAGTATGCGGTGAACTTAAACTTCAAAAATTATTAGATTAATTTTAAATAATAAATTTAAATTAATGAAACTTTTTTATTTTTTGAGTGATGAATTTATATGTAAAGTTTTTAGAATTTTGAATTAATTTTGTATAAAGTCAAGTGGACAAAAGGTGTTAAAAAAATAAATATACTAAAATTAATTTATAAACCTTCTAATTTTGATTGCTTGACTTTATACTAAAATAATTCAAAAACTTAAAATCGTTGCATGTGAATTTATCACTTGTGAAGTAGATAGATTTCAACAGCTTAGATTTGTCATTTCAAACCGATATAATATATTTTGGAGTTAAGCTCACCAAACACCTTGGTGAGCTTAAGAACACCCTAGTATTACTCCAAGAAGTTTGTAGTTCACAATTTGAGTTTGATTCGAAAATAGTTCATAATTAATTTGATTTGAAATTAGTTTATTCTGAAATAAATTTAGTTTAGTTAGAATCTTATTTAAACTCAAACTCAAATTGAGTATATTTTGTTCGAAATTGGTTCATGAATTTTTTTAGATTCAAATCTCAAATAATGCAACTAATAGCTTCAACCATCAATCTTTAATAATGCAAGAACTAAGCTTATATCAAAGTTCAAAATTGTTAATATAATGGTAATTTATAATAGAAAAATGCTTCAACAGTGTAATAAATTAACAATAGAAATAAGTTCTATTTGATTAGGTCCATGCTGTGATTTTAATTAATCCAACAATATAAAAGGTAAGGGAATTTTGGACTGGCTCATAATTCATCAGTGTGAATTCGTAAAAGGTAAAAAATAAAAGGAAATCGCGTGAATTTTGTTCAGTGTGAAGAAAACTAATGCATAAACTACCGGTGGCTGTCAAAAAAATCCATAGTTCGTGATTCGATTGACTTCAATTCGATTCGAACAAAATTTGAAAAAAATTTGCAATTAATTCGTTCGATTGAAGTTTGTTATGAAACCAATCAAACCAGTTCGATTCGAACCCTATTCAAACTCAAGATCAAACAGGAGTAAGTTTGATTTGATTCGATTTGTTTTGCAGCCCTAGTGCAAACAGGTTAGATACGGATTGGATAGTGATAAAATTATATGCGTATTTGATTTTATTTTTGAAATATGGATATGAATCGAATATTATATGAATATATACAAATACTGAATTTTCAGATATGCATTCAAATAAGATCGGATAATATCCAATCCGTTTGCACCCCTATCCTGAATTAATTTCCTCTAACAATAATTCTCTACCTGCGTTATTACGAAATTTAGAAATCTACTCATTTTTATTAAAATTACTTCGTAAATTTTGATCAAGGTTAGTTTCTCTGCAAATCTTATTTTGAATTAAGTTCAAAAATGATACTTTTTAATCACTTCCTCCTCGTATGCCGAACAGTTCCGTATTCAAATTATTTTATTCCGGATCAAGTGAAGAAAGTAAATTGTATTCTGACCGGTTGATTTAATATTTTTTTTAAAATAATAAATTTTATGTGCACGTCTCTTATAAAAATAAAATAAGATGTATTACTTGAAATTGACACTTCGATTTTGACTTTTATATTACAAATGACAAAATAAACTTAAGTATTTTGAATAATTACTTGAGTACCCGCGTTACAGTATCGTTTTATAGTAATCGCATTTAGAGGAATAATTTATTATTGTCCCCACTAATTATATTGTGTCCACTAATTATTATTCTAAAAAGATATTATATAGTCTCAACTAATTATTATTCTAAAATCTCAGCAGCACCATTTTTTTATGGTCCCCACTAATTATATAGTTTCCCTTTTATAGTATCCGCACTCGTTCCCGCATTAATCTTTTTCTAACAAAAATAGTTGACTTCATAGAAATAAATACTTCAGTGAATAGATAGTATAAATACTCTTAATACTTAGATATTAATACTTTTAGTATCACATATAAAAAATACTTAGATATTTATACCTTTGTAGTTATAGATATTTAGAAGATAAGATATTAATACTTTGATGCGTAATTTGTTATGATTGTCCCTTTTCGAGTTCTTCAATCATCCCCGCGTCAGCCTTCTTCTAACAAAAATAGCTGACCTCATACGTATAAATACTTTAGTGTATAAGTACAAATACTTTCAATACTTAGATATTAATACTTTCAGTGTCATATGTAAAAAAATACTTGCAAGTATAGGTATAAATACTTGTATGGCGAGGTATCAATACTTGTGCAACGATAAGTCTGAAGGTACGTCGTCATGGATCTCATTTAAAAGAAAAAATTTCATAGGTATTAAAAATTAAAAAATAATTAAAATTGTGGAGATTTTGCAGTCCCTACAGGAAGTTATCTTTTTGCATTTAGTTTTTCGATGGTCCCCCCGCGGGTACAGTATTGCGGGTACTATTATCTTCGCACTACAGTACCTGCACAATAAATAATTATTCACCTCATAGGTATAAATACTTCCGTACTTAGGTATAAATACTTCTGTACATAGATGTCAATACTTCAGGAAAAAAAAATCGAATTGTAGAGTTTTTGCAATTCCCACAAAAAAGTTATTTTTACACATTTAATTTTTAGTGGTCCCCACTACGGATACTGTAGTACGGGTACTGTTATCAGCTTCCAAGTATTTTATAGCATAAAAGTTAGTGATATTGAAACCTTCATTATAGGAAATATTTTTCGGTAGAAATTAATAAAAATGAAAAGACTGAGGAAAGATTACATTAAATTTTTTTTTATTAGTAGAAAGATTGATAGGATTTTTACTAATTTAAAAAAAAAATTTACCCATCCAAACTTATTATCTTTTTTTTTTTCCAATTTGATGCATAGATAAAGGAAATTATTTTATATATCTCTAATAAAATATAAAAAAGCATTCAAAAAGTCGATGGAATATTTCTATTATATTTAAATTTTAAGATATTCTATCTATTTTTGTAAAATCTTTTTTTATAATTTAATAGAGAAAAATAAATAGAAAAACTGATTCTAATAGGAAGAATTCAAACTTTATATTTTTAAATTTGATAGAAACTCTACTGATCTTTTTATCAACTAAAAATCTAATATACTTCTTTGGTTTTTCTCATTTTTTTAATATTTTTTGCTGAAAAAAAATTCTATCCTTCTAGATAAGTATATAAAAGTAGCGACGCAGTCAAATATGTAAATTATTTTATTCTAGATAAGCTTTTTGTATGACGACACGAAATTTAATGAGAGCATATATCCTCGGGAAAACAAGAGCAATGCAGTGCTTGCCTGCTAGGTCGTTAGTTGTTCACTTGCTAGTTGCTACCCGTGTGAACAGTGAAAGTGAGAGAAGAGAAAAGGAAGTGACAAATCAGTGCTAAAAATATTGACACATGTTCGTTCCGATTCGGAAATTGGATCTTCATCAGAATTTAATCAGATAATGCAGGATTATTTTACAAAAATTACAAACTAATTTTAAATTTTGGTTCAGAAATACACTCTACTTTTCAACTATTGTTGCATGGATACAGATACGGGTATCGTATCGGATACGATATGGATACAGCGATACGGTAATTTTCAAAAATCCAGAATACGATACGGCTACTATATATATTATTTTTTGTTATTTTAATTATATTATTAATTAAACACATATATTATACCAAAGTTACATGTATTATCAACAAAGGCTTGTGTGGTGTAGTGATAGTGTCTTTGACTCTCAACAAACAACCCAAGTTCGATCCACGCTACTAGCTTAATGGAAATTTTTTTGTGTTATTGCGCGGCTCATGGTACACCTAAGGCGTGCGGTGTACGAGCGCGGTCCACAGGATTTTACTTGTACACAAGTATCTGTGACGTATCCAGAAGTATCTGAGAGTATCGATGGCATATCGGGAAGTATCATATCGTATCGATGGAGTATCAGAGTTGTGTAGGATACGCCAGTTGGCGTATCGGTACCGTATCAGATGCGTATTCGTATTCGATATGCACCCGATACGGGTACGGAACCCTAGATGGCGTATCGGGGTAACATAGTTTCCAACTATGATCCGAAACACACTTTAAATTTTATGCCCGTAAAGTTAAGATGAAATTTGACATATGCTTCATCTTAATGAGGTGATTTAAATTTTCAACAATCCCCAAAATCAACGATCCTTGAATTGCATGAAAGTGATGAAACTGCAACAGTTCGAAATCAACAGTCCTTAAATTGCATTATCGAACAATTTTAGATGAAATTTGATTGTCAAACTATTTGTCTCCAATCATATACCTATAATTATGTGTTCAATCATATACCTATAATCATATCCCAACAGGCCAGGCCAGTCCAATTATTCACCACTAAAGACGATTCAAAGCACTTTTGGAAGTAGAATACCATTCGGAGAATTATTCACACGGCCTAATTGATAATCATACAGAAATCCCATAATTATTCCCAAATCAACGCTTGTTATCCCGTACAATTATGAAAAATTATGCCATCCATTCAATGAAAACTTTTTAAATGTTGCTAACACCTATTAGTCGCATAAAATAATTTCATCCTAAACTCGCTCATCAATTCCAACATATCACATCACCATGTGTTATTATATATAAAATTCATACAAATTTCATATTTTATTTTACATGTATATATAACATAGTTGTTTTACTATCATAGGTGAGGAGGGTTCAAATGCCTTTAATTTTTGTGTCTCCGTGCCTCCATTTTTAAAAACTTAAATAACTCAAAGTTTAAAACTTAAACATTAAAATAAAACCGTTAAATGTGATCTATGTTATTTTCTCTACGTGTTCATAAAAATTATGACATTTTGATTTAGCTTTTATACAAATCAACAAGTTGAAAAATCAACGTCCAGAAATTATCCACATTTGTATACATTTTTACAAGCTCAAGATGACAATCAAAACAAAATTGAAATGCTACAATTTTTTACATGTGCATAGATAAAATGATATAGTTCATTTTCAATGGTTTTATTTTGAATTTTAAGATTTAAATTTTGAGTTATTAAAGTTTTTTAAAGATGGAGGCATGATGAAGGTACAAAAAATGAAGGCATTTGAACCCTCCTCATCATAGGTGACTAATAACGTGCCAGTATCAGATTCAATATTAGATAAATTCAACCATGTACTCTGTGACCTCTCTCTTTCTACTGTATCTACTTTATCTCAATTCAAAACATACAATAAAACATAATAAAACCAAAACAAGAGGAAAAAATAAACCTAATCAATTCATGCTCGACAAATCCAGATTTAATAACGAACATTTCATGTCATATGAGCTATAAACCAGCTCTATTCCCCGCAAAAACACCCAAAAAACAAAAAAAAAAACTATTCGGACCAGGATTTATCAATCTCTCAAGATAGAACTCAACCCGACTATTTTAGGGTTCCTATCTTTCTTCTTACATGGGGGTAGGAGGCGGTGGTGGCATGTGTGACTTGGCGAAACCAACCCACGCAATAACACCAACAGCAAGCACAACCCATCCAAGAATGTCATACTTCAAGTCATTGTTTGCCTTTTTCTTCTTACCCTTTTTTGACGCCTGAAAGAATCAACATTAGATGAAATTATTGTGGCTTCATAATAAAAAACCATGAAAGTAAGAAATAATCAACATTAGATGAAATGATCGTGGCTTCATAAAAAAAACCATGAAAGTAAGAAATTTCTAATATTACGTACAATGTTTGAATATTGAATTGAATACCTTGCTACCAGATGCAGAGGAAGCAGCTGCTTGGGTAGTTTGACTTGCAGCCATTTGCTTGTGAAGCTCCACATGCAAGTCAGGAGCCTAAAATAATTGCGAAACACTTTCAGGGAATAACTTCTATTAAAGTATCAAACAAGTTTTAGCATACCCTGTGTCAAAAATACCATAAGAAGTTTGCCCTAAGCCCCCTGCATACCCTTATTTTGTCAAATTAAAGCACCAAGATTTATCCACCACACCTCCCGCAAGTTGCTCAATTTTTGAGTTACCCCTTTTTTGCAAAAAATATGGTGAAGAGAGGTATCTACAACAGCTTTTGCATTTTGAAGCGTCTTTACTCCCCCATTGGTTTGTGCCTCAGACCTATACATAACAGTATACACTACAGCAAACAAGGAATTGTTTGGGTAACACCTTTTAAAAAATGTAAGACGGGGCTAGTGTAGGGTTCACAAAATAATTCCTATTTTTGTGGGCATTTACAAGGTTGTTACCATTTTGCAAGTACAAGCAAGAAATATATTACATAAGTGTTAGAGAAAGATCAAAGTAAAATACCTTAGAAGCCAACTCTAGAGATTTCCTGTACAGATCATTTGAAGGATCCTTTAAGAAAACAACAAATAATACTTCAGTTCCAAAACAGAAAAAAAAAAAAAAAAAACAATGCATTCCTGCACTACATGAACTGCTTACATTAGTTGTATCTTATTTTATTAATTTACCATTTTCTTTGAAAATTTATCTTTACAAATGACGGACTTCTGTATTTTCTGTCTATTTTTATTCTTCTAAGCTGTGCCAGCAATTGATACTACCAAACTGATTTTAACTTTTCATGTCTAAGTCTAATTTTCAACCAAGGGTATTAGTGTAAAATTTATTTGCAATTTACATTTAACCCGCCAATCTTAAAAGGAACTGGTATGGTAACTTTGTCAAGAATAGTTTCAATAGCATACCTCATCGACAGCTTGTTGGAAGCAATCAGTTGCCTTATCGAAGAACACCTTAGCCATGGAAATATCCGGTATGATGAATGCATGAGAAGTGTAGGCATTGCCGAGGCACCATAAAGCATCATGTTTTTTTGGGTTTACTTCAAGAGCCTCCTCTAACTTTGAGACAGCATCTGCAAAGGAATAAAATAAAATAAGCAATTTCTAGGGAAGTTTACTGTACAATTAAAATTGAAAGATCTTAAAATTGCCTGAATGCCCCAAGAATTGAAGCCATTGGTATATTTTAGTAAAATTCAGTGACACCATCTTGCACAAATTTTCCTACTTTTGCCTTTTATGAACCAAGATATTTCTCACCCAACAAAAAATAAATACCAACAGTATAAATATTTGCAAAGTAATCTTTCCACTAAGAAGTAAGCTTTCCACATAGAAGTAAAATTTCATTATCATTGAAAATTGAATAAACACAGATGTAAGTAACTATGATCCAACAACAAACTGTTAATATAGTTTCCTCAGGTTGTCATACCTTCTAAATACTTCACTCCTTCATTACCACTCTGGAACTGTGATAGTTCAAGAAGCGCACCTCCCCACCTTGTGAGATTCTTTAACAAAATAAATTAAAAGAAAATAACAAGATTACAACAGAATCACCGAAAAAAGTGAACAAATACAGTTTTAATTTACAAATAAGAAATTGGTTGACTAGAGTAGCAATTATACTAAATTAACCTAGGTAAAACAAAATCCTTTTCATTATTTGGCAATCAACAACATCAGATTTACATTTCTGGTGGGCGGAGGTGCAAAATGTAACCTAATCAGATTCGGTCCCTGAATCGATCGCAACAGAACAGCCTAGAAAGAGAAAGAGAAAGAGGCGAGGGCTTACGTCAGCATCCTGGGGATTTTGCGCGTAGGTGATTTCAGCTTGCTTGCGCGCGTGCTCAAAGAAGAGCAAGCGATCGAAGTCGTTCTGTCCCATTCCCATATCCATTTTGTTTCTCTCTGTCTTTCTCTGCCCCCCTTCTCTTGATATTTTGTTCGGGGAAGGCGAAAGAAACGAACCGAGCTAGGGTTTATGTTTAGCAAGAGAGAGAGAGGAGGAAAATAAATTGTATTATAATTATAAGCACGGTCCATTCGGACGATACCGTTACTTTCACTGACTTGTGGACCCACAGATGCAGATGATTCCCTGAATCCCTGTGGCTCCCGATTTGGTGAGCTTTATCTGAGAATCTATACTACGTAAATATTTTCTATTTTATATCGCATAATTAACATTTTTATTTATCCCCTAACCCCGTTTTATTCTTTCTTCTTATTTATTATTATAAATAGCTGATATTTTTTATGATCCTCTCCTCGTTTAAAATGTTGTTAATTGTATTAATTTTTAGTATGCAATTTTTTTAGTATTCTAGTAAAAATATTTATTTATATTTAAAATTTACTTTACCCAATTTTTTTTTATAAAAATATTGTTTTAATTTATTTTGATATATATTATTATCATTTTTGTTCGGAATTATTTTTTTTGCTATTTTTATTTTGTAGGAGATAAAAAAAATGAAAACTTTTTGGTACATGTGCACTGTTTTCATTTATTTTCATTCGAATGGAAGAAAAGGGAAGTGTTTTAGAAAATGTTATATGGAGACTTTTGTGTTTTTATTTTTGTTTTATTTTATTGATGTTCGTGTACTCGTGTTGTCCAATATTTTTTTCTTCGAAATAAACCAACTTCCAAAATTATTGTATCTTTTTCATCGATGTAATAAAGAGCATATTTTCTCTCTTTTGATAAGTCGCCCATCTTCTTGCCCTCTCACTCTCTCACTCGTTATATTTATTAGAGTTTTTTGTGATAAAAATAATTCTTAATCTATATGAATGAGGCTTAAATAAAGTTAATAATATAAAACTATATATTAAATTGTGCTAGAAAAATATTCATTTCATTTTATTATAATGAGATAATGTAATGCAAACCTATCTATTTAAATGCAAAATCAAATTTTTATCACTGTGATGAAAATATATATATATAGAGAGAGAGATAGGCTAATGTGCATTCGAATGTATATGGTTCAAAGTGCTTACGGTTCAAATTTGAAATTTCAAAATCCAAACAGTCGATCCAAACCGTTCATCTTGTTCTCCATATTAATATGTGCTTGGAGACCAAATTTTACATTTTTCTGAATTCTTTTACTATTTATTAAGTATTTTACAAAATCATTGATCCAGCGGTGGCTGCACAAAACAGTAACACCATTGGATCAGCGATTTTCAAAGTGACTTAATAAATAGTAAAAAAATTCAGAAAAATGTAAAATTTGGCCTCCAAGCACATATTAATATGGAGAACAAGATGAACGGTTTGGATCGACCGTTTGAATTTTGAAATTTCAAATTTGAACTGTAAGCACTTCGGACCATATACATTCGAATGCACATTAGCCTATCTCTCTCTCTATATATATATTCGAAAATCAAGTTGTTCACATTGTAATTTTTTTTTAGACTATTAATGCAAAATCAATTTTATAGGAAGAAAATGATCGATCAGGCTTTCTTTTAATTGAAGCCAAAAATATACTTGAGTAATTTAGGCGGCCTAATCTTTACGATATTATAAAACTTCATTACCATGTATGATATCATTTTTATAATAATCAAAAGTCTAATCGGAAGATATATCATTTAGAAATAAAAGTAATATGTGCAAACAAGCAAGGGTCGTTATAGCAAAATACACACAAGCTTGTGTATATTACAGTGACAAAATTGTTATTTATTTACTGATTATTCATATTTAGCATCAGACAAATGAGTTGACAACTTATTTATTAATTTGTGAATTATTTGTTTATTACACGTATTATTTACGAATTTTGCAAATAATATAAGTTGTATTGTATTTTTTTCAAAATTGTACATCTTTCAACTTTAACTTTTTAATTACTGCGATCTATTAAGAAATGTGCCTCAATATGAAAAACTGTAGCTATTTATCTCGTCTTGTTAGCTTTTACTAACCGGTTATAATTCTACTAATTTTAAGCTTAATATATATATATATATATATATATATATATATATGAGGAGGGTTAAAATGCACCCTCTTTTTGTGCTCCTAACGTGCACCCTCTCCTCATATTTTCATTTTCAAAGTTGAAATAATCGATTCGAACCTTCCAACGTGTTCTTCATATTAAAATGTGCTTGAAGACCAAATTTTACATTTTTTGAAAATTTTTTACTATTTTTTCAGAATTTTTTAAAATCATCACTATTCTGAAATTTTTATTATTGTTTAATTTAATCAAAAATTCTGAAAAATAGTAAAAAATTTCCAAAAAATGTAAAATTTGGTCTCCAAGCACATTTTAATATGAAGAACACGTTGGAAGGTTCGAATCGACTATTTGAACTTTGAAAATGAAAATATGAGGAGAGGGTGCACGTTAGGAGCACAAAAGAGAGGGTGCATTTTAACCCTCCTCTCTTTCTCTATATATATGTATGTATGTATGTATATATATATATATATATATATATATATATAGGACGTGGCTACGGTGCTATGGGTAGCTAAGAGGCCTCCGTGCTATGGCTCGGATTTCGAGTTTTCTAAATCCTAACGGTCGATCCGAACCATTCATCTTGTTTCTCCATATTAATATGTGCTTGGAGACCAAATTTTACATTTTTATGAATTTTTTTACTATTTATTAAGCCACTTTGAAAACCCCTGATCCAACGATAGCTTAACCCAACAGTAAAACCAGAAACTACCGTTGGATCAGGGGTTTTCAAAATGGCTTAATAAATAGTAAAAAAATTCAGAAAAATGTAAAATTTGGTCTCCAAGCACATATTAATATGGAGAACAAGATGAACGGTTCGGATCAACCGTTAGGATTTTGAAAACTCAAAATCCGAGCCGTAGCACGGAGGCCTCTTAGCTACCCATAGCATATTAGCCAAAACCTATATATATATATATGAGGAGGGATCGGATTACACCATCCATTTGGTGACATCGCGTGACAATGTCAATTTTCGAAATTTCAAAATCCAAATAGTCGATCCAAACCGTTCAATATGATGGATATATTAAGAGTAACTTGAAACCAAATTTTATATTTTTCTGAATTTTTTTACTATTTATTAAGTATTTAACAAAATCGCTATATTCAGACCGCTGAATTTTTGAACCTCTCTGAATAAACCCAAAAAAAATTTAGAAAAATATAAAATTTGATCTGCAAGCACATTTTAACATATCCATCAAGTTGAACGGTTTGGATCGACCATTTGGACTTTGAAAATGGACGGTGTCATCCGATGTCACCAAAAAACGGTGTCATTTGATCCCTCCCCTATATATATATATATATATATATATATATATGTAACTGTGTGACTGTGCCAAGCTTATTTTTCTTTATATTTAAATTTTAACAAATAAAAACTTGATTAATTGAATTAATATGACACAATTTTTAGAAATAACGTTACGATAAAAAGAAACATAGAGATCAAATATCATATGACAATATTCTATGGATCGAAGTATTCAAGTTCATATTATTCAATGGATAGTTACAAGTATCTTATTTTTGTATTCCGATTCGTAGTATTCAGAATTTTATTTTGAAAAAGATATTATCGAATTATATTCGTGGTATTATATTTGAATCATAAATTTTAAAACTAATTAATTTATTTCTGAAAATCGAATTTATCTATTGCATAGACGCACGAATGTTTGCATAAAGTTTGTTACGGAGGACCAGTCAACACGCGTCAAGAACCCATTCGACATAAACAAACTATAGCTGCCTGCCCATGATCCAGGTCCATCCAACAATCTCTCCTATCACTAGTCAGCGGAGTAGCGGACCCACCAATGAGTCATGCGCGCTGCTCTGCTTCCCGTTATTTTTATCCGCTGTACGAGACAAAATACCAGTACACACACCTCCATTTTTCTCGACACCACGTGTACAAATTTATTTACGTGCTTGACCCTCAGTGTGACATGAGCTGACCTTTTTCATTGGACACAACAGGGGATCTCACGAATCGCGTACCCGACCCCCATTTCCCAACTCCGTCTTTTCATTTTGAAACCCTTTTCCTTCCCGAAAAAAAAAAAAACGAATTGAAGTACTAAACATTTTGAAATTTCCCTTGAATTTATATGTTCTAATACCTTTGCGTGATTCGATAATTTCCCTGTAAATTTTGAGCTTTGGCGGTTTTTGGTCGTTACATTGCGCTTTTTGTGTGTTGTACAATTTGAAATTGGAGGAGAAGAGATCATAAATAAAAAAAAAAATTGGAGAAGAGCGGATTGGTGGCTTCCGCCATGGTGTAGTCGCCTCGAAAGGGAATTCTCCGTTTTTTTTCAGGTTTTGATATATGAATTTCTAGTTTCTGGTATTTGTTTTCCGTTTTCTGTTCAAATTTCCCCCGCATTTAATACAACTCTTTTAAGGTACAATGTGGTTTATTGGAACGCATGACGATGATGGTTCTACTATTCCTAATTCAATAATCTGGCATTTCAATAGAATTTTGTAAATTGGTTTTGATTTTAGCTTTTTTACCATTCATCTCAGCTTATGTTGTGGTTTGCTAAAAAAAGGCATGGTAATTTCCAGTTAGCAACAATATAACATTTTTGTTTTGTAGTATATACTACATTATTAGCAGAATGATAATTTTACAGTATCAGAACATTTCTACTTATGTCAAAAGTATATGCCATTCTTTCATATCAGTGAATGTAGAATGAGCCTATATCAATAAATAAATGCCACTCTTTCCTATATTTGTAAAAGTAGGGATTCAAATGAAATTTTCACATTGTAAACAGTCTTTTTGTTCAACCATCATTTCAAGTAGAATAACATACTAGTAACTTGCATTTTGCAGAGTAATCATTTTTGTGCAGTATGCCGCTATGTAATTGCTCACATAATATGGAATGAAGCCTATACCAATAATATTCTGTCATTCTCTTCATATATTGTGAAATGGAAGGTTTTAGATGAGATTTTCATATTGTTAACAATATTTTCTTTAACAATCATTTCATATAGAATAATCATACTGGGCAACTTGCAATCTCTAAAATTATAAGAAAACAATATTAAAAGGCTGACCATTACCTATACATTATTCAAAGAATCAATATCCATTTCCTTAATCAACAATTAAGATTAACTTAAGTGTATCATTGCAAATGTTTGGAAAATATCATGTAGACTGCTCCAAAAGAGGAACATATTTTTGGCCCTAATACAATATAGGCAATGTATACTGCAAATCATGAAGTTCCAATTTACCTGTCATTTTCCTACCTTTTTTTTTTTTTTTTCAAAATAATCACAAACAACCCTCTACGCTAACTTTTTATTTTTACACAAATGAGCTAAAAGAGGGGTATCTGGTATTTTCTGCAAGGAATTGAGGAAAATAGAGGGTATTTAGCACCATTTACACTCTGTTTGGATGGAGAGTAGTGGAAGAAAGGGGAGGAGAAGAATATAAGGGGATGGAATAGAATAGAAAGGAAGATTAATGTATTTAACTTCTTTGTGTTTGAATGATTAATGAGAGAAAATAATATAATTTTTCTTTCTGTCTTATTTCTTCTTTGGTTGATTAAAATTTAGAAGGTTAATGAGAATTTCGATAATTGTAGGATTGTGACAAAAAACTTGTATGAAAATTATATAGATAAGATATATGGTTGGGCTTTGTGTTATTTTTTCTAAAATATTTACAAAAAAATTTATTTCCATCCTTTACACTCCAATTTGGAAGGGAAACCGATTCTATTAATTACAATGATACAAGGTTAAACCTTTCACCTCCTACATAATTTTGTCAATGAAACACTATTTGACAGAAAATTTTCTTTTCTTTTGATTCCCTCCCTTCCTCTACTCTCCATCCAAACAAGGTGTTAGTGGTAACATGTGAGATGTGATGCCTTTAACTTTTCAATGGTATGTGATATATTGAGGGGTAATCTGGGAAGTATAACATGCTTGTGCCTTTTCTTTTATAAACAGGGAAGATAATTCTTGGTTTCTCTGTAGACAAAATTCAATAAACCCTCCGTGCACCAACCAACATCGCAACACATGCACAGAGCAACTCATCTCTTAGAGAAAATATATAACTGAAAACCCTGATGGAACAAATAACTGTCCCTGACAAGGATTTATCAGTCAAAAATGAAGACAACAAATATGAGCCATTCACCTTTGAACTCAAACCCGACTTGCAGTACGAACCTGATAAGACAGAATCCCGATCTTTTTCTTCCACCTCTTCTTCTTTAGACTCAGACTCAGACAACGATTTCATCCAATTAGACACCATTTCCATCACCAACAGTGCAATATCTCACAAGAATTCAAATCCGAATCCGTTGTTAATACCTACATTACAACCATGTTTCTCTACTCGCCCGGTTGAGACAACAAATTGCTCTGACGTGCCGGCTCTGCAGGATGGTAATCGTATCCCTACCGCGATATTCACAACCCAGTCAAAAGCGCCATTGGAATGGAGCGTGACCTCGGCTGAATCACTTTTTAGTCTGAATATTAGCAATTCGAGCTTTACTCTAGATAATGCAAGTTTTAATGGCTTGCAACCAGATTCGCCGGTGCCGACTACGCCTGGGTCGGCAATCTCGGTAGTGTCAGATTTGAGCTTGGTGGGATTTGGAGGGCCACTGGAGGCACTGGAGGAAACGAGAGAAGGTGGAAATGATGAGGTTGTGAAGGAAAATAGAATGGAATTGGTGACAGACGGCGGAAAATTAGTGAATGTCAGTGCTGCGAATTCGCAACGATCAGACAGTAATGCTAGTAGCTTGCAGTCCTTCGCATTTCCAGTGTATGATCCCTATTCTTTCATTTTGTATCTTTTACAATTTGTAGTGTATGATCTCTATCCTTCACATAGAAATTTTTTCCAAAAAGTATTTCACTGAAATTATACCAACTACCAGTACAGACAAATGCAAAAATTTCTCTTGGTTCTGGGTAAAAACAAAGATAGGAGTGAGTTATAAAGTAGATGACATGTCTGACCAGTAACTACATGTAATTTTTTTTATATATCTTCTTACTGAACTTCATATTCTTGGTATCAATACCACTACACCTGTTGTATTCTGTGTTAGCTTTACATATAAGTAAACCAATCTTTGTATATTGGTACTGTTATATGCTACACTGGTACAGAAATGCTTTCAGTTGAAGGTACCTTATAAAAGAGATACAAGATTATCCTTAGAAAATCCCAACTAGAATCAAAAGTAAAACAAAGGTACAATTACAGAGAATGGAGCTTTTCTTCCCTCCAATGAATTATTCAAAATAGACAGCCTGTAGTTCCAATTCATAGCTGGTAGCACCATAAACCAGCCATGGCTGGTACAGAGATATATTAGAACAGTGTTGATACCAAAGAACTCAAAATGCTAGAATTCAATTATAAATTCCCATCAAAAAGTACAAAAAACAAGCTTAAAAGGCAAAGTCCTAAGAAAATCTGTCAAGTACCAAAATTCTTATCAATACCTTTCTGTCCCGATAAAATGTACTAGAGCTGTGCCAAATTTCAGTTCTGTGTTTTCCTTCCTATTTTTCTAAACAAATGATATTGTTGTTTATTTAAAGAGTGAGGCTAAGGCACTATGCATAGCGCATATTGGTCCGTCCTATGGATCAATATTTCCATTTTTTAGTCTGAACAATCAATCTAAATCATTCAACATAATCCCAATATGAAAATGTACATGTAAATCAAAATTTACATTTTTTAGAATTTTCTTAGTATTCTTTTAGATAGGTATAAAATCACTTGATCTAAAGATTCTAGGCCATTCAAAAGTAGTGATTTTTTAGCTATCTAAAAAGAAATATTTTTTAAAATAAATGTAAATTTTAGTATGCAAGTACATTTTCATACGAAAATTCATGTTAAATGGTTCAGATTGGTTATTTGGATTTTGAAAACGAAAATATTGATCTGTAGTACGGACCAATCTGCGCTATGCATAGTACCATAGCCTCACTCTTTATTTAATATCTCTTTATTAATTTTTTTTTCACACAAATGTTATTCCAGACTAACAGGAGATGAGAGAACCGATACAACTAATGTCGAACCTCAACCTGACCTCCCCACTCCTGCCATTTCTCAAAGCGTGTCAGATAAACCCAAATCTGAATCCAAATCAGAACCTGAACCTGAACTACCGCCTTCTTCTAATTCGGACCAGCTAACACAACCGCCACAGCCTCAGGTAATGGCAACTCCTGATAAAGAGGAACATCCTACAGTTACTGACACAACTGCCACTACTAACAAGAATTCTGATACCAATGAGGCTGCTAAAACTAGTACTGCTACCAGTACGAGTAATGGGTCTTTTTGTTCTTGCTGCTCTTTTTGTTCTTAGATTCTTTTTAGGGGGTTTTAAAGAAGGGTCACATCGACTGCTAAATTTTTCAGAAACCATAATTCTTTTCTTTCTTTCTTTTTTCTTACATATCTTGGATACATGTGGTTGAGGGATGTTTTAGTGCAGCCAAAATTTTTGCAATGTTTCCTCCCCATCTATTTTTTTATAGGATCCTTAGTGGCTTAGAATATTTTCTTTTCTTTTCTTTTTTTTTGGATTTTCACTGTGCTAAAGTAAAATGAAGGTGGAAGAGAAAACATTGGAGATTTATCCAACTTGTTTTATCTTTTAGATTATTACCTTGTTTTGCAATGCTTGTAAATGCGATATAGAGAACTTTTATGTAAAATTGTTAAATTAAATCTTGGCATAAAGTTGCAGTGCATGTTTGCAAGTTCTTGTTGTTTACTGTCAGAATCGGCAATAGCAATAGCCAATTTGGACTTAACCATTGGGATAGTTGACTCGATCAGTTCGAGTCTGGAGAAGAAGAAAGGTGTTATAGAGTCTGGGCTTATTGGGCCTAGTGAAATTAATATGTTTAAAGAGAAGGAAAAGCCCAAAGTTGGAAGAGAAACAAATGAGATGGATATGAGTATGACTCAAGGGGCCCAACAGGTCAGAAGCATCACCATAGGCGTGAACCATCCAAGCGGGTACTCAGGAAGGGACCACATGTTTTGGCGTTGGTGTCTCACCGTGGAATCGGTAATGGAGGAAGCAGTTTAGAGAGAAAAGGATATAGACAGTAAGCAAGAACTGGAGAGGTTGTTTTGAATAACACCGCCTAACAGTTAGCATTTCAGATATTACTGTGTAGCTATGGCTCTGTCAGCCAATTAGATAATTTCTTATTTTCTTTTATTTTAATTCTTGCAAGGACAATTGATATATAGTAGTAGCTGAGGAGAGAGGGGGCGTGCTTGTAATGAATTCTTTCTAAAAAAAAAACCTATCAAACTTATTTGTCTTCTTCCCAATTTCTTGAGCTTTATTCCTTTTAACCCAATTCCTTTAATTTTTTGCAATTTCGTAATTTGGTTCATTACATTTGGTATCAGAGCACCGATCAAATTGGGCTCGGTACTCAGATTTCACATAAAACTTAGACCTTTCAATTCATGCCAAAGTCAAAAGGAACAATAGCCATGGAGCAAGCGTTAGAGGAATTGAGATCGCAATTTTTGCAGTTCCAGCAAGAGGTTCAAAGAAGTAGAGAAGAAGAGGCTGAGAGGTATCTAAGGAAGGAGGCGAATATGCAGGATTTAATAGTCGATACCATTATCAGCCAACTGAAGTCAGTTAAAGAACAGATCAGCCAAGCTGTTCATGTTGAGTTAGAGGATAGGCTGGGCAGGCTGGAGCTGGGAGGTGATAAGGACAAAACGGGAAGATTTCCAGAAGAAGAAGTAGTTCAAACTCCTTTGGTAGTATCTACCATCAGACATGACAGGAGGGCTCACTTGAACCGGCAAGTTGATCTGGGTCATGAAGAAGGAGAGATTCAGAGGAGGGACTTTAGAGTACCTCTACCTCGCGCTGAATTTCCCTTTTTCAGTGGAGATAATCCGTTGGAATGGATTAGAAAATGTGCAATTTATTTTGAAATCCACCAAGTACCTGAAGAATACAAAACACCCTATGCTACCTTGTATTTTAAGGAGAGGGCAGATGACTGGTACGGAGGGTATTTGATGGAACATGATCCTCCCCCATGGCCAGTACTAGTGGAACTAGTAAAGAGAAGGTTTCAGAAGAAAGGAGCACGAAGTGCAGTGGATGAATTTAAGAGATTGCATCAAGTGGGACAGGTAGAAGAGTATATGGATAAGTTTGAACAAGCCAAATCTAGGCTATTGCTGGAAAATAGGCATCTCACTGAATCATTCTTTATAGAAGCCTACATCAGTGGGCTGAGAGAGGAGATACAACCATTGGTAAGGGCATTCAAACCAGAACAGTTACCAGATGCCTTTGAATTGTCCCTGCATGTAGAGAGTGCTAGTGAAAGTCAGTGTAAGAAGATGAAGGGACAAGTAAAAGGGTTTAACACTGGATACACTCAAAACCCTAGAGTTAATGCTGATAAACCCAAGATGCTGACATCGAAACCTGATAATGCTGGTATTGGTACCAGAAACGCTTTGCTGGAGCAGAGAAGGGCTCTAGGGCAGTGTTATAAGTGTGGTGAGAAGTATTATCCGGGGCACCAGTGTAAAATGAAAATACACATGTTGGAAGAAAATGATGAAGATGAGGAGGATGTGAAACAGTTAGAAGAAGTGGAAGATGAGAATTTACCTATTCAAACTGAAGAGGCATTGGTGAGCATGCATGCCACTTCAGGTAACCCCAATCTCAAGACTATGAAGTTTAAGGGTCATATTGGAAAAAGGGCAGTTTATGCATTGATGGACAGTGGGAGTACCCATAGTTTTGTGGATCCCACTGTATTACAAGGCCTGAAGTGTAAGATTGTCAAAACCATGCCCATGATAGTGATGGTGGCAAATGGGGACAAGATGGTAACAGACTCTAAATGTACTGATCTTAGTTTTTCACTTCAAGGTAATGAATTCCATGGTGAATTAAGGCTTTTAACTATTACTGGGTATGACATGATTTTAGGTCTGGATTGGTTGAGTCAGGTTGGACCTATGAAAATTGATTGGGCAAATAGGTGGATTTCTTTTGAGAAAGGTGGAAAAGAGATAAAGTTGCAAGTGCAACCTGAAAAGGCAATAGTACAGATGTGTCAAGCCACTGAATTAGAGAAGGAATTGAAAAATGGGGGGGATATAATCGTAGCTCATATCATGTTAATACAAGGGGAGAAGAAGAAACCAACATCTACCCCTCATGAAATTTCTGAGGTATTGAACCAGTATGTAGATGTATTTGAAGAACCTATTACCTTACCTCCAAAAAGAAGCTTTGACCACAAAATCAACCTATTACCAAATGCCAAACCTGTGAACCTAAGGCCCTATAGATACTCTTATTTTCAAAAGGTGGAAATTGAGAAGATAATAGAAGAGTTACTCAAAACCTCAATCATCAAACCGTCAACCAGTCCCTATGCATCCCCAGCATTGTTGGTTAAAAAGAAGGATGGAAGTTGGAGGTTGTGTGTAGATTATAGACAACTCAATGCTCAGACTATCAAGAATAAATATCCAATACCAATCATAGATGATTTGCTTGATGAGTTAAATGGGGCGCAATTCTTTTCAAAGGTGGATCTCAGATCTGGTTATCATCAGATCAGAATGAACGAAAGGGACGTGGAAAAGACAGCTTTTAGAACTCATGAAGGGCATTATGAATATGTGGTGATGCCTTTTGGTCTAACAAATGCACCGGCCACCTTTCAGGCTGTCATGAACCACTTGTTTAAGCCTTATTTGAGGAAATTTGTGTTGGTCTTTTTTTGATGACATTTTGATTTACAGTTCTGATGTAATCTCACACCAGAAACATGTGCAATTGGTATTGCAAATTTTGAGGGAAAATAGGTTGTATGCAAAAAGAAGTAAGTGTTCTTTTGGAGAGGAAAAGGTAGAGTATTTAGGCCATATAATCTCAAAAGAGGGGGTTGGCACTGATCCACAAAAGATAGAGGCAATGAAAAATTGGCAAATTCCCACAAATGTCAAACAACTCAGGGGGTTTCTAGGTTTAACGGGGTACTACCGAAAATTTGTCAAAGAGTATGGCTTGATAAGTAGACCCTTAACAAACCAGTTAAAGAAAAATGCTTTCAGTTGGAACGATGAAGCAAGTAGGGCATTCCAGACCTTGAAAGATGCAATGTGTGCTGCTCCAGTACTAGCTATGCCAGACTTTACTAAACCTTTTGTAGTAGAAACAGATGCTAGTGACAAGGGCATTGGGGCTGTGTTGATGCAAGAGAGAAGACCCATTGCTTATTTGAGTAAAGCTCTAGGGGTGAAGAACCAAGGGTTATCTACTTATGAGAAAGAGTTTTTGGCTTTATTGACAGCCGTGCAAAAGTGGAGGCATTATTTACAAGGGGGAACATTTATCATAAAAACTGATCACATGTCACTAAAGCATCTTCTTGAGCAAAGGTTGACTCATACACTGCAACATAAGGGGCTATGCAAATTGTTGGGTCTTGACTACTCAGTTCAATACAAGAAGGGCAGTCTAAACTTAGCAGCAGATGCCTTATCTAGAAAGAAAAACATTGACGGAGTAGAAGCCCTAAATGCCATTTCAGAGCTGGTACCAAGTTGGGTGGAAGAGTTGAAGGAGAGTTACAATGATGATGAGTGGGCACAATTGGTGTTACAGCAACATGAATCAGGTACTATCATTGACTCTGATATTACTGTGCACACAGGTATCATTAGAGTAAAGGGTAAGTTGTATGTGGGAAAGAAAGGAGATTGGAGGAACAACATGGTCAAATTGATACATGACTCCAGTCTAGGAGGTCATTCTGGAATTTTGGGTACTTATCAAAGGACAAAGAAGGTGTTTTATTGGCCTGGAATGAAGAGGCATGTTGTAGAAATGGTGAGGCAGTGTGATACTTGTCAACTAAACAAAGGGGAAAATGTTGCTAGTCCTGGTCTGTTAGAACCAGTACAAATTCCTGACGGGGCATGGGAATTGCTGACCATGGATTTCATAGAAGGTCTGCCTAAAAGTGAAGGTAAACAGGTGATTTTAGTGGTGGTAGACAAGTTGACTAAGTATGCTCATTTCATTTCACTAGCCCATCCTTTTAAAGCCCTTGATGTTGCTACTTCTTTTCTAGAATCAGTGTATAAATTGCATGGGTTGCCTAAGGCAATTATCACTGATAGGGATCCAATTTTCACAAGTAATTTTTGGAGGGAATTAATGGGCAAATTGGGCATTAACTTGAGGTATAGCACTGCCTACCATCCACAAACTGATGGGCAGACTGAAAGGGTGAATCAGTGCATAGAAAATTATCTTAGATGCATGGTGTTTCAACAACCAAAAACTTGGAAAAAATGGTTACCACTTGCGGAATTTTGGTACAATACCAACCACCACACTGCTCTAGACACAACTCCATTTGAAGCCTTATATGGTTACCCTCCACCTCAATTACCCATGGGTACACCTCCTAAAAGCTCTAATGAAGCAGTAGATGCAATTTTGCGAGAAAGGCACATCACTTTACAAGGGTTAAGGGAACAGCTAAAAAGAGCACAAGAAAGAATGAAGAAAAATGCTGATAAAAGAAGGACTGAAAGGAGATTTGGCAAAGGAGATTGGGTTTATCTTAAACTACAACCATATAGACAGGTAACTGTTCATAATTCTCACAAGCAACAAAAGCTTAGACCCAAGTACTATGGTCCATTCGAGATACTGAGAAAAATAGGCGGGGTGGCCTATGAATTGAATCTGCCGCAAGGATCACAAGTACATCCGGTGTTCCACGTGTCACAATTGAAGAGAAGTTTAACTAAAGGTACTGCCTTGATGCCAACTCTACCCCTATTGAGTCCTGAGTCTAAGCTGAGGATTGAACCTTTGATGATTTTGGATCGTCGTCTCATTAAAAGGGGAAATGTGGGCATACCTCAAATATTGGTGAGATGGTCAAATTTGACTGATGAAGAGGCGACTTGGGAAGATTATGAAGCTCTCAAGGTTCAATTTCCAAAATTTCTTCTTGAGGACAAGTCGGATTCGAAGAAGGGGGGAATGTCAGAATCGGCAATAGCAATAGCCAATTTGGACTTAACCATTGGGATAGTTGACTCGATCAGTTCGAGTCTGGAGAAGAAGAAAGGTGTTATAGAGTCTGGGCTTATTGGGCCTAGTGAAATTAATATGTTTAAAGAGAAGGAAAAGCCCAAAGTTGGAAGAGAAACAAATGAGATGGATATGAGTATGACTCAAGGGGCCCAACAGGTCAGAAGCATCACCATAGGCGTGAACCATCCAAGCGGGTACTCAGGAAGGGACCACATGTTTTGGCGTTGCTGTCTCACCGTGGAATCGGTAATGGAGGAAGCAGTTTAGAGAGAAAAGGATATAGACAGTAAGCAAGAACTGGAGAGGTTGTTTTGAATAACACCGCCTAACAGTTAGCATTTCAGATATTACTGTGTAGCTATGGCTCTGTCAGCCAATTAGATAATTTCTTATTTTCTTTTATTTTAATTCTTGCAAGGACAATTGATATATAGTAGTAGCTGAGGAGAGAGGGGGCGTGCTTGTAATGAATTCTTTCTAAAAAAAAAACCTATCAAACTTATTTGTCTTCTTCCCAATTTCTTGAGCTTTATTCCTTTTAACCCAATTCCTTTAATTTTTTGCAATTTCGTAATTTGGTTCATTACATTTACTGACTTTTATTATGTCCCGCACACTTATACATCTAATAAGCCAATTGATATGATAGTTTGGTTGTGGAGTACGAGGCGGGGGAAGTTATTTATTTCATATTTAACTGTCAGACGGGAAGCAATTAGGAGTAAAATGTAAGTTAATTCAGAATAAGTTGTTTTACCTTGCAAATTAACTTCCTCCATACTTATTCTGGTTGTAATAAGATCAAATGCGGTATTGGCCTGTGTAGAATGAAATCTGTGTAACTGTGTTGTCTCCCTAAGGACTCAAAACAGGAAAAAAAATAAAAATAGAAATATGTGTTTTCTCTTTTATTCCGGCACAGGTCTCAAGCGGACTCATATTTCAAATAGGCTCCAAACTCGGCTGGGAGTATTCCGGTATGCAAAGAATACTCACTCTCATATATAGAGATTTATTTTTCAATTTCTTATTTCTCTATACAGATTAATTTAACTCATACTTTAAATGTTTAAATAAGATCGATGTAAATTAAAAGAATTAAAAGATGAAGTAAGCAACTTAATTTTTCTTAAATTTAAGCAACAATCAAACATGGGCTAAGACTCTAAGAGAATCATTGAATTATTTTCCTTTATTTTTGCCAATTTATTGTTGTTAGCGTTGTTGTTGGCGTGCGTATGTGTTTAGTTATCTGCAAGAGGCTGTAGGCTGACTAGAAAGCACCTTATTTTAGTCTCTGGATCACGACTTGATGTGAATGTTTGTCTGCCTTCACATTTTGCTCGAAATCTTAATTTCTTGTCCGGATATTAAGACAATACCTACAGATTAAGCCTCCTTAAGACAACCGAACACGACCTTTTTAGTATGGATTAAACTTTAATCCTTTATACTACCTGTGTCGAACAGCCCCAAATGTAACGTATAAAAGAGAAGCTAGTAAGGAACTCAAACAATTAATAAATTTTATTATTTAATTTTACATAACAAATAAAACAACTATATTACATATTATTAAACTTTGAATCAGCTGAAACTGTACGCAACAAAGCAGACAAACAATAAACATATCTTAGATCAACATGATCAGTTTGTGAAACGGCAATCTTTGCGAATCTCACCATCGAGAGCGGTTTTCACACCAATTCTACCAAGCTTCAACATGGAATCAACAAATGCAGTGAAGAAAGCACTCTGATCGGTTGCGAATTTGTCGACTATGCTTGACGACCTCGTGTCTACATACAATACCTCATCTGAGAAGAGGACTCCCTTCTTCTGTTGCAGCATCTTGAAATAATTATTGTCGAAAGTGGTAACACTATTATCAAAGAAGATGAACTGATTCACATTAAGCGCTGCGGGGCATTGACCTTGTAGTTGGTTTGCAAACCCTGGGTCTAAGTATGAGTCGGGTGTCGGATAGAGACGGTTTTGGACATGGAAGCAACTGGTGGCACCAAGTGTATGGGCACCTGGCAACAAGCAAGTTCAAAAAGTTAATTAGTTAATTAACATTGGTATGAAACTTGTAGTCACTACCAATTTTTCAAAAAGAAAACATTGGTATGAAACTTGAAAAAGAGAAAGATAAAAGGGTAGGACACATAAATAATATTAACCTGAAAGTGCAACCAGATCAGTTGGTGTTAGGTTATGGACAGAAAACCTGCTCATGAGCTGATCGAAATTGTCAGATGCTTTAGGCAGATTGACATTGTTTGAAGTTGAAATCTTTCCGTCATACCTCCCGAGCTCCACTTTCCATGTCGGGCCACCGCTCTAACATAAACATATAAAAAAAACAAAGCCTAATTACATACCTATTTCTTGCTATTGATGCCATCCGGAACAATTAGAGAAATTATTACCAGAAAAACAGCATCTCTAGCAGCAAGAGCTAGTATATCAGCACAGGAGACCTTGTTGGTGCACTGTGGATCTGAATCAACTGCAGCCTTTGCAGCCATTATCATCTTGTATCCATCATCTCTGACAAATTGATTATCAAAGTTGTTCTGTTCATCATCTCCGTTTGCATTTTGGATTAAGATCGAAGCATCACAGCCCTACATCATAATAATAAAAAAAAAATGCTATATATGTTATGTAAAATTATTTTTATTAAGCCGGATCAATAATCAACCAGTTTGAAGGGAGTTTAAAAAAACACACACATGTTAGTATTGCATGCAGATTAATTATAGCTTAATTATTGTGTGAGAAAAAAATTACCTGAACAAAACAATCATGGAAAAAGATCTGTAAGGTTGCAGCAGCAGCTATGTTCGACGTTGACATCGTCCCTCTAACAGCGCCTTGAACGAGGCTCTCAAGATTGGGGCAGATGCTAGCGTAGTAGGTTTCATTTAGTGCAGTTGCGCCAGAGTAAAGGATGGCAAGAAAAGAAGCTAACAATAAAAGTCGGAATTTCTTCATGACTCTGTGCTTTTGATGTACAATGCACTAGCTAGTAGGTCTTTAATTATTGAAGTTTCTACTTGGTTTGAGAGAGTGATGGAAGGGAAGAAGCAATTAATGAGCTTATATAGAGTTCAAAGTAGTACGCGTTAGTTGAGAGACAACGAGAGATATAGACTGGAATTTTAGTAGGGAAGCGTGGTCAAGGAACGTATGCGTTGCAAGTAGCCGTACGTAGCACATGTACGTATTTTATTATTGTCCGATTTAATTTGTTAATTTTGTTTGTCTCACATATTTGGATCATATTTTCAACAAAAAATAGCACGTTTTTCCATATTGATCGGTCTTCATAAAAAGTTACATTTTAAAATATAAAACAAAAATGACCATTTAATTACTCTCACAATTTGAAATTATTATAAGTGTTTAAAAGAGTCATTTGGGTTTTTATTCATTTATGATGATTATAAAGATCCATGTATGCTAGTACCGATTTTATTTATAACCATTTTCACAAATAAATAAGATAATATATCAGGAGGAGGGATCGGATTACACCACTATTTTGGTGACATGGTGTGACAATGTCCATTTTTAAAATTTCAAAATCCAAATAGTCGATCCAAACCGTTCAATATGATGAATATATTAAGAGTAACTTGGAAATCAAATTTTACATTTTTATGAATTTTTTTACTATTTATTAAGTATTTAACAAAATCGCTATATTCAGACCGTTGAATTTTTGAACCCCTCTAAATAAACCAAAAAAAAAATTTAGAAAAATGTAAAATTTGATCTGTAAGCACATTTTAACATATCCATCAAGTTGAACGGTTTGGATCGACTGTTTGGACTTTGAAAATGGACGGTGTCATTCCATGTCACCAAAAAATGGTGTCATTTGATCCCTCCTCATATATCAGTTACCCGTTATTTATATTGTTTGTGTGACTGCGTGCTTTAACATTTGTTTTAATGCTAAAAAAATACTTTTTTTTTAGTAATTGGCAGCGGCTGCCAAAATTTTATTAAAAAAAGATAATTATTGGAAATGAAAATAATCTTTTTATAATCAGGGGTGCAGATGCATGTAGAATGAATTGGGGTCAATTGACCTCGTTTTTTTTCTTTGTATTGTTGTATGATTTTATATATAATTTAAAGTAAAATATTATGGATACTGTAAAATTGATCTTCATTTCCAATATTCAAATTTTATATGATTAACTCTCATTCACATTTGATTCTCATAATTTGAAAGTGTGACTCTGCTCTATTTATAATGGATGTACATAATATACTCATTTTAGTGAAGAGAGAAGCAGCAGTAGATGATATTCATATTCTCAAAAGAACATAACAAACAAGTATAAAAATTGGTGGCAGAAATTCAAATTGCGATTTTCTATTCTCTGACAAGAAGATCTTTACAATTTTTACATTTTAGACCCTGATTTTTGTCAATTTCGGTTTTCCTTTTTTTGTGTGTTTTTTATATTTTTTCATGTTCAACTAAGTTGAATAACACTATGTTCTTGTAGATGGTTTCATGTTGAAACATTTTATGATCAATAAAACAAATAAGGACTAGATCCTTATTTTTCATAATATATATATATATATATACTCATTTTAAATAAACGTATTGACTATAACAATATCGAAGTCGAAGATTTATCTTCGCAAATATATTGCATGGAAAAACTGTTAATATATAAAATAAATAAAGGGAAAAAAGTGCCAAGTGGAAAACAACACAAGATAAGAAAACTCTAAATTGGGGATATATCAGTCTAAATTTGGTTTATGCATAATTAATTCAACACATATCGCTACTAATTAAGTACAATTGGAGATAGTTAACATTATTTCCGTACGTAGTACTTCTTTGACCAAATATTTCTTTAGATCGTTTATGATGACTTCTACTACCGCGCTCAACCTACGGTTGCTCGGTTCAATATGACAAACTTAGTACTATTAAGTATATATGTACGATGATATTATTATTATCATATGATATCAATTTTAAAATTTATTGAATAGATTTTAAAGAAGGAATTCAAAATTTTTAAATTAATTTGTTGTATTAGTGATGTACGTATTTATATATAAAATTTATATATCTTTTGAATTATTTTAGTACCAACTTAAGTGGTAAAAAATATTGAAAAATAAATGTATTTCAATTAACTTAGAAATTCCCACATTTGACCACTTAATTCGATACTAAAAAAATTCAAAAATTATAAATGTTGCATGTAAATACACAATTAATAAAATAAACTAGTTTAAATGATTTGAATTCATCGTTTGAAACCTATTTGATAGGTTTTAGAGTTGATATTATATAGGCTAAAACAACACTCATGTTATACTAGCCAGACTCTATGATCATTCTCTTCCATGTAGTGGCGGATATCCTATATCCAAGGGTAGGCAATCGCCTACCCCTGAATTTTGAAATACGATACCAAGTTCGTATATAGTTGGTTTGGATTTAGGTTTTGTCTACCTCTAGATTTAAGTTTTGCCTACTGCTGACTAAGTAAAAGCTGTCGATTAGTGAAATTGGCCGAGTCGTTACAATTTTGGTAGACTTTTATCAATCTATTTTGTAATATACCGACAAGAGAAAGGTGAATAAGAATGATATGATAGTGGAACCACAATAAATTTATTATTTTTTGTGAAAAGAATAGACTAAAATATTTTTTAAAATAATATATTAAAATTTAATGTAATGCATTAAATTATTTTTATTATGTTTAACTATTCAAAATGAGCTGAATTTTAATAAAAGAGTCTTGTGAACTATGCTTCAAAGTAAACTTTCAAAATAACCGAGTTTTCAATTCTTGATTTTAATTCGTGGTTAATTACCGATTCGATCCACTTCCAACAAAAATTATTTAATAATATTTAATAATTTAAATAAAATAATTATAATAATAATAATTTATTTTGCCTATCTCTAATGCAAAACCTAGCTACACCACTACTTCCATGCATGTTTTGTATAAATATTTTCCTTTTGTATATATAAATATACTTGTGTTATACTGTTATGATTACGAAAGAATTGACTATATATATATATTTCTTTTCTTAATAAAATGTGCTTCAAAGCCAGTTTAATTAATTTGAAATGCGACTGACCTGGGGAATGTTAAGAGATTTTTGTAAATAACCGCCGTTGACATGTAAAAAAACAAGCTTAATTAATTTTGTCTGCTAGCGGATTTTTGCATTGAATATTACATGGCAAGCCATCATATCAGTCCAACTGCCTTCTTAAATAATGATTAGTTGCAAATTGCATATCGGAATATTGACAAGTTCAACTTACATTTTCAAGTGACACGCTTCACAGCTGACACAGAAATTCATATCCACGTGTTTACCATTATTCATTGCTACCATCACGAGTTACGACTTTGATAATACCTAACTTGGAAAATCCAAAATCAACAGCACAAGAGACAATTCATGGTGATATTCATATTACAACTTTCCAAGGCTATTCTAGAATTTTTGAACAAAAATTAAGCAGGCCTATAAATCGAACAATTTGACTTTGTTTTTCAGAGTCTTAGCAGGCCTAAATTACACCAAATTGGGCTCAGTTGCTGGACTATCAAGTGGGCCGATGAGATTGGTATAAGTGGCTGGAAACATCTAATTTTATGGCCCTTTTACATAGTCATGGATAAATGTGGTTGAGGGATGTTTAAGTGGGGCCGAAATATTGGCGAGTTTTCCTCCCCTTTTATTTCTTCGTAGGATCCCTAGACTCTGGTTCACAACATGGGTAAATCTCTTATTAAAGTGAAAGAATGGAAGAAATATCTTATTAAAGTGAAAGAACGGAAGAATTCAGAGGAGAGACAACTTTCCAAACAGTGATTTTATATTTCAAATTAAAGGTGACAAAATTCATTAAAAATCAACACTATACAATTCTGCACCTCTCCACCTCCACTCCTCTCCGGTTCTTCTCTTCTGGAGCAGAGAAAACCATCGGACAGAATCGGCCTAAAATGAGCATCTCCCTCCTACAATGATTCTCACCTTCCTTTCTTCCGCCTCCCTTTATCTGAAACACACTCTTAGTGGCATGGAATATATTTTACTGTGCTAAAGTAAAATGAAGGTGGAAGATAAAACATTGGAGATTTACCCAACCTGATTCATCTTTTTGATTCTTACCTTGTTTCTTTATGTGAAATTGTTAAAATATTGGCATAAAGTTGCAGTGCATGTTTGCAAGTTCTTGTTGTTTACTGATCCTTTTAGTTTAATAATTAGGTACCATATTTAATTTAACCTGCCTTGATATTTTGTTTACATGTGTTGTCACTATTAGGAAGATTGATTGGTTGTATAAACTAACAATAAACAATCCAGAAGTAGTTCACCGTATTCCACTGTAAACTATTTTTTCATTTTAATTTTATTATTGGAAAAACCATCATTTGATTCGGTAGCAGAGGTAATGACATCTACATATCATAAAATATATATATGAAATAAAGAAATAATTGAAATTGAAAAAAAAATATATATATAGATGAAATAAATCCATGATTGTATTAATATTAATATTGACGTACGTGCTACAACTTCTGCAATTGGTAATTCTTTATTTATATTCTCAATTTATTATTATTATTTTTTAATTGTTTGTGTTCTTTTGGTCTGTTATAAGGGCATAACTGGGCTACTTCGTCTTGTTGTGACAATTGTACACAGTTAAGTGGTGTTAAAAGATATTACATTTTTATTTTCTCGATTTTCATTGTCAGAAGCATCAGATTTGAGGCACAGAAAAAAAAAAAAAATACAATTATGTGAATTGATTGTGGTGGTCTATCTAGCTAGAAAAACACCAATAACTTATTTGTACACGTACAAACCAAAAAAAAAAAAAAATCCTAATAATTGTTAAAAATGTTTCTTTCAACTCCTTTGAATGTATGTCACGTGGACTGCAAGCACTTATTCTGATTTTTATCCAGTATAAATAGTTAATAAATTTACATTTTGATAGAGTTGACATTTAATTATATTTTATTAATTGCGTTACTAAATTATTTATCATATTTTATGCCATAGTCAGGAGCAACGCATTCATGCGTCCATCTACACCAAAATCCATATCAACCTGGTAATCTCAATTTTTGAATTTAAATGTGTTATATACTAGTACGAACCTTAAAGGAATTCAGTGCATTACAGTTACAGGTTTGAACTGAATTGACACAGATTTTGATTGGACGGTTCGAATTGAAATTCAAACGAATCTTAATTCTCTACACAATACATGCTATTAAATAGAACTCGAACACACTAGTACTGCAGATGTGCTATTGGTGTAAAAATATAAAATGGTTGAATTCTATCGTAGGCCAACTAAATTTTATTATGCATTTTTTTTTTATATTTTTAAGAATCATCTTATCAATGCGTTGTATATCAATTTTTATCCAATTGAGATTTGTTTAGTTATTTATAAAAAAAAAAAACAAATCTTTGTAACCTAATTATTATGTTTTCCAATAAATAGTCATGGTACCAAAAAATACATCATATATCTAAAAAAAAAAACATTTCTCAATTTATACAACAGTATCAAAAATAACAATTATAAGCACTATAAAAATGGATGTGCGTAATTACTCTAATACAAAGAAAGAAAGAAAAAAGAAAGAGGCTAAGAATTTGGAGACCTCATCATGAGGTGACACGAACTTTCCTGAAAGGGGCGTTTTTAGACATTCAAAAGAAAACAAAAGGTCTGCCATCATTCTTTATGCACGCTTCATGTGTGTTCACTGTACTTCCAATAATTAAGCCATCTCAAACATATGCATGGATAAGAACATGACCTTGTTCCTTCGTAGAATATATGCATGGATAAGAACATGACCTTGTTCCTTCGTAGAATATAATAATAATAATAATAATAATAATAATAATAATAATAATAATAATAATAATAATAATAATAATAATAATAATAATAATAATAATAATAATAATAATAATTACGCTATCTCATAACAAAAAATCAAAAGACGATTAAAGAGACTAATCTTCTAAATTAACATGAAAAATCAAAATATGAAGTCTCATTCTCTGGAAAAAATATGGTTCGAGTTTAAAAATTTCGCTTTTAAATATGAGATGAAGATCAAAATTCTCAATTACCAGTGTAGGCACTAAATTCCAAATTTATAATCTTTCATGTAGCGAATTAATTCCTGAAAATAAATCTGTTTTTTGTTTTTGAGAAATAAATCTGTCATATCCCAACAGTTGTTATTTCGAAGGAAATAAATCTGAAATAAATCTGTTGTTATTTCAAAGGAATAACGTACAAGAACCTGTCATATCCCAACAGTTGATTTTCATTGAGATTCACGTATAAAAAGATTCCTTCGTCATGATTAACACATGGAAAAAATTGAATGATTAGAATCGTAATAACAGATTCATGTTATTTCTTTAGAATAACAGCATATATATATTTCCTTAATTCCTTACATAATTCTACTTTTTTAATGGTCCAAATGCTGCAGCTTGGTCAAATTCCATCTCAATAATTTCAGTCAGCCCACCAAAAGAGTACAAAAGGAAAGCAACAGGAAATCCCTCAAATAACACACAGAAACAATCAGGAAGAAGCCTGCCTTAGCTGCCTAGCACTACTAGCACATTGCTAATAGTATCTAATAGAGCAGGATAGATCACGTGTCCTGTCATCCTGTGTGGCACGAGACAAACGAGTTGAATCAATTTGTTGCTGATATCAAGTTCAAATACACTACACTTCAAAAACTATTCTTCTATGTAGCCAGACGATTCTAAAACTTTTAACTTACATATTTAACATAATAGTTAAAACAATTCTAAAAAAATTTATTTTAATTAACAAGTATATTTTTATATAAAAATAATGTTAAACAGTTTGAAATAATTATTTAAATATTAAAAACAAAAATATTAGCCTATAGTACAAACTAATATGCACTATACATAGTACAGTAGTCTCGTTCATATTGCGAAATATGTCTATCTGTTATCCTCTAAAGTATCAAATTAATATTAATCTTTTCATTTGTTTGGGAGTTGAGAAGTGGGGCTCCCTTGAATAACAAAAAAAAAGGGGTCATCTTGTGGGACTCTTCAAGGATCTATATTAACATTATTAGACAATTATTATTTAAATAGGAAATTTCTCGTGAGAAGTAATTAAATTAGTTTAATCTTTTGAAATCAATGATGGAGGGCCCAACACACCCTGCCCGTGTATAGTCCTCATTTATCACAATTTAATCTATCGTATTGGTTACCAAAAATATAAAATAAAATAAAAAAATCTTTCATATTGTTCTTGGTTAATTGAATAGGTGAATTTTTCTCCTTTTTCATATTAAAAATTGATATACGTCAATCAAATTCAGAGGCAAAGGTATATGCATATAATGGAGGTCGATTGACCTCCATTTTTTTTTTTTTTCAAAAACTAGTAATTATCTATGTTTTTTTTATATATATTTTATTGTAAAATGTTATGAAAACCTCAAAATGACCTCATATTTTATATGAAAAGTTCATGTTGTTGACTCCCAATTCTTTAAAAAAAAAAAAATAAAAAAAAAAAATAAAGGTTAGAAGTTCATTCCATTGCTGAAATAGTATAATTACAAAAGCATCATTAGCTAGATGACCGAGGAATTTGAGTCATAGCAAAAGAAAAATTAGTTATTGTATATAGTGTATAATTTATTGTACTCATATGGGAGCACGTTAATGATCACTATTTTATTGTACTCATAAAGCTTGACCATTATATTATAACTTTTCTTTAAGATTCGTGTGTTAGTAAATGAAAGAACTCTAATTGCGGCAACATCTCAAATGCCAAGTGAGGTAACAAAGAGTTGCATTTATTGTTTTGTAACTAAGATTATGTTCTATATTGTCACAGAATTATACAGGATGAGAATTTATAGATATAGAAATCCACAAATTTTAATTATGAAAACTCATACTAATGAATATGTACTTAAATAATATAATTATGAAAATGTATTGATATTAATGTTTAATTGTATTATGATAATATTGTGAGAAGTATTGATGTGAGAACAATTTTATGAGAAAGAGACGCGGAGTAAAAAAAATATACAACAAATAAAAATATATTTTATGAAGTAATGTTATTTATTTAATTAAATAACAAGAAAAATGATTAATCTAAAGACTTCTACAATTAAAAAAAAGAATTAAGTCAATTAACATTGAATTAAGTAGAATCAAAATTAAATAGAAGTGCATAAAATATTATATATAGTATTTTTCAATTGAATAAAAAATTAAGTGTTGAAAGCATATATCAATTATACAATGAATAAAATTATTGCTGCTCATCCTCAAAGAGCTGGCTTCCATTCTAGCAATTACTGTTGTCTTAAAGTTCATGGCCAACAAGGATTTTTCCACTTGAATTGTATTATATGCTCCAAGTTGTCTTTGTGCGCTGATTTGAAGAAAGATACATGCACAGACAAAGAGAGACCGAAGCGCAACGGGCATTAGAAAAATAATTCACTAATTATGTACAGGTTCAATGTAATCGTGTATACGAAAGACGGTTTATAAATTATTTTAATGTATTATTTTTTCATTATTTATTGGTAATTGACTTTATACTGAATTAATTCAAAAATTTATAAATTTTGCATATAAACATATTATTTGTTAAGTAGATCTGTTTAACAGTTTAAATTCGTTATTTAAAATTAAGCTTGTCATGAAACTAAATAAGTTTAAGAACTTTTTAATTCTATTTATGTTTGTTATCTAAATAATTGTTTTGACGTTGAAAATGTATAAAAATATATTTAACCGGTCAAATTGAAGTAGTGTGCGATATCTCAACTCATTTTTTTTTATAATGAATGTGGGGTGAAGATTTTGACTAAGTAGTTTCTAATTGAACACAAGAACAATAGAGTCAAAACAATGTTTTGTATAACTTGTACATTGTATAAAGCAAAATTGATCTGTCAAAATGTTTACCCTGAATGTGCTATGCCTATCGATAATAATATTGGTAATGATATCTCAGCTCCCTTTAGTGATCTGCATTACTTTCAAAAAGAAACTTCCATGTCTTTATTTTTTTTTTCCAATTAATTACATAGGAATAAATGCAACATGTTAGGATCTTTTAGGCAATATCGATCATTACTCATCATGAGAATTCAATCCATTAGACAATAGTTTTTCATATTAATTTGGTGAATATCACAGTAAAACAGTCCATGAAAATTATAGAAAGAAAGAAAAAAAAACGTTGAGATTAGAGAGAGCATCAATGTTGACAAAAAAAATAGAGGTCGGAATAAATTAGGGTCTAAGAGCATCTACATTCCAGCAACTAAAATGAGTTTTTGAATTATAAACTGTCATTTCAAATTAAATTTTTTAATAATAGTAGAGATGTAGATGTTCTAAGTCAATTTTTTCTCTCTTGTGATATTAGATTTAGAAATGAGAAAAGATCAACATATATTAGCTCAAATGCGAATGAGATAAAGACCCAACAACAACAGATCAAAAAATCTCATCATCCCACTTTTCCCAATATTTCTCAGGAACAAATCCTTCCGAACATTATTATTCGGCCTTTACTGCGGCAATTAAGTTTAAGAATCTTCTTAAAATAAATTTAATTCTAAATCCTGATTTAAGAATTGAAGTACAATCAAATAGTTACTGTACGTCTGTACCAAATCGGCAGGTGGCTCTTACGCCTTGTAATATATACTATACTGGAATTAAATCTGCTAGAAAAGAAGCACCATTCTATTCTTTTATCCGGATCGTTTTAAAACGATCAACCAATAGCCAATAGGCATTTTCATATCTAATAATTATCACACGAGTAATTAAAAGAATACACCTGCAGGTAGACACCTCGCCGTACGGTACAGCAGTGGATAAGTAGAGGGCGTTTAGTTGACGCCAGAGATAATTAATTCTATGAAATATTATAATTCTAGAATATAATAACAAATATATCATTCATGATAAGATGCCGTACGTTATCATATTTGATTTTGAATAGCTATGAACTTTCACTATTTGAAATATATATGATTAATGATAGCTTTTTATTTAAAAAAAAAAAAATATATATATATATATATAGAGAGAGAGAGAGATGGGCTATGGTGCATTGCAATGCATAGGCCATGGTGTGCATTGGACTATAAATCACCGGTTCATAGTCCAAATGACCGATCCAAACCGTTCATCTTGTTCTCCATATTAATATGTGCTTGGAGACCAAATTTTACATTTTTTGGAATTTTTTTACTATTTATTAAGCCACTTTGAAAATCGCTGATCCAACGGTGACTGTTTGGAACAGTAAAATCAGAAGCCACCATTAGATCAGCGATTTTCAAAGTGGCTTAATAAATAGTAAAAAAATTCCAAAAAATGTAAAATTTGGTCTCCAAGCACATATTAATATGGAGAACAAGATGAACGGTTTGGATCGGTCATTTGGACTTTGAACCGGTGATTTATGGTCCAATGCACACCATGACCTATGCATTGCAATGCACCATAGCCCATCTCTCTCTCTATATATATATATTAGAAAAAAAATCACCCTTATCATAAGCAGCGTAGTAATTAATAACCATCAAGTATAGAATCGTAATTATAAGGCATTTACAAATTTCAAATATCATATCCATTTCCTTACTATTTTTGTCAAACGCAACAATGAAAAAAATGACGCTGAGATGATAGATAGTTGCCTTCTAAAAAAGCGACCTAAACAATCCTCTATTTCCCCTATCCGGCACCATGGACCACTGACCAAAAGCCTGCTGGGCGCAGCCTGACTTTTGGCCATAACCATTTGGCCATAACCATCTTGATCTATTATTCTTGTCACATTCCGGATCCCGATTTTTTTATTTATATCTTAAAAAATAAATAAAATTATAAAAAATAACCAAACCGTTAATGAAATTTGAAAGCTACTCAAACCGGATAAATTTTTCCCGGTTTCTAATTTTTTTTTTCCGAAATTAGGCCTTAATCCGGAAAAAATATTTTCGGTTTCTAATGTTGAAATCGGAAAAAATTTATTCAGTTTTTACTCGTGCCGCCTCCTTATGATTTTGTTCCAATGCTGATGCTAATCGGTACGAACTTTCTATCCGTGAATATTTTATTTTAGCCATTCACGTGACCACAAATAATATATAGTGATTTGGTGATTACAAACAACAATTAATAATTTATTTACATTAAGTCTTCATTTCTAATTCTATCGTATCACAGCTAGAGGTGCTATCGGATCGGATCGGGTCCGGATACTATTATATTTGAACTCGTATCTTAAAAGTGTTCGGGTCCGAATTTCGATCAATATACTTACTTGTTTCAAATCGGGTCGGGTCGGGTCCGGATCCGAATATCTATCTACCCGAAGATATTTCGGGTCCAGTCTTTCGGTTCTGAGTAGATAGATACCCATAACTTGTTTGTAGATTATCGGGTCCGGTTCGAATACTGGGCGGTTCCAGATCCGGAGCGGGTATATGTCACAACTCCAAAGCATTTGAAAAATCATTTACATTTAAATATAGTAATTTCTTAAATATCTCATATCATAAATCATTATAATATAAATTAAAAACTACTGCAAAATAAAAATTATACTATTGATCTTGTTCATAAATAATAAAATATATCATGCTACATAACACAATAAAAATAATAATTGTATGGTTGAAAAAGAGATATAATTTTTAGAAAGTAAAATATTGGAGATGACGATTTCATTTTCTATGGTTCAAAAAATCTATGAATGAAATACTAATAATTTGTAGAAAGGATATATCAATGAAAGCAATTAATTTTCATTATTATGTAGAGGATATTAAGGCAAATATTGAAGGATGTATTCATAGCAATAAATTTTATTTAAAAAATTAATGCAGTTGTTACGAAAGGAATAAATTTGACATCCATTTATGTGTATAAATATAGCGAATATGTGACTGCAATATATTTTCTCACGTTAAAGTTGTGAAAAAGTACTGGGCTCACCACAGCTTATGCAAAAATTAATATGCAAAGTTGTATTTTTATATATTAATAGTTATTAATATATGTTTTATCGGGTATTTATATGAGTATCGGGTCAGGTTCGGTTATAGATCGGATAATTAAATAAAACCCATATCTTATCCATTACAGTATCAGTTCCGGTTCGGATCCGGATTGGATATTAAATCATTAATTTTCTAACCGTACCCATAATTTAACTATTTATATTTTTTAAACCATACCATATCCAAATTAATCGAATCCAGGTCAGTTCTAAATCGGATCCGGTTCAGTTCCGAATCAGATCCGAATAATCGGGTAAAAGTAGCACCTCTAATCATAGCATCATCTATAACAGGGATATTTAATCCTACATCTCTTAAAAAAGACTGTCGAACAATTCCAAAATAAGTAAAAGTTTCTTCTTTTTACACTTTAATCTGTCTCTATGTGAAATAGATTACTTTCTGTATATTAAAAAAGATATACTTTTTTTTCATGAATCGGAAAAAGAAAATCTAATTTCACTCTTTCACCATTTTAAACTTTTTGTCAGATATGATTGGAATGATGTGAATTCTTCAAGATATATGAGTTGAAAAGAAAATTGATAAAACCATGAGGAGGCAGCACAAGTAGAAACCGGATAAATTTTTTTGGTTTCAACATTAGAAATCGGAAATATTTTTTCTGGATCAAGGCCTAAGTTCGGAATTTTTTTTTCAGTTTCTAATGTTGAAACCGGAAAAAAATTATCTAATTTGGATAATTTTTCAAATTTCAACACCGGTTTGATTATTTTTTAGATATAAATAAAAAAATCGGAACTTCTTCTCGTGCTGCTTTCCACTATATTTAATAACAAAATATTCACATTATATTAAAAATAGTCGAAAGCAGCAGGAGAAGAAGTTCCAATTTTTTTATTTATATCCAAAAAATAATCAAACCGGTGTTGAAATTTGCTGCTTTCGACTATTTGACTATTTAAATAACAATCCTCTTCTCTTGCTGTTGAATATTTTGTTATTAAATTTTTTTAAAATTCAAATAGTCAATTTAAATTTCTCAACGTGATCTTCATATTGAAATTTGCTTGGAGACCAAATTTTACATTTTTTTTTGAAATATTTTTTTTTTTAGAATTTTTAAAAATCAGTGTTTTTTCTAATTTTTTATTATTATTTTATTTAATGAAAAGCTGCGATTTTCAAAGATTCTAAAAAAATAGTAAAAGGTTTCCAAGAAAATTAAATTTGGTCACCAAACTCATCTCAATATGAAGATCATGTTGAGAAGTTCGGATCGATTGTTTGAATTTTAAAAATAGAGTCCTCTTTACTTTTCAAAACATGATAGTTATCTTTTTTATTTTTTATTCTTTCACTGTAATTTTTGTAACTATCACGAAAGAATGAAACTCGTTGCAAGAACAAAATATTTATTCAACTCACGGTCTATATACTGCTCACCGTACTAAATCAACAAAAAATATTTACTTCAACTCCCGGCATAAATTAGATTGGACTCATGCTGACACACGTAAAAGCTGTTTGGTAGTGAGATTGGGATTATATTTTTAAGTAGGGCTAAAAGATTGGTATCCGGTAGAATTTCTACCGTAGAAATAATATTTCTACCGAATTCAGATATTTCTTCAATCGGTAGAAGTAAAGAATATATAGTCCAATCTAAGAGATTGGGATTATATTCCTCTTATCTCGAGGAGACTTAATTCAAAAGAAATAATATTTTTAAGAATTCAGATAAGAGGAGCTTAAATTTAAGAATTCGAGGAAAATAAGTAAAAAACAATTCTTACTAATGAAGTAGATTTTGTTTAATCCGATTAAGCTCTAAAAAAATTAAAGACTAAAAAATGTTAAGAAAGGATTGCTGCACAGCAACCTAGAGTTTAATTTTTGCCTAACTCAGACTTGTTCACAGTGGGTGTGTTTGGATCTTTGAAAATAGTATGTAGTTAGCATTGTTTTTGAATTAGTGATTATATATTCTTTTTATTTTATTTTTGGATCACTCTAAGAATAGAGCTATTTTTGAAATTAGCATTATTCTTGCTAACTAATTCAAACGATAAAATAGCGCTAATATTAGATTAATGCTATTCTTACTATTCTTATTAGTTTTTAACGAGTCTAGTTGTCTACTGTAACATTACCTAGCTTGTTCACAGTCTACTGTGAGTCTATGACTTGGGGTGGGCCCCTTAATAATGCCAATTAACGCCAAATGACAAACGGGAACCACCCCACTCGCTTTGCTTTCGGCTCTTTAATTACAATATGCTTTTCTCTCCGATCGATAAGATTATTATATTGTTGGTTCCGTTTACAAATCAAATCATTATTCATTAGAACAACAACACATAAACAGGATGCTAGAGTTTGGGAACCCATTGTGCTCTAGCAAAATGGAACCACCTGTGAAAGAAGCAATGGCGATAGACATAGATCCAGTTCCACCATTAGAGGTTTCTTTAAAGAAAAAGCTTGAGCAAACCCTCAGATGGGAATCCTTTGAGCCATTCATCCTCTCTCGAGTTCCTCAGATGGTGCGTGAGAACCACAAGGACCTCTACGAGCCGCGAGTCGTGTCGATCGGACCATACCACCGTGGCAAAGAAAGCCTCAGCGCAATGGAAAGGCACAAGCCACTCTGTCTCGTCGACTTCCTTGAGAGAAACCCCAAAGTCGGATTGGAGGTGTACGTCGAAAAAATCAGAGAATTAGAGGAACGAGCACGTCGGTGCTACAGCGAGACCATAAATATGAATAAAGATGAGTTTGTCGAGATGCTATTGCTCGACGGTTCCTTCCTCATAGAGTTTTTCTTCAAGGTACGTGCTCGGGAGCCACATGCTCTGCTTGACGTTGGCTGGGGAACAAAAACTATAATCGGCGATTTGCTATTGTACGAAAACCAGATACCGTTCTTTGTTGTTGAGACTCTTTATTCTCTTGCCACTTGTTATGACGGTGGTCGAGAATCCCTTCTCTTTCTCCTTCAGCCCTCCTCGATCGCACCTGACTTGGAAGCAAAAGGGAAGATTTTTCACTTGCTCCACCTTTATTACAATTGGTTCATACCCGGCCGGATATCAATGTCAAGGCGCAGCAATGGTAGCACCTCGTCAAAATCTCCGCGGTCAATGCGGATTATTTCATGGCTGGAATCAATAAGCCGGTCCAATAACAAAAAGTACACACCTATGCAGTCCATCCCTTGTGCCACCCAGCTTCACGAGGCTGGCGTCCGTTTCCGGCGGAAGGAATCTCCTTCGGATATATTTGACATAACTTTTGAGAATGGTGTGATGGAGATACCGACTCTCCTGATTGACTCGGTCCGGAGAGTGTTCTACCTAAACCTAGCGGCTTTCGAGCGGAGCTGCAGTACAATAGAGTACGATCTGATGAGCTATGCAGCACTAATGGATTCGCTCATCAACTCCAACAAGGATGTGGTCCTTCTCCAGCGTTGCGGCATAATCAATAATATGTTGCTTAATGAAGATGACCTTGCAGTTTTCTTCAACCAGCTCGGCGACTGGAGCATACTCGACTCCAACGAGCATTACTTCGCCTCCTTGTTCTCTGATGTGCAGCGATACTGCGACTCGCGGTGGCATAAGTATCGTGCCAAATTGATGCATGACTATTTCAACAATCCATGGTCAGTATTGTCTGTTATTGCTGCCATAGTTTTGCTAGTGCTTTCGGCGATACAAGCTATATACTCGATGTACCCCGCCATACATCACAGCTAATTTTGGGTTTTATTTTCTTGTTCTCTTCTCTCTCTGTCTCTTTTTCAATTTACTTATCAAATAATAATGTATGTCTGGATGATTGTGTAATATTTAGTTTTCTTTTTTTTAATTTAGGTAAGTAAATGATATATCCATCATTCTTCTCTTAATTTGGGGAGGAATAAAATACGATTGCCGTGTTTAAGGAACTTAATTTCATCACTGACTATTTGATTCCCTTAACAGAGAGAACATATTCAAAATTTCAAATCATAAATTGTAGTGATAATCGATGTCTCTTGTGGGACCACGGCTGAGTCAGAGCGTCGGGACTTCTTGGAATTGAATATTAAGCATACTATTGTCCCAGTTAATGTGGGAAAAATGGCAAAGTGAAGCCAGCTCTGTTGCGGAACTACACGACATGTGTTACTGTTTCGTATCGTGACTCGCGTGCCGTGACCACTCCTTAACATTTTGATCATGGTACGACACGGCATGATACGTAATCACGCGAGTGACATGTAATTAGAACTGTTAGGTCTTAATCAAATGATGAATCTTGAAAAAACTAACTTAAATTATAAAAAAAATAGTTAAACGTGAGAAACGTGACTAGTTATGTTTAGACACGGCGTGACTCGCGTGCCGTGATCATCCCTTGACATTTTGGTCACAGTATAGCACGGCACAGCACAAGTTACTGTTCACTTGATCATGGCATGAGACTAAAGTCACAACGTGTTAGTCATGACATAAGACGGCACGGCATATTTTTTTCCACTCTATCGCCAGTCTATTGAATGCTGTTGTGTAGTCAAGATAGGATATAGACACCTACTGATCTAGACATCATCCCTCTGTAGGAGGAAGCACCTGTCACTGGGCCACACTACCTGGTATCCTATTACGGTATTACCAGTGTGTTCCAAATGGCCTTGTTCTTCTCCTGAGTTGAGACTGATTTCTTGCCACCAACATTTGGAGATGTTGTAGTCTTCCTACACTTCTATTGAAGACTCTGAGATTTTACTGTTACGCTAGGTTTTTTATCCTGAGGAATATACGTTAGTTGTTGTTTAGACTTTAACTGTGCTAATTACCCTTTTTGTAATAAGGGGCTTAGACAATTCTGGGAGTATTTTTTGTATCTGGTTTTATAACAGGTTTTTGGGTTTGCAGGCTTGCAGCAAATACCGTACCGGTTATAGTAAGTAGCTTACATTACATTACAACATGGGGACGGGTAAACGGTTTCTGTCGGCCTTGCGCCTTGAGGAATCACCATATTGATGAACTGGGCTTTTGTGATCTTAGCGATTTAGCTAGCTCTACTACTGAGAGGGAATGTAACTAAAAATATTTGATGTTTAATGCAAATGACTTTAATCTTGTTTCAAATAAAATGTAAGATAGGGTATAGTAGTTAAAAATTGCATTTGATTGTTTTAAAAAACCAACGGTTGAATCGGATGATTCACCAATTCAACTAATAAATCGTCTATTCGGATATTAATATCTGATCTGATTTTGATAACTTTTCTTTTAATCAATATTATCATAACTGAATCAGACATTGATCAGGTAAAACTTTGGATCAACAGTTATTGATCGAATCAGTGAGTCAATTTGTCCACAGCTGATTTTTTTTTTTTAAATTGTAGAACGCGATATTTAACTTATTTCTTATCTTACGGAAATGTCAATTACATTAACATTTCAGTGCGGAAAGCTTAATTTGAGCAAAATTCATAACACAAGTAATTCAAACAATAACGTTTAGATAATTTTGTTTTCAATTAAGATTGGTCCATTGCGATGCTCAGAGATCAGCTGCATCTCCCCACTGATTTTATTTCATCTCGTTCAATTATTAAATATATATATAGGTTTTGGCTAATATGCTATGGGTAGCTAAGAGGCCTCCATGCTATGGCTCGGATTTCAATTTTTAAAAATCTTAACGGTCGATCCGAACCGTTCATCTTGTTTTCCATATTAATATGTGCTTGGAGACCAAATTTTACATTTTTCTGAATTTTTTTACTATTTATTAAGCCACTTTGAAAACCGCTGATCCAACGGTAGTTTCTGGTTTTACTGTTGGGTTAAGCCACCGTTGGATTAGGGGTTTTCAAAGTGGCTTAATAAATAATAAAAAAAATTCAGAAAAATGTAAAATTTGGTCTCCAAGCACATATTAGTATGGAGAACAAGATGAACGGTTCGGATCGACCGTTAGGATTTTGAAAACTCGAAATCCGAGCCGTAGCATGGAGGCTTCTTAGCTACCCATAGCACCGTAGCCACGTCCTGTCCTATATATATATATATATATATAGAATTGGGCTATGGTGCATTGGACCATAAATCTAAAATTCATAATTCAAATGGACAATCGAAACCGTTTATCTTGTTCTCCATATTAATATGTACTTGGAAACCAAATTTTATATTTTTCTGATTTTTTTTACTATTTATTAAGTATTTTACAAAATTGTTGATCCAATGGTGGCTGATGATTTTACTGTTTTGTTAAGCCACCGTTGGATTAACAATTTTGTAAAATACTTAATAAATAGTAAAAAAATTCAGAAAAATATAAAATTTGGTCTCCAAGCACATATTAATATGGAGAACAAGATGAACGGTTTGGATCGGCTATTTGGATTTTGAATTTTAGATTTATGGTTCAATGCACAAACCCCTCCATGCATTGCAATGCACCATAACCCAACACACACTCTCTCTCTATATATATATATTCATAGTATAACTTTAAGAAAGCTGACATGTGATGCAAAATTCAGACGCTAACACCTGAGCTAATATTAATTAATTATTTATTTGAACTAAACAATACATTATTGTCAGAAAATAAGGTGATGATATATTTTTTTTGAAACATAGAATATTTTCATTTATATAATTGAGAAAAAGATAATAATAATGAATAAGGAAGAAACAAGAAAATAAATTCGTTGATAGAATTTTTTTTTTTATCAATATCAATATCCAATAAACTAAAAAAAAAAAATTATCCACATCTGTTTTATCTAATACGATACGGGTAAGATAAAAAGGTAAACGGTTGTCATTGACACCCCTGCTTCTCCACGTGAAAATATCCGGTTTGTCGCATTACTCTTGACTTTGACTTGGTCAAATGTATAGACTATAGAGAAATAAAGCAAAGAGTAGATGGACGATCCGGATCAATGACAATCATTCCTTCTCAACCAAATCAAGCAATAATCTAAACAAACTGTGGGTCCAACCCGTGCAAGGCATCCAGTGCAGTATATATCTCCAACTCGGATACGCATCTGCCATTATTATCGTGCATAAACAGTGTTTTTTGAAATTCAGTTATTAAATTATTTTGAGATGTATGTACAAAAAATTTTTGAAAAAAAAGTTGCTTTAAGATTCGTTTTAAGAAAAAATTATACAGTTAGATTCAGAAAAACATAAATAATAAACTTACTGTTTATGAAAAGAGAATAATAAAGAATTTGATTTCTCAACTCTCCAGACATTCCTTGTGAAACAGGAATAGAACTGGAATGTTCAAAACTGGAGGAAAGGCGAAGACAAGAAAATCTAAGCTATAAAGAGAGCTCGATTACACTGACTCTGTTGAATATCTTAAATTCTTGTCAATCATTCAACTAAGCATTATGTATATAATATTAAAATCTTTAGCTCGTTGTCAATCATTAGAGTATTAACAATACCCTTAACGGGTATACCCGTCCGTACCCGCCACTTGGGGTACCCGTACCTGAGCCCGGGTTTGGGTTGGGTACTCGGATATGCAGGTATGGGCAAAAATGAGGCCGGACCCAATTTTTTGGATCAATACCCGATCATACCTTACCCAAATTTATCTGTATCTGACTATACCCGTACCCTAGTACCCGATACCTGAGTACTGTTCATTCGAATTCAAAATTCAGTTTTTCCCTCTCACCCAATGCCATGATTTAATTTCTTTTTTTTGTTTCTGTTTTTTTTTTGTTTTTTTTGTTTCTGTTTTTTAGATTTATTTTTGTAAATGTTAGATTTATTTTGAATATGTTAGATTTAATTTCTGTTTTTTAGATTTATTTTGAATATGTTAGATTTATTTTTAAAAATGTTAAAATTATTTTGAATATGTTAGATTTATTTTTAAAAATGTTAAAATTATTTTGAATAGGTTAGATTTATTTTTGAAAATGTTAGATTTATTTTGAATAGGTTAGATTTAATTTTTGTTTTTTAAATAAATCTAATATTTTCAAAAATAAATCTAACCTATTCAAAATAAATCTAACATTTACAAAAATAAATCTAAAAAACAGAAATAAAAAAATAGAAACAAAAAAACAGAAATTAAAAAACAGAAATTAAATCTAACCTATTCAAAATAAATCTAACATTTTCAAAAATAAATCTAACCTATTCAAAATAAATCTAACATTTACAAAAATAAATCTAAAAAACAGAAATTAAAAAACAGAAATAAAAAAACAGAAATAAAAAAACAGAAACAAAAAAACAGCAAAAAACAGCACAAAAAAAAACAGCAAAAAAAAACAGCAAAAAAAAAACCAACAAAAAAAATCAGAAAAAGACAGAAAAAAAAAAATATATATCCGTACCCACCCTACCCGTCAAGGATATACGGATACGGGTATAGAACAGGTAGGATATGAATTTTGAAAAATATACCCAAGATACCCTTATCCGTATATCCTTGTACCCGATTATACCCGTATTCGAGACGTACCCGTACCCGACTCGGGTATACCCGGGATACCCGTACCCGCCGAGTATAAATACACTATCAATCATTCAACTATAATACCTGAAAATCTTTTCTTTACAGCGTAGTTCAAAAGGAAGAACTAGAGACCCATGTGCTATATTATTATATTACAGTACAACTAGACAGTCTAAACTACAAAGATTATAATTTACAGAATATGGCGACAAGCCGACAATTAACACCCTTGACATTGATTTCAAAGAAATCCGGACGCAGTGACTCACCAGTGGTCCCACCAAAAGAGACATCATACGATTAAAATTTATGATTTGCATATGACTCAGTCTCACTAGCAATCCCCACTTTATTAATTAACACTGTGAGGTAGATTTTAATATTAAAATTTATTCTTTTGTTGTTTTTGGCTACATTTGATATATTATTTAGTACGAATAAAAATGTGAATTTCTATGATTTTATATAACAAATAATCAAATATGAAATTATCAACTTTTGAGAAGACAATACATAATATTCAATATATTGAGATAATACATGAAATTCCCTTGTCTTTTTATTCATTCCCAAATAGACGGAATACATCATTTACTTTACTATATGTTACACAAACATCCAGACATTACTTATTATTTGATAAGTAATTTTAAGAAGAGGGAAAAAAAAAGGAGCAGAGAACTACGCAATATTAGTGATGTACGACGGGATACATGGCGTATATAGCTTGTATCGCTGAAAAAACTAGCAAAACAATGGCAGCAATCACAGACAATGCCGACCAAGGATTATTGAAGTAATCGTGCATCAATTTGGCGCGATACTTGGGCCACCGCGAGTCACAATACCGCTGCACCTGAGAAAACAATTCAGCAAAGTAATGCTTGTCAGATTCAAGCATGCTCCAGTCACCGAGCTGGTTGAAGAAAACCGCAAGCTCATCCTCGTTAAGCAACATATTATTAATGATGCCGCAACGCTGTAGAAGGACCACATCCTTGTTGGTGTTGATCAGCGAATCCATCAGCGCCACATAGCTCATCAGATCGTATTCCATCCTACTACAGCTCCGCTCAAAAGCCGCCAGGTTTAGGTAGAACACTTTCCGGACCGAATCAATCAGGAGTGTCGGTATCTCCATCACACCGTTCTGAAAGGTTATGTCAAATTGATCGGATGGTGATTCTTTCTGCTTGAAGGTGACCCCTGCCTCGCGAAGCTGCGTGGCGCAAGGGATGCACCGCGTAGGGGTGCACAGTTTTTTGTTTGACCGGCTTCTTGACCCCAGCCAGGAATTAATAATCCACCTTGATCGCGGAGATTCTAACGATTTTGAAGACGAAGGGGTACTGCTACCATTGCTGCGTCTCGATGAAGATATTCTAGCGGGTATGAACCACTTGTAATAGAGATGGAGCAAGTGATAAATCTTCCCTTTTGCTGGTAAATCAGGATCGATTGAAGAGGGATGAAGAAGAGAGAGAAGCGATTCTCGGTCGCCGTCGTGGCAAGTGACGATATAATAAAGCGTCTCGACTACAAAGAACGGTATCTGGTTTTCAAACAAGAGCAAATCGCCGATTATAGTTTTCGTTCCCCAGCCGACATCAAGCAAGGTGTGCGGTTCATGTGCGCGTACCTTGAAGAAGAACTCTAAAAGGAAGCAACCGTCGAGCAATAGCATCTCGACGAACTCATCTTTACTCAGATTTATCGTTTCGCTGTAGCACCGCCGCGCTTGTTCCTCTAATTCTCTGATTTTTTCAACATACACCTCCAATCCGACTTTGGTGTTCCTCTCGAGGAAATCGATGAGACAGCGTGGTTTGTGTGCTTCCATGGCACTGAGACTTGTTTTGTTACGGTGGTACGGTCCAATGGAGACGACTCGTGGTTCGTAGAGGTCCTTGTGGCTCTCGCGCACGATTTGAGGTACTCGAGAGAGGATGAATGATTCAAAGAATTCCCATCCGAGGGTTTGCTCAAGTTTTTTCTTCAGAGAAACCTCTAATGGCTGAACTGGAGGGGGATCTATGTCTATCGCCACTGCTTCCTTCACTGCTGCTTCCATTTTGCTAGAACACAAGGGGTGGTGGTTCATAGACTCTGGCACGAGCATCCTGTGTGGTGGTGGTTCTAGTTCTAGCATCTTTCTACTTATTTGATTTGATTTTTAACGGAAAGAACAATATAAATAATTTTATATTGGGAGAAAAAGCAGCATATTGTAAAGTAGAGTAGTAAAGCTAGTGGTTTCTAGCGTAAGAATCATTAAGAGGACCCGACATTGAAATAGAAATTTTACATCAATGTAGTTCTTTTATGTAGTATATATCTAGAAGATTGATACTTTTATTTTTACAATCTCGTGTCAAATTTATGATTGAGCTTAAGAACGTTAAATTCACATCATTAAATTTACAATTTAATTATGTGGTAACACTTTTCTAAGAGATATACAGACACTGAATTTCTGATAGAGATATGCATACAATTATTTAGTTTAACAATGAACTAGTCTTCAAAGGCTGAATCAAATTTTTTTATAATAAAAGGTCACAGCTTGCAAATTTAATAAATAATGGACCTTGAATCAGTTTCGATCAAATATGCATACAATTATTTAGTTTAATAGAATTATTATTCAGATTATTAATTAAAAAAAAAGTTACTTGAATAATTTATTATTTTCAGCCTAGAATTAATGGCATACCGCGTGATAATTAGTAGTCACACGAGTATCTGTCCAAATACTCGTATGATAATTATAGTATATAAAAATAAGAATCTGGACGATTCACGATTGTCATTCTTACATCAAAATTTGCGAGAATAATAATAATAATATTTGTATGGATAAAGTGTACAACCGAATTTAATATTATATCATTGGAGGACCGTCCTCTGTAAACAAAAACATAAATTAGTATAGTTACTCTAGTATATTATAAAATATGGCTTGCAAGAATTTAATATCTTCAACAGAATCAGTTGTAAACTTCTAATGGAGCTCTCTTCAGATTTTTCTTATGTATTAGCCTCTTCTCCATTTTTAATTCTCCAGTTGTCCTCCTGCTTCCCAACAAAAGCCTTGGAGATATCCTGTACTGGATGCCTTGCCCCGGTTGGGCCCCACAGTTTGTGGAGATTGTTGCTTAATTGCTTTGGTTGACAAGCTAAGGAATGACTGATCCAGGGCCAGCCCATGTACTCTTTCCTTCATTTATCTATACATTTGACTAAGTCAAAGTAGGGTGTAACAACGCCATTCCTGAATTTGGTATTTTGTCTATTGTTTTTCTATTTTTAGAAAAAGAAAAATATCATTTTAAAGAATAACGGAAAAGTTTTTCATGACATGAAATGAACAGCACTAAATAAGATCGCATGTCATATTTGTTGTGACGGAGCATTTTTCTTTTACTGCTTTTGTGCAAAAATAATGCTTTTCAACTCTAAAAGCATCTGTGGATAAAAAGTTTGCGTCAAAAATTGATATAGACCTCTCACATATGACAAGATGTTAACGACTATTTTTGAAAGCTAAGAGAATCTGTTAAACCTGCACAGCAGCCGTGTTGAATTTTCTAACCAGCTTTTAGGCTTTTACTTTTGAATGAAGTAAGAATAGCACAAATTCAAATATAATACTATTTTTTTTAGTTATGCGATGTTTGAATAAAATAAAAATAACATTAATTCACTATTTTTTATTTGTCTTACATAAGTTAGCTCATTATTTTACTAATCTAATAAAAAGTTAAATTAGCTACTATTTTCAAAACTTAAGATTAACTCTATTATTACTTTATTTCTTGTTTCATCCAAACATATCCTAATTAGTAAACAATGGCTGGGTGATCGATGCAGAGCAACCCTAGGATCATGGTTCCTCCACCATAGACTAGACTTCAAGTCTCCGAGCCAGTGCCGTAAAAAATAGTTGTTTAAGTTGATTAATCACCAATTAATTTGTTAGTGGTGATTAATTGTTACAGATTTTTTCAACTAATTAACTAATTATTTTCATTTATAGTTAATTATTTTCAATTAATTATTTGACGATATCATGTTTATCCGACGAACAGAAACTATAATTTACAACACTGCTCCAAACATTACCTCGGCATGCATCATTTTGGATATAACCCTATACTCATGGCATGTAAATACGTAATTCCATTTAGTAAATAATAATGGCACGTAAATACGTAATTCCATTTCATTTTTAGCATTATTTTGGATATAAACCCTATAACTTCATAATATCATTACTTTCGTCCAATGATATCAGACTAAATTTGGTAATTACTTTCGTCTGCAAGTATGCTGATTTTAACACAATTTTTTTTTATTAACACAACAATTTTAAATTTTTATTTGTATAGACAACTTTGTCCCTCTTTTATTATTGCTATAGCTTTTCTTATTTGATTGTGCAATCAATACTTTCTTTATTTTATTTCCAAAATCAAAATATTTGTCTCTAGATGCATTTCTTTCCTAAAGAACGAAAGACAATAATTAAAATTTAAAACTCATAATTAACAAGCTGAAAATTCGATTTACAAATCAACAAAAAGAAAACTTATACTTAAATTAATAGATAATAAATTGTAGATTTTATTAATTGAAATGATCAGATGTAAACATAAAATTAATATTTAAAGATTGTTGTGTTAATAATATTTTTTTAATGTGAATATCAACACCCCGTCCGCAATCCCTATAACCCTATAATCTTGTGTGTTTAATGTGAATATTACCTTCGTCCGCAATATTTGTTGGTTTTTTTTATAAGGAACAATCATGGAGAGATTTCGCAATCTTAAACTCTTTACGTTAGTGCTATTTATTGCATCAAGTAATATCAGTACTAGGGGTGGCACCGAGTTGCTAAAGAGTGAGTGAGCCCTCATTTGTGATCAGTTTGTTTATGAATCAAGCTGAGCAAGTGAGTTTTAATTATAGATTTTGAGTTGAAATTGTTACTCAAGACTAACTTGTGGCTTGTCCGAGCAAGCCGAGTTAGCTTGTTATTAGCTTGGCAGATTCATAAATTAATATATTTTATTTCCTGCTATATCTTAAATTTTCATCACACATCTTATCAATTATGGCTAAAACAAAATAATATGTATATGACTAATTATTAAATAATACTCTTAATTCAACTACAATTAAGCAAATCAACTACTATAAATTAAGTTTACAGCTAAATTCATACATACAAAAATATCAAGATCCTAAATTCATACAAAAATATTTACATAATAAATTCATGCATACCAAATCAAACAAATTCATACAAATTAACTTAATTGCTTATATTTAATTTACACATATTCCATACAAAATTACCAATCAACTTAAGCGCAGTTCAAAGTGCAATTACCATGACACTGGCTATAACATCCATAGACCAAAATATCCACAAACTGAAATGAACGGATATGACTAAACTATTAAATTACATATATTAAATAGCTTGTTAATGACCAGGCTGGCTCATGCCAAGTCAAGCCAAACTCAAATTCATTAAGTCTGACTCAAGTCTGTGATGAGCGAGCTAATTTTAACTAGATTCACTAACAAACGAGTTGTTACCGATTGAGACACAAATGAATACCAAGCGAGCCACGAGCAATGAACTTTTTTGCCAGCCCTACTTCAGTACTTATGTTTCGCAGTCTATGAATGAGATATATATATATATATTTTTTCATGGCGTATATTCGTTTTAGAAATTTGGACACACTATTATTACCTTTTCCTTTAAAAGAATTAAATATTTTAATCTAACTTTTTGATTTGTCTTTTAAATTTTTTTAACTTTCGTAAAAAGTAATACTATTCGCCCTTTAATAAAATGAAATTACAACACACTATGTATTCAACTTTCTAATTTAAATAAAACATTCAAATAAAAAAGTAATATTTTTAGCATAATATTTTTCTTCTGATATAATTTATTTTATATAATTACTCGTTGCTCAACGGGTACGAAATAACATTTACCTATACTCATACCCATTTATCTAATGAAAAAAAATCCTTACTCTTATCCATACTCATACTCAATAAGTTAACGGAAAAAAAAAATATTATTCATATCCGTCTTATCGAATATAATACAGGTAGGGTAAATAGGTGTCAAGACACCCTACCTAAAATGGATGCCTTGCACAGGTTGGGTCCCACAGTTTGTTGAGATTTTTGGGCTGTTTTTTCTATGTTTAGAAAGCAAATACTTTTTTTTTTAAAAAGCCGAGAAGATAACAAAAGTTTTTCCATGACATGAAATGAACCGCACTAAATTTTATTTTTTAAATTAAAAAAAAATAGAATTGACCTAAATATTTATTCTTTAAAAAAAAAACAGTTATTTTGGGAATGAACTAAGATTTATATAAATATTTCTAACAAAAGATTGAGATCGCATGTCATAATTTTGAGATAGAGTTACTGTAGTAACGGATGTGAATTTCTCGTTTTCTAATTTCGTAACTTGTTATATTGTTATGCCCTTTGTTTTCCTATTTTGTGAAAATTTATTTTTAAGTCCGCCCCACACTTTTGTTGAATTTTCTTTCATACTTTTTGGTACCATTTGTTTCCCTTTTTTTTTAGAATTTCTTGCATATTTGTTAGTAGTGGTGCAAAAAAAGCTCACGACTCGAAAGTTAGTTCAAAATCAATTCGAATTCAACTCGCCAATAACTCAAGTTGAAACTAACTTGGTTGATTTATGAGTCAAATCAAAGTTATCCTCAACTCGGATCGGAATCAACTCGGTTGGACTCACACCAAACCCTAATCCATTTATTCCTATTTTTTCATCCCCAAATCTTATACATGTTTCTCACAATCTACTGTATTGCCGCTTGAAACTAAAAAAAAAATCATTGCTTCTCAAATGACTAGACTTAATATGTTTGGTAATTCTTAATTATGTACTATTTTGATATTTCATAATTTTAAATTATGTATTATTTTTGTAAACTATGTAATATTTCTTTTGTTGAATTAAATTAGTTTGTTTTACTGTGTAGTACATAATGAGTCACAGGTTGACCCGTCTCAACTCGAGTTGCTCATGAGTTGATTCTAAATTGAAGTTTCTGACTTAGAACTAAATTAGCAACTCGGATTCAACACAGCTCATGAGTTTGCGGGTTGAATCTAAATTATCCTCAACTCGGACTCAGTTCGGCTCATAAACATCCCTATTTGTTAGTAATTAAGGTGGTAACGATTTTTGTTCCAAGAGTTTTGGACACTTATTTTAAGTTGGATCTAAATAACTATTAGTCATTTTTAGAAATTAAGGTCTCTAAAATTTTTAATTCTCATATTCTTAAAATTAATTTTAGAGTTTCTATTAAGCCACATTAGCAATAAATTAAAAAAAAAAAGAAATTATTTAAGTAACATAGAGTTCATAGATAATTTCTTAATAAAAAACTTTCTAGCATAGTTTATAAATAAGAAACTAAATTAGAAACAATCACATCTATAATTAGAAACTCTCATAATACTAAGAGGTGTAGATGCTCTAAATTGTTTGATAGGTGTCAAAGTTCGTGCAGTCAATTTAAATTCATAACATCATTTATATTTATTAATTAAGTTCGAAATTTTTTGTATAAATTTCAAATAAATCAGACGGTTTGAATCCACTTTGAATAAAATTTGTCCAAATGTTTAGAAAATCAAATTCCATTAATGTGAGGTGTGTGGGTGCCAATTCGCTACACATGTATTTGGTTTTTTTATTTAAATGTAAAATATGTGAATATTTTCTCTATATATTCTTTTTGAGTAAATATTAATTGGAGGTCAAGCCACTCATCTATTAATATTTTAAAATAATATTTCTATTCAGATTTCAAACTTACAACTTCTTACAAAAAATATATTATCTTTATTCCTTAATTAAATGTTGGTTCTTATTTTTTTTATGTATATTCAATATTGTAATTTCGACTTTCTAAACAACATCTCATTTTTAACTAACCCAAAAAATATTTTATTTTCGTGAAACTGCTTGTAGGTTTTTATTTAAGCAACAATATAGTACAAAATACAGGTTTCGAAAGATTGGATCTATGTTCAAGGGATCACACCTATCAATAAAAAGTATTTTGTTTCGATTAGACCTGTAATTACATATGAAATACCTGATGAGATTGATTTAGCAACACTTTTCCCTCAGGATCTCGTGCAAGAAAAAGACAATCTCCAATTTAGAATTGTCAATTATTTCCGTTATCGTTATAGAGATAGCAAGTCAATTCGAATAATTTGTCTTAAGACTATTCAATTAGTTCGGACTTGTTTAGTATTGAATTGGGACCAAAAAAAATAGATATATAAAAAGAATAACCAAAAATATACTTTAGCAATATATGAGTCAACAACAAAGCGACAGTTATAGAGTGTTACATATGGAATTAATGATGGCGCATTTTATTTTCAATATTCGTAAAAATATTCTTTTGTTGCTTTTGAGTATTTTTTGTTGAGGAGGGTTGAAATAAATTTATTTTTTGTGTCTTCATCATATTTTTATTTTTAAAAATTTAAATAACTCAAAGTTTAAAATATAAACGTCAAAATAAAACAGTTAGATGTAATCTATGTTATTTTCTCTATGTGATCATAAAAAATTATCACATTTTGATTTTTCTTTCATATGATAAGTTGAAAAATCAATGTTTAGAAATTATCCACATTAGTATATATTTTTATAAGTTTAAAATGACAATCAAAATAAAGTTGAAATATTATAATTTTTTACAACTGCATAGATAAAATGATGTAATTCATATCCAATAATTTTATTTTAAATTGTAAAATTTAAATTTTAAGTTATTAAAATTTAAATAAAATAAAAACATAATAGATACACAAAAAAATAGATACATTTGAAACTTTATCTTTTTTGTTTAGCATGAATGATACTTGTCATCTCTAAATTGCTTTTGCGCATGAATGATACCTTTCATCTCATCTCTAAAGTATTCTTGGATAAAAATAACCTGTATAGCAGCCGCGTTGAATTTTCTAACCACCTTTTAGTAAATAACGACTGGGAGATGTATGGTCAAAATTGGACTTGACGACCAAGGTCCAAGGTTCATGCACCATATGTTGCACACCCGGCCATGACCCACCCAAAAAGAAATTTAAGTAAAATCATTACTTAGGTACGTAGTTAGGTTTTCAAAATCTTTTTAACAAAAATAATAAATAAGAAGAATTGTTTTCTTTGAAGTGCAATCATGGAGGAAAGATTCTGCAACTTGTGCTTTGACAGTTTTGCTTCTCAGTTTCATGGCATATTTATCTTTTATAGATTGGAATTAATATTATTTCATTTTCCTTAAGGATCATTAAACACTTAATCTTATTTTTTAGAAGGATCATATAATACCGAAGGTGCAATTAATAAGGAGCGAAAGAGGAAAGGATGACTAAATCCTCCGTGTAAAGTATTTTTTTTTCTTATTTTTGTCTTTAAAAATTTTATAACTCTATTAAGAATTAATAATATTTGTTCTTTTATGAAATAACAAAATATTATTTATACAGCTTCACAATGTTAATATTCTATTCTGCTCGTGATTGAAGTTGTAAGGAGAAGCATGTAAATTCTCCATAACCCTTCCAAAAAATAGTTCTTTCAATATGTGGGAGGGAGTGTCAACGGATCGTATATCATCTGTTTGTATCTAAATTTTTATTCGAACTTTTATAAATTTGGATATTCAAATTGGTGGGTGCGCAGACACTAGTATTGTGTCTGTGCGTTGCAACGGGAATATATTATAAGATTTGATAGAATATGAAGAGACATTTTTGTTTGACATTCATACAAAATTAAGAAATAATATATTTAAATGAAAATAAAAGAAAAATAAAAAAAAAGAAAATCCAAATAATAAATAATAAAAAAAACAGCAATAAATGAAAAAAACAGATCAAATATAACATGAATATATTTTTTTCAAGTATCATTGCGATTTAATATATAATTTTTTTCACAAGTAAGACATGTCATTAAATGATTTAAAAGAGAAATGATATGTAAAGAAACAAAATTGAGAATGATATAAATAAATGATTAAAATAAGGATTTTTTCGAAATGATGGAAATTATTTTAACAAATAAAATTTCTTTACAGATCATTTCACTACACAAAAGTTCTAGATATTCTTCATTTTCTCTTCAGGTCAAAAATATATGATGATTTCTATCAGCACAAGATTTAGTACATAAATGTCCTGATCAGAAAGATATGAGTATGTTTTAAACTAAATTTAGCATGGAGATGTCTTGATCAGCTAACGGGTTTGATTAAAATATAAAATTTCGGATTGAATATTAGCCATCCGATCAAATATTCTGATTTTATGCATCTATTTTATGTTTTTTTTATGTGTAGAAGTTTAAATTTATTTAGACACATTGTCACACCCCGCGGTCATGGGTCGTAACAGTCCCCCGCCGTAAGCATACAACGCCGTGTATGCTTACAAGGCAATTGATAATTCAATCCAAACAATTAAATATAACAACAAATTTCTAATATATAATAAGTGTACACAGTCTAGTTAGAATATAATACAACAAAATTATCTCATTCGGATACCAACCACAAGGCCTACCCTAAAACTACACAACAAAACATAACTAGGGTCAAGTAAATGGTAAACTATAAGGCCTACTACTCGCGTGCCTCTCCGGAATCAATCGCACCCGTACCTGTAAAAATAATCCAAAGGTAGGGGTGAGAATAAATTCTCAGTGCGAATTTGCCACATTTGAATTATTGGACTTGCAATCAAACTCCATATTAAAAAATGAAACCCAAACCATAACAATTCAAATCAGTTCATATTCATAATAAAAAGGAATGCATATGCTCGACAACAATTAATCAGATGAATCACAGTTAATGGAATTTCCAAGATTAATTTCAAACATAACAGATATTTTGGCTTAACTCAATTCATTAGGGCTTGTAGCAATTACAGATGTTCTTTTGAGCTGAACCTTTTATCAAACCCTCGTCTGTAGGGTTATTGACACCTACAGACGCTCCACCGAGCTGGACCCTTTATCTGACACCCATCTGTAATCGCTTGGCTTAACAGTTATTAAGGTCTGGTTCAAGTTATATAAAGAAAATCCTCTTTGAAATTATTTCCAATGTTCGTAATATTCAATTGACCGTTCAAATGCATTAACACATAGGAGAATCCCACAGAGCCACAGACGTTACACACTAGTCATCCATGATTCCAAATCACACCTCATAACATAATCACCCTCCTTCGTCCCAACCGGTACTGGGAAACATTGAGGGCCGTTCACCTAAGGCCATTTAGGATCCTGGGAATCAAAGCCAGTATATAGCCCGACTTTGCAAATTCATTGGATCCAAGTGCTTAACTTCGTAAATCCATTCACATACATATCAAATCCAATCATGGTCACTTTCAATCAAATCAGATCATAATAGATCGACACAACCAACAACCATACCAACATGCAAATCACTCAAGTCACATCAATTTGAGTTTAATTTGATTGGGTTATACAAATGCTTTACACAATTCAATTATGCAATCAATGATATTCAACATGACAAACCAATACACAGTTTAATTCCTGAAAATAAAGTATCAAACAAGTCCAAGAATCCCGCACCTGGTTACGACGAGCGTACCGCTTAGTTACGGATCGGGCGTCTCGAATTGCCTCGGTAAGTCTTGCTCAACCGAGTCTACACCTATATTATACGTATACTTGGTTTAATTTGGGTTCAGTGGTTCATACGTTTACTTATGGTTTATACAGTTCTAAATCCATTCTTATGTTTTGGTACCGATTCTTTTCAGTTCCTTCTTTCTTATTAAAAATCTTATATAATGGTGCACAATTGCATCTAGGCCTTCTGACCATATAACATTTCATTTTGGTAGCACTTCATTTACTAGTTCACAATTTCGATTTTTGTAACAATTCAATTCACCAAGTGGTTAACCCTAATTTGGTCAAAACCTCAAATTAGTCATTAAACATTCTAGCAATTCAAGATCAAAAAACAACCCTACCGATTACAAGTCTAATTGGTTGGGTTAAACAAATTCAATCACGATTATGCCAACTTTTAGTTTTGGCACGAAACCCTAGAAATCAGAATCCACAAATCAGAAGGAAATCGAGAAAGAATCGGTAAGCAAAGGGTCAAAGAAGTTAAAGGAGCTAGTCTACAAGCAATTCAAACCCAAATCTCAGGTTTAAAATGAAAACCCGAGCAATCGAGAAATCCGAGATTTTAGAGAGAAATGGGAAGAGAAAAAAATACCGAACAGGAGAGCTAGGAGAGATTCACGGCCGCTAACTCGGTTCCAGTTTCGATTTCTCGCAACAATCGGGGGTTTAGGATAGACGGGAAACTCTCTCTTTCTTTTTCTTCTCTCTTGGCAAAAATTCACTTAAGTTTGGAAATGAAATGAAGTGAGAGAGAAGAGCGCAAAGGAAATTATGCAAATAAGCCCTCGGAGCATCCAGTGCGGGTCGCCCATCTGCACTGGATCTGAGTGCGAACTTGCTTAGCACTTGGCTGAGCCTTCCAGCGCCTTCCAGAGGAAAGGACAGGTATCGGTGCGAGTCCTCCACCCGCACTCACCATTAGTGCGGATGCACTCCATACTTAGTCAAATTTTCACGAACACGGCACTGAACAAAGGAAATGTCTGAGCGTAATGCGGACGCACTCAATTTCAGTGCGGGTCGGTCACCCGCACTCAGTACTTAGACAGATTTTGGAAAGAAATTCAATCAACACAGAAGAATACTCCAGTGCAGACACACTCAGTAGTTAGTCCCATTCTGGAGAATTCAATCAATACAAAATTTCTTAATGCGGATGCACTGAGAAGAAATTCAAAAAACAACTCAAAGAAAACATAATCCAGTGCGGGTCAGCCACCCGCACTCACCACCAGTGCGGACGCACTGGACCTATAAAGGTTAAGAACTTCGAAATTTCGACGCTGTTTCGATTCATACTTAATTTACTCATTTAGAGGAACCTTAATTAAGGTTTAAATGTCTATTTTATTAGCACGATTTTCGATTCTTGCTTTTAAACTATTAAAAATTATTTGTAAAAATTCCGTAACGTAACACACGTACTCACCATACATATTGTCCACATGCAAAATTGTATCATCTTTCTGATTGGTCCGGATTTATTTCTATTTTTTTATATGTCAGTTAAGAATTTTTGAATTGATTGGTCATATCTTCATTTCATTTTATTTCTTTATATCATTTAAGTAATTTAATTAATGTTATCTCTCATTTTATATGTTATTTTGTTTGAGATATTTTTTTTAAATGTCAGAAAGTAGCAACTAAATTTTTTTTTCCATGACGTCAAATTTGAATATTATTTTTCTTATCTGGCTAAATTTTAATATTTTCTCATGCCTTAACATCAAATCAAAATAAGGAGAAAACTTTTATTTTTTCCAGTTCTTTTTAGATTAAAGTTAAAAAAAAAATACATCATATTATACAGATAAAATTATTGTTAAAAAGTTACTTACCGATAAGCCAAAAAAATAAAAATAAATTCTTTCTGTATTGGATAATGGAGTAAACAAGTATTTTTTTTCGAAATAATTGTTGGGAATAAATACAGAAAGGAAAGAAAAAGTTATTGATACAAAGTAAATATGTGTAAAATATATTAAATGTTGGTCACATTATAACGAGCAGAAAATGGCAAATATTATGCCAGCATATTATACCCAATTTAATATTTATAAAAAAAAATGATATATAGATTAAAAATATTCAATCAAGATTTAGAATTATTTCAGGAATAAGAAAAATGTAAGGGGAAAAATGCAAAATAGAAAAATATTATAAATTGTTCCTGATATGCTATTGTTAAAAATTAAAATGATACACTAAATGATTGTTTTCATTTTCATTGTTGAAACTATAGAGAAAGAGGAGAAATGAAAAAAAAAAATTTAATTGCAAAATTTGATTTTACTGTTACCGTTAGATCAGTGATTTTCAAACTGGCTTAATAAATAGTAAAAAAAATTCAAAAAAATATAAAATTTGGTCTCCAATCACATATTAATATGGAGAACAAGATGGACGATTTGGATCAGTTATTTAGACTTTGAATCCGGTGATTTATAATCCAATGTACAAAATTATCTATGCATTGCAATGTATGGTAGCCTTACTCTATATATATATGATTTATGTGGAAAGGGATACAAAATATGGATAATTTATCCGTATTCAATAATTTAATAATAATTATCTATATCTATATCTTATTAATATTTCAAATATATTTTTGATATGGATAATTATTCGTATCTATATTTTTTTATCTATTTGTTTTAGAATTATATATAAGTAGAAAAATAGATTAATTTTATCACAATATTTAAATTATATATTCAAATAATATCTATATAGGTGTAATCTTGTGGACTTTGTGGCTTGAGAGAAATAGGCTTATCTTTAGGGGAGGCATTGCCAAACAAGCTAGTAGTCTAGAGGTTCAGATTTTAGCTATTGCTAAGTTTTGGTGTTTCAATAAAAAAGATAATGCGCTTGAGAAACTAACATATGTGCTGCCTCGTGATGTTAAGGACCTATTAGGAGGTTTGCTTACTATTCCTATGGAGGATGGGGAGGATACAACCCCTATGATTGGGATATGGCATTCGATGGAGGATAGGTTTGAAGATGAAGGCAAGGAAATTGTGTTTTGTACTAATGCAGAGGCCTTTTTGCATAATTGTGTCATATGTGGTAGTGTTAGTAGATGCTCATGTTAGTCTATATGTTTTCTTTGCATATTATTTTCGTTGGTATTGTCTTAATGCCACATTTTGTTGATCTTTATTTTGTTTGTAATATTGTTGTGGTACCAATGTTGGTATCGGTTCACAAATACAATATAATGTGGTTTTTGTTTTATTAATGGAAATCAGTGGATTTATACCCACTTCTTTCAAAATAATAATAATAATAATAATAATAATAATATCTATATATGTATTCATATTCATTTAATATCTAATTTACATTCATATTCGTTTAATATTTAAATCTGTATTTAAAAAATAAAGACTGATACAAATATAATTTTATTGTATCTAATTCGTTTATACCTCTAATATGTCGCCCAGACAATCACATATTTAATGATGAGGAGGGTTCAAATGTCTTCATTTTTTGTGCCTTCACTATGTCTCTATTTTTTAAAACTTTAATAATTCAAAATTTAAAACTGAAAAGTCAAAATAAAACCGTTGAATATGATCTACATCATTTTATCTATGCATGTGTAAAAAATTACGACATTTCAATTTTAATTGGATTGTCATCAAGAGCTTGTAAAAAACGCACTAATGTGAATAATTTCTAGACGTGGATTTTTGAACTAATTGATTCACATAAAAATAAAATTAAAATGTGATAATTTTTATAAGTACATAGAGAAAATAATATAGATTACATCTGACAGTTTTATTTTAACTTCTAGATTTTAAATTTTGAGTGATTAAAGTTTAAAAAAAAAATGAAAATACGATGAAAAAACAAAAAAATTGAGGCATTGAAACCCTCCTCTTTAATGATTACACTATATTAAAATCATGGTGGTAGATTCGAGTACTAACAAATTAGTATATTTAATAACTTCCTTTATGTGTGTAACTCGAGCAGTCGAGCTACATGACCCAAGCACTATAAATTAAAAATTATTATAAGATTGCTACTTCACATTTAAGTGCCATATTATACACCCAAGAATAGATCAAGAATCCATAATGATTTCTTTCTTTCGCCGACCAACACGGTGTCAATGACTCATTCTCTTAGCATAATTTCTCGCTTTTATGTTGTCATTCTTTTGACATTTTTCAAAAAAGAATGAACTAAACATGAATTATTTGCCTCCTTAATATATTATTAAGTTTAAATATTTATATCTTTAGTATAAATGATTTCTTATGAGGTACGGTACTATACAAAATGCAGACCAATCGTACTATGGATCCATAATTTTATTTTTTAAGTTTGAATTATTTGACATAATTTTCATATGAAATATACTTGTGGATTATTTTTTATATATATTTTTTTACTACTTTTTTAGATAGGTAGAAAATCACTTGATCTAAAAATTGTAGAATATTCAAAAGTTGTGTTTTTCTATCAATCTAAAAGTAATAAATAATTTTTTAAAATATAAAATTTAGTTTTTAAGTACATTTTTATATGGAGATTATGTTGACAGTTCAAATCTATTATTGAAAATTAAAAATTAATTAATTCATATATTACATATCAATCCAGATTTTACCATAGCCTCAATCATTTTAAATATTTTCATCGAAATTCCACTAAATATTTGTCACAACATCACAGGAGTTCGTTGGAGCACCACTAGAATTTATTGGCGTACCGTCAGGTTTCACTAGAGCTCCTAGAAAGATAAATTCTTTAATTGAAGCTTTGACTAGTTAAAAAAAGAATGTTGATCCATAAAAATTAATTATAACAGCAATGATAACAACAAAAGATCAATAATAGTTCTAACTAATAAATTAATTAGTAGATTAGGCTTTACTCTAGATCTTCTTTTATCATGAAGCTACTACATAAAAAAAAGAAAAAAAAAATCATCATTCTAATATTTTGGTATAAAATTATAATCAGTTTCCGAATTTAATTTGATGTCTTTCGGATAACCCCTTTTCAAAAATTAAACCTAATATTTTTCTATTATGCTGATTTCCAACTGTACAGACATTTTATGGGATACTCGACACAGGCAAAGACTGGCATGACATTAATTTCCTATTAATTTTAGACCTACCAATTAATTCGATTCTAATATAGCGACTTATGTCTGACTTCCAAATTGAATATGACATGCATTACACTTTTATTCCTCCTTTTTAATTGGATGATTCCAGACGGTTTTGTAGCATGTTCAATGAACGTCTCTTTCTGAATTTGTTCTCTCTTCTGATTTTCATATACCATAAAGCCTTATAATAATATGCTATATGTTTCAAATCTTTGAACCGGTCATACTCGTTGCATAAATATTCAATCGTGACTAGTCTTAACGAATATCCATCGACATATTTATTATTGACGAAGGCATTGGTGTAGTCATAAATAAATCACTTTATTTTACAGAAGTCAAGTCGTATTGTCTACTTTTGTCTTAGTTTACCACAATTTATTATAATCATGTTGTAGAACGAATGATTTTTTAATATCTCTACTTTTAAAGAATAATTATTAAATATGCAGAAAAAGTTTTATATTGAAATTAGAATGCATTGTAGGAATGGAGATAGTTTGAAAATCATTGATATAATTGGTAAAAGTTACTGATGCAGCAGATGTTTTTTACATATATGAAAACATATGTATAAGATGCATTGATACTAGACACATTTCTTTGGAAAAAAAATATTCACAAATCAAGTTAAAAGAATCAATATATTGGTCCAAACATTAAAGGGGTGTCATTATCAGTCAGGACCACAAGACAAGTGCTTACATATATAGAAGCTTGTCCTCTGCGGAGTCAATTCCTGCGAAGTTGTGCGAGGTTTTAATCTGGTCTGTTCATTTCAGATTGGACAAATCAGATCAGTTCTTGCAAATGTTGATAATATTTTCTTTCTTTTTTTCAATTCGGACAAGATATAATCTGATCGGTCCGATCCGAAAGAAACGGACCAGATTAAAAGCTTCGTACAGCTCCGTAGGAATTGGCTCCGCAGAGGATACGCTTCCTACATATATATCCTGGTATCCAGACTCGGAGAAGGACAAGAAGCAACAAGGAATATTTGATATATTCTATAAAAAAATAGAAAATATTTAAACTAACTAAATTAATAAGAATGTAGTTTAAATTAATAAAAAATAATATCTCATTTATGTTCATTAATATGTAATGCGTCAAATTAAATAAGAAGTGAAATTATTCTTTTCATTATCAATTTACATTTTTTTAGGTATAGGAGTAATGTAATTTCCTTTTATAAAAAAAAAATCTTCCACATAATACCCTAAAAATATTTCCAAATTAATTGTCTCACAATCCATATCAATCACGTCGATAACACTTTTCAAATATATTGTCTTCAAACTTTTCAATTTTAGATAAGACCCCCTAAATATTTATCAGTCATAATTGACCAAAACTCCCTTCAAAATTTAATATATTTGTAATTTCAAAAATAAATTATATTTTTCAAAATAATATTAAGTTGAGCCACTGTAAGCATCATATGTTTAGTTTTTCTGCATTTAATTTTGTTTTTACTTTGTATTATGTAATTTATTTTTAATATAAGAAATATTATTTCATGAACAACCAAAATCTGTATAAGAAACTTTTAATTTGTAATATGAAATTATTAATTATACGAAATGTGCATATATTTGACATTTAATTTGGATTAATTTTATTCAAGCAATGACAAAATTATTAGAGGTATCGTAGTCGTTTCGCACTAAAAATTAACAATTGCAAGTACTATTAACTTATATTGGCAGCAGATTTTTGTTATTTTTAGAAGTCCAAGCTGTGATACATTTTCTAAGACAACTTGGATTTCTAGAAGAGGAGGGATCGGATGACACCGTGTATTTTTAAAGTCTAAATAGTCGATTCAAACCGTTCAACTTGATGGATATGTTAAAATGTGCTTGCAGATCAAATTTTACATTTTTCTGAATTTTTTACTATTTATTAAGATGGGTACAAAAATTCAACGATCTGAATATAGTGATTTTGTTAAATACTTAATAAATAGTAAAAAAATTTCAAAAATTCACAAAAGATCCCTTTTCTCCTCTGTTCTTACTTTTGTTGTCCCAAATGTGTAAATATTCGTTTCAAAGACGAAAACAAAAATAAAATGATTTATAGAAAGCAATCAATGATGCCCCCCCCCCCCCCCCCCCCCCCCCCCCCCCCCCCCCCCCCCCCCCATCAAATACTCATTATTCGCATGTGAGTAATAATTTTTAAACCTTTTGCTTTATAGCTTTTTTCACAAGACTTAGAATTGCGGCCCCGTGGAGTTGAAGCAAAGTTCGTCACAGTCGTAGCTTTGCTTTGTAGAAAGAGAAGATACATATTAATATGTAGTTAATGTCTTTTTGGGAAAAATTACGTATGTTAATTTATGATTTGGGCTAATATGTTTTATAGAGCACAGCCTTCTCGTGCATTTTACATTATTATTTCTATTTTCGGAGTTGTCGATTTTAATTGTTCAACATGAACTTGCATATTAAAATGTGTATAAACACCAAATCTACATTTTTTTTTAATATCTCCATTTCTCTATTCTATTATTAAACACGTTGGGTGTCCGATCCACCCACAGCTACGATTGAAAGATGAAACTTCAGATTTGATCTCAATCCTTTGATTACATAATTTGTCTTTTTTTTTTTATTAAATGCATATGTTTTATGTAGAAGTCTAAATTTAGTTAAAAACATATCCACCGCATGTGTTGTCATACGATACGTTACAATTAAAATTGAACAAATTATGAAAGTTAGCGATATATTTATTTGTTTCCTTATTTCTTTTTTTTTTTCATATTTTTCATCTTCGATTGAAAAAACTCCACCTTCCATTTTTTTATTTCTTTGTTTCCTTCTTCTTCGTTTTTATACAAATCACAATGGAAATCATTTTTTTTTCCTTATTTCTTTTTTTTTTGTTTCTATACATATTGGTGTGGAAAATTTAGAATATATCAATGTGTGTATGTATATATATATATATATATATTCTAAATTGAAAACAAAAAAGAAGAATATAAATTGAAAACAAAGAAGAATATAAATTGGAACGTGTGTGTAAATATATATTTCTCTTATAATATGTTTGTGTATATATATATCCTATACATAGACACGATAACACTTTTTATTTATTTTTTTTGATATCATATTATATATTGATATTGAATTATTATATGATATTTGATATTAGATTCAAATCGAGCTATTATTTGATATTATTAGTACTTGAAAATAAAGAATCATCATATCATCAAATTGTTATCAGAGATCACGATTAAAGTTAATTAAAAATACAGAATTATATAAATTTTCTATTAACATGTGTTTTAATTTTTAAATAATTATTATTTTTATTGATATATTTGTTTCTTATAATATGTCATGTTGCAACTCTTGGATAGGATACTAGTATTTCACTATTTGTTTTTTATAATGGTAAAAACTTATTGTTTTTCAAAAGATTTTGGGCCATTCAAGAAAAAATAGTAAACAAATTAAAAAAAAAATTGATTTCAAACAACACTTTCGTATGAAGATCGTATTGAGTGTTATGATTGACTATTTAAATTTTAAAAATGTCACAAAAAAAGTGTGAAGCACAAGAGTATCATACTTTATAAAGTATATTAGCCCAACTCCTTGATTCCAACATTAATTTTGACAATATTTATAGATAAATTACCAAATAAACTCCAAATTATAAACATAATTTAAATGCTATCTATATTATGTCCATAGAAAATACAAAATACAATGTATATTTTATTGTTCATCAACTAATTTCTAATTCTTTTAAACTAAAATTGATGATCTTTAATAAATTACCAAATAACTCTAAAATTGCATAAAATTTTGTTGGTATATCTTCCATACTTATTTAATTTTTTTTATACTCATTTTTGTTAAAATTAATTTAAAATATTATAAAATGGTACAAAAAGATTTTTTTTTTTTCATTGACACGTTACTCGAGTAGCATCAGATTCGGTCCCTCGTGTTTCACCTTTAGGCTTTAACCAAACTAATCTTTTGCGAGATAATTAACAAATTAATAATTCTTTCCAACTAGTGATATGATCTTCCCCCCACAAAATTATTCTTCCCACCTTGTGACCTTCCTCCACTAAATTTCCAATGTAATGATGTATCATTATCTTGGTTGTAATTAAGAACCCATTTTAGTTGAGGTACTTTTGGTACATTTTCCAATAAGCTCCATCATTTGTTTTTATGAAAAAGCTTAAATATATTGGATGAATGCGAAATTGTTACTTGGAATTTGCACTTTAAATAATGTTCACACCTTTTCTCTAGGTGCCAAGGAGTAATGCAAAATCGAAATTGTACTCTTTAACTTCTTGCCTTTCTTATAGTTGTGATATGTGGGGTAATATACATTTTGAAATAAAATGGAAAAGTGGTAACTTGGGACAAGGAAAAACATTGTGATTCAGAAGTTTTTTATTGTCATGGACCTGTCTTATATTTTTGAATGAAAGGGGACCTTTTTCATATTGAATTGAGAATCTTTTGTCTACTCAATTTAATTATTCTAAACCGTTCATCTCCGTCAATTAACACAGGTCATATCAAATAATTAAATAATGAAAGGGACTCAGACATGCACTTAAAAGAGTGATCATATGAAATGAGGTAATGTAGATAATCACAAGCTCCAAGTTATCCTAGCAATGGAGAAGGTAAATGAATCTGAAGCCATAGAAATAGATATTCCATTAGAGACTTTCCTGAAGAAGAAGCTCCAACAAACCCTAAGATGGGAAACCTTTGAGCCCTTTGCTCTCTCTCGTGTCCCGTACATCATACGTGAGAACAACAAGGAGCTCTACGAACCGAAGGTCGTGTCAATTGGCCCCTACCATCGGGGCAAGGAGAGCCTTAGAGCAATGGAAGAACACAAACCCCGCTGCCTTATCGACTTCCTCGGCCGAAACCCCGAAATCCAAATAGAGGTTTATGTTGAAGAAGTAAAAAAATTGGAGGAACGCGCACGCCGGTGTTATTGTGAAACCATAAACCTCAACACCAATGAGTTTGTCGAGATGCTGCTGCTTGATGGATGCTTCATTCTTGACCTCTTCTTCAAGGTGCGTGCAAGGGAGCCTCACACCTTGCTTGATGTCGGTTGGGGAGCAAAGACAATAATTGCTGACTTGCTCTTGCTTGAAAATCAGATACCTTTCTTTGTTGTAGAGAAGCTACATGCCATTGTCACACACTATGAAGGTGACCGAGATTCTCTTCTCTGCCTCCTTCAACCCTCTTCCGTCTCTCCCGACCTCCCAGCAAACGGTAATATCTATCACTTGCTCCACCTCTATTACCAATGGTTCGTACCAGGTAGGATATTAAAGCAAAGAAGCAGAAGATATAGTGATATCTTGATATCCACAGAACATTCACGTTCCAACCTGATAGTTTCATGGCTCAATTCGAGATCAAGCCGCTCAAACAAAAAACCCTACAAGCCAATGAGGGCAATACCTTGTGCAACTGAGTTACGAGAGGCAGGCGTCATCTTCAAGAGGAAGGAATCCCCTTCTGATGTGTTCGACATAACTTTTGAGAACGGCGTCATGGAGATACCGATGCTCCCGATCGATTCAATCAGGAGAGTCGTCTACATGAACTTCGCAGCATTTGAGAGGAGCAACAGTGCAATGGAGCATGATTTAATGAGTTATGTTGCGCTCATGGATTCACTAATCAATTCGAACAGGGATGTAATTATTCTTCAACAATGCGGAATCATCAACAACATGCTATTGAATGAAGAAGAGCTGGCTGTTTTCTTCAACCAGTTGGGGGACTGGAGCACGCTGGATTCTGATAAACACTATTTTGCTTGGTTGTTTGCTGAGGTGGAGCAATACTGTGACTCGAGGTGGCACAAGTATCGGGCGAAACTGATGCGCGATTATTTCAATAACCCGTGGTCTGTTCTGTCAGTGATTGCTGCTGTAATTTTGCTAATTTTCGCAGCGGTACAAGCTGTTTACTCGATGTACCCGTATGTGCATCATTAATATTAAATTTTTGATGACTCCTTAATTGCATTCTTTCTCGGTATTATTACATGATCAATAAAGAAAATTGAATTGCATTAGAGATAACTATCATTTGGTGACACTCTGTGGTGCCAGCTGCCTTTTTGTGCAAATCAAAACTTACAACATATTAAATCAGAACTGTTGACCCAGTTATCAAGCTTAAATTCTATTTGTATCGTAGGAATTTATATACATCCGGTGAAAATAGTAAATGAATAATACAATCAGAAAGTTTCATTTCCAAAGGCTTTTAGCTGAATGGAATATTTACATCTGTTTAATATATGACTGCTTACTTCAAAATCCAAATTAATGATATATCACTTGCACTCAAAACACTTCTTTCACCCACCCACAAAATTTCATACCAAGCATGTTTTGAGACAACATGTTCCACAGTTAGCTCATAAAACAGGCCTTTAAATTCCATAAAACTTTGAAAGATTAAGCCAACACAAACAGAACTGCTTACGCTAAATTAAGCCTAAGATACACCAGAATGCCTTTCTCCTTCAATCCACAATTGCCATGCCTTAACATCCCATTGTCAAGAATGCATGCTCTGATGAGTCTAAACACCCACTTGCAGAGGCTTCCCCAAAAACCCAGGACCCATCGATCCTTGGATCCGGATCCCCTAAAGCGCCTCAGAATTCCACTTTGAATGGATTATCATGGATTCGAATCGTACAGTCACTATCTAGAACTCAAAAATTGAGTTACTGGATATGAATTCTCGATTTCCTTGGGGATATGATTGATTCGTACGAGGTAACTTCCAATTTCTCTAATTCTCAGGTTTGATTGGGATCCTGAAGTCATGTGTGCCATAATCGTTGCCTGTCGTACGATTGAGATGAGATCATGAGATTCGTTCTTAACCTTCAATTTTTTTTTTCTTCCTATTATTACATAAACACCAGTGTGTTGTTTTGTAAAGCAATACGGTATTTTGTGGACACAAATTGTTGACCATATAATGCCTTTTATTCAAACAAAAAAAAAAAAATTGTTGACTATATGTTGTAGTGCCTCTCTTAAAATTTAAAAATAAAAGATGTGATGAATACGGATATAATTTCTAATTGAAAATGGGGGAGAATCAATTTGGCACGATCAATGCTCATATAGAAACTCTATGCGTTCATTTTAATTCGTATAAAATACTGCCTAGATATGTGGGTAGAAAGCATTGTGTTGAGTAAAATCAAATTTGCAATTACATTTCAAGAAAAGGTTAATAAGACATCTGACTTTCTAATATATATGTTGCTAAAAAAAAATTCCAATAGTTGGGCTTATTTTCTAAAAACCTAATCAATCCAGTTCGGGCAAAATTAGCTCAATTTAATTATTAATGAGGCTTTGTTATTTGATTCTATTATGTGGATCTCCAACTGTGCAGGCTATTTATGGAATACTCTGTGTGTGTGTGTGTGTTTTTTTTTTCTTTTTCTAAAAAATTATGGCAGAGGCTGCCAGGCTATATTAGAACAATACCCGATTTAGGGTTACAACAGAGTGATACATCAATACATCTCATTTATTGAATATTTTTTTTTTCTCTATCCTCAAATCAGCTAAAGTGCATAGCACTGTTCCTCCCATGAACTATCCGCTGTGTCTAGTGGTACATGTCACAATTCACAAGCATTTAAGAAACTCTTTGCGTTTAAATATAATTATTGTTTCTTAAATATTCAAACATAATATATCATTATAATATAAATTAAAATCTGCTTCAAAATATTGAAGGTGTGATAATTATAGAAAGTAAAATATTGGAGATGGTGACTTCATTCTATGGTTCCTAAAATCTATGAATAAAATATTAATACCAATTTGTTTCACTCAGCGAAGAGTGCAATAAATTTTAATGATCCCTGCAGAAATGCAGTTATATGGTAGACAAAGAGATCAATAGAGTAATTAATTAGATACAAAAATTTATAGGCAAAAGATGAACGTGAAATTTGATTTCAATGATCTATGCAAAAGAGCAACAATTTTCATTTAAAAAATTGAAATTTTTTTTTGCAAATGATTGATTACTATACTTCTTTTGGTGTGCGCAATTAACAAAAAAAAATTACATCTACTAATATGGTACTGTTATCATTTTCAATATATTCTTAGGAATCCAAATGGTTTTAATAAGATAATTTAGTTATATATCAAAATAACAATGAATAATGATATGGCTGGATTTTGGAGTGGCATTTAACTCTGGACAAAAAATCATCCATCAGTTGGAATATTTAGAATTGTTGTGTGTTAATAAAAGAAAATAATACTGTTAATATCATTACCCCTAATCAAGGCACTGCATTAGAAGTTCTTCATGCATTTTCTTTTTTGCAGTTTAGTGGGAAAAAAAAAAGTTACACGATTGTCCAAAAAAATGTCATTATCATTATCCCTAATTTGTTGAATTGTTGTGCTCTTAAATTATGAAAGAAAGCGTTGCTTTTCTCCAGCTAGATAATTTGACAATTCTTTATTCAAACAAAACATGAAGAATTATTGTATATATGTAAGACTGCTGAGTAGTTGGTGGTTTCCAAAGAAGAATTGGTCTCGTAAGGACAAAAACAATATTTTTATTTACTGTTCTTGATTTGTACGTACTATAGCTACTAGACTTTCATTGAAACTTTCGTTGAAAATTAAAATACAACGGATTAATCCCGCGGCAAAGAACAATAGGAGTTTGACTCTCGAGTCAATCGCTGGTGTATATACAAGTTGATATTAGTGTTAATATGTAGATATCACAAGCTCCAAGTTCTCCTAGCAATGGAGAAGGTAAAAGAATCTGAAGCCATAGAAATAGATATTCCATTAGAGATTTCCCTGAAGAAGAAGCTCCAACAAACCCTAAGATGGCAAACCTTTGAGCCCTTTGCTCTCTCTCGCATCCCATACATCATACGTGAGAACAACAAGGAGCTCTACGAACCGAAGGTTGTGTCAATTGGCCCCTACCATCGGGGCAAGGAGAGCCTCAGATCAATGGAGGAACACAAACCCCGCTGCCTTATCGACTTCCTCAGCCGAAACCCCAAAATCCCAATAGAGGTTTACGTTGAAGAAGTAAAAAAATTGGAGGCACGCGCACGCCGGTGTTACTGTGAAACCATAAACCTCAGCACCAATGAGTTTGTCGAGATGCTGCTGCTTGATGGATGCTTCATTCTTGACCTCTTCTTCAAGGTGCGTGCAAGGGAGCCTCACACCTTGCTTGATGTCGGTTGGGGAGCAAAGACGATAATTGCTGACTTGCTCTTGCTTGAAAATCAGATACCTTTCTTTGTTGTAGAGAAGCTATATGCCATTGTCACACACTATGAAGGTGACCGAGATTCCCTTCTCTACCTCCTCCAACCCTCTTCCATCTCTCCCGACCTCCCGGCAAACGGTAATATCTATCACTTGCTCCACCTCTATTACCAATGGTTCGTACCAGGTAGGGTATCAAAGCAAAGAAGCACAAGATATAGTGGTATTTTGACACCCACAGAACATTCACATTCCAACCCGATAATTTCATGGCTCAATTCGAGATCAAGCCACTCAAACAAAAAACCCTACAAGCCTATGAGGGCAATACCTTGTGCAACTGAGTTACAAGAGGCAGGTGTCATCTTCAAGAGGAAGGAATCCCCTTCTGACGTGTTCGACATAACTTTTGAGAACGGCATCATGGAGATACCGATGCTCCCGATCGATTCAATTAGGAGAGTCATCTACATGAACTTTGCAGCGTTTGAGAGGAGCAACAGTGCAATGGAGCATGATTTAATGAGTTATGTGGCGCTCATGGATTCGCTAATCAATTCAAACAAGGATGTAATTCTTCTTCAACAATGCGGCATCATCGACAACATGCTATTGAATGAAGAAGAGCTGGCTGTTTTCTTCAACCAGTTGGGCGACTGGAGCACGCTGGATTCTGATAAACACTATTTTGCTTGGTTGTTTGCTGAGGTGGAGCTGTACTGTGACTCGAGGTGGCACAAGTACCGGGTGAAATTGATGCGTGATCATTTCAATAACCCGTGGTCTGTTCTGTCAGTGATTGCTGCTGTAATTTTGCTAATTTTCGCAGCGGTACAAGCTGTTTACTCGATGTACCCCTATGTGCGTCATTAATATTAAATTTTTATGACTCCTTAATTGCAGTCTTTCTCGGTATTATTACATGATCAATAAAGAAAATTGAATTGCATTAGAGATAACTATCATTTTGTGACACTATGTGGTGCCAGCGGCCTTTTTGTGCAAATCAAAACTTACAACATATTAAATCAGAACTGTTTGACCGAGTTATTAAGCTTAAATTCTATTTGTATCGTAGGAATTTATATACATCCGGTGAAAATAGTAAATGAATGATGCAATGAGAAAATTTCAGTTGCAAGGACTTTTAGCTGAATGGAATATTTACATCTGTTTAATATATGACTGCTTACTTCAAAATCCAAATTAATGATATATCACTTGCACTCAAAACTTCACACTTCTTTCACCCACCCACAAAATTTCATACCAAACATATTTTTAGACAACATGTTCCGCAGTTAGCTCATAAAACAGGCCTTTAAAGCCCATAAAACTTTGAAATATTAAGCCCAACACAAACAGAACTGCTTACGCTAAATTAAACCCAAGATACACCAGAATGCTTTTCTCCTTCAATCCGCAATTGCCATGCCTTAATATCCCATTGTCAAGAATGCATGCTCTGATGAGTCCAAAAACAACTTGCAGAGGCTTCCCCAAAAACCCAGGACCCATCGATCCTTGGGTCCGGATCCCCTAGAGTAACCCAACTTTTGAGTTTTGAATCAGGACCGTCTAATTTGAATCTGTCATTGGAGATAAGAGGGTAGGGTATCAACAAAATCATTTTAGAACATACTTGATAAGTTTAAATAATAATATATCTTTTCGTTAACTTAATGTGTATGGGCATGGATAGCTATGGATACGAAGAAAAGTTATTTTGTGTCTATTATCCTATAGATTAATTGATAAATTCAAAATTATATATTATTATTATTATTATTATTAGATTGATTTAAGCAACATTTATATATTCTCTTTTTGTTTAACTTAATTATGACAACAATGATTTACCCTGCATTTATCTTTTTTTTTATGAGGAGAGTTCAAATGTCTCTATTTTTTGTGTCTCCACTATGCCTCTATTTTTTAAAAATGTAATAACTCAAAATTTAAAACTTAAATGTCAAAATAAAACCGTTAGATGTGATCTATGTTATTTTCTCTATGTGCTTATAAAATATTATCACATTTCAATTTTGCTTTTATGTGAATCAATAAGTTCAAAAATCAACATCTAGAAATCATTCACATTAGTGTGTTTTTTATAAGCTCTTGATGACAATCAAAATAAAATTGAAATATCATAATTTTTTACACATGCATAAATAAAATGATGTAGATCATATCCAACAGTTTTATTTTGACATTTAAGTTTTAAATTTTAAATTATTAAAGTTTTTAAAAATGGAAGCATGGTGAAAGCACAAAAAATGGAGGCATTTGAACCCTCCTCATTTTTATTAGTAATTTATGACCGATCAATTTATACAACATTTTTTATTTTTTATTTTAGTAATAATTTATATTTTATAAATTATAGAAAAAAAATATAATTTTTGTTGTTGTTAGTGATATTACGTACATGATGTGTTTAATATTATTATCTGTATCTTATATTTTGATTAAATTGTATATGTTATCAACTTATTATAAGTATCCATTATTTGTTTGTTAGTTATCTTAATTGATAAGGTTAAGTAGGATATGAGTAAGACTAATGCATAACATGTGAGAATATAATATGAATAAGATTAATTTTATATGAGTAAGGATAATGCAAGGATAATATATGAATAATCCTCCCCCATATACTGATCAGAGTCCTGAAAGAGTGGAAGTAACTTAATAATAAAAATTTGAGCCAAACCATATAATAATTCTTTTTGAGTTGTGATCAACCTTTACGCTTTAGTCTATATATTTTTGGTATACAACATGCCTTGTTATGGTTCCACAATAATCGCCATGATGGAGAGAAAGCGATTACTGCATGCCACGTTTCATCTAAACCTTGATTAAAAGTTTCCTGGGTCAATATAAGAGTCGGAATTTTTTTTTTCCAAATTACAAAATTGACAGCAACCAATACGTTTATTTATTTATTTTCAAATTCTTATCGTTTTTATTATCAAAAAAAAATTATTCCTGTTTTGACGGGTCAAGCAATTGGCTGCATATATATATATATATATATTAGTTGGAGTTGTCAGCTCTCAGCAAAAGAACAAATCAATCAAAGTTCAAATTACTACTAATAGCAAAGAGATTGGCTCTCTTATATTTCCCCAACATCATTTTCAATGGCAAACGAGGATATCCCTTTGGAAGTCATAGTAAAGAAAAGGCTAGAAGACAACAAGTGTTGGATAGAATATGTTGGGTCCACCATTTTTCGTGTCCCTGCAAACATCCGTGAGGCCAACACGAACCTGTACGAGCCACACATGGTCTCAATCGGGCCCTACTACTACCACCTCAGAAAGGATCGGTTGCGAGCAATGGAGGATCAGAAATGGCGCCTCCTCAGGAGCTTCCTGTGTAGAAACAAAGAGCTCCAGGTGGACGCCTTTCTCAAAGCAGTGCGGAACTTAGAAAAGGAGGCGCGCCAATCCTATAGTGAGTACTTTGCCCTTGGACAAGACGATTTTATTCAGATGCTTTTGCTTGACGGTTGCTTCATTCTCGAGCTTTTCTTCAAGTGGCTCAATGAAGACCCCGACGTCTTGTTCAAGGAGGGTTGGGGCCCGACTACAATCTTCTCTGATTTGCTTTTATTTGAAAATCAAATACCCTTTTTCATCATTGAGAGGTTGTATGATATTGTCATGACTGGGGAGGCCGAGAACAAAAGGGACAAGTTCCTTAGCCATCTCGCGAGATTTCTCATAGGAGAGGAGTCGTTGTCGCCTACATCCCCCATGACATGGAACAAAAAAGTTGATCATTTGCTTGATCTTTACCACCAGTTCCTCATTGTGCCCAGCCTCCACCAAGAGGAAGCAAAGCATGACCCGACAATGTCGCCAGCTCTTTGGAAACAACGGCTCATTCATTGGATGACCCCTAGACTACATCAACAGGGTGCCATTCGGCCACCACGTCAGATACCCTGCGTAACCGAGCTTCGGGAGGCAGGTGTAAAATTCAGAAAAAAACAATTGCCTATGACTTTATTCGATGTGAAGTTCGATAAAGGTGTTCTGGAAATTCCACCGCTGCAAATCAACTCCAGCAAAAAGGCACTGCTCACAAACCTAGTAGCGCTTGAAAAGCACAAGACCTGTGGTGACCAAACAGTCACCAGCTATGTGACACTGATGGATTCGCTGATCAACACAAAAGATGACGTGGCCCTGCTCCAGCACGCCGGAGTCATCCACAACATGTTATCCAGCCACCAGGAGGCCGCGATTTTCTTCAACCAGCTCGGTGACAGCACATCATTTTATTCTACGAACCATCATTTTGGGGAACTGTTTACACGTGTGCAGCAGTACTATGATTCCAATTGGAACCGGAGCTGCGCACGCTTGATCCACGACTACTTCAATAGCCCTTGGGCCGGTATATCGGTGATCGCTGCTGTGATTCTTCTCGGCCTTGGCACCCTTCAAACCTTCTATACAGTTTACCCTTATTACGTACAGCATAAATCATAGCACCAGATACTGATTTATTTATGGTAGTTAATTACCTTCTTAAATTCCCCTTTTCGATCCCTCGTTTGGTGATTAGCCTAGCTAGGTTGATTCCTTTATATCAGAATTTTGTTTGTTCTTTCTGTTGTTAGAATATTTTTTATTTGTCATATTTTCATGTATTTTTTCAACGCTTTTATTTTATTAGAATTTATTAACCCACTGTCGAAGAAGATTGGTTTTATATATTTAGGACAGTCTAGCGTACATTAAACTTCTATTTACGTTCATTTCAAATATTAATCAGAAAATTGAAATTGTAGATATATGTTATTCATTTCTTAAATAACACCTATATAAAATTGGGCAGATTGGAAAAATTAATTTGTAGCTTTTTTCAAATAATTTATAATATTTAACAGTAGAATTTTAGTGATTTTATGACGAATGATCATTTTAAATTTTAAAGTGACTCAAACTTGATACAAACTCTATCCCAAAATTAGATAACAAATTTACAATTCTAATTTTAATTGGAATAATAATTAATTAAAAATATCAAATAATTGTAAACCATACAATTTGAATGCAAGATGAATTTATTTAGCCCCGAGTCTCCTTGATTGTAGAAATCGTCATCATATTCAACTATTTTATACGGTTTGGTTGGTAAATAGTGACCTTGGATAGAAGTTTTGGTTAGATCAATGCTATCAGGTTTTTACACTGTGGAAAACTTGTAAGGATATTTGATATTTTTGAGTTTGCAGGGACTTTACTGCTTTCTTAATGATATTTAGTGCTTTGTGCTAGGCTATTTGGAAGCATAGAAATGACATCATTTTTCAGAATGCTCCAATTAAAATGGTCAGGTCCATTATTTTGCTGATAATATCTGTTTTTAAATACTGATCAGGACCTGTCAATAAGAAGATCAAGCTAGCTGCAGCAACTTGGATGCCTGATGATATCAACGCAATACCATGAGAGTGGGGGACCCCACTGATAGTCAGATAATCCTTTACCAGGGAGGAGCTGTGGAAGATCAACCTCTTCTTTTAGGAGGAGAAGCTGGTGTACCAGCATAAATGACATCATGAAGACAGCTTTCCAATTTTGTACCACTCCAGTGATAGAATATCTATTACCTCAGCCCCATAGTTGGAGGCTTAGATTTATACTCTTTTTCAATTGCTGTGTTTTGGTGGATTGTTAAACGTCGAGCATTAATTTATATCCTGCTCTCTGCTGGAATGTGTGTTTACTTAATTGATTAAGAAAAAATACTTAGTAGTATGTAAGTTAAATCTTATGTTTCATATATGAAACGGGCACTTGCCTTTTATTCAAAAACTAGTGACCTTGGAGAAATAAAGATTGATTAATGACTCAATATTTTAAAAATAAAGCCTTCACAACCAAATTTGTGTATATGCGACAATGCAATTGGAGTTTGATGTGCATTTTACTCGAAGCTATTGAAAATTAAAGCTCCGGTCAAGGTAAGGGCGTTTCTGTGGGTGGTTACAAAACAAAATTTTGATTCAAGAAAATATTATTGCTCAGGGGGGTAACATCGCAACGGCAAGCACACTTTTCCTGTATAATCGGTTAGAGACAAGACATCACATCCTTTGGAATAGAAGAACATTCTCGGGGAAGAATAAAACAGTGCAGCAACTGAAACATGATACACAACTCATGATTCAGCGGTGGCATACAATTCTTTAGCGGGGAGCGAGAGAGACACACGAGAGACTTTGTTTCTATATTCTGTACTTTGTTGGATGTGTTGTGTACTCTCTAAATTTTTATTAGATGATGTTGGATATTGTATTGTTAAATAAGGGTAGTTAGGTAAAAGTGTGAATATAATAGTTATAGGGACTAAATTGTAAGATTGTTGTGTTTATGTAGACGTAACCTAAATCAATGAAATTAACCTTCCCAGTTTTCAAACTCACCGTAACTTTATGGTATCAGAGCGGGATAGTGTCGCGTGAGCTCGCCGCTGCCATTCGCCTCTATGTGCGTTCGCCCAGAGCAAGTCCGGCGCCTCATCCAGCGTAGTCGCTAGAGTGTAGTTGCAGCACCGTCGCCAGTGCGTCAAGCACGCTGCCATCAGATCTCGTGTCGCCTTCGCCAGATCATGTGATTCAAAGCTGGGATCAAGCGCTTCGCCATTTTCGAATGAAGAATAGCTTTCGCTGAGTGCGGTTTGAAACCCTAAAACCCGTGTGTCTCCGTATCTCTTCTCACCTTTTTTTATCGGACCTTGCTCTCTCTCTCTGTCTGGATTTGCCTAATTTAAGTACTAGTCGTTGCTGTTAAAAAAAATTAAAGGAAAAATGGCAGAAGACAGAAGCTTCTCTAAGTCATCTCAAGTCATCTCAGTGAGATTAAATGGGGCTGAGAACTATCTGTTGTGGTCAAGGAAAATGCTTATGCACTTGAAGGGTCAGAGACTAACTGGGTGTGTTACCGGTACAGCAAAGAAACTCGTAGCTGTGGGAGAGGAGAAGATAGAGGAAAAACCTGAGTTTCAGAAGTGGGAGGCAGACGATGGGCAGGTTATGTCGTGGCTAGTCAACTTGATGGAGATTAGACTGCAAAATCAGTTTATGATGTTAAACACCGCTAGACAATTGTGGGATCGAGCAGCCGAAATGTACTCTCAAAAGGGTAACCATGGGCAAATCTATCACCTCCAGTCTAAGTCTGATAGTCTGATGCAGGGAGAAATGAGTGTGACTGAGTATTTCTCAGAGTTGAACAATATGTGGAGAAAATAGATTTCTTTGATCCTTTGGAGATGAAATGCTCAGCAGATGCACTAGCCGTCACAAACTAGTTGGAGAAAAGAAGGACCTTTCGCTTCCTTGCTGGCCTCAACACTGAGTTCGAGCAAATACGACAGAGTCTCTGGCAGAGGAATCCTCTACCTGCTCTTCGTGATGCCTTTGCAGTAGCAGTTCAAGAGGAAAGCATGAGGAAGGCAATGGTATCTTTGCCAGTGCATGAGAGTTCGGCTATGTTCAGCCTGCCACACACAGTATCCTCCCAGGGTGACAAAGTCTGTGATCATTGCCACAGGAAGAATCACACTCGAGAGACTTGCTGGGATTTACACGGGAGACCAGCTAGAGGTCGAGGTAGTGATGGTGGTCGTGGCAGAAGACGAGGTAGAAGTCATGGACCAGGACGTGGTGGAGGATACCAAAAGGCGCATATGGCTGACAGCACTAGTACACCAAGTTCAGGCACTGATGATATGATAACTCAACTAGTGACTCAGCTTGCAGCTCGATTCTTGTCCACTACTCCAGCTAGCAGTGCCTCATCTACTGCTGCTCCATCTAGGACTGACGATTACACTCTCTCCTCTCTTCTTACCACTGTAGTTAGACTTGTTGGCACTGTTATAAAAGCCCTAATAGCCGAGTCTAGTCATGATCGATCCTGGATCGTAGACTCTGGGGTATCTAAGCATCTGACCCCTGACCATACAATGTTCAAAATCTATAAGCAGGAGAGAAAAGGTACAAACAGCTGATGGCTCGCTTTGTTCGATAACAAGAGTTGGGGATGTAACATGTACTCCAGACCTCCAGCTATCGTCAGTCTTTCATGTTCCTAACTTCACCAATAACCTCCTATCAATTAGTCAACTGGTGGATGATCTTAACTGTGTTGTTTCTCTATCTCCTACCCATGTTGTGATGTAGGAGCTGAAGACAAGAAGAGTGATTGGTATTGGCAAGAGGAGTGAAGGTCTGTACCGACTCAAGCAAGGAGGGGAGTTTTTGGATCCACGAGCATGTTTGGCAAAGACTCCAGAATTGGAGATGGTTTTGTTACATAGCCGTTTAGGGCATATATCTTTTACTGTGCTTGGAAGGTTGTATCCCAAGTTGTACTCTAAGTGTAGCAAGACTAAACTAGTATGTGATACGTGTGAGTTTGCTAAGCACACTAGAACAATGTATCCCTCTTTTGGTAATAGAAGTTTTTCTTGCTTTGATATTGTTCATTCTGATGTTTGGGGGCCCTCGAGAGTTACTACTCTATCTGGTTTGAGGTGGTTTGTCACCTTTATTGATTGTTATAGCCGAATGACTTGGCTGTACCTGTTGAAGAGTAAAGAGGGAGTTCTGGAGTGCTTCAAGACCTTTCACAAAATGGTGGAAACCCAATTTGAAAAGAAAGTGAAAGTGTTACGCTCAGATAATGGCACAGAATACACCAACAGGGCAATGCAAGACTTTCTATGAGGTAATGGTATTATACATCAAACTACATGTGTGAATACACCTGAACAAAATGGTGTTGCAGAAAGAAAGAATAGGCACATCTTGGAAGTGACGAGGTGCCTTCTCTTTGCCATGAATGTTCCGAGGTACCTTTGGGGAGAAGCAGTGCAGACTATTACATATTTGATCAACAGAATGCTTTTGAGAGCGGTGGACTTCAGTACACCACTTGAAATGCTCATAGGGACCACCTCATTTAAGCCACCTCCCAAAAAGTTTGGTTGTGTGTGTTTTGTTCATAACACAACTCCAGGCATTAGTAAACTGGATGTGAAGGCTCATAAATGTGTGTTTGTTGGGTACTCCAGTGGAAAAAAAGGGTATAAATGTTATGACCCTGTGAAAAGGAGGATGCTGGAAAGCTTGGATGTGACATTTCGAGAAACAGAACTCTATTTTACTCTCTTTGATACACAATCCAATACATCTTCAGTCTCATTTCATGATCTTCTTGAGGTGGTCATCACCCATTCCTCAGACTGAGTTGGTCGAGAGGTAAGAAATCTGACAACAATATAGCCAATGATACTACGATCGGTATAAGTCCAACTACAGAGACAGATCTGGACTCAAACATGAACCAAAGCCTACCACCTCCTAATATAGCCAATCAACAAGGTTTACACTCGAAAACCTCGCCATAAGAATGTTGAGCAGCCTTCGGTTCAAGACCAATACCAATTACATGCTCCTGTCAACGGCTCGCTCACACCACAGCCTTCAGGTAACTCAGAGTTACCCTCAGGTACTCCTATTTTCTCTGATCTCGATCTTCATATTGCCCTGCGCAAAGGAGTTCGGTCAATTGTCTTGAAGCAAGGGGAAGATGCCTCAACATCACATCCTATCTCTCATTATGTCTCATTTGAGACACTTTCCCCGACTTAGAAAGCTTTTGTAACCTCTTTACACTCTAACTCTGTTCCATGTGATTGGAGGAAAGCAATGCAGGATCCAAAGTGGAAGAAGGCAATGTTCGAGGAGATGAGAGCACTAGTCAAAAATGACACCTGGGATATGGTCCCTAGACCGTCTAACAAGAGAACTGTGGGATGCAAGTGGGTATACTCGACAAAATATACTCCAGAGGGAAAGGTGGACAGATTCAAGGCCAGATTGGTGGCCAAAGGCTACACACAAACATATGGTGTAGACTATAAGGAGACCTTTGCTCCAGTGGCTAAGATGAATATTGTTAGAACCCTCATCTCGTGTGCAGTAAACTTCAGGTGGAATTTGTGCCAGTTGGATGTTAAAAATGTCTTTCTTCATGGTGACCTAAAGGAAGAGGTATATATGGAGATCCCACCTGGTTTTGAAAATGAACAACTGAAGGGTAAAGTGTGTCGTCTAAAGCGCTCCTTGTATGGGTTGAAGCAGTCACCACGAGCCTGGTTTGACAGGTTTTCTATGGCAATGAAGAAACTAGGCTATCAGCAAAGCAGTGCCGATCACACTATGTTCATCCAAAGAAAAGGAGAGAAAATTTGCATTCTGGTTGTTTATGTGGATGATATAGTGTTAACAGGTAATGATCATGTTGAGATGAAGAGGCTTAAGGCCAGCTTAGCCACAGAGATGAAAGACCTGGGTGAGTTGCGCTACTTTCTAAGCATTGAGGTTGCTCGTTCAACAAAAGGGGTAGTTCTCTCATAGCAAAAGTATGTTTTAGATCTGCTGAGAGACACAGGGATGCTTGGGTGCCGACCTGTCAATAGACCCATAGATCCTAATAATAAGCTGAAGGGAGGAATAGGTGATCAAGTAGATAAAGGACAGTATCAGCGCCTAGTAGGTAGACTAATCTACTTGGCACATACTCGACCTGACATTGCATACACTGTGAGCGTAGTGAGCAGATATATGCACAACCTTAGAGTTCCACATCATGAGGCCGTGTATCAGATCCTAAGGTATCTCAAGAGCTACCCAGGGAAAGGTGTGCTATTCAGTAAGAATAGGCACACTAGGATTGAAGTATATACAGATGCCGATTGGGCAGGGTGTCTTGACTATAGAAAGTCAACTTCATGCTACTGTTCATTTGTTGGGGGCAATTTGGTTTCCTGGCGAAGCAAGAAGCAGAATGTAGTTGCAAGGTCCACTGCAGAGGCTGAGTATAGAGCCATGGCCCAAGGTGTGAGTGAAGGGTTGTGGTTACGAAGATTGCTATCAGAATTGGAGTTGTTGGAGAACAAACCCATAATGTTGTATTGTGACAACAAGGCGGCTATAAACATAGCAAACAATCCAGTACAACATGATAGAACTAAACATGTGGAGATTGACCGACATTTTATCAAGGATAAACTTGACGAGAGCATTATATGTATGCCTTTCGTTCGAACCAAGGAGCAAATCGCTGATATCTTCACAAAAGGGTTCAGTGTCACAGACTTCTCCAATGTAATAGACAAGATGAGCATAATCAATATCTATGCATCATCTTGAGGGAGGTGTTGGATATTGTATTGTTAAATAAGGGTAGTTAGGTAAAAGTGTGAATATAATAGTTATAGGGACTAAATTGTAAGATTGTTGTGTATATGTAGACGTAACCTAAATCAATGAAATTAACCTTCCCAGTTTTCAAACTCACCGTAACTTTAGATGACATAGCGTAGGGGACTAGGGGAGCTTGTACAGACTTTTAAAATATTATTTATTTTTTAATACAATTGTTGGTGAGCTATTTGCGCGCTGACCTTCAAAAAAAGTATTTTAAAAATAAAAGATGCTGTTAAATAATACAGATATTCATTTCAGATTGGAAATAGGGGAGAACATGTTTGGCATGAACGATCCTCATATGCAGATAACCTCTATGCATTCTTTTTCCTAAATTATAAATACTGGCTATGATTAATTAGTAGGTAGTAATAAGCTTTAAGTTGTGTGAAGTCAATCAAATACGCAATTAATTTTCAAGAGAGGTTCATTGGATATCTGACTTTCTGAATTACATGATCTGAGAAAACTATCAGAAGATAAAATTAATCTTTCTGATCTTTTAGATAAAAAAAAAATGGTTTGGAAGAGAATTACTAGTGGCAATTTTTCAGTTAAATGGAGATGGAGCACATAATTCATTTCTTTCATAAGAGAGGCAGGGAGGGTGGTACGTCATGTACAATTAAAGAGTAGAGGATCACTAAACTAGGAAGTCCTGTAGTTTCCTTCCTTTCTGTATTTTTCTTTTTTACTTTTGTATTGATAGCCACTGTCAATCTTTAAAAAAAAAAAAAGATGTTGATCATTTTTTCCTAAAATTGCTTCTATTTGTAAAATATATGGAGATGGCTTGAAAATTCAATAATTGTCGGATGCATTCTGACTCAGAAATAATATTTGGAAATTTATATCAACCATTTAAATTTCACTGATTCACTATTGGATTGATCAAATAGGATTTGATCGTGATATACCGGGCATTCCAAGATAACTTGAAGGAAATGCAGTTTCTGGTACAAAGGCGGTACCATCCAGGGGCGACCAGCATATGCAAGCAATAGCGGGAGTAGCTTAACAAAGAAAAATGAGTTCATTGTGATGTGAAGCATTTGTTGTTTGTTTTTATTTATTTTTAGGTGTATGCAATAATGAATGCTTTGTAGTGTGCTATGGTTCTTTTGAAGGGAGGGAAATAAGCTCCTTTTGCCTTAAGAACTCCTCTTGAAGGTACTGAGAGGAGCTGGATGGAGCCATTGATGTCTTCTGAGGCTTGTAGGTGATTAAAAATGCTCAGGTTGTTTAGTACATTAGGAGCTTTCAAGGGTCAGATAAATTGGGCATTTTAATTTGAAAGAAACAGGTGCATGCATGTAATTTCTTGCACCCCTTTTTTCATTTAATTTAAAAATATATTGATTGTTTTATTTTCTGCACGAAGGAAATAAAGGCAAATATCAAAATATCAACGAAAGAAACGCTCCTTGTATAAAAAAAAATTAGAGAAACAATTTATTATGTAAACGAGCTGCTGATATTTTTCCTCTCTTGTGAAATTAAGGATATACTGTAAATAATGGTCTGTAATGGCCCAGCAAAATCAGTGCTGCTACAAGACTACAACCGAGATCACAGCCCATGGGCCATTAAAGGAATCATCAATCAATCCAGTGGTCGTAGTGGTAAGGCCTGATCATAGATACCATGTCGGATAGGAAGGTACTCCAATAATCATTATGATCCATGAGCATGATCCATACAAATTCTAATATTGTTTTGCACGAATCTTAATGGAAATCGGATGACTCTGATCTAATATCATACCGAATTTGATATGTTGCCCATCGAACCGCCCTCTAATTCTGTCAAACACTACATATGGGTGATACAATCAGACTGCCTCTAATTCCGAATTTGATCTGTTGTTCATTGACCGCCTCTAATTTAGTCCGTCCAATTAGGTAATATAGCTCCTCCGACAAATATTAGTGGAATTTCTGATAAAGCATTTAAATTAATAAAAATGATATAGACTAAAGACACAAATATATAGCTAAATATTAATTAAAGCATGAAAAAACAAATGTTTAGTCCATTCTTTCTCAAAGAACTTTTCAAAAAATGTTAAAAAATCTGACAACATGCATGCATGCAAGTGAGACTAAAGACACAAATATTCAAAATAAATAATAAAGCAGGCATAAATTTAATGTTTAGTCCATCCTTGAAAATGTTAAAAAAATGGCAACACGAAATGATGCCCTCACACTGTGTTGATCCTCTAAAGAAAGAAATCACAAAAGAGTCATCTCTTCTTGGGTCATATTCATATAATATGACACTTAATGTGAAGAATTGCATCTTATAATAATATTTGCTTTTTTTTTTTTATAGTGGTTGGAACTTGGGTCATGTCACTCGATCGAGTTCCTCAACAAAGAAAGTTATAACATACTAATTAATTTGCTGGTGATCGATCTGCCGCCATGATTATAATACAGTGTGATCATTTTATATACTGAAGAGACTTTTTTTATTTATTTTTTGTTCGATAAGAGACCTATTTTATTTAAAGCCTTGTTGAGGAAAATTTACATGCTTGTACAAACAACTGCACCTTCTCTAACATATCTACAATTTTATTTTATAATTATTAGATGGATGTATATAAAACGAGTAAATATATATGAAACCATTCTTTGATAGTGACTTAATCAATTCTCGTGAAATAAAATTGTTGAATAGTAATTAAATAAAGAATATTCTAAGTTTCTAACAACAGAAAGAACAAACACAATTTTCATATAATGGAAATAATCTTAATTTATTGTTGTCATATGACGTACTACCTTGGCTAATTAATTACCAAAAGAGGAAACAGACGAGAAAATAAAAAAATTGCTAAGTAACAACGATCAGAAATAAAAATAAGATCTGGTGCTATTATTTTGGCCGTACGTAATAAGGGTAAACTGTGTAGAAAGTCTGAAGGGCGCTGAGGCCGAGAAGAATCACGGCGGCGATCACCGATATAACTGCCCAGGGGCTATGGAAGTAATCATTGATCAACCGCGCCCAGCTCCGGTTCCAGTTGGAATCATAGTACAGTTGCACATTTCTAAACAGTTTCGCAAAATGATGGTTCATGGAATCAAATGACGTTCCGTCACCCAGCTGGTTGAAGAAAACCGCAGCCTCCTGCTGACTGGATAGCAAGTTGTGGATGACACCGGCGTGCTGGAGCACGGCAACATCCTCTTTTGTGTTGATCAGCGAATTCATCAGCGCCACGTAGCTCGTGACAGTTTGGTTTCCCCAGGTTTTGTGTTTCTCCAGTGCTACGAGGTTTGTGAGGAGTGCCTTTTTGTTGGAGTCGATTTGTAGTGGTGGTATTTCCAGAATGCCTCCTCTACAGAACTTCACATCGAATAAATTCTTAGGCGATTGATTTTTTCTGAATTTTACGCCTGCCTCGTGAAGATTGGTGGCGCAGGGGATCTGACGTGGTGGCCGTTTGGTGCCCTGTTTGTCTGGACTTGGGGTTATCCAACGAATGAGTTTTTGTTTCCAAAGAAGCAATGCTGTTGGGTCATGCTTTGTTTCCACTTCGCAGAGGCTGGGTACAATGAGGAACTGGTGGTAAAGATCAAGCAAATGATGAACATTCTCGGACAATTTCATAGGGAATGTAAGGGACGATGGCTCCTCGTCCATGAGAAATCTTGCGAGGAGGCTAAGGAATGCATCTCTATTGTTCTTGTCCTCTCCTGTCATGACAATGTCATACAACCTCTCGATAACAACAAAAGGGATTTGATTTTCAAATAGTAGCAAATCTGAGAAGATCGTAGTCGGGCCCCAGCCCCCTTGGAATAAGATGTCTGGGTCTTCACTGAGCCACTTGAAAAAAATTTCAAGAATGAAGCAACCATCAAGCAAAAGCATCTGAATAAACTCGTCTTCTCCAAGGGCTATGTACTCGCTGTAGGATTGGCGCACATTCTTTTCTATGCTCCGCATGGCTTTGATACAGGTCTCCACGCAGAGCTCGCTGTTTCTAAACAGGAAGCTCCTGAGGAGGCGCCATTTCTGATCCTCCATTGTCCGCAACCGGTTCATTCTGAGATGGTAGTAGTAGGGCCCGATAGACACCATGCGCGGCTCGTAGAGGCTCTTGTTTGCCTCGCGAATGTTTGCTGGGACCCGAAAAAGGGTAAAGGGCCCCACATACTCTAGCCACCATATGTCATCTTCTAGCCTTTGCTTTACTAGGATTTCCAATGGGATATCCTGTTTTTCCATTGAGCATGAAGTATATATTGTCATCATGCATCAATGGCAGTTACAAGTAGCTAGTTTGGGTCATGTGTAAGCGAAATAAGGAGAGAGTACATGGAGCATTTCTCCATGTAAAACTTAAATAGAGAAGATCTAATCACTTTCCAGGCTATGCATCTGTATGACCCACGAAAAAAAAAAAAAAAGTCGAGGCATTTTTTCGCATTTTCTAAGACGAAGCCCATAAGCGGAATCTGACTTTTTGAGATTGTTTACTCATCTTTTTCTTTTTCTTTTTCTTTTTTGAAAAGAGGCCAGTCAGCCCATTCATTTACTGACATAATTTCTCTAATCTTTTCATTCAACACTAGTGGAAAATTTAGAATCAGAATCGGCCTATTTGAATCAGTTATATGAAACAACTGATATTAATATCTATCTGGATCGGATTTTTTAAAAAAACCAATCTTAAAAAATATTCAGATCAGATTTTATGATCAACCAATCATAATTTATAAACTATTAGAATTGATTTTTTGTTAAAACTAATTCTAATACTATCAGAATCGGTTTTTACAAACAACTAATCCTAATGTAACACATATTAGAATCGGTTATTTCAAAATAAACTGATCCTGATATATCAGAATCAGTTCTAATAAAAAATCGATCCTGACACAACCGATCCTGATAATTAGGATCAGTTATCGCAAAGAACCGATCCTGATAACTCCGTCTCTGCATTCTTATTTGGCGCTGCCTAGGGTTTCATTTCGCGTCTCTCTTTTTTTTCTATCGGAAAAACCCTAGCCTCTCTTTTCTCTGCGCGATCTGATCTCCCTCCTCCGTTATCACCTAGCGTAGCCAGCTGCCCACCTCTCTTGCCATCCATCTACGCGCAAAGCAGCTAACCCTAGAAAGAAATGGAGTTCGACAATGTTGCGCTAGCTTCCTTGGTGCCCTCTCTCAGCTCAGTAATAACTCTCTACCTTCATTTCTTCTCATTTCCTCAAATTAAGCGTATGATGTTAAGAGAATGTAGTCATACAGCTCAGTTAATTTTTATACTTGTTTTTACTTTATTTTGATTAATTTTGTTATTGCCCTTTGAGTTCCTTTTTTTTTTTTTTGTAGTTTTGGCCTTGTTATTTTCGTTTTATTTATTTTATAAATTGGGGGCATATGAACGAGAAGCCAAAAACATGTATTTCGGAAATAATTTCATACTTTCGTTAGATTTAATTTTTCATGAGTTTTGGCCTCTGAGTATATTACCCTTAATTCCTATACTTAGTACATTTGTTTTAATATATTGTAAATCAACATAATTGAAGCTTACTGGTACTTTGAACTAAGACATAGGTGGTATATGTACCAGTATATCAGCGATTACACATATCATCTACCAGCTTGTACCATTTAATCTTTTGATAAATCTAAGTGACTTTGCATACCATTAAATCTAACTAATAATATCATCCATTTTTTAGGGTTGACAGAGGTGATGCGGTACTGGAGGGATTAAAATTGTTGGTACTCAAGGCTTTGAATCCGTGCTTTTTCTTATTTTTCTATGTTGTGCTCTGGTTTTGAAATTATGTACTGATGTAAAACTCAGTTTTTTTTTTTTTCTAACATAAGCCTAAGGACTCTTTCTATATATAAAAAAAGTATCACCATAGCAGTATCAAAGTACCAGTTACATAACCATTAACGTAACTATAGAGTATAACGACTTTATAAAATTTTCTTTCTCAGGTATGACACTGATCGGTGAGATGATCAGTATTGCGTGAGGGAGTGCCAACTTAGACTTAACATTCTCCACACTCAGATCATTTAATTCTTTTTCATTTGCCTTTTAATTATTTGCAGCATAGTATAAATTAATATTAGTTACAAATTAATTATTTTTCATCCGCATCAATTTATTTAATAACAGTTTTATTGTTGTGTGCTGGTGAATAATCTTGCACTTATGGTGTACATTACTGTTGGTTCAGCTGCTCATCCAGTTTTGAAATTTCTGCAGGAATGGAGTACTGAGAACTTTAAGGTACTAGAGGCTCTACTTAGATTTACAAATTGAACTTTGTAGATCTATTTTAAGGTTCTTTTCTGTACTTAGTGCTAAGAATTCGTGTTGTGCCATTTTCAGGAAATATCACCTACAATCTTTCCTCAAGCAGCAAAGATCTTTGTTAATGGTTGTTGGGTTGGAATTCATAGAAACCCTGAGCTCTTGATTAGATAGAGCTCCTGAGGTACAATTCATGTGGTATTTGGTTTATTTTTTTACTGCTAGATGTGGTACTCGTAAGGATCAGTCGGTACTTGAAACCAGTTGGTGCTTGTTGAAACCGTATCACTGGTACATAAACAAGGACAGTGAATCTGATCAATTGCTAGTATGGCGTGAGGAATCCCTCATTCTAAGATTTATGATATTTGCTTTTTCTTGTTATAATATGTATATCTTTGTAAACATTTTTTATGGATGATCATTTATTGTCTAATATAAATTCCGTTGCTAAGCGATTTTTTATAGTTGTGCTATGAAATATTGGTGGTTTCTTTGATAATAATCCTGTGTAATATCTTTTTATCCTGATATAAAATATTGGTGGTTTCACAAAATGTGGGTTTTGCAAAAAAAAAAAAAAAAAAAAAAGGAAGAATCAGGATCGGTTGTTTAATACAACTGATCCTAATATTGGTTTTGCAGCCAGAAAAAAAAAAGGGAAGACTCAAGATCGGTTGTTTTAAACAACCGATCAGATAGTAACTATTAAGATCGGTTAAAGAACCGATCCAAATTTGTGTAGTATCAGTATCGCCTTGATCAGGATCGGTTGTATTCCGATACTAATATGCGTAAGTAACCGATCCTAATTCCATATTTTTCACTAGTGCAAGAAGCTTTTGTTTCGTTGATATTCTGACATTTACCTTTTATTTCCTTTGTGCAGAACTAGAGATGCACACAAAAAATCATGACTCATAATTCATCTAGAATAAATTCAGATTTAATTTGTCAATTGAAACTGATTTGACTCGAAACTAGATTAGCAACTCGGCTCATGAGTTATGAATTCAAGTTGCCTTCAACTTGGACTCAGCTCATAAGAAGCCCTATGCAGAATACTGATATTAAAACCTGACCAGACCAAATGAATGGACTAGAAAAAACCGAATCGATTACCTGTTCGGTTTAGTTCGGATAAAAGACCAAAGAAGCATATAAACTGGAAAAAAAAAATCATAAAACCAGACAACCATCTTAAAACCATTTTTTTTTATTTTTTTTTATTTTGTGAGTCCTGTGGGCTTGTGGGCTGTGGCTCATTTATTCATTGAAAAGGTGGAAGGATAAAATGTAGCAACTTTGAAGAGAAAAGGTAACATATGACGAGTGTTATTCTGTGGACAAAATACGTGTTGTCTTTTGTGTTTTTAAAACTATTTTTTATAAAGAATTGTGTGTTTTAACATAATGAGACAATCGTGACAACATTATTTTTCTAAAATCAAATTGCAAAATGTTGAATGTAATATTGGTCATCGAAGGTTTGTTTATCACACAAATTTTAAAATTTTCTATGTATATATTCAATCCTCAAATAAAGTATAATACTATAAAACAAATTGACGGAAAAGAATTCCTTCAATGTTTTATTTTATAATTCTAAGAACAAGTTCTACAGATTTTAAGTTCCAAAAAAATATATTTCTTTCTTTTTATAATTTATAAATGGATATGCGTACATTATTTAATATGTATGTGGGTATTTTCACTATATAAAACATGATTATTTCTATAATAATACTTATATCTCATAAATTTATAAATATAGAAGTATTTAGAAAACCATCCGTTACACTGGTTACCCATTGATATGACCAGTACCCGTTGCTCCAAAGTTTTACCGAGTCACAATGTTTGGTCCGATTTTGATAACATTGGTGCAGAATGTTATTCCTTTGGTCAAGTTTTTCTAATTTACTTAAAACCTTAATCTAGATCTATATAAGAATTAAATAAGCACGGCGGAAACTACTTACTTTCCATCTTTATGGTCTTCCGTCTATTGCCTCTCAAGCAATATCAAAGGAATCGATGAAGATAGCTTGATTGACTTGCTCGCACACTCAACCTATAAAATTACTTGACTAGCAAGTCCTTCCACAACTCTTGAACTCTCTCTTACTTGTTTCTGTCTCTCAAATTGAAGGCAGAATATCTAGACTTTTATGGAGCAAGACGATGAAAAATGATAATGATGAATTCAAGGTTATGGTGACCCAGTCCTTTTATAGCAGTGCAAAACTTGTGAAACAAGTTTGCCTAAATTTATCACTGCTATTATTTTAATCAACTATAATCAGTCTATTAACAATTATAATTGATTAACATTATTCTATATGTATTCGTATCCAAAACCTTATTTAAATACGTATAATGCCATGACTTAATTAATCACATTATTTGGCATATTTTAATCATTACATAAATGTAATTTTGTAACAGTATTTAATATCATAATCATAATGCATGTATGTCCAACTTAATTATTGTAATTAGACGTCTCTAAATCCAACACAGAATGTTGAAGAGAAGATAAAACAATAAAAAAAATTGTGAAAATAAATGGTGCAAGAAAAACCCACCTCTTTTCGTTCCAAATATATTACTCTTAAAAGGAGTAGAATTATAAAGTTTTTGAGTTTACTGAATCTCTCTGTGAACTTAATTCTAAAATCTATTACAATAATTTCAAATAATGAATCTGAACCGTTGAAACTTATCTACCTTACAAGCAATGTGTATATATACAAAAAAATTTAACTCCCGAATTAATTTAATACAAAGTCAAGCGGTCAAATTTAGAAGGCTTATAAATTAATTTTTATATATTTATTTTTTTGAATATTTTTTTACCACTTGACTCTATACAAAATTAATTCGAAAATATAAAATTTTCACATGTAAATGAATCACCTGTAAGGTAATCGAATTTTAACAGTTCAAATTTATCATTTAAAGTCAATCTAATAGATTTTAGAGTTGAATTTACAAAAAGACATGATGAATTTAGAAACACCCTAATTCTACTCCCCTTAAAAGATTATAATTGTACAAAACAACCTAAACACATTTAACAACTTAAAAGGTATTAAGTTAAAAATTCAAATAAAAAAATTATTTATTGTAATAACAAATATATTAAAATAATTAAATGACTTAATCTCTAACTTTTACTCAAAAAATAAATAAAAATAAGAAGACTTCAATGACTTCATCCAGTTTTTCTCACTGCCAATTCTTTTCCTTGGCTCTTAAGGCAAAAGGTGCTTATTCCCTCCCTTCGAAAGGAGAACTATTGCACACAAAGAAGTATAATTTATTATTACTGACACCTAAAATATAAAATAAGAAAGCACCAAACGCTTTCATCAACCTTGTTAAGAGCCAACAGAGAAGACAGGTTGGGGGACGAAATTTTGACCCAACAGAAGAAGAATGGATGCAGGAATTTAAGCAATTAGATCCGGTTTTCTTCCACAGACCCTGGATAAAAAACAGCCACCAGTAACTTTGTGGTTGTTAATTTCCTTTTCTTACTTTAGCTACAATTGGACTATTTAGTTAAATTACTGTTTTGTTTTTTACATCATGTAATTCGGCAAGGTAGGTTTGGATGTAATTTTAAATTCCTAGGTAGAAACTCTTTAATTCAAGTAGTAGGGATAATGCTTGTAACTTATCACTTTAGTAATCAATATAACCTACGGGTTTTTCCTAAAAAAAAAAAAAAAGAGCTTGTTAAGAGCCCCCGGCTGGTATGAATTCGGATCACTCCAGATACCTGACTCAAGCAAATCAGAAACAGACAGCCCAGATCGAATTGTTCTTTTAACTTGACACGAATCTCAAAGCACAAATAATACTACTCCTGCGCTGTCTTCGAATAGACATCGTTCTGAGTTAATCTGGGCCGTCCATTTCAATTTACTTGAGTCAGATACCTGGGGGGATTTGGCTTCGGCTGGCACTGCCTTTGTACCAGAAACCACATTTCCTTCAAGTTATCTTGGAATGTCCTCCAGATAACGAGGAATCAACCGATGAATTAATTTGCTGCATCTAATCAAATCCAAGTTTATCCATCCAATAGTGAATCAGTGAAATATAAATGGTTGACATAAAATTCCAAATATTATTTCTGAGTCAAAATGCATGCATCCGACAATTATTAAAAAAAATTCAAGCCATCTCTATATATTCTGCATATGGAGGCAATTTTAGGAAAATGTGATCAACATTTAGTTTAGTTACACAAAAAACAGCATGATCTACATCCTCCTTCCTCTCTTAGATACATTCATGTAAGATTAGACTTTTATAGTTAATTATTAGGCAGACACTCTTTCCCATATCTTTATGAAAGAAATGAACCTTGTGCTCCATCTCCATTTAATAAATCATGAAGGAGGTTAGCTGAAAAATTGCCACTAGTAATTCTATCTTAAATACAATTTTATCTAAAAGATTAAAAAGACTATCTTTATCTGCCGATAGTTTTTTCAGATCATGTATTCAGAAAGTCTGATGTCCTATGATTATGAACCTTTTCTTGAAATGAAAAAATCAAATTTGAACTCCACAGTGTCCACACTATGAAAAAATCAAATTTGAACTCACAGTCAGTATTTTCAAAATATGCATAGAGGTTCTATAGGTGCATTGATCATGCCGAATCAATTATCCCCCATTTCCAATCTGACCTGTAAATCTGAATCCACAACATCTTTTATTATTTAAATATTAGTCCAAAATAGAGAAACATGAATTTTATCATGAGTATATTTTTATAAATATAATTACTATTCACACACTTATGTAACTAATTAAATTTAAATTTGTACCACCACTTGCATGACAATGCTCCTTTCTGCAATGCGTGTAGTGAAAATAAAAGATAAACGTCAAAATATCAACGAAAGAAATGCTTTTTGTATGAAAAAGATTAGAGAAATAATTTCTTATGAAAACAAGCTGCTGATCATCTAGCCTTGTCTAGGTTTGAAATAAAGATCCACTGTAAAAATCATTTGCAACGCACTAGGGCCCAGGAAAATCACTGCTGCTCCAACAGACATAACAGCCCATGGGCTATAAAAGTAGTCATAATTAATCCTGTGCGATCTGAGTAGCAAGACCTGATCGATAGATGTCATGTCGGTGGGGGGCTTCAATGGGATCCTCTCTATAGTACCTTACGGTGGGGTCTATAATTTTATGATTTAGATTTATTCTTAATTGGGCTAAATTTAATTCGGTCCCCTTTAAAATTTGTGATAGGTTAAAACAGTTCGGATCCTCTAATTCTACAGGAAGTGCATACAGAGAATACGAATTCGGTTCAATGATTATCTCATCAAATTTGGTTGGATGCCTTGTTGGAATCAGTGATGTAACTAACGGTGCACTTGTCAGACGGATAAAGTGTTGTCAAACGATTAATTAGAAATAATCAGTCATAATAAAAAATAATTGATTAATTAGTTAGGACAATTCATGATTGTTTAGTTATCGCCAATAACTAATCGACCAATTAATTGGTCTAAATAGATATTTTTTTACAACACTGGTTAAGACTTTTAACCATCTCATTTGTATCAAAATTAGTGTGAATAACTTAGTTCGATGAGTATTAACCAAAGAGGAGGGTTCAAATGCCTCTATTTTTTGTGTCTCTATCGTGTCTCTATTTTTAAAAACTTTAATAACTCAAAATTTAAATCTTAAAATTCAAAATAAAACCGTTGAATATGAACTATATTATTTTATCTATGTACATATAAAAAATTATGTCATTTCAACTTTGTTTTGATTGTCATCTTGAACTTATAAAAATGTATACAAATATAAATAATTTCTAGACGTTGATTCTTCAACTTATTGATTTATATAAAAGCAAAATCAAAATGTGATAATTTTTTATGAGCACATAGAAAAAATAACATAAATTACATCTAACGGTTTTATTTTGACGTTTAAGTTTTAAATTTTAAGTTTTTTAAGTTTTTAAAAATAGAGACATGATAAAAGTACAAAAAATGAAGGCATTTGAACCCTCTTCCTCTTAACCAAATTATGTATGATGTCTAGTTAGAGTAATACGATTCACATCAAGATGTATGTTCATTTGATACACATGAATTTTAAAATTATTAACCTAATGTTGGTGCGAATGGAACGACTCCGATCTAATATTAAACCAAATTTGATACGGTATTGACACAAACCGCCTCTGATTCCGTCTGATGGAACCTATTACTTGTCTGGTGCATCCAACATAGGTTAGCCTGATAGGACTCTTTTTAGCCTTTTTTGCAACATACCTGCTCCACATAGGTTACGGAGACAACGTGATATTTCTTTCCGCATAAGACGCGCATCTCCTCAAAGTATAATTTTTTTCAAAATTACGTGCCCAAGTGTAATTGGACTCAGAAGAGAAAAGTCAACAATTATTTTAAGATAAGTAAATGTGAGTAAATGACAACAGGACCCAAAGTCTTGGAAACAGTAATACAGTTGAACCCGGACCGACATATGAACGAACAGTTCTAGTATATTTGCCTATTACTTTCTGTATTCCAGGAACAGCAAATTGTTGTTATTACTGCATGCCCATCGAAACATAACGCCATCTTCTGCAGGACTGTGCGGAGTTTTTAATCTAGTTCGTTTATTTTGATCAGATGAACTATATTAGATCTCAAAATTTAGATTTCTCTGATCTGATCCGTCCGATTAAAAACTGCACAGAGCTCTCCCCCATCGAAACCCTCAAAAAGTCAGATTTGGCGTATGGTCTTCGTCTTGGAAGAAGAAAAGAAAATATTCAGTTTTATTATTTTTTTAAGTAAACTTGCAATTATTATTACACTTCTGTTGCGACTTTTATTAGGAGACTTTTTTTTATGAAAAATATGAGATTAGCACGTATTTAATTAAAATGGAACTATTGTGTTACATTGGTTATGTAACTGAATAAAGAAAATATGGGTCTGGCCTGTATTTTATTAGGAGACTTCTACTGTGACTTGTGAGTGGAGCAGGTACATATCCTACAAATTGATAATTTCTTCTCCATTTTAGTCTGATCTCCTGCTTGCGGTTTCTATTTCCTCTCCTTTATAAATACATCTTGGGTTAATAAATTAAAAGACTAATTAATAGTCTTTTCCCATATTACATAATTGACAGCGACTAATATGCTTATTTATTTTTCAAATTTCTCCTGGTTTGAAGCGTCAAGCGATTGGCCACATACATGTGCAATTATTAGAGTTGTCAGCTCTCAGCAAAAGAGCAAACCAACCAAACTTTGAAGTTTAAATTACTACTACTTGAAAAGAGATTTGCCGACTCAATCTCTTTCAATGGCAAAAGTGGATATCCCTTTGGAAGTCCTTGTAAAGCAGAGGCTAGAAGATGACACATGGTGGATAGAGTACGTGGGGCCCTTCACCATTTTTCGGGTCCCGGCAAACATCCGCGAGGCTAACAAGAGCTTGTACGAGCCACGTATCGTGTCAATCGGGCCCTACTACTACCATCTCAGAAAGGACCGGTTGCGAGCGATGGAGGATCAGAAATGGCGTCTCCTCAGGAGCTTCCTGTGTAGACACAGTGAACTCCGCGTGGAGACTTGTATCAAAGCCGTACGGAGCTTAGAAAAGAACGCCCGCCAATCCTACAGCGAGTACATCACCCTTGAACAAGACGAGTTTATTCAGATGCTATTGCTTGATGGTTGCTTCATTCTCGAGCTTTTCTTCAAATGGCTCAATGAAGACCCCGACGTCTTATTCAAAGAGGGTTGGGGCCCGACTACAATCATCTCCGATTTGCTATTATTTGAAAATCAAATCCCTTTTGTCGTCATCGAAAGTTTGTACGACATTGTCATGACGGGGGAGGCCGAGAACAATAGGGATACGTTTCTTAGCCTCCTTGCGAGATTTCTCATGGATGTGGAGCCATCACACACATCCCCTATGACATGGCCCGAGAAAATTCATCATTTGCTTGATCTTTACCACCAATTCCTCATTGTACCCGGCCTCTACCAAGAGGAAACAAAGCATGACCCGAAGACATTACCCCTTTGGAAACAACGACTCATTCATTGGATAACCCCGAGACCTGACCAACGGGGCACCAAACGGCCGCCACGTCAGATCCCCTGTGCCACCGAGCTTCAGGAGGCAGGCGTAAAATTCAGAAAAAAGCAATCGCCTAAGAATCCATTCGATGTGAAGTTCGGTGGAGGAGGCATTCTGGAAATTCCTCCGCTACAAATCGACACCAACAAAAAGGCGCTCCTCACAAACCTCGTAGCTCTAGAGAGACACAAAACCTGGGGCGATCAAACTGTAACCAGCTACGTGGCGTTGATGGATTCGCTGATCAATACGAAAGAGGATGTGGCCCTGCTCCAGCGCGCCGGTGTCATCCACAACATGCTATCCAGCCACCAAGAGGCTGCGGTTTTCTTCAACCAGCTCGGTGATGGCACATCGTTTGATTCCATGAACCATTATTTCTCAAAATTGTTTAGATATGTGCAGCTGTATTACGATTCCAACTGGAACCGGAGCTGGGCACGCTTGATCCATGATTATTTCAATAGCCCCTGGGCCGTTTTATCAGTGGTCGCCGCTGTGATTCTTCTCGGCCTCAGTGCTCTTCAGACCTTCTACACAGTTTACCCTTACTATGTACCTTAATCATAGCACCAGTTCTGATTTTATATCTGTTAGCTGTTAGCTGTTAGCCTTTTTAGTGCTGTTTCCTTATTTTGGTGATTAATTAGCGTAGTACATCATATGACCTTAACAATAAGGCTCTGTTCGGCGGGCTTAAAGGAATGGAAATAGAAATGGGCTCTGAAAATTTTGAACTGGATTTTCACGTGAAAAAAAAAAAGTTAGAGCTGTTGCCGAACAGGGTCTAAAGGTCAATTCCTTTATATCAATATTGTGTATGTTCTTTATTTTGTCAAAATAATTTGTACTTTTCCTATTTCGTGTATTACTTTTCAATGCTTTTATTCTAGGGGAATTTGTTTTAGCCACGTCAGAGAATGGTTTTAGACATTTAGGAGTCTGCTGTCCATTCAACTTTTATTTACATCCAGCTGATATTTTAAAAATATGTTGTTTAAATTTGAAAATAAAATTGTGGATGTGTTTTTTTTTTAATAATATGTGTATTAATTTGGACCGATTTGAAAGATAGATGCCTTTTTAAAATAATTTATTAGTGATTTATAATCCATGACCAAGTAAACTTTAAATTGGATCAAATTTCATACACGCTTTATTTAAATAATTAGTAACATATTTACAATATTGATTTTAATTTCTTAAAAATTTGATTTTGAGCTGAATTTATTTAATCCGGAGTCTCTTTCAGATGCACTAGCCGTGGGACAGTAAAATGCAGTTTCCTTCTTAAAATTGATTTATATCAAACTAGACTTGTTTATAGAGAAGTACCTCATCAAATTCTACTATTTTATACTGTTTGGTTAATTTAACTGTGATCTTGGACTTAGAAAAAATCAAATCAATGATTAATATCGTCTTGTATAATGGGATTTTTTTGATAAACCATAATTAAAAAAATGATTTTTACTAATGCAACATGATTGCTTTTTTTTTTTTATTAAAAACCACAAAGACCGGAGGGCTCCTCCGGTCTCACTTTTTTCCTTTCCTCAAGACTGGAGGAGCCATCCGGTCTCAAATTTTTTTTTTTTACCTTTTTTACTTTTTTTCGTGCGGCGATCTGTATAGCATCTCTATTTTTTATGTATATATAATATATGTATATGTGTATGTGTATGTATATCTATATATAATATATGTGTATGTATATATATATATGTATATATGTGTATATATAATATAATATAATATAATATATGTATATAAGTATATATGTATATATAATATATGTGTGTATATATTAAAATCGCTATATCCAGACTGGTGAATTTTGTACTCATTTTAAAAAATAGTAAAAAAATTTCAGAAAATATAAAATTTTATCTACATGCATATTTTAGCATAAAAATTATGTTGAACAGTTCGGATGGACAATTTGAACTTTGAAAGGAAAGATATAAAATATGAAATATGAAAAATAAGAAATGCTACACAGATAGCCGCACAGAAAAAAAAGTGAAAAAGTAAAAAAAAAAAAAAAAAGTTGAGACCGGACCAAGGCTCCGATCTTGATTAAAATATTCGAATTCGCATCCTATGAGACATCTCATATTTTGTGTGACTTTTTTGGAAAATCTTAACCATTCAAATACATTCTGCATGAATCTCAAAGCTCTAATAATACTGGCCCCTGCACTATCTCCCAATAAGCACCAGACGCATTGGTCACACAAAATATGAGATATCTTAGAGGATATGCAAAATATGCGATATCTCAGAGGATACGCCCATATCATATTCAGACCAAAGGGAGAGATCGGACCAGCCATCCGGTCTCGATTTATTTTAAATTTTAGATCTTCTGTAACACTCCCGAATTAAATCGTTAAAATTATGGGAGACCGGAGGGTAGGGGTGTCAATGGCACCCTTTTACCCGTTTACCCGACCCGTATCGTATCTGAAAACACGGGTAAGGGTAAGATTTTTATTCCGTTAGCTAATCGGGTATGGGTAAGGGTAATGATTTTTTTTTCGTTATCTTACCCGTTTTAGTATAAGATAATTTTAAAAAAATAAAATTACATATATAAACATATATTTGTATGAAGATGATACATAATACAATAAATTTTTTGTATTTTATTAAATTTTCATAATACAAATTAGTTGTATTCATTATTACTTTTTCTTATTTTAAAAATTATTTTATTGAAAACACAAATTGAAATATTAATGGCATTTTTTTATCCGTTTACCTGACCCGTACCGTATTCGAAAATACGGATAAAGGTAAAGATTTTTTTTCGTTATCATAACGGGTACGGGTATGAAAATATCTCCACCCGACCCGTATCGTACCCGTTGACACCCCTACCGGAGGGCTCCTCCGGTCTTGAGAAAATGCAAAATTTGAGACCGGAGAGCTCCTCCGGTCCTTCTGGTTTTTGAAAAAAAAAAAACAATCATGCTGAATCAGTAAAAAACATTTTCTTAATTATGGTTTATCAAAAAAATCCTGTATAATGAGTTGTCATTCGCCAAATTTGATTATAAATTATTTTGCTAGAGGTATCAGGTTACATCGTTATCACCAACGAAAATGCATATCAGATTTTGGAAATCCTCGTCTCACTGATAAGTGACAAGTAACACCAATTATTTTGAACCGCATGTGCTCCAACATTTATTTTGTTGTTTACTGAGGTCTGTTTTTGATAACTCCCTCTCTCTCTCTATATCTCTTCAAAGTACCAACACGAGAATTCAGATCTAGCGCAATATCTAATAGTACAGAATGAGATCTGATTTATTTCTTTTAATATGAGACGAATCTTAAAGCAAATTTTTAATATTTTAAAGGGAGAATTTCATGTATGTCCCTCAAAAACTTAAAAGTTACATACTTTCCCCTTATAAAATTTATAATATCATATTTATCCTTCTAAACTTCAAAAACTCACAAATTTACGTATTTTAATTTCTATTTTTATTAGAACTCATTTTAAATTCGGGTATACGAATTTGTTATCTCACTTCCCATCTAAACCACAAAAAAGTCTGAAAGACCTTCTCTTGGGCTAGCATCTAGATAATTGGGCTGATGGGACCATAATAATTAATTTCCGCTGGCAATTGAATTTATGTTATTTCTTGGGCGCATGTTATACCGAAATTTTTTTAGTTAGCACTCCAATAAATTAAAATTAAACAAACACCATCTGAATTCGGCACTGAAACTTTAGTGCGCGGTCTGGGTATCCTCACTAAATTGATTTATTTGGTGTGCATACTATGCGCACCAATTTTTTTTAGTTTTGTTCTAAATTGTTTGAAATCTTTGAACTAAATTTTTTTTTCTACTCTACGTATAATTTGTAGTATAAAATGTTGATCGAATTGTGCGTATAATTTATAGCAATTTGTGCACCAACTTAGTACAAAATGCTGCTTATATTGTGCATATAATTTGTTGTAATAATTATTAGTTCAAATTTAGTTCAAAATTTTATTTGTTAAATAAGTGCATTTTTTATTTTCTACAATTTTATTGTCAAATTTTATATGTATATATAATTCTAAATATCACATAATGGAATAGAATAGAACAGAAATAAAGAAAAAGTTTAGACCAAAAAATATTTTAAACTATTTAGAACATAGCTAAAAAAAATGATGCGCATACTGATGGTGCTCACCAAATTAAATTCAAAGCTTAGATAAAAAAAATTTAACCAAAATATAAGTAATGAACAATAAAAGACACAAAAAGTTCGGCTGAGCCATCTCCTTAGAATTGTGATAATAGGTTTCACCATCTGACATTTTTTGTTCTCTTTCATTTTATTTACGAAATAGAGTATCGCATATCTGAACAAAAATGAAATACGCATAATTTACCAAAATTCAAAAGGAATCAGTTCAAGAATTAAACTAACTCGGACTAGAGGTAGGCACTACATCGAACTAGAAGTAAGCATATTGAACAATTAATATTGGATCGAAATAAAAAATTCAAATTCAAAAATAGACACTTGCATATCACAATCTCTATGTGGATCTGCTAGTGTGTTGTTCAATGGTTTATTGTTGGTGTTACTTATCACCGAAATTTTTTTAGTTACCACCCCATTAAATCAAAATTAATTAATTACCACATGATTGGGTTTTTCTCAATTTCTATCATCCACACAAACTGGATCCATGCGGCCCCACCCACTGCAACCATACTTTGATGGCTTCAAGTCCGAACCACTCAGTGAGGAACACCGCCTACGCCTCGATCAACTCACCTATCACCACACTCTCACCTCTTCTCGGTGGTTTGATATCGACACTCTCCAACAACTAGGCCTTCATGACTCTGTCAAGATGCTGACCGAGCACATTGGCTTATGGGACTTTCTAAGCACCCCGTGCCAGACCTTCAAAGGGCTGACTCTCGAATTCCTCGCCACAATTGAGTTCGACCGGGCCTCCAACTTCATCAGTTTCCAACTTGGTGGCCAAAAATTTCAGAAAACTTTCACTCAACTTGCCGAGATGCTCCACTTACCAACCGACAATGCCAACCTCATGAACGACACCCTGCTCATTCCGTAGCGATATGCCAGAACAATCCTTCAAGAATGCTATCTGTGATTTCAATTGTCCCCTTAGTGCACAAAGAGTTCGCCTGATCAAGCACCCCGTTCTCCATTACATTCAGCGCATTTTGGCACTTACTCTTTTTGGGCGAGGTGAGACTAGTTCTTCTTTTAATAAAACTGAAGTTTTCTATCTTTATTGCATGTTGCGTAGGAACAATGGTGATATGACATTTCAACTCCACATTGGATACTACCTCGCCAAACACTTACACGCCGTGGCCACAGCGCATCAACCAAATGGGCTAATCTTTTGTGGTGGTGTGATCACAAAACTTGCCCATGCACTCCACATCGATGTTCCTGATAGTGCAGTCGACCCTCCCTTCACTCTTGATATTCTGAGCCTTCTGCAAATGCATTTACTCTCATGATCACCAGACAATGCATTTTGGATGAGTGTCGGACCGGGGAACTATAGTTATCGCCTGCCTCTCATCACTGCTATAAACCTTTGCAGCGTCCCACATGGAATTTGACTGATGAGCCCTTGATCTTACCACCTGAAGCAACCGCTCAAGCACCACCTGCTGTTGCCGCACCTGCCGCAACCGCCCTTGTTGCCCAAACTGGTCCTTCCAATCAAGCCATCATGGACTACATGGTGGATATCAATGCAAACTGGACTCGAAAATTCCAGGAACTCTCTCTTCAAGTCGCGACTATCAACCTCCGCTTCGACGACCTTCAGGTACCGCTCTACCAAGCCGAGGAGGATACCCACATGGCAAGATGGTTCGCTCAACAAGCATTCCGGTGTCAAACCCTCTGAGGATCCACCACACCACCCCGAGTGCGCCGCGAGCGTCGCGAAGCTTAAGAGGAAACACGTAATGTAGTTCGGAAGGTGCCTTCTTACTGTTCCCCTCCAGGGGGAGGGACACCTCTAGCTTAACCATAAGGCGCTTCCATCCCCCCTCCACCACTTTGTAAGTTCTATTTTTCTTTCTTTTTACTCTTCCATGTGTGACTGCTTGCACTAGGGACAATGCTTTGTTTAAACATGGGGGAGGGGGGGGTCGGATAAAAAATTGTATTTGCATTTAGAGCATGTTTAAAGTTTTGCACAATTGCATTTTTAGGTAAAAAATTTGTGTGATTGCTATAATTAAGGACTTATTTGAAATTTTTTGATAATGATTTGGATAACTTTGAAAAATTAAAAATTACCCCATATTTGATTAATGAATTGCATAAGATAAGATGTTTTGACATTTTTGAAAAAATAAAATTTTGAAATTTATTGAAAAAGCATTTCTGAACCGGCTTATGCCTTTGTAATTGAGAAATTTGAGATTTTAAATGAAAGAAGGATTGGGATATCTATTGGTATGAATGAATATCATTGGATGTGTATATTCATGGTGTATGCAAATAAAAAAATAATAAGTGTTGTATTCATGATATCCATGGATTGAGTTACAACCTGGCTTATGGGACTTTCTAACCATCTTAATCAAGTTACAACAAGTTACAACAAGCATTTTCTACATTTTGAAAGTCTAAATCGTCAATCCAAACCGTTAAATGTAATCTCTACAATAAAATATGCTTGGAGACCAAATTTTATATTTTTTGAAATTTTTTTACTATTTATTAAGATGGATACAAAAACTAGTCAAATTCATACCATTGAATTTTATACCCATCTTAATAAATAGTAAAAAAAATTCAAAAAATGTAAAATTTGGTCTCCAAGCACATTTTATTGTAGAGATCACATCTAATAGTTTGGATCGACGATTTGGACTTTTAAAATGTAGAAAATGCTTGTTGTAACTTATTGTAACTCAAAAATGTTGTAACTTGATCCCTCCTCTATATATATATATATAGAGAGAGAGATGGGCTACGATGCATTTCAATGCATGAACCTTTTTATGCATTGCACTATAAATCACGATTTAAAGTCCAAATGACCGATCCGAACCGTTAGATGTTTAATCCATATTGAAATGTGCTTGGAGACCAAATTTTGCATTTTTTGGAATTTTTTTACTATTTATTAAGCATTTTTGAAAATTGCTGTTTTGCTGTGAACAGTAAGAAACAGTAAAATTTTCTGAACCATCAGATCAGCGACTTTCAAAATTGCTTAATAAATAGTAAAAAAATTCAAAAGAATATAAAATTTGGTCCCCAAGCACATATTAATATGAAGAACAAGATGAACGGTTCGGATTGGTTGTTTGGACTTTAAATCTGTGATTTATAGTGTAATGCATAAGAGGATTCATGCATTGCAATGCACCATAGCCCATCTCTCTCTATATATTAATAATTATGTGGGGCCACAGATTATTTGTGCTGACTTAGTATTTGATTCTGCAAATTAACTCTGTGGTCTGAGTAAATCTGAAATTTTTCAGAAATAAGGGCGTTCTAATTTTTCTTTTTTTTTATGCTATAAATAAAAATTTCGGGACTTGCTGGCTTGCTGTGTATGAGTTAAAACTGTTAAAGTCATCAATCATGCAGCCATTTTTATTAATATCCTTCAAAAAAAAACAAAATTTTAAAAATAACCCCGCATACCATTTTTTTTTAAAAATGCCCCGACCGCCTGGAACAGTGGCGGTCCAAAAATCAAGCGGACCGCCTAGGTCTAGGGCGGGCCACACCCCACCCAAACCGCCCCTGACACGTGCGGTTCTCTTCATTTTTTTTTTTGTAATGTTGTTTTTTTTTAAAAACAGAAATTTTTTATCATTTTTATTTTTTGTATTGAAATATTAGAAATGTTGAATATATTTCTTTAAAAATAGATAGAATACAATATAATTTGATTTATTAGAAAGACTGCAACAAATAACCCGGATTAATATTTTTCAGGCCGGATTTTTCGCAGCTGTAAGGAAAATTAATATATTTCTTTATGTGTTATTGGAAAAAAATAAAAATGCTTATATTCTGAGTTATTGATCCCGGTTCAAAAGTCACTTCTATGTAATCTAGAAAATATTGTGATCCTTCTAGGAAATTTAATTTATAAAAATGTGTATCTATTTTGAGAATTCTTTTTTAACAACAATTATTAAATAACTTAAATTTTTTATTTTTTTTCAAAAATAAATGCAACTTTTCATAAATTAAATGTTCTAGAAAAATTACAATATTTTCTAGATTACATAGAAGTGACTTTTGAACCGGGATCAATAACTCAGAATCTAAGCATTTTTATTTTTTTCCAATAACACATAAAGAAATATATTAATTTTTTTTACAGCCGCGAAAAATCCGGCCTGAAAATATTGATCCGGGTTATCTATTGCAGTCTTTCTAATAAATCAAATTATATTGTATTCCATCTATTTTTAAAGAAATATATTTAACATTTCTAATATTTCAATACAAAAAATTAAAAAAATTAAAAAATTAATATTTTTTAAAAAATAAAAAATAAAAAAAAACCACACAACCCGCCCCTGACAGGGGCGGTTCTCTTATTTTTTATTTTTTTTATTTTTAAAAAAATATTTATTTTTTAATTTTTTTAATTTTTTGTATTGAAATATTAGAAATGTTAAATATATTTCTTTAAAAATAGATGGAATACAATATAATTTGATTTATTAAAAAGATTGCAACAGATAACCCGGATCAATATTTTTCAGGCCGGATTTTTCACGGCTGTAAAAAAAATTAATATATTTCTTTATGTGTTATTGGAAAAAAATAAAAATGCTTAGATTCTGAGTTATTGATCCCGGTTCAAAAGTCACTTCTATGTAATCTAGAAAATATTGTAATTTTTCTAGAACATTTAATTTATGAAAAGTTGCATTTATTTTTGAAAAAAAATAAAAAATTTAAGTTATTTAATAATTGTTGTTAAAAAAGAATTTTCAAAATAGATACACCTTTTTATAAATTAAATTTCCTAGAAGGATCACAATATTTTCTAGATTACATAGAAGTGACTTTTGAACCGGGATCAATAACTCAGAATATAAGCATTTTTATTTTTTTCCAATAACACATAAAGAAATATATTAATTTTTCTTACAGCTGCGAAAAATCCGGCCTGAAAAATATTAATCCGGGTTATTTGTTGCAGTCTTTCTAATAAATCAAATTATATTGTATTCTATCTATTTTTAAAGAAATATATTCATCATTTCTAATATTTCAATACAAAAAATAAAAATGATAAAAAATTTCTGTTTAAAAAAAAAACAACATTACAAAAAAAAAAAATGAAGAGAACCGCACGTGTCAGGGGCGGTTTGGTTGGGGTGTGGCCCGCCCTAGACCTAGGCGGTCCGCTTGATTTTTGGACCGCCACTGTTCCAGGCGGTTGGGGCATTTTTAAAAAAAAATAGTATGCGGAGTTATTTTTAAAATTTTGTTTTTTTTTTAAGGATATTAATAAAAATGGCCGTCAATCATGCATATTTCAGATACTTAGAAAGTGCATGCATGTAGCAAGTGCCTCATCAAGTCATCCCCGTGGCGTCATCTTAACCATACATGCTACCATCATGTGAAGACCCTACCTGAACTAATTTACTATTTTAATTTTCGGGCTTTGAAATCAAAATATATATAAATATATATAGCAGCTATATATTTTCAATCTCCATAGTTAATTGAATCGACTTTTAAACTATGAATTTAAACCATTTAAACTTAGATATACGTATAATGATAATTATGACAGAAAAAAAGTTTATTAAAGTTCAAAAATTCTAAAAAGTGACTGAGCCACATTATTTCAAGAGAGGAGAATTGTCTACTGTTGCTTCAAAAAAAATTCAAATATAAAAAAATTACAAAAATATGTTTGGGTTTAAAATAGGAGTGAGGCTATGGTACTTTCGGATCATTCCGTTCTTTGAGTTCGTATTTTCATTTTCAAAGTTCAAATAGTTAATTCAAAATACTCAACATTATTATCATATGAAAATATACTTGAAGACCAAATTATATATTTTTTAAAATTATTTCACTATTTTTTGAGACAATTAGAAAATTACTTGATCTAAAAATTCCGGACCATTCGAAAGTAGTGATTTTCTATCTACCGAAAAAATAGTAAAAAAATTTCAAAAAATATAAAATTTATTTTCGAAGTGTATTTTATAATAAGGAAGGATCAAATGACACCATTTTTTGGTGACATCGGATGACACCGTCCATTTTCAAAGTCCAAACAGTCGATCCAAACCGTTCAACTTGATGGATGTGTTAAAATGTGCTTGCAGATCAAATTTTACATTTTTCTGAATTTTTTTTGAGTTTATTTAGAGGGGTTCAAAAATTCAACGGTTTGAATATAGCGATTTTGTTAAATACTTAATAAATAGTAAAAAAATTCAGAAAAATATAAAATTTGATTTCCAAGTTACTCTTAATATATTCATCATATTGAACGGTTTGGATCGACTATTTGGATTTTGAAATTTCGAAAATGGACATTGTCACACAATGTCACCAGGTGTAATCCGATCCCTCCTCTTTTATAATAGTAGTTTTCTGGACCATCCTATCATATTTCGTGATTTGGCCTCTGATAATAGTAGTTTTATATGCCGGTAAGCATCTTGCAGTCGGGATTAACAATACAAATTAATTTAGAAGGTCTATATAATTAGCAGAATCGATGGAAAAAATATATAAACAAATTGAAACCAAGTCTCTTTCATGGTAATGATAAAGTTATATATGATCGAGTTTAGTTTTACAATAGTTAATTTTTGTTAATTTGCAATAATTTACACAATTTAAAAGTTTATTGTTTTGATGTAGGATAAGTTTTGCGATAACTACTACTAGAGTGAGGTAACGAAACTATATATGCATGGCGCACATCACAGACGGAGTCTGACTTCCTATAAGAGTCAATTGTAATTAAAGATCAACATATAATTTTTTTTACTACAAATGAGAGTCAATTTCACATTATACATAATATTATACTTTAAACTATATTAAAAATAAGTTATAAATACGAAATATTTGAAAAAAAATAGAAGTCGATTGACCCCATTCATTGAACGTAGATTTGCCTCTGAACTCTCATGCTCATTGTTTTGTACTATAATTGTATCTCTTTTTAAAAAATTTAAATGATAATCGGTAGCTAATCAAGATGATTTTTATGTGAAAATATATTTTGGAAACAAATTTTGTAATTTTATATACATTATTTTTTTTTATAAAATGGTATTACACTGTCTATTAGTTTATTTTCTGATCTTTCTAATCTCATTTTTTTTTAGTTTCGGACCAGCACAAAAATCCAACGCTAGTGGACTTATGCGGTCTTCGTTAGTCAACTGCAAGTAGAAAATTAAGACGGGTATTAATTACCAATTTACCATGTCTTGCAGTCTTCGTTTGAAGTCAAGATGTTAAATGATTGAACAGATCGACATTATTTAATTGCCCAAAGTATTATATTCCTGATTGTGTAGGGTTTTAAATGTCGACCTAAATTAGTTAATCTAACCGCCTTCCCTTCTAAAAATTGCAAAAAATTCTATCGAAATAATAGTATTTGTAAAGAGGAGGATTCAATTACATCATTTTATGATACATTTTGATATTATATATTTATAAATTATTTTTACAATTTTAAAATAGAAAATTCTAGATCATTAAAAATATTAATTTTCAAAAATTCTAAATATATATATATATATATATATATATATATATATATATATATATTTAAATGTAAAATTTGGTCTCCAGGTACATTTTAATAGGGAGATCATATTCAGTGGTTTGGATTGACTGTTTGGACTTTGAAATTGCATTAAAAAAAAATTATAAACATATGATGTCAAAATATATCACTATAAAATAATGTAATTGGATCCCTCCTCATTTGTCAATCATTTTTTTTTTAAATAAGTAACTATTTTATTTGTTGAGAACGAATTGTTAAGATTTCATTTAATACATCATTTATTCATTTTTGTTTAAAAATAAATAAATCATATACGTTTAAAGAGAGTAAACTCTGCATAGACGAGAAATAGACGAATCTTTTTTTTTTTTCAAAAAAGAAGAAGAAGAAGAAACAGTTAGCATTCTTTTTAAATTTACCTCAATAATTGAACGGATCATGAACTTAAAAAAATAGCAAAAGAGACCTGATTCATTACAAATATTCATTTGGAACATCAGATCCAAATGCAAGTTCAAATTAATTATTATGGTCCAATCAATCAGCCCAATTATCTAGAATTCGGCCGAGAAAAACTCTGTTGGAAACTTTAACTAGAAGTTAAATTAAATAACATAAATTTTAAATTACTACAAAATAATTCAGAACATCCGTTTTGAATAGACACAAAAATATAAAAAGGTTTTGTGAATTTTTAAATTTACCCAAATTGGTTCGGATTTGGATTAGACGGTCTGGATATCGAACTCAAGTTTTACGATAGTATGTAGTACGAACTCAAGTTAATGCTCTAGTCTCCGAATAATAAATTGAGTTGGCTTAATCTATCTTCTATTGTACAATTTAAATCATTGAGTGAGGCTATGGTAATATTGGTAATATGCATATATTACGGATTGATATTTACTATGAATTAATATTTTTATTTTTAAAATTTAAATAATTGATTCGAATATTAAACATGGTCTCCATGCGAAAATGTACTTATAGATCAAGTTTTACATTTTTTCAAAATTACTATTTATTTAGATAGATAGAAAATCACTGATATGAATTAATATAAAAAGGAAGTTGAATAATTTAGATTGACTATTTGAACTTTAAAAATTCAGATATGAATTCATAACTTAGAGCATCTACATCCCTAAAACTCAAAAGAATTTCTAAATAACTATTAACTACTTTTTAAAAATTATGGTATTTAAAGTTTCTAATTCTTACATCCCTGAAACTCATTTTAGAGTTTCTATTAAACTACATCAGCAATAAATTAAAAAGAAGAAACAATTTGAGCCAATCATTTGGCCAACATAGAGTTTATAAATGGTTTATTAATAAGAAACTTTCCTGCATAGTTTCTAATTAAATAAGAAACTTTTTTACATTTTTAAAACTAAATTAAAAACTGCCACATGAGATTAGAAACTCTAATAGTTTCAGGGATGTTGATATTATACCGTTCTCTATAATATAGATATTTACCATATCCTCACTCTAAATCATTCTCCCCTACTGGTCAATTTTCCGAATTTTTCATTGAAATTTGCTCATATATATAATCTGTCTCTACTCTCCACTCTACATGACAATTTGATCTATCATTTAAAAATAGCCCACTGTACTAAACTTTTCATCATACCACTGGTATAATCATATATCTTTCAAAACAAATAGCCCACCTTATTTGATTCATGATATCCATGGATTGATTTCTACAAGAGACAAAAGTCTTGTGTATTTAAGTAGTCGGTACAACCATATTGCTGCCACATGCCCACATTATTAATTAGTTGACCTCCACTTCCTGATCACACTTGTATATATTTATGTAATTAAATCAAAGTAGTTGACACAAAAATATATAATTTGGTTTCCTTGTTAACATTGTAACGCAGCAAAAAATTAAGGTATGTATGAAGGAAACTGATTGACACTGATTTAACATGACCGCTACTTCTTTTTAGTCCCTAAGAACTTATAGTTTATGTTTTGGTCCTTACAGTTTATGAATTTCTTCGACGAGTATTATTGTCAACAAATCTTGGAGTTCTTAAAATTTATAGTTTTCTAAATTTAGTCCCTAAATTTCTATTGTGATTTTAACAAGAAAAATAAGTAAACCTTACACCTTTAAAAGACAAAAACGGAATTATGATGGAACATAATGGGTGTTTGTGTAATTTTACTTTAGTTTTGAAGTATAATATATGTTCTTAAAAGTTGTGAATTATTGCAAAATTGTAGTAGCTTTTATTTATTTCTATTAAATTTTAAATGACGTTCACTTTTATAAAATAAAGCATTTTTCCGAGTATATCAAGTATAAGAATATAACCAATAACGATGAATTATGATCTTTTAGTTGTGAAATTATTATGTATTACTTAAGAAATACTATCTTTGTTTAATACATTTCACCAAATTTGCAAAATTAGTTTATAACATGTTGTTCTTGTCCCTTAACAAATTAAATAGTTTGGCATGGAGGTTAGAAAAATCAACGAGGGGCCTCACCTTGCTGACTGTGAGTCTATGACAACTCACAAAAAAAAAATGCTTAATATTTCAGCATGTATTGGTTAAATAATATTGCCATTATCAACCATTATGAAAGCTATGTGGACTAAGTATTCTAGAATCAAGAAATAAAAGTTTAGGAGCAAAGAAAAAATAATTGTTTCTGAGACACCTTTTTAATTATTGCTTATGCTGCTTGAGAATTCACATCATCAGAACATCATACCTATGCCGCTCTTTGCTCAAATTAATTCTAGATTTTCCACGGCAACGCTGATCTTTCAAGCAATTTCTTTTCGTATATCGTAGTGTTTATTGAAGAGCGATAATTGTATCCCTGATCTTTATCCTGAATGGGTTTATAATTTTTCGAAAAAATATTTATACCTTACAATTTCATGATTACCAATTCTAAAAGATATATTTTTAATTATCCAACAACCTTTAATTCAAATTTTTCATAATCATTTAAAAGAAATCATAAACACTTTGTATGCCACATGTATAATTTATAAATAAATTATATACAAAAATATAAATAGAGGCACGACGGAAGAAAAAAAAATGAAAGCCTAATGGAGATACAAAAATTGAATGAATGGGTTTATAATTTCTTGAAAAATATTTAAACCTTAAATTTTCATGATTAATAATTCTAAAAGATATATTTTCAATTATCCAACAACCTTTAATTCATTTCTTTCTTGGTCATTTAAAAGAAGTCATAAAACTTTGTATGCTACATGTATAATTTAAAAATAAATTATATAAAAAAATATAAATATGACGGAGGCAAAAAAAATAAAAGCCTGATAGAGATACACAATTAAGGAAATAACACAAAAAATAAATAAAAACCTGATATTCCAACCCTAATCGTTTAAACTTTTTCATGTACGAATGTCAATGAAACAAATTTTTTATATATAAATTTCAATGAAGACCAATGATGGAGATCGGAATACAGGTTTTGTTATTACCAAGGAATAACAGCAGACGTTTGAACTATTCTCTTAGTTATATTACGTTTAATATATTAATTATTAATAATTACATATTGGATCATTAAATATAAGTGGACCCGGTGGAAATTTTTTTTATAGAAATTAATGAAAAAGTAAAGAGAAATAGAAAGAATACGTAATTTACAATATTGGTAGAAAAATCGGTACATATTTTACCGATGTTAACAATTAAAACAGTTTAGATAGATAGAAATTCCACCATTTTTAAGTCAAATATAACAAATGCTTTAATATTTTAATATAACAAATGTTTAGATAGGTAAAAATATTTTCTATCTAAACTCTATGTCAAACAAGTCTGTATGAATTCCTATCACTGTGGATAAATAGAAGAAATACAAATAATAAATTAAGACTGATAAAATTTCTACCTATTTAAATTTTCTTCTAATATTACAATAACAGCACTCTTTCTGTTTCTCTCCTTACTTTTTTATTAATTTCTATGAAAAAAAAAATTCCGGACCGGGGACACGCTCAGAAAAAAGAAATTATATTTCCTCTGTTTCAGATTCTAATTCCTTGGGCAGGTGTCCGAGATTTTTATTTTTACCCCAAAATAATATTATTTTAATTAAAATACCCACCTTTTCGCTGGATTTTAAAAAATACCCAGCCCGTGGATAAATTCCACGGGCCAAATAATTAATCCCGCCCCGTGGATAAATTTCACGGGCCGAATTGTTTTATTCCCCCCGTGGATAAATTCCACGGGCCGAACCCTTTTTTTTTTGCGCTTTTTCAATATAAATAGAGAGAGAGAGAGGCAGAGTGCTCACATTTCATTCTGAAAGAGAGAAAGGGAGAAAGAGAGGAAGGAGGAATGAGGAAGAGAACTGTTCAGCTGCTAAATCAAGGTTTTTTACGTATTGTTGATTACTATTCATTTACTGTGGATGTATGTATGTACTGTTCATATACGTATTTACTGTTCATATATGTATATACTGTTCATATACGTATTTACTATTCATTTACTGTGCATATACGTATTTACTGTTCATGTACTGTGCACATACGTATATATTGTTCATGTATTGTATTTACTGTTCATATACGTATTCACTGTTCATTTACTGTGCACATACGTTTGTACTGCTCATATACGTATTTACTGTTCATTTACTATTCATTACTGTGCATATACGTATTTACTGTTCATTTGAAATCAGTAAACTTACAAAATATTTTCTTCTCCGAATGTAGTTTATTGGCCATGCCTATTGGAATTTCAATACATTTTGGAGGAAAATTCATTTTTGACCAGAATGGGGCACATTACTCCAAACCTCCAGTAAATACATATTGGGTTGATGAAAATTTCTCATTTGAGCAGTTGCAATCGCTTATTTATGAAGTGAGCGGCTACAATAGGAATCGTTGGGAATTACAGATTCAGGCCCGAATGGTCAATGCAGGAAGGTATGTCAGAATCGCATTGGGTGATGACGGGGCATTGAGAGGCCTAATCGCGCAGGTTGTGCAGTCCGGTGACCCATTATTGGAAGTTTTTGCATGCAGAATTCGCGGAGAGTCAGTGGCTGGTAGTTCATGCCAAAATTCGGTTGTAGAAAATGATCAACCAAATTATGAACCACACACTCCTTTTATCCAAATATATTAATATTTTATTATAGATAACCAGATGTTTGAAAAATTATATTTTTACCCAAACCGTATGGAAATTTTACGGTTTGGATTAAAAATTCAAACCGTAAGATTTCCTTACGGTTTGGAATTTTTTTTTTCTGAGCCCAACTTTGCACCTCTGATAAACATATCAAAACACCTTCAAAAATCATGAAAATTTACCGACAGGCACTCTTGACTTCATAGAACAAGACTGTAAAGTTTCATACAAAATATCAAAACAGATCGTGAGATATCGGCTCTCAAAAATTGCCCGAACTGATGAATTTTTTTTTTCTGAGCCCAACTTTGAACCTCTGATAAACATACCAAAACACCTTCAAAAATCATGAAAATTTACCGACAGGCACTCTTGACTTCATAGAACAAGACTGTAAAGTTTCATATAAAATATCAAAACAGATTGTGAGATATCGGCTCTCAAAAATTGCCCGAACTGATGAATTTTTTTTTTCTGAGCCCAACTTTGCACCTCTGATAAACATATCAAAACACCTTCAAAAATCATGAAAATTTACCGACAGACACTCTTGACTTCATAGAACAAGACTGTAAAGTTTTATACAAAATATCAAAACAGATCGTGAGATATCGGCTCTCAAAAATGGCCCGAACTGATGTAAGAGTTGGAAGAGAGTGGAAGCACTCTTTCAGCAGTCCGAGTTATTTTTTAGAGCCGATATCTCACGATCTGTTTTGATATTTTGTATGAAACTTCACAGTCTTGTTCTATGAAGTCAAGAGTGCCTGTCGGTAAATTTTCATGATTTTTGAAGGTGTTTTGATATGTTTATCAGAGGTGCAAAGTTAGGCTCAAAAAAAAAAAATTCATCAGTTCGGGTAATTTTTGAGAGCCGATATCTCACAATCTGTTTTGATATTTTGTATGAAACTTTACAGTCTTGTTCTATGAAGTCAAGAGTGTCTGTCAGTAAATTTTCATGATTTTTTAAGGTGTTTTGATATGTTTATCAGAGGTGCAAAGTTGGGCTCAGAAAAAAAAAATTCATCAGTTCGGACAATTTTTGAGAGCCGATATCTCACAATATGTTTTGATATTTTGTATGAAACTTTACAGTCTTGTTCTATGAAGTCAAGAGTACCTGTCGGTAAATTTTCATGATTTTTGAAGGTGTTTTGGTATGTTTATCAGAGGTGCAAAGTTGGGCTCAGAAAAAAAAAAAATTATCAGTTCGGGCAATTTTTGAGAGCCGATATCTCACAATCTGTTTTGATATTTTGTATGAAACTTTACAGTCTTGTTCTATGAAGTCAAAAGTGCCTGTCGGTAAATTTTCATGATTTTTGAAGATGTTTTGATATGTTTATCAGAGGTGCAAAGTTGGGCTCAGAAAAAATTTCAAACCGTAAGGAAATCTTACGGTTTGAATTTTTAATCCAAACCGTAAAATTTCCATACGGTTTGGGTAAAAATATAATTTTTGAAACATCTGGTTATCTATAATAAAATATTAATATATTTGGGTATTTTTAAAAAACTCGGCTTTATTTGTATGTTACATCTTATTATGTTACAGTTTATTTAATTATTTTTTTAAACAAATTGTAGACGAGAATGATGGACAGTAACAATCGAGGAAAGAGAGAGGAAAATAAAAACCGCAAATGCGACATTTGCGGAAAGTTTAGAAAGGACTGCCAGAGATGTGTGAAGATAGATGAATTTTTCAACCGGAATGACATATCTGATGATGACTTTGTAGAAAACCCCTACGGCTATGGATTGAGAAAAAAAAAAGGTTGATGTAGAGACGCCCACGGCCAAGACTACAGCCAAGACTAAGCCCAAGACTAAGGCTAGTACATCGTCTGTTCTTACTGACCCGAATTTGTCAACCTCCGACGATGACTTTGTTCCATGTACGTTCAAGGCAGTTTGTAAGAAATAGTATTTTGTTAAGTTTGTTTAAAATTGAGATTATTTTGGATTGTTGAGTTTGAGGTTTGTATGAACTTTATTTTATTTTGTGAACTTAACAAGTGATATTTGTGTTATTTTTTTTTTGTTTGAGGTATGTATGTATGAAAACTAAACTACGCTAAAACATAACAAAACATAAAACTATAAAAAAAAACATAACAAAACATAATAAAACATAACTGATCTAAAAATATAACAACAAACCAAAATAAAAATATAACTAAAAACAAAATAAAAACATAGCTAAACTACACTGAAAACAAAATAAAAATAAAACTACAACAAACAAAATAAAACGAGGGAACTAAATAAAACAAAATAAAATAAAACAAAAAACAAAATAAAACTCTCAATCACTGGTACGTCGAAGGGGTGAATCGGGAGGCTGGTCTACCCCTGTTCTCCCTACTGAAATTTCGTTCATGCCAGTTATTCCATTGTAGCTGTCCGGCTGGCGCTCTGCTAGCTGGTGTAATCAGCTCCTCGGGTTCGGCCTCTATGCTCGCCGCGAGCGCACTATTCCATGGATCCTCGGCCGTGTAAGTAGCTACTGGTGGGGGTGGGGTATGAAATAGGGAATCCACGAACTGAGACACATAGTCAGGCTGAGTATCGCTACCAGATGCCTCCCAATCATGAGCCATGGGTGGATACGGCTGATGCGGGGAGGCAACAGTGGGCTCCCATGAATACACTGATGGATCAACGCTGATCTGGATATCCGGAGACTCATGCATAGGCTGCGGGTCTGGAGAATCATGCGGCTCAGACGGTGGAGGCATGTAGGCAGGTCCCTGCATGGATACCAATTAGTTTAAAGAGAATGAAATTTTAACTAAATTAATTCAACTAACTTGACATAAAATAAAAAATGCCATACTGCGGGAAGAACTGGACGTCCGTGCTTGTCACGGTAGGCGTGCCAACCGGCCATGCTCAGTGCCCAACGATGGTAGTCCCACCCTCGATTCTCTGAGGGCTCCGGTGGCATCTCAGAAGCCAAAACAGGTGGCGCATCGGGCTCGTGCGCTTGTACTCTGCGCCAATCAATTTCCTCTCCAGCGTCTCTCAGCATGGTGATTAGCTTTGCCTCGTGGCCGTGGCTCTCAATACAGGGGGCAACCAAGTTCAACAACGCATGCCCAAAAGCTCTGAAGCCACGTGTTCCAAGACAAACGACTGCTCGCCCCCCACCTTTAAGCACCACTAGCAGCTACACAAAAAAACAAAGTTACATAACAACAAAAAAAAGAAAGTTAGATAACAATAAAAATGATAGAAAAAATGTGTTGTTTTAGGTTCATTACTTACATCGCGAGCACCTTTCCGGCCAGTGGGAGTAAAGTCATCTTCTGCGAAGATCTTCGATCGAAGAAAATCTCCGTAATCTCCCTCTAGATATACCGATGCCATGCCGACCCGCACGAACCAAGCCTCATATCTCAAGTCAGGAGGTCCTTGGAACTGTATCCCATCATCCGGCATCTGCCACAAGTGGTCACTCATATTCGCTGCCTTTGCATAGTGTGCTTCGTGATGCACAGTCCAATCTCGACCGGGGTGATTACCGTGGGTCGTCTTGCAATTAACGTGTCAGTTGCAATTTACAGCTAAGATAAGAACTAATGTTAATTACAAAATGCTAAAATAAAATAACTCACCCATGTAGACTCCTAATCACAAATCTCGGGACATCTGGATCTGCAGGGATAAGTGGAGGATCTCCAAACTGACGGAGCACCCGGTCTGGATAGTGGTGCTCCACTATCCAGAAGCATACCAGCGGACCCCGGTAGAACCACATCTCCTGATCATCCACTACAGTCTGCGGCAGCAGCTCCTGAGTGTATAGATCTGCGTACGGAGTCCATATCACATGCGTGTCACCCAAACTCTGGAGCTGACCTCGAACCAGCCTAATACCTATTGGCTTCCCATGAGGCTGGTTGGTGTACTCGTGATGTCCGTACCATTTCTTGCCAAATGCCGGGCAATTTGCACCATCCGGCTGTCCCCAATCGGGCGACACATTCGGCTCAGGTACCCCCACCGGTAGTCGTGACCATGACCAATGCTGCAGTAGAAGTACCGGGCCGAACATATTCTTACTTTTCGGCTGTAATTTGAAGAATATTAGCCGTCAGGGACAAGTTATATAATTAAAATAAGACCATAGGTGCATGACAATAGCATACTGACCTTGCAACTCTGGCACAAGTTGTAGTAAAGATGTGCCAGGACTGCCCCACCCCAGTTGTACTTTGTTGACCATTCAAGGTCTCGCAATAGCTCTAGATAGTATATCGGAATGCTATCACCATTTGAATCAGCAAACATAACAGAACCAAACAAGTCCATCACGAAGCCTCGTGTGTATCTGTAATGTCAAAATTACAAAGCAACTTATTTTTGGGAAAAAAATATAGTGCAAAATAAATATATGTAGAGTAGTTTGTATGAGTACCTCTCAATCTCGAGCTGTGTCGAACCCCAATGCAGGCCTGCCTGAAATAGAGTTCGGAGCTTTTTCATCTTCAAAGCATATCTGGACTTTCCACCATTATCCCGTATACTTGGCTGCGCTCCCAACAGCTCTGCGAGCCGGGCATTAATCGTCTTCTCCTCAGCTTCAGTGGGGTCAGATATGCCACCAATGGGCACACCCTGGATGGGCAAACCCCATAGGGCACTGACGTCCTGGAGAGTCACTGTCATCTCTCCGAATGGTAAGTGAAACGTGTGCGTCTAGGGACGCCATCGCTCCACTAGTCCTGCAATAAGGGACGCATTGATGGCCTTAGCCTCTGACTCCAAGATATCGACCAAATGGTGCAACCCTAAGTTTCGTAGATACGGGTCCATCAGCGAGTAGTACTGCATACCATAGTACCGACTCCTGACATCTAAAATGTCCTCACTCTGCGTTGAAAAAAGTAAACAACATAAGAACTTGGAAATACGAGAACTTGGCACAATTTAAATTTAAAAATAAAAATAATCACATACCTCTCGGGATGCCATGCAGACTCGGTGCTCCGCGTGACTCATCCATAATAATGGACTGAAATGCTCTGTGCTGTCCGCGGGAATGGGCTCATCAACAGGGTCCCCTGGTGGTGGTCTCCTAGGCCGTCCCCTGGCCATCCTATGTTTAAAAAAAAAAAAATAAACGTGCTACAATTGGCTTAAATGAGGCTAATATGAAAAAAAATTGTGCAACATGCTATCACTATACTGATGCTAAATTGGTATTGATCAATACAGGTCAATTGATCTTTATTAAACTGGTGCTAGGTTGGAACTGAATGCAACAATATATATTTATGCTGGCACTAAGTCTGTTACTGATTTAATCTCACTGGTACAAGGTCTGGTACTAAATGCAACCACATATTTATACAAAAATTCAGAGATAACTCATACTAAAAAAAAAAAAAGTAAGCACCTTACGAAATGTTGCTGGTTCTCGGGTTGGCCTTCGCGCTATTCTTTGAGAAAGGGAGGGTACGAGCACAACTATAATTAGTAAAAACCGACAAATCAAAATGTGCTTATTGGTGTATAAATTTCAGAAGATTTAAACTGTATGTCAACAATTAAAGCAAGTAACGCACAACAAAATAAAAATTAAAGGAAATTGACATAAAAATATTGAATGCCAAAACAAAACTTTATTGTATAATTTTTTTAAGATGTTTCAAAAAAGTTAAAAGAAAAGACATAAATATTCTGATGCATAATACTTCATATGATCATTTTTTTTGGCACTAAAAACTCATCTTTTTCTTTCAATCCATAAGATGTATAAAGGAAAATATTTATTAACTTGACTTTCTTTTCAATCCTACTTATGTACAATGAAAAATATTTACTAACTTTTCTTTCAATCCTACTTATGTACAATTAAAGCAAGTAACGCACAACAAAAAAAAAATATGAAATTGACATAAAAATATTGAATGCCAAAAGAAATCTTTATTTTATAATTTTTTTAAAGATGTTTCAAAAAAGTTAAAAGAAAAGGCATAAATATTCTGATGCATAGTACTTCATATGATCATTTTTTTTTCTGATAAGCCTATTACTCTCTTAATTAAGCTCTATTATTAACCGGTACTATGCAATAACAACATTCATACAATTGAACCTCATTACTCTCTTGATTGGAATAACCCTTCATTCATTACAATGCTAGATGTATATACACCAATAACAATTGCTTATAGGTAATGTGGATCAAATGAAGAAAAAAAAATAATTACCTTGATCAATTTCCATATTCATACAGTACATCCTAATTTTGACATAACTATATATACATACTCCAACTATTACCCTAACCCCAATTCTAATATAAGCACCTTATGAAAAGTAAGCACCTTATGAAATGTTGTTGGTTCTCGGATTGGCCTTTGCACAATTCTTTGAGAAAGGGAGGGTACGAGCACACCTATAATTAGTAAAAAACCGAGAAATCATAAAAAAAAATACATATAGCCAACAACATTCAAATATTTCTCCAATTACTATACAGTATGGTAATATCAAACTAATTACCTTTCATCCAACATAAAGAAAATAAATAATTCATTACACTATATTTCGCCATAAATTGCATATACTTGCTTCCTCATGTCAAAAAAACATACGAATCTCAAATTTAATGAAATAACCCAACAAATAATATTATTCTGATGAACATTTAATTTTCCTAATTTAAATGAGATTTCTTATCATTGCCATCACTAGTTGATATATTTCTTAAAAAAATTAAAATTGCCAACTACCAAAATTATCTAACAAATCAGAAGTATCCCATCAATTATCCTAAATCAGAATTTTCAAGCAATTACCTTAAATTAGAATTTTCAAGCATACCCTAAATCAGAATTTTCAAGCAATTACCCTAAATCATAATTTTCAAGCAATTACCCTAAATCATACCATACCTAATCTAAATTACGCTCAAAATTATCCTAAATCAGAACTTCAGAACCGAATTACACTCCAAAAAAAATAATTTACCTTATACTGTAGCAAGTCGTCACATGCGTCACCACTGTTGATCCATCTTCTTTGTGGGCAATGAGGTGGCCGGCGGTGGGGCAGTCCGGTGCAAAAGGGGCGGAGGGTGGGTCAGTGGGGCAGTGGGGCGAAAAACCGGCCGGGGGTGGGGCAGTGAGGCGGTGGAGGAGGCGGGGTGGAGCAGTGAGGCGGCGGAGGTGGCCGGGATGGGGCAATGAGGTGGCATAGGCGGGGGATCCGGGTGGTGGGGCTTCACCAAGAGAGACAGAGAGAGAGAGAGAGTGCATGAGAGGGGGTCGGGGTTTGGGGTTTACAATTTAAAGGGTCGACCCGTGGAATTTATCCACGGGGGGAAAAAAAAATCTGGCCCGTGGAATTTATCCACGGGCTGGGTATTTTTAAAAATCCAGCAATTCGCTGGATATTTTAATTAAAAAAATATTATTTTTGGATAAAAATAAAAATCTCGGGGCAGGTGTTCTCCGCAATCAATCAATGGATCGGAGCTGATGGACCCACTCGTCAGTGTGACTAGTAAATCTGAAACAGAGGTTTTAAATTCAACAAAAACAGAAAGAATCCGCCCGGACACGCCCACCTCTCCTGAGTCCTGACCCAACCAAGTCAATTTTTGGTTTGATGAAAATATTTATTTTAATGAACAAGCATAATTTAACATAAATTTAAGGTCCCAAGTCCCAACTGAGGAAGTTACTGTGAGACCAACTAGGTGACTACTGACAAACCTCTCTCCTTCTCTCGTCTCCAGATTCCCGAATCTCGATCGATCTACCAGTTGCTTCTCCGCTACGCATATCTTGCCACGGGAAAGACAAGCTTAGAGACAGAGAAACACAGAGAGAGAGAGAGAGAAAGAGAGGAGCGATTTCGAAAATGGTTCTGTGGATTCGGTCCATAGAGGACCGGCGGGCATTCAGGTGCCTTTTCTACCTCGCAGTACTGTACGGACTGGCGTCTTGGCTCGTCTACGTGGTGCTGCACATGCGCCACGTTCAGCCACTTGGGATGGACGCGCCGCTGAATCGGTTCTCGGAGGCACGTGCGGTCGAGCATGTGCGCCAGCTCACAGTCGGCACCGGCGGTCGCCAGGTTAGTATACGCCAACGGGGTCTATGTTCTTTGAAAATTCATTTTGCATCTAAGTCCCTGCCTCTATAGACTATAGTTAAGTTGGATTTGGAATGTCCTTCCTGATTATTGTTTTCAATCAAGGTTCTAATGGAATGTATTATCTTTCTTTTGCAATTGGAAGTTGTATGCTGTTTCCTGAGCTAATATTTTGTGAGAATTCTAAAATACCTTTGCGTACTTCTGGAATATTGAAGCTCTGATTAAGAGTAATTAATTTCGGTGCTTTACACTCAAGTGCTTGCTGCATAGCACCTCACTGAAGAAAATTCTATTCTCCTTTCTCGTAGAGACTTAAATCAATATACCATTTAGAATAAGAGAAAATGTTCCACCTTGATTTATGCATGTCATTATAGGAAGGAAGTCCTGGTCTGGAATTAGCAGCCCAATATATAAAATCTGAATTGGAGGAACTTGCAAGGCGTGCAGGCCCCAGTTACAGGTCAGTACAGCTAAGATTTGTGAGCAAACAGCAAGTTTATTTTTGTAATATTTATCGAGACAAAGGTGAAAATCTAATCCTTTTTTCTGCATTGGTGTCTCAGAATAGAGGTGGAGGAATCACTTGTAAATGGATCTTTTAGCATGTACTTTTTACGCCACAGAGTCACTCTTAACTACAGAAACCATAAGAATATCATCATGAGGTAATTCTGGTACCGTAATAGTATGCACTTGTATTTGAGCCACTCATCTGTGTAGTGACAACCTTGAGATAAACATTGAAATGAATAAATAACTTTAACCTTGCATTACTTAAGAAAGCAAAATCTATTTAAGTACAGGTGCCTTGCTTGTTTGCGATGGATCAATGGACCAAACCAAATTGAAAATTTATTCTTCTGGTCATTCATCCATATTGATCACACTGGTACAGATACAGTTTTCTATATGTTTTATACAGAAACTTCATAATTGAATTTATTACAGGATTTCGTCGAATATTTCAGAAGAGCATGATTCATCATTTTTGGTTAATGGCCATTATGACAGTCCACTTGGGTCACTTGGAGCTGGCGATTGTGGCTCTTGTGTTGGTACGGATTCTTACTTTTTGGAGTATTACAGGATGGGTATTGGTTCTTATTTCATGTTTGCATCTCTTTACCAGCATCGATGCTTGAGTTGGCACGGTTCATTGTTGATTCGAAGTGGGTACCCCCTCAGCCTGTCATTTTCCTGTTTAATGGGGCTGAAGAACTTTTTCTCTTAGTAATTCTCTCTCTCTCTCTCTCTCTCTCTCCACACAGACACACACACACAGAAAGGCACCATATGCAAGGACATAATCGTAAATTGTTAGGGAATAACCCAATATCCTTTTCAAGGATTAACACTATAGTGTCTCTTCTTTTACTTTCCTTCTTTCAATTTTCAGTTCTTTTGGGTCACAAATAAATAAATTAGATTTATACAGGGTTCACATGGTTTTATTACAACACATAGATGGAGAGATAAAATTGGGGCCTTTATTGACATTGAGGCATCTGGTTCTGGCGGCATAGGTAATATATATGCCCTTTTGTTCTTCCCTCCCTCCCTCTCTCTCTCTCTCTCTCTCTCTTTGTGTGTGTGTATTTATATTTTAAATATGATGCAATACTGATCCTTTGACTGTACAGATATGGTCTGCCAGTCAGGGCCCAGCTCATGGCCATCTCGTGTTTATGCTGAAGTGGCTCCATATCCTATGGCCAATAGTGTAGCTCAGGTACGAAAAATAAAGAATGGTAGGTAGTACCAGGCACAGAGCAAAAAAATTAAAAAAGGAGAAAATAATTGATAATAATTGGATAGAAATGCTTAATATATATCAGCCATAGGCTGCATATGGTCCTCTGGTTAGTCCCTGTATTATATGTTCAGCCCCAAATTATTCTTAATTCATGTGACATACATTACAGGGTTGGAAAAATTACAAACTAAGCAAGTCTTGACTCTACAAAATTAAGCACCATCTTATTTTTTTTTTGAAGGTTGGAAGCATACGCATTAAGCACTTTCTTCACATGAAATAATAGAATTTTCAAAAATGCAGGACTTTTTTGGAATAATACCGGGTGATACAGATTATAGAATGTTTGCTGAAGATTATGGGAAAATTCCAGGGCTGGATATTATTTTTGTCCTCGGTGGTTATTTCTATCATACTGCCTTTGATACTGTCGAGAATTTAATGTACATGTTAAAGTTTTCTTTACTTGTACATTTTATATTTTATATGCTGCATTGATAAAGTTTGTTATCGTAACCTTGGTGGTGCTTAAGTTGGGTTGAATCAACCAACTCCAATTACAAGATACACATGTCATAATACTTTTGTCCTTACCAGTCAATTTTAGGAGAGGCATGGGCATATGTTTATTAGCTGATAAATCAAAATTAAACAAAAAGGACAAAAGGAACCAACTTAGCTCAGGTGGTGCTTAAGTTGAGGTGTGTATTTCCTCATTTTAGGCCCCATTCTGAAATTCCAATGCTTGATTTAAACAAAATGAACAATTTCCTGATAAATCAAAATTCAAGAATTTGATGTCTTCTTTTTCGGGTTAAAGGCTGTAAACTTTTCTTTTATTATTTATTCAGACCAGGTAGCATCCAAGGAAGAGGAGAGAATTTGATTAGGCTGGTAAAGGCATTTTCTAACTCTTCTTTGCTGCTAAACGAGGTGAAAAATTCCCATAAATCGGGCAAAAGTTCGGGTACTGACGAGCGAGCAGTCTTTTTTGATTACCTTACCTTCTTTATGGCAAGTCATCTTTTACCTTTATGCTCCTAAAATCTTACTATTTGTAGTTAACACATTCATCTAGAGCTTTATGGGCCTGTTCGGCTATATGTGGAATAGTAAAATAATAGAGGAAAAGTGGAATTTGGAATAGGCTTTTATTTTGCACTATTCTGGCCATGTTCAGTTGAAGGTGGAAAACTGGAATAGTGGAAGAGTGAAAAATATTGATAAATGGGTCAATTCCTCTATTCCACCACCCCCATGGAATAGAGAATTGGTTCATAGCAGAATAGAGGAGGGGCCTATTTGTAAAAAAACATGGGTTTGACTGCAAAAGTTCAGACTCAATTCCATTTTTCCAATATCCACAATTCCACTCAATTCCTTCCTTGTTTGGCTGGTATAGAGCCTCTAGTCCAATCTATTCCTCTTTCCCTCCCCAACCAAACAGGCCCTATATATTTGTAAAAGAACTTTTTTATTTGTAAAATGCAGATACATTTTCAAGATAAAAGCTTAGCTACACTTTATTTGTTTGTAGTTTTTCTAATTTATTCACTTGTTTTGCATTGAAGGTTATTTATTCAAAGGATTTGTCAGTAATTCTTCATACTCTGCCCATTGGTATCCTCTTACTTGTGCCATTTTACCTCACATTTCCAAATACAGCCTTGGTCTCTTTCCTCTGGACTCTAGTTGATCTCCTAAAAGGTATCATCTTGCAAAAACAAATTAATAAACATAACAGATAAATATAGAATTAAGAAATGAAGAATATGTGATTATTTCTGAAATTTCAATATTAAAAAAAAATCAGGGGACAAGTGCTGTCAGAACCTTAGAAAGTAAGGGTACATGTAAAAAAATTTATAGCCTGCACCATTGTGAGGAGACCAAAAGGCCCATTATTTCCTCAAAAGATGGATATTACAAATATGAGTTCTTCATAAGAAAAAAAGAAGCTCGTGAAATATGGTTTGCCTTAGAATAATTATTCATTTGTTCAGTAATTTTGAATCTAAATTCTGTAATTTGTTTTCTACTTTCTTTTCAGGAATGTTTTTTCATTTTTCTTCTTTGATTCTTGCTATAACCATTCCTGTTATAGCTGCTGTTGTGAGATTGCTTTTCACGCAGTACTCCATGAGTTGGTAGGTATTTTAATTCCCCAATTATTTTTATATACAATCTGTTGATTTTTTTTTTTTGTTTAGTTTGATTTAATTACAGCTTCTAACTTCTAGTGTCTTGGCATTTCTCACTGATTTTGGCCAAATAGATTGTAGCCTGAAACAATTCCTAATGTAGTAAAAAATAATGTAAACAATGCATCTACTGAAATTAAGGGTGAAATTTTTTTGTTGGTCCCGAACTATACCAAAAGAATGATTTTAGCCATTGAACTTAAATAAAAAAATTCTAAAAAAATATAAAATTTGGTCTTCAAGCATATTTTATTATGAAGATCATGTTGAATGGTTCGGATCGACTGTTCGGACTTTGAAAATGGAGATAAAATACATGGAGCATATTGGAGCACCAAAATGATTGTGCATTTGAACCCTCCTCCTGAACAAATTGGTTGGGTACTTCCAAAATAGGAAAAAAAAAATCAGTCCTTTCATGCTCCAACCTCAAACACCAACAGTGTAGTTCAAGATAGAGGAACTACGAGCACCAAAAAGGACTCCTCTCTCCCTCTCTCTCTCTCTCTCTCTCACACACACACACACACACACTCCCCTCAGTTTCTTTCATATCACTTGATGTTTTCTCCTCTCTTTTATAACAAAACTTGAGTGAGATCATATTAGCTGCTATTTTCGGCTTTACAAGTTATGAGTAATTTGATTTCTGGATAAAATGTAAATTCAGGTTTGCACACCCGTTTTTGGCTTTCTTAATGTTTGTCCCATGTTCTTTGGTTGGGTTGTTGCTTCCAAGAAAACTTTGGGTAAATTCTCAGTTCAATATCATTTTGTTCCTTTCATATTTTAACAATGACGTGATATCATGTGATCATTCTAATCAATTATCGTCTTCTGGTTTGTAGAGTATAAAGGAGGAAACATACTATTGGGGTGCTTATGGCCTTTATGTTGTATTGACAACGGTGAACATCCCACTATTTTCCTATTTATGTATACATTAATTTTTTGGTCTATATTTTTCATACCAGTTTTTTTCCCACTAGGTTTATGTCATGTCGGGCTTGAGTGGAGGGTTTTTGACATATATGATGTCATTGTCTATGCTTGTTGCCTGGTTCTCTTATTCTCTCAGTAAAAGAAACTTTGGGAATGAATCTATCAGGTATAATACAAATACTTCCATACCACAAGTGGTAAATATAATATGTTGGTTTTATTGTGTTTTTTCATTGAATTTTAAGTTCTTAAATGTAGTATAATATTTTTCTGAAAGCTGAGCCTAAAAATGGCATAACAAGGGGCATAGTGTGTTTGCACAATCCTCCGACTAACAAAAAATCACTCTCCATGCAATATATCATGTTTCTTGGTACTTGTAAAAGACCACCCTCCTTAAATGACCATGGAAGTTCTTTTCTTATGGAATTACACTTTTTTTCTGAAAAAATATACTCCAATTATCTTTTGCTGAATTCCATGTTAATTTAATTATTTCCTCGTTAGTCCCTAAATAAGTCATTAGTGTTGGGTTTTATAAAATGAAAGAATGAGTCTAAGGAAAACAGTGAATTCAAATGTGTGGAATTAGAGGAGAAAATTACTTTGATTGCCCTAATATGATGAGTTGTAATCGGTAAGAATAATATATTCCTGGCTTTTATTAATAACTAACAAGGAATGAATGTTATCACACCTAGGCAGCTGCTGCCGGGATTTAGAAAAAAAGAATGAATGTTATCATTTTCTAGGAATCTGTGAGAGTTCATGTTGATTATTTTTATATTCCTATTTTATATTTTTTCCAAATACTCCAAGTTACCTGGGCTTTATGACATACACCTTTTTAGAAATCCAAAAAAGGAAAAGGACCTACAGAATGCTCAGTCTCTGTACACAAGTTAAAGACGAATCTGGAAATGAAGATTAATGCATACTAATTATTGTAATTACATGTTCCATAAATAAAACCTAAAACCAAGAATAATAAACTTAAAAAGAATTATGAAATGCTGAAGATACATACTCTGTTCCTCTATAGGTGCAGAAAAATTTGCATCTTTCAGTGGGTGGACAATGGATATTGCTATTGCTGCTAACAAATATAGGCACAGAAAACATTTTGATCTTGTTCTTTTTAATTTTAGTGCTAATGTTCTAATGAAAAAAAGGATGTATAGGTCATTGGCAGGATATGTGGTACCGTTAATACCATCCCTGGTATATAGCGTGTATTATGGAGGTTTTCTGGCGCAGTTTGTGATAGAAAAGATGGGTATGATGGGCTCCCTTCCACAACCTTATGGTATCAATTTTTCTTATTGTAGTATTTTTCTTTGAGCAGGGTTCAGATGCCTCACATCCTCATCTCTGTTTTCAAAAGTCCAAACAGTCGATCCGAACCGCTCAACATGATCTCCATATTACAATGTGCTCGGAGACCAAATGTTATAGTATTTGCTATTATTTTAGATAGGTACAAAATCACTGTTTTTGGATGGTCCAGAATCTTCTGGAAAACTGTGATTTTTTACATATCTTAAAAAATGCTCAAAGAAATTTAAAAAAATATAACATTTGGTCTCCGAGCACATTTTAATATGGGGATCATGTTGGGCAGTTCAGATCGAATGTTTGGGCTTTGAAAATGGAGATAAGGATGTGAGGCACGAATTAGGCATGAAAGACATGAGGCATTTGAACCCTACTCTTTTTCTTTTGACATAACTGTACTAATATCGAGGCCTTGTTGACTGGCATTGTATTTTCCATAAACTTTAGGAAGGGTTCCATTACGTGGGTGACTAATATTGAGGCCTTGTTGACTCTGAGGATGTCTTTGTTCAGCCATAGTGGTGCAGTTAAACAGAAAGAAAATAAAAAAAATAAGAACAAATTAGTCAAAAAAGAAGATTTTTTTTCTGGTACTTTGTTAAAGGACTACTGCCAGTCTGCAATAGCCAACTAGAAGACCTGACAGATAAGGTTAATGATATGTAATTTCAACATATCATATCATTAACCTTATCTGTCAATAGCCAACTAGAACAACCCTTTAGCAGTAATGACTTCTGAGAATTACCACATTAATAATATGTAATTTCAACATACTTTGCAGGATATTTTGTGCCAGATGTGGTAGTAGCAGCTGTGGTTGGGCTGGTGACAGGCTGGTGTGTGGGCCCCACACTACCAGTCGTCAGCCAATGGTTAGCCAGGTCATCGATTATAAAATTTTTACTTCAGATCACAGTTGTCGGCCTAGCTCTTGCATCTCAGCTATTTCCTTATAGTACTGACGCACCAAAAAGGGTGGTTCTTCAACAAACCTTTGTCACTTCAGGTCATCTTAAAGTCCTTCAACATTACTAATAAATAATAATGATAACTGTGAGTATACAGTACTATGCATAGCATGGATTGGTCCATACTTTGGATTGATATCTTCGTTTTCAAGTTAGAAACAGTCTATCTAAACCATTCAACATGATCTTCATATGAAAATGTATTTGTAGATCAAATTTTACATTTTTTACAATGTACTTACTATTTTTTTTTAGATAGGTAGATAATCACTTGATAAAAACACTCTAGACCATTCAAAAGTAGTGATTTTCTACATATCTAAAAAGATTCTTAAAAATGTAAAATTTAGTTCACAAGTACATTTTCATATAGAGATCATGTTGAATGATTCAGATCAACTACAACTTTGAAAACAAAGATATTGATTCATAGTGCGGACCAATCCGTGCTATGCATAGTCCCATAGCCTCACTTGATTGATAATACAGAAAGTCAACTATTTCCTGTTTTGCTCTGTAAAGTTTCAAAGTTTCCAATTTGGTTAAAAATATTCTGATTGCATAATATTTTTGTCCATACCATTGTTTGAATATTTGGATTGCATACTATTGTTGTCCATACCATAATTTGCTGAGAAACAAATGAATTGAAATCTTGGTGCTAACATGGAATAAGTCATCTTGGTGTATATTTCAACAATACAATGACCATTCCACATCAGCATTAGTTAGCATTCCTGTCCTGTCAATTTCTTTACTGGACAACTGTGACCATACTGATAGAAGTAGATGTCTAGGGACCAAAATTGAAGTCTCCAAACTTTAGAAACCAGGAATTGGAGGATGCTTAAAAGGACATTTTTGTGTAATATATGTTACTTGAACTGGTAATACATTCTTATAAATTGTTACTTTGTTCACATTGGTTAATGGCATCTGATTTTAAACCATACCAGCTGGTCTTAGTATTGGTAAGCAAAAGGAACATACAATTTTTAATACCATAGTGGTGAGCTTCAGTATCAGATTGTTTTTTTGTTTACTATGCTGTGACTTTAACATCACTTAGGACGTTTATATGCAATTCAAGAACTATAATCTAGAGCTTTTATTTCTGTGTCATAGATTCAAGCAAGATAGTAGAGTCAACTTATGGCTTTTCGGTCGTTGATTCAAATGGATTGAATTTTCTTTTCTACAACTCACCTGACGCAGCAAGATGGCTATTAAATAATTCAGTTTTATCTTTTAAAGATGAATATCTCTCTGACAGAAGCTCTTGGGTGGTATGTGTACCTTACCTATATGATAATGGTATGGTTATGTAGCAATTGTTTAGTATCGACCGGCAATATGTTTTTCCACATTTCTGTTTAATTTGTTTTTTTGTTCCATCTTTTGGTTAAATTAACTTTGGACACGGTACATATTTTCTCTTCTAGAAATACCAAAAATGCCCTTTCCAAATACGTTTGTGGTTGGTACTTCTTTTCCTCGTGTTTTTTGTATACTTAATATTCTGGTAACGAGATACCAGAAATTATTTTTGTACATGTATCAATTATAATACTTTAGTTTCGGTTTTTGTAGGCACTATACCCAGTCTCTTTCTTGTTTACTGGAAGCTTGAAATATCCTGCAAGAACAGATGAAATTCTAGAGCACTATAAAGACTTTCCTAGTTTGTCAATTCTTGAAACAGTACCATTGTCTGAAAATGGGCAACGTCGTGTTCATCTTGAACTTTACTTGGGGTAATTATTTCATTTTGCAACTTATAATAACCAAATTTAGTTATGAGGTAATTTGATACTTGCATGAAAATTGAAGGAGCAAGGTGAGAATTTCTCATACGTTATACTTTTCTGTGTATTTTTTCTGTAGGTCTCTATCACAAATCTGGAGTTCGAGTATTAACATAACTGGCCCATTGGCAAATTGGTCTTTCGCTGATAGCACCCTACCAGGTGAGTCTTAAAATTGCCTCTTACACATATATTCATAAAAACCCCGTGCAGAGGGCTCTTTTTATTTTGGCAAGAACAGAATGGAGTTTATTTACCTGTATAATATACCCCTGGACAAAATGGGCTTGACATTTATCTTATTTGTTGTAATTTAATTATAATATCTTACAGAACCTCAAGCAGTAAGCGGGGGGCCACCATCATATATTTGCCGACTTAGTGGAAAGAGCCACGAAAATTGGACTTTTTGGCTGGAGGTACTTTTTATTTATTTCAAAAGGATTATCGCACTCTTAACTATAACTGTATGCAGCTGGTAGGAGTGTGGATAGGCCTTCTGACTTGGGAGAGAAAAGTGGTTACCAGAAATTAATGAAGAAACAAGAAACACACACAGAAAATAAATACATAAACCAAATAGTGGTACAGTGCTGGTCTGTGTATATCTTAAATTGCTATGGAGTTCATACATATATAATTGTATTGTTTGAACAGGCGAACACTTCTGAGCCATTAAATGTGGACTTAGCGGTACTCGATCAGTACCTAACTACTAGTGCAAGTGAATTGAAGAGTCTCTTTCCTGAGTGGGCTGATATTACAGCTTTCTCTACATTTTACTCAACCTATAGGTTCTGAGAATCATGTAATTGCCTTCTTTTTAGTATTTTAGTTTTCTTTTACCCATATGAATACCTAGATTACTATTCAAAAACGACATGAAAAATTGGTAGCAGCATGTGCTTATATCCCACTTGCGCAAACAATGGCTATTACAGCTTACTGTACATTTTTCTCAGGCTATTAATTCTGAAAAGACATGTAATTGCCTCTTGTTTTTGTTTGACCCATAAGAATTCTAACTTACTTTTCAAACGGACATGAAAGAATGGTAGCATGCTTATATCCACTAGCTACAATATTATTAATTTTTTTTTGCTAGTAAGGTGATATTTTTGCCAAATTTAGCTTCCCTGTTGTTCTTCAGATGTGAGATTTGTAGTGATATTGACATCACATTTCCTAAAATGAAACATGCGTTTGGAACTTTGAGAATTACTATTTCGTCTTGTACAAGCGCCAATTTTATGCATTGAAAATATCGTAACATAAATTTATGAAATAAACAAAACCATGAAAAAAGTTTTAGGCACGTAAAAGAATTATTTGCATCGTTTGCAGATATGCAGTTACAAGTATTGAACTTCAAATAGCTAGTTGTTCATAATTCACGCAGTCAGATACCAGCCCAGAATTTCAGTTCAACATATACAATACCCAATAAAAAAAAATGCAGTTTAGGGCAACTTCTAGAGTTGTATGAGTTTAGATTTTTAAGGTTGGACAGCTTCTAGAAGTTTCTCATAAACCTGCCTTGCAGTCAAGTCTTCAATCTGTGAATCAGTACAAACAATTAGAGTTGTACCTTCGAAATTAAACTAAAATGGTACTTAGATAAATGGTTTATTGAAGACTAAAAAGGTGAAACTCACAATTAGAAGTTTGGATTTATTGTTCCATCCTCTCTGAAGTGTCATCTGGGTCAACCTTAGCCCCAACACCTATTTCACATAAAATTATCAATCTATCACTTGAGCTAGATATGATATTGTTAAAAGTATTCTAGCATCTCTTGATCTTGGTTTTGTATTGCTCACAACTATTATCAATTAGGGATGTAAATATGTGCCGTACCGTGATAAAGTCAGGTTTTTATGTGTTGTGCTGTGTTATGACCAAATTGGAATGGACGGTCACGGCACGTTAGTCACGCTGTGACCATATGTGTCATGTCCAAATATGACCAATCATCTTTGGTCACTTTTTTGATCCTCATCATGCGAGACTCGCATGACCATGTGCCATGCCGTACCTGGTCACGGTGTGACTTTTTTACATCCCTAATTACTGTCAACCACAATTAGTGAAACAGAAAGGTAAAGATAAGAAAAAGAAATACATGCCTTGCCCATGAATTCAAGAAGTTCATTGTTGGCTTCACCTCGAGCAGCAGGAGCAGCTACTGACACTCTTACATCATCAGCATTTACTCCTACAAGGGAGAGGTTTATAAACTCACTGGGGAAAAAAGAAGCAAATAACTAAAACATAATATGAAATTACAAATACTTGTAATAGCTGAGCGCTGGGACCGGTCTTCTACTTCAATAGCTACCTGAACAAGCCCACCTTCAAGCTGAGATATGCACGGTGGCACTGGCGCATCCTACAAAATATTTCACCATCCTTGAGTAATTATATTTGAAGCAGGGTTCTTTTGCATAACAGTAAATATCTTATCTCATTTGCAAATAGCACTCAATATTAACACACGATTACTATTTGCAATGAGAATTACAAGCACTTGAGATTTCCACAACTAGCACAAAACTGTTATTTTGATTATGATGATCAGGTATTTCCTTTAAATATTGACCACTTTGCCTTTAACCTATCTTAAGACTATTCTCCCTCCTAAGCTAAATTGAGTTAAAATCAAGAAAAACAAATTGATATGTTACATTCTGAGCTTAGACTAATTCACATGGACAGAGTAATTGTGGTGTCATTTATCCTTTATTTCCTAAGACCAGACCTGAGGCGTGGTTAATCACAGGAACAATTCCATCATATTGAGGTGCAATTGCATAATCATAAATGAAGGCAATTTAAGTTAAAGGTGGTTCAATCACATAAGAAATGCTAATTGCAGCTTAACTGGGGCTGAATTGGCACTTGAAAACAATATTTTGATCCACATTCAGATAATTAATTGTACCTGGGGGTTCGTTTCAGCTGCAACTGAACTTAGTGCACCATCTACAACATAAATAAAGGAAGCATTTTGCAAATCCTCTTCAGCCCGGTAACAAACGAACAAGTCACAACCTACACAGGCCATTCTAAACTGCTTCTCTAACTTCCCTTCGCCTCTACAACAAGTCAAACGTATATAATCAGAATTAATGAAGAATTAAAAGTACAATAAGTTGTGAACCGTATATTTAAATCCATATCTAAGTTGATATCAAATAATTTAGGCTACACCAATGACCACACCACTGGTGTACCATCCAGTGATTTGAAATCAGCTAACTGCATTGAAGAATTACAATTTAAACCCCAAAAAGGAAAAATTTAGACCAGACCTGAGCGCCTGACCTGATTTGCATTCTTAAAAAAATAAACTAAACCAGATGACCCAACCAGCACAATATCAAGTGACAAATATGCCGAAACATCAACTCAGTGCAGAATGACCATAACCTGATTTGATCTGATACAAACCCAGCATGACCAACATTTTTGCTGCCTCTACAAACAAATAAAATTGACTTACAGGTGAGTATGAAAGTTACCTTTTAAGAAGGATTTTTCCGGCCTCCTTAGTATGAAGCCTAGCAAGGTACTTTGTCTTGTCCAAAACATAGGCCTTGTCAGTTTTCCTTTTTGGCATTTTCTGCAATTGCGTATCTTCAGAAAAAACAAATCAGTACTGGGCAATTAATTACTTTACCTTTTAATATATACCTCTAAAAGAGTAATGTTGTGTAGTCGATTTTATAACTGTACTGTATGCATTTACTCCGAAAAAATAATTATACAATCAATAAAGCCTTGGCAGTCACTACCAAGTTTTCAAAACAAAAAAAAAATAATAATAATAATTGTACAAATTTGGTTCGATTGATACCCCAAAGACTACTTCTTGGGTACAAGGCCTTAAGGGTGATCCAAATTGAATTTATATAACTATTTGTTAGCTTGTAACTGTTTGATGGAGGATTGGCTTCGCCCTATTACCGCAATTCAAACCTCAAACTGGTGACTTAGAATGAATAAATTATCAGTTCACACAAGATCAAATACTCACATTGCACTATAACCAGTGGGCTCTGGTACGAATCCAAACTTAATCAGGGCAGGTTAATTCTCATTTTAGCTCTTTATTAGTTAATTGAGGTTTCGTTGATGCCAAATGAAACGATTGCAAGCTAATTTGTTGCCTTATCATTAATAAATCGCCAATCAACTCGGTAAAAGAAGAAGCCTGAACCAACACACTCCACTGATACTAAACCAGCTCGATCGATCGATCGATCGAGAGTGAGAGAGAGAGAGAGAGAGAGAGCAGACCGGAGATGAGGACGTGAGAGGAGCAGTGCTTGCAGTAGTAGACGAAGAGTTCCGACTCGGGGCCATCCTTCGCCGCGTCCTCGCTCGAGTAGGTGTGCGTCGTCCTCTTCGGCATATCTCCTGTCTCTCTCTCTCTCCCTCTCCCTCTCCCTCTTTATTCTATATGACTCTCTAGTTGGAGTCTTGGAGAGAGTGGAGAGCAGCAAGACGCAGACGAGCCGAGCGCGCTGGATTGAAGGCAGAGAGAAGTAGAGAGAAGTGGAGAGGTAATCTGTGCTGTCGATGCCCTTCGAGACAGAGGGATGAATCTTGATCAGCATTTCCGAGTCCACATCCTCTGCGTTAACGCACCATTTGAGTTTAACTATGGATCGTTCGATCGGACTTCTTTAAGACTCGTGTTGACATGTAACGGATTGGATTTCCAACTCAAACGATGCATTAACGCGGGTTACATGAATTCTGTGCTGTAGGGGGGTACTGGGTCCGAATCCCCTAAATAACCCAATTTTTTATTTAGATCCGGACTGGTCCTATCTGACTCCGAATTAATCCGGTCTGAGGTGGAGCATATGGGAATTTTATTTTATAAACCATAATTAGAAAAAAAAAATTATAAAATCAACATGATTACTTTATTTTTTTTACAAAAACTATAAGAACCGAAATATAATTTCGGTTCCAGCCATTTTAATAGATTTTGAGAAAAAAATACATCAATTTTTTTTAAAATATATGGGATCGAATTGCCATTTCGGTCCCAAAAAAAAAAATTCGGAACCGAAATGGCATTTTGATTCTTATGGTTTTTGTAAAAAAAAAAAATAACCATATTGGTTTCATAAAAAACGTTTTTGTAATTATGATTTAAAAAAAAATATGGGACTCTTTTAATTTGATGGTCCGATTCGAATCCAGTTTTAGTGGTGATTTATTAGTACCAATGGATTTTGTCTTTTCTTAAAAAATTTTTTGCTCCCCTCTGGATGTTTAAATTGTAATTCGGGTTAAATTTAGTGTTTAAATCAAAATAAATTTCTCGAATTATGATTGGTAATATTAATTATAAGTTATAGGATCAGAAATTATAAGTCAGGGTATTGAAAAATATAAATCAAAACATTGTTTTTTTATCGAGTACCAAATTAGTTAATGGGTTTAAATCCGATAAATTATTTAAACCCGATTCAATATTTTTTTGCCTCTTCCTAACGAAAATTCTGAATCCATCCCTGACAATGTGACCTGACCTGTGCTAGTTGCAGAAGTTAAAAGAGTACAAAATAAACACAATAATATAATTCAGACTAAAATTAAAGTCAAATTAGTTTAGTATTATACGATGACAGTGAGAATCGAGTAACAAGCTAAAAAAAGAAAAAAGAAACAAGAGTCAGTGGCCCAGTATTGACTTATGAGTTATGAGTAAGCTAAAAGCAAACATAAACGGAGCTATCGGAGCATATCCAATTCAACATTTATACAAAAGTGACTGTCCATAAACAAACGGGCCTCCTACATTTCCAGAAAAACAAAAATCGTAGTAAGAAATTATAAATACATTTAAGGTATTTGAAGACTAAAAGATGAGAAGAACAGTGAGTGTTGTTGCTTAATGAATGCATCTACCAGGAACTCTCCAAGAGATATACCCAAAATTCCCTTCTTTCATTCTAGCTCTGTATTTCTTCCAATCCCCGAGCACATTTCTTAAATCATAGAGCTTGTTCTCGAGCCCGATACAACAGTTCGCATGCATACTACAAATCTTGCTCAAATCCTTGCCATGCTGGCAAAAACCACCAAAGTAGGCTGTGTTCAAGAACTGTATGTTCACTCCAAGACGAGCAGAGAGCTCTCCTTTTAACTTGTCAAATGTGTACTGTTCATGTTTACCGGGAAATTGTTCCCTTGACATCTGCCAATTTTTGTAGAATTCAATTGTGTTTTTGCCAGATTTGACATAGAGTAGACCTCCGTTCGGGTAGTTACCTAACGAGTTTGGGTCGCCGACAAAGAAATCAGTTGACATGATTAAGTCTGCTGCTTGTGAGAGGTGTGGAAAGGGATTGCGGAACCACACTATGTCCACATCCTGTTATTGCCAATTTAATTTTATTAAAAATTGATGCTTATTTAACATTCAGAAAATAGTCATTATGTTCTTTTTGTAACAATTATCATTATTTATGAAAAATCATCTTCCAACGAACTTTTGAGTTTGATATTTCTTTCTAAGTATACAAAAATATTTAATCACTGTTGATGCAAATCAGACTCAGGGGGGCATATTGGGACCAAATTCCTAACCACTTTCAGTATGTTCAAGCTAATTTGGGTCTACGCAAACAAGTATTGATAAATGAACAGCAAATATACCAGAATTTTTTTCCAAACAACTAGAAACATTACCGTGAAAAGGAAGTTATATCCTAGCTCTAGAATGCTCTGCTGGAACCGATTCCTCCTCCACATCATTTCAAGATAATCTCCTTTCATGTACGATTGCTCTGAGGCGAAATTCAAACCGTCCACTTTGAGAAAGAAGCAGTGCGGATGCAAAGATTTGCATCTTTCTAATGCCTTCTGATCCATTGCAACAATAACCAGGTGGTTCAACAAGTGTAATATATAATCACCATGGTGAAAACTCGCAAAAAAGAGGTCGAGGAGAGAGCCTGGTGCCGCCCATGCTTCGTTTATTGCAGTCATTATTATGTTTTTATCAGGTGTTGCTGCTCTTTTAAGTAGCTCAGAGAGATCTTGATCCTGTTATTGGACAGGTTTTTTTTTTTAAAAGAAAGAATATTCTACAGAAAATGGGTGAGTTCCTAAAGTTCAAATCTTTTTTTTTTTTTGAAAGCTTGTCAGCGGCTGACAAGTGATAATTTCCTTTGATCAATTGCTATTTGACAAATATTGTGCCATCATCAAGAGAAATATAAAGTGCAGTGAATTCCAGTTAAAAGATTAATAAATGTGAGAATATATATAGTATCAAGAAACTACATTGCTTACTCAATATTTAAAGAAAATTTTAGAAACTCTTCACTTTGTAGTGGTCCCCATTGACAGAGACATACTGATTCCTATTGTACATTATTTAATCTGAATAATTTGGAACATTTTAGAAAGTCTTAACTTCATAGTGGTCCCCATTGACAGAGACAAACAGATTCCTATCGTACATTGTTTAATCTTAATAATTATGAGGACCATTGAGAAAATATTCACTTTTTGGTAGTCCCCATTGACAGAGACTAACCGATTCCCATCACAGTGTCGTTCTAAGCACGTACTTCCAAATTTCAAAGCATACATTCCGAATGAGCATTTTTTAAAACCAATGTTTGAAAATGTGAAGTATAACTCAAAAGTTTTATAAATTGTTGCTTCGGCCAGCACAAGTTAGCAATCATTTCCAAAAATTAAGTGAAATTAAAATTTCAGTGACTATGAGATTCTGAACCAATTTTACACTCTCAATAGTCATTAGAGAAAATTGCAAGACTTTCCCAAATCGATAGGGAAAGACGAAAGAGAGAGTATACCTACCTCATGAACAGTTGCAATCTCTATTATGTTCTCATCAAATCCTTTTCGCTCTCTTTTGAAACCCTTCGTAGTTCTATTATTTCTCGATTTGATGGGAACGATCTCCTTTTCCCTTTCATCAATCTCACCATTGATGCCATCACTAAACCCCTCCTTAGTTGTATCACTGAACAAGGCATGCTGACTAGAGGCTACCTTTCTAGTCGCTTCTCTCAAGCTCTCTTTTTGTTTTCTCGAGCTCTCTGGTAGGTCTGATGACGAGTATAGCAGTAGACACACAAGCACAAGTGCTCCTCCTAGGAGAAAAGAGCGTGATCTCATGGATCTTTTACTGCTTTCTTGAATCTTGTCTGTGTCGTTTGCGTGAGAGAGAAAGAGAGCGCTTTTGAGCAAGCAAACAGGTGTCTCGTTTGCTTGATTTATTTAAGCACGCAAATTAGAGACATGACATGACTCATGAGTCTCATGAGTGAGGCAGTCCGTATTCTCTGAAGTAAATCAAATTTTGAGTTTAGATTTCAGCCGTCCGATTAGGGTTAAGATCAATCCGGACCTAAGGTAGAATGCACACGAGTACAGGAACCTTTAATATTCGTGCCAAATCAGTTTGAACAGTCCGATCTATACTAATTTTTTTGAGTTAACTCAGGTAATTTGAATTCTGAGTCGGGGACTGAAAAGTTCAATGACTCCTTTATGGAACCGGAGTAGGATTGGCAATCCTACTATTAAACGATTTAACTAGTATTACTGTTTTTAAATGAGGATCCACTTACAGTAATTTTGAAGACAAAAATTTTCTATTCCGGGAGACAGATGATTTGGTCTTCTCCTTTATATATGAACTTTGTTCCGCTAAGACTTTGACACATTAGTACATTACATTGTATGAGACTAATTGATTAATAGAAAAGATCTAATACGACCTTTATGTTAGAGTTAGACCATCGGCGAAGGCGTCTGAAGTTCAACGGCATTCCTTTAAGAAAACATAAAAAATATATATATAGAATTTTAATTAAAATCATCGTTTTAATTAAAATTTTTTAAATAACAATATCCACGTCATGTCTGATATGATACCGATTTTTTAATATCCTTCCAAAAATAAAAAAATTTACAAAGTTGCCCCTATTTTTTTATTTTTAAAAATGTTCCGACAACTATAATTCCTAGCGGTCCTTTTCTTTCCAAATTTGCCAAGATTCCTGGAAGTTATGAAATATGGACCGTCAGAATTCTGACTGGCGGGACATTTTAAAAATAAAAAAGCTGGGGGTAATTTTGTAATTTTGTATTTTTTGTATTTTTGGAGGGATAAAAAAAATCGGGATATGATATGAGCAAAACTAGAGTGTTTTTGAGCTCATCAAATTTTACTAAGAGACTTGATGAATTTAACTTTAAAATATATTAAATTAGTTTTAAATGATAAATTTAAATTGTTAAAACAAATATACTTTACAAATAATACATTTATATATAAAAGTATAAATTTTCGAGTTAATAGTATAAATTTAACTGGTACAAAAAAATATTTATAAAATAATTTTGATACATTAGTTTTTTGTATTTTTAACCACTTGACTTTATACTAAATTAATTAAAAATTTAATAAATTTTAGATATAAATGCATTATTTGTAAAATAAATTAGTTTCAACGTTTTGGATTTATAATAAAAATTAATTAAATAAAATTTATAGTTAATGTCACTAAATATTTGGTGAGTTTAAGACACCTTATTTCTGCTATGTCTATATTGTTATCGCAATTGAATAGAACTACGGTATTCTTAATTTACCATTTCTTTGATGAGCTCAGAATAACTTCAAATGACAACCCCAACAGTTAAAATATGTCTAATTCATTGGTGATGCATATACATGTCAGATTTATAAATTTTTGAATTAATTTAATAAAAAGTTAAATAAAAATTTTATAAGTTGAATTTTAATATGTTTATTTTTCACCTTTTTGTTCCTGTTTGACTTTTTACTAAATTAATTTGAAATTTATAAATTTAACATGTAAATACATCACTCGTGAAGTAAATTGGCTTCAACAATTTAAATTCATCATTTGAATTCAATTCAATAGATTTTAAAATTAAGCTCATCAAAAAACTTGATAAACTTAAGAACACTCTAATTCTCAACATAGTTAAATATATAACAAATTTATTTTAGAAAAATAATGTCCAAGGCGTGAATAATTGTTAGCATAATATGTATTATAATTAGACAAAATTGAACTAAGCTTCATTGTACAAGTTAGTGCTTAATTACTCAATCCGATCATAGCTACTTAGCTAGTCAGTAATAATCAATATTACCAACACTTTCTATGTTATTCATCAGTATGCCTCAAAACATATCTAATTAGATTTTTTTTTTTTTTAAAGGAACCGTTGCATTGTTTACGTTTATTTATACATATCCGTGGATGCAAGTCTCCTCTTTTTGTATTGGTAATAAAGGAATCAAAGCAATACCTCAGTTTTTTCTTTTTATATATATATTTTAAAACTTTATGAAATTAGAAACATGCAATCTTTTAAAAATATCTAAAGCTAGAGACCGAATATTTAATATATTTATAAAAAAAAATAAACAATTCATTCTATCTACTTCCTTACAAAATATTTAATATATTTCTAAAGAAAAAAAAATATGCCGTGGCTTCGCCAATCATGCATATGATACGAATGTTGTTTCTTGATAATTGTATTTTGTCGTCAAATTTATTTGGTCCAGATTTTACTTGCTATCACACTAACGAATTTTGTCTTCAGCCCTGTTTACTCCGAATTCGCATCTCATGAGATATCTCAAATTTTGAGTTGATCTGTGAAAAATCCGGATCGTTCAATTTTTTTTGTATGAATCTCAAAGCACAATAATACTAACCCCTGCGTTCTGAATTGGCACTGAACAAAAAAAAAAAAACTTTAGAAAAACTGAAATTTTCTATCAGTGTTCATCTAGGAATAGTATCCTTTGCAGAGTCGTTCTGTGCAGAGCTGTGCGGAGCTTTTAATCTGTTTCGTTCGTTTCAGATCAGACGGAACATATTAAATCTTACCCGAATTGGAAAAAAAAATTCAAAATTTGTGGAGCTTTTAATTTAGTCTGTCTGATTCAAAACAAACAGATCAGATTAAAAACTCTGCACGGAACGACTCCGCAGAAGATACGCTTCCGTCCATCTAAGCACATACTTCCAGATTTCAAAGGATACATTCCGAATGAGAACTTTTTAAGTGCGTATCCGTATTGGAGGGTACAATGAAAAAACGGACAGTCCGGATTAATCTCAAATGGATCAAACTTGATCCGGTGTTTATGGAAGCAATAGGGGTCCGTTTTGAGATTTGTGCCAGGTTGAAAAGAACGGTCCAGATCCACTCATTGCCCTGGATGTGATTCCTTTTCTAAACCAATTTGGTTTAAGGTTAACCTACTTTTTTTTTTCGCAATGAATAAGCTTAACTGTGAGTTTGAAAATTAATTCTAGTCAACAATATTAATCTGAAGCAATTTTGCACCCTCAATAGAGAAAATTGCAAGACTTTCCCAAATCTTGAGGGAAAGAGAGGGAGAGCCGAAATTTTTATTAATATCCAAAATTAATAATTAATTTAAAAAAACTATCTCCTTTTGCGCTAGAATTCAAAATCTGCTCGAATCGATATATTTTTCTCAGTTTCTAGATAAATTTCCGGCAATAAAGTTTCTGATTTAAAGCCAGTCAAAACCTGTAAAAAAAATTATCGGATTCTAACACCGGTGATAAATTGCCGGTTTTAGAGGGTTTTTTTTTTACAAAATAGAAAATGTTATAATTTATTTATTTTTTGTATTGAAATATTATAAATATTTAATATATTTATTTAAAAATAGATAAAATACTATATAATTTGATTTATTAGAAAGACTGCAATAAATAATCCAGATTAATATTTTTCATGTCGAATTTTTTGTGGCTGTAAGAAAAAATAATATATTTCTTTGTGTGTTATTGGAAAAAAATCTCTGATAAATTGGATATTAAATATATTTTTTTGTGTGTTGATAGAACCAAGTATTTTTATTTGTTAAATGCTTGATTTTTCTTTGTGTGTTCTATCAACACACAAAAAAAAAAACTCTAATAAAATATTAAATAACTTAAAGTTTTTGTTTTTTTAGAAATAGAAGGATCACTATATTTTATGTATTTATTTAAAAATAACTTTTGAACCGGGATCAATAACTCATATTAAAATATTTTTATTTTGTTTCCAATAACACACAAAAAATATTTTAATTTTTCTTACAGGTGCGAAAAATCTGACCTGAAAAATATTGATCCTATTTGTCACAGTCTTTTTAATAATTCAAATTATATAGTATTTCATATATTTTCAAAGGAATATATTAAATATTTGTAATATTTCAATACAATAAATAAATAAATTATTGTTATAAAATAAATGTGAACAAGCATAAAGAAGAATAAGCAAAATAGAGATGAAAAGATGATAATCTCTTTATTCATACATTTCTCATGTGTGTACAATACAAGATTACAAAGCCTCTATTTATAGGCTACAAATTGTAAATGAAAAATTTCATCTAAATAAATGGAGAAATAAATTCCAATAGTAGTGGCCATCAATTCCAATTGTAGTGCATGGAGTAGTGGGGATAGTGGGGAATTAATGTTGGGAGTTATGGACATCCACATTAATCTTATATTCATAACACTCCCCCTTGGATGTCCATTACATAAGAATATGCCTCATTAAAACCTTACTAGAAAAAACCCTATGGGATAAAAACCTAGTGAAGGAAAAAGAGTACAATATTCTTCTAAATACGCAACTATAGCCTTACCAGGAAAACCCAATGGGAAAAACCATGGTTAAGGAAAATATAGTGCATAATAACTCCCCCTCATGACAGCATCAATCAAGACCTTTAAATCAGCGAACTCCAATATTACGAACTAGTTTTTTGAATATTACAGTAGGGAGTGCCTTAGTGAATAAATCTGCTGGATTTTTCACTTGAACAAATTTGCTGAACATTAATAACATTATTCTTTTAGAGATCATATATGAAAAGGAATTTTGGTGAAATATGTTTTGTTCTATCTCATTTAATGTATCATTTCTTTCATTGAGCAATACATATAATATTATATTCATATATGATCTTCAGGATCATTTCTCTAAAAGACAATCTACATGTCTGACAAATGTGTTAAATCACAGATCTTAACCAAACACATACTTGACTTGCTTTTGTGTATTGCTAAATTTTCTCATAGGTAGCGAAATATATGTCAATATCTTCGCGTGAGAGAAGAACTATATTTTGCTAATAAATTTACTATAAATGATATATCGTGTATTGTATGCTCATCAAGATAAGTGCTCATATTGCACTAAGATATGGTACTTCAGGACCAAATAGTTCTTCATCATTTTCTCGAGGTCTAAATGATCTTTATTCACATCTAATGATCTTACAACCATCGGATTGCTTAATGAATGTTATTTATCCATAATTGCAATATAATTTTCTTGATGCATAAAAATATCATTTTTAAATGTTCAATTTGCAATCCAATGCAAAACTTTGTTCTTCCAAGATCTTTCATCTCAAATTCTTCCTTTAAATAATTTATTCTTTTGGAAGCTCTTCAGGAATTCCAAAGATCGTCAACATAAACTGTAATTATAATAAAATCATTTCTATATCTTTTCATGAAAATACATGGACAGGTCGTATCATTATCATATCCATGTTTCAATAAATATTCACTTAAACGATTATAGCATATGCGTCCATATTGCTTTAATCGATATAAAATTTTATTCAATTTAACTAAATAATGTTCTCGAGAACCTAAATTACATGCTTCAGGCATCTTAAATCTTCTAGAGATTTTCATATAAATATCATTATCAAGCGAGCCATAGGCTGTAACAATATCTATTAGGTGCAAAAAGTCCTTCATAGACTGCCAGACTAATTATATATCAAAAAGTTGTTGCATCCACCACATATGAGTATATCTCAAAATTTCACCTTTCTCATTTTATTTTCTCATAAATATTCATTTATATCATACTGGTTTTATACCTTGAGGTACAAGGACTACAGGTCCAAAAACTTCTCATTTTTCAAGAGAGTTTACCCCTACCTCAATTGCACCTTTCTATTTCGGCCAATCATTTCTTTGTCGACATTCTTTAATAGACTTCTAGTCATGATCCTCAATATTTATTATGTTTAGCGCTATATTATATACAAAAATGTTATTGATATCAATTTTATCTCGGTTCCATCTTATTTCATTCATGATATAATTTATTGAGATCTCATTATTTTCATGAAATACCTGAGTTTCTGCTGGAACTCCAATATTATTTATAATTTTATTTTCTTCTGGAGTTTTATCTGAAATTATCATATCCTCGACTTGACCATTTTCATTATTTGCTCCTTTTCTTTTTCGAGGATTTTTATATTTTTAATCTTTGGAACCGATTACTTTTCCACGCTTCATGCGTGTTATAATTAGTCTGTCCAACAGGGACACGGACTTTAATTGGAGCATTAGCAGCCGGTACATGTGATTTGGTCACTTTCTTTGAGTCTGTGAATGTGTCTGGCAATTGATTCACTAACCTTTTCAAATGAATTATCTTTTGAACATTTAGTTCACATTCTTTAGTACGAGGATCAAAATAAGACTAATAATTCATACTAATATATTTTTTTTTTCAGCTGATAGTTTTCTCCCTCTAAGGTTGGGAATTTTTTATTCATCTAAATCACAACCGACAAAATTAGTCATTAATAAATCTCCCATCGATGGTTTTAGATACTATATTATATATGGAGATTCAAATTCAATATAAATTCTCAACTTTCTTTGATATCCCATTTTAGTGCGTTGTGGTGGAGCAATTATAACATATACCGCACATTCAAAAATTATTATATGGAAAATATTAGGTATGTGACCAAAAACTAATTATAAGGGGAAGCTTTATAATAGCTAGTTGGCATGATGTGAATTAGTTTTGTTGTATGTAAAATATCATATCTTTTTTTTTATATACGAACATCTACAGGATGTTTAACATTAATTTCGATATTGTCTAGACGTATTTTCATAATTGGATTATGCTCTTTGATCAAATCTATTGAGCAAGTAATTTCGCAAACGTCAGGTTGCGATTTGATAATAAACATACATGTGACTATCTTATTGATGCATCAATTAAAATCATAAAATATTCAAATGGTTCACATGTTGGATATATTGTTCCAGAAATATCATATTGTATACGTTCTAGAAATAAAACCAACACACAAAAAATTCATCAGATTAAATAATCTTCTAGTTCTTTGATGAATGTTCATAGTAATTATCTATTATTTTTCGCATCACTATTGATCCGGAATGGTCCAACCGGTCATGCCAAACTATAAACATATTCTTGTATGTAAACTTCTGGTTTAAAATAACATGTGTTTCAATTGCATAATATGTGTAGTACAAGTCAGAGAAAAAACATATGCAATTTATTTTCAATATACATTGTTTTTCATATAATCAATATTTTTTCATTAGTTGTCTCAATATGATATCCACATTAATCTTATATTCATAACAATTATAATATTTTCTGTTTTGTCAAAAAAAAAAACTTAAAAACTGACAATTTTATCACCGGTGTTAGAATCCGGTCATTTTTTTACCGGTTTTGACCGGCTTCAAACCGAGAACATGGACAAATTTAGAATTCCACCGTAAATGGAGTAGTTTTTGAAATTAATTATTAATTTAGGATATTAATAAAAAATTTGAGAGAGAGTACCTACCTCATTGCAATCTCTATTACGTTTTCATCAAATCCTTTTCGCTCCCTTTTGAAACCCTCCATGGTTTCATTATTTTTCAATTTTATCGGAACAATCTCCTTTTTCCTTTCATCAATCTCGTCATTGATGTCATCACTAAACCGCTCCTTGGTTCTATCGATGACAAGGCATGCTGACTAGAGGCTACCTTTCTAGTCGCTCTTCTCAAGCTCTCCTTTGCTTTCTCGAATTCTCTGACAGGTCTATGACGTGTAAAGTAGTAGACGCGCTAGTGCAAGCGCTCCTCCTAGAAGAAAAGATCGTGATCTCATGGCGCTTTACTGCTTTCTTGTTTGTGTCTTTTGCGTGAGAGAAAAAAACCGAGCGCTCTTGAGCAAGTAAACAAGTGTCTTGTTTGCTTGTGTTATTTAAGCACGAATATCAAAAACAGTCTATTTTTATGCCCGAATCTCAAAACAAATAAATAGTTCAATATGAAATAGGAGGAACTCTGCGATTCTTTGGAATCGCAGCAGATTTATTTCCGCAAATTAGAGACTTGAGCGGGAAGTTCAGATGTTGTAAAGTAACTCAAATTTTGAGTTTAGATTTAGACCGGCCAATTAAAATCCAGGTCATTCTGATCCAAATGCACATAACTTCATTAATATTCCTGCAAATGCAAACCCAACAGTCCCGATCTGAGCTCAAAATTTGAGTTACTCGGGTAATATGAAATGTGAGTTCAGGATTAAAGAGTTCATTGACTCCTTTAAGAGTATCTACATTTCTGATATTATGAAAGTTTATAATCTGATGTGATAGTTTTTAATCTAATTTTAAAAATGTGAGAAAATTTATTATTTAAAAACTATTTAGAAAAGTTTATTTTTAAGAAATTATTTATAAACTCTATGCTGGGCTCAAATTATTTATCTTTTTTAATTTGCTACTGACGTGCCTTAATAGAGACTTTAAAATTAGAGTAAAGCTAATATACACTTAAGTGTACCAATGAACCCATACACTTAACCCTAGGACCGTACGATTAGCTTTGAGATTCGTGTAGATTCTTTAAAAGTCGTGTAGCTTCTTTAAAAGTCGTGATACACAAATCTCAAAGCTAATCGTACAGTCCTAGAGTTAAGTGTATGGGTTCATTGGTACACTTAAGTGTATATTAGCTTTACTCTTAAAATTAATTTTATGGATATGAGAATTAGAAACTTTAGAGACCTTAATTTCTAAAAAGTGGTTAATAGTTATTTAAAAACTCATTTAAATTGCTAGGATGTAAATGGTCTAATATATGAACTTTGTTCCTTGAGACTTTGACATGAGGTACATTATATGAGACTAATTAATTGAAAATAAAAATCATTTAGTAAAAAACTAAAAATTTTATGTGGGACAGCTGGTATAGACACTAGTTCTTGAGTTTAGATTTTTTAAAGTAACACAACTTTGATTTTAAATTCGAATCGTCAGATACACGATCCGAATTTAAACTCAAAAATTGAGTTACATAAGGAATCTGGACCCCTAGTATTGGTACGGGAGTTCGATTTTGTACGGAGACAGAACCGGGATGTTGTGTGTGTACAAGCTATTTTCAAAAAAAAAAAAGAGTACAAACCTTATGATAGACGATCAACATATGAAGTTTAACGGGATTTATTTTAATAAATATATAAAAATATTAAGTTAAATAATATACTAATTAAATTAATAAATCAACATATGTTGTTTGTTTTTTATGTTTCAGTTCTACTCTTTAGATGTTTGTTTGTCTAGGGTTATTTCTATGGACTAGCTTTTTTGGTTTTTTTGTTTGTTTGATTTTTTGGTACAAACTGTATGCATTTTCTTCTTCAATTATTTGGAGATTGGAAAGCAAACAATTTTATGATTTTTAATGAAATCAGTGGGTAACCACTTTTTCAAAAAAAAAAAAAAATCACCCTAGATATTATAATTAATGGTTTGAAATGTTTAATTTTTCTTCTACAGGATGAAGTTATAATGAGCAAAGAGTTGCAGTGAATAATGACATATAAATAATTGAATTGGAATCCAAATTATAATAATAGGAACAAACAATAGTAATAATATATTAAATTTATGAATAGTTATATTATTTTTCTCATCCCTGTTCCTCCATTTATTCCACACACTCTCTCTCCAAATGAACTTCCTTAACTGTCTTTTATCTCTCCATTAATTCCGCTAAGAATTTTCATTTATCCCCGCATTAATTATTGTCCTTTAATAACAATCTCCACATTAATTATACTGTCATTTAATAACAATTCCCGCTAACAATTATTTATATGTTTATTGATGTTCAAGAAAGTATTTACTATTGTTCTGAGAAGCATTTATCATTATATCTAAGAAGTATTTATCATTGTCCTTGACATGATAATACTTTGATTTGATTAAACATTACTTATTATCAAATTCAAGAACAAAGTTCAAGAAAGTATTTATCATTGTCTTTGATGTACATTTGTTTTACTGAAAATTACAATTATATCTGAGAATTATTTATCCATGTAACATAAAGTATTTATCATTGCTTCTGAGAAGCATTCATCGTTGTTTTTGACATACATATATTTTTACTGAAAATTGTAATTTAAAGTTGATAAAAATTGATAACAACCAATTATTAAAAAAAAACGTTATATGGTTTAAATTATTTATATGAAAAATATACAATAAACTTCTGTTGGACTGATTATTATATATGAATTCATATAAAACCATAGAAAATACTAATATATTATAATTTGTGCAACATACACACACACACACACACACACACACACAGAGTCTTTGTACACGTAGTCCCATGTGATAAAACATAACATATACTCCTCATGATCCAATACAATGTATGTGTAAAAGCTATGTCCTTACCACTTAGTAATAATGTGATCCAGCTTTGGTTCAAAATTCGTAAAGTTGGGCTCATGTTGTCAAAACGCTTGGTTATGATATAGTTTGGATCAAAATTTCATACATACTTAGTTGTATTAGATCTAACATATCAAAAAAATAGTGTGCATGTGATCTATGACATGATGTCTATTGGCTAAAGATTTCTAACAAAATTGCATCTCCAATGGAAAAAATACAAGGATCAACATATATGTGCATACATACATAATAAAGAATAAAAATTCTCAGTTAAAATTTTCGTCCAAAATTTAAGAAAATATTTATATATAAGAAAATTACAATTATATCTGAGAAGTATTTATTCATGTAACATAAAGTATTTATCATTGATGTTTTATTAAAAGTTGTAGTTATGTCTAAGAAATATTTATCCATGTAACATAAAGTATTTATCATCATGCTTGAGAAGTATTTATCATTAATGTTTTACTAAAAGTTGAAGTTATGTCTGAGAAGTATTTATTATTGATGTTTTACTGAAAGTTGTAATTATGTTTGAGAAATATTTATCCATGTAGTATAAAATATTTATCATTATGTCTGAGAAGTATTTATCATTGGGTGAGGGGATTGTTTATTTAATGGTCCTCAGTGTAAGGATTTCATGTGTATGCCTATGTGGTGAGAATTGAAAATTTTTCCAATCACCACTTGGCTCAATACACAAAGGACGTTATTTATGACAATAGCAAACAATAAACTTCTTAATAGTTTCATTAAGCACCTAATGGGTACTAAATAAAAGTAAATAAATTTATTTATTTCTTATACAAGAGGAGATAATAATTTATACCTAAAGAGATTGTCAAATCTCTTGTTAGAGGGAAGTCGATTTCCCTTCTAGATCTCTTGGAACCGCCGTTCTCTTAGAAGCACCTCTTGGTTCACCTTGAACATAAACAACAAACTACCACACCTCTTAGATAGATGGATGTGGAGTTCAAGGATCAGATACAACCACCTCTTGATCTTTAAATCAACAAACTATTTGATTTCTTAGTGGCTAAACCTAACAAGAGAAGATGAGAGAGCAAGCTTCTCAACTTTTGGTCAAGGAGAAAGGAAAAACGTGGCTGCTCAAAGGGGCTAATTTTGGCAAGTGTTATAGGCATAAAATTAGCTTATTTTTCTCCCAAATGAGCCCCCTTAAATAGGCAAATGTTAGGGCAACCCTTTGTGTAAGGTTTGAATCAATTACACAAATGCCACTAACTTTGTTTAGCCATCTCATGCTCTCTTTAATCTCATATTATGGTTGGTTCAATAAATTAATTTATGAACAAATAATATTATTCATATTATTCTATTATACAATATTTATATTATTCTTATAATGTATTCAAACATTATATCAAATAATATTTGCATAACTTCATAAATTTATTTATGGTCTAAGCATGTCATATTATGACATTTTATTTTAGCATTTCATCACATGTATTTTATCTTATACATCATTATGAAATGTAAAATACTTGTTGTTTCTTCAGTTGGTGTGACCGTATAGAGGATCTATGTCATCTTGGCAATAATATAAAAATTTATATTATTGACTATAAAATGTTATATCATTACATTATAGTTATCCAAACGACATAGTAATAATTTACTCAATCCACTAATTTTGTGTCTATCATTGTCACATGATATTATGAATAATATACAAAATAAGATCGTGCCATTTTTGCATTATATTCGTTTTATTGGTCTCTCAAGTGAATTATAATTATAACTACATCAGTTATATTGCATGCGATATAATTCCACTTTACCAAGGGGCCCAGTAATATCATAACTCAAATTGTGGAACAATGATAATATTAACATATAGATTTCTCCCGCACAAGTTGTACACAACGAACTGCTATTTTATTCCTATCATAAGATAGTATTTAAATAACAATCACATTATATACTTCTCATGTGAAAAACCTACACATCTCATATTTAAGATTCTAAAGACACAATCGAAACATTAATGATACAAAATACAATCCATATAATGTTCCATTCATTTAGGTCATGTTCAATATATAAAATACACATTTTATATATTAATGTAATTAAATGATAATCTTTTATCAATATTTATAGTACTTCAATGTACTTTAATCTACATGACAATTTTCTTCGGTAATTAATGTTCCTCCTTAACTACCACGATTGTGAACTTATTTAGTGATTAAATGTTTGTCATCTTAGGAGTTATATGATTCAAGACCAAGAGCATATTCTTAAATACTTCCAAAAATATAACATATAAATCTCAAGGAACAAGAATAATAATATTCGTAATAAAATCATGAACAACACATAAATTATTATTAAAATATAACTTTCAAAACACATATCCTTCAATCTCCCACTTGTTTTTAAAGTTTCTCATATACATAATAAATGCATAAACTCTAAAACTAGAAGTTCTTTTTAGTCTTCAAGCCACTCTCCATGATCTTGCAGATCCATGGACTCGAAATGAATTTCGTTTTTGGCTTGTGATAAGGGCTTAGTGAAGGAATCAGTTGTGTTACTATTCGTGTCAATCCATAACATTGAAATTTTGCCTTCTTCTATCATCTGGGTCTGTCATAAAACTAGCATCAATGTAGCATTTTACAATGAGCTCTCTTTGACCATCATAGATAAGAAACTTATTCTTGGTCCTTTTCAGGTACCTAAGAATATTCTTGACCGCAGTCCAATGATCAGGACTAGGTGAAGCATGATGACGACTTGTCATGCTCAGAGCATATGCGACACCGAGTCTTGTGCTAGTCATAGCATACATGATGGAACCTATGGCAAGATCATAGGGAACATTCTTTATGTATTCAATGTCTTTATATGTTATTGCACACTGCGACTTGCTAAGTTGCACAAACACACTCATTGGTACATTTTATTTCTTGGAATTTTCATATGGAACCTTTACAAGATTTTATCAATATACACATTTTGACTTAGACCAATGAGCTTACGAGACCTATCTCTATATATCTTAATACCTAAGATATATTGAGCCTCGCACATGTCTTTCATTGAAAAGATTATTTTCAATGAGTTCTTTGTTTACTCCATCAAAGTTTTTCATTACCTATTAGCAATATGTCATTGACATATAAGACTAAAAGTACAATGTGACTCCCACTAACCTTTTTGTATACACAAGGTTCTTCCTTACTTTGAATGAATCCAAGGGTTTTAACCTCTTCATCAAAGCACTTGTTTCAACTCCTGGATGCTTGCTTGAAGCCATAAATAGCTCTCTGAAGTTTACACACTTTGCTATTATTTTTCGGATCTTCAAAACCTTGAGGTTGTACTATGTATACTTCCTCATCCAATTTTCCATTTAGAAAAAATATTTTGACATCCAACTGCCATATTTTATAATCATGAAATGCAGTAATAGCTAGCATAATCCGAATAGATTTAAACATGGCAACTGGTGAAAAAGTTTCATCATAATCAATTTCTTGAATTTGAGTTAAACCTTTTGCTACAAGTATTGTCTTGTACGTTGTCAAGTTATCATTCATGTCCATCTTCCTCTTGAAAATCCATTTGTTTCAAATGGCTTTCGATCCTTAAGGAAGATCTACCAAGTTCCATACTTGGTTGTCATACATGAATTGTATTTTGGATCCCATGGCTTCTTGCCATGCTTTGGAGTCTTTTTTTTCCATTGCTTCTTCGTAGGTCAAGGGATCTTTGGTTTCTATTACCAAGACTTCATGAAGACCCATGTAAAATTCAGGTCTTCTTCTATCCCTTGTCGACCTTCTAAGCGCCTTATATTCTTGTGACTCATATTGAGCTTCTTGAACTTCTTCTACAATTTCTTGCGGAATAGATTCATGCTCAATTCGAGTTAAGGGAATAATACTACTTGTGCTCCCACTGATTAAAGGAGCTTCGTGTGATATTTCATGATCATCTTGAATTCCATTCATATCATGATCACTCACTTGTAGGTCTTCTTGAGTTTCCTTAAGTGTCATCCTACTATCACCATTTTTTATTCTTTCAAAAAACTCATTCTCTAAGAATGTTGCACCATTTTCAACGAATATGGTATTCGTTGACTTGTGCCAAAAGCTATATCCTTTCATTTCTCTTGGGTATCCAATGAAGAAGCACTTATCCGCTTTGGGTTCAAGTTTTATTGACATCATATGCTTGATGTATGCCTCACAACCTCAAATTTTGAGAAAATATATGTTGGGTGGTTTGCCCATCCATAACTTATGTGGAGTTTTCTTGACGGATTTTGATGGAAGAAAAATTTAGTGTATGAGCCAGAGTGCATGACCCAAAAAATATAAATGTAGCTCCATTTAACACATCATTGAATGAACTATATCAAGTAAAGTTTGATTTCTCCTCTCGAAAACACCATTCCACTGTGGTGTCTCGGGTGGAGTAAGTTGTGGTATAATGCCACAGTATTTCAAATATATGTTAAACTCATTACTCAAGTATTCTCCTCCATGATCAGTTCATAGAGCCTTAATTTTCTTGTCAAATTGGTTCTCTACTTCATTCTTGTATTCATTGAATTTCTCAAAGGATTCACTCTTGTTCTTCATAAGACACACATAGCCATATCAGCTGTGATCATCTATGGAGGTAATGAAGTACTTATAACTATCTCTTGCACTAGTACTCATTGGACCACATACATCAGAATGTATCAATTCCAATAAGCCATTTGATCTCTCACCTTTCTTCTTGAATGGTGATTTGGTCATCTTTCCAGTTAAACAAAATTCACATGTTCCAATTGCTTGCTGCAATTTTTTTATGTGTTTCTTGTTTATGTGACCAAGGCAATAGTGCTGCAAGAGTGTCTCATTCGTTTGAGACTGTTAGGTAGTAATCTAGCAGTCAATCAGAATTTTACTTTGTTCATGAATTGGATGATTAATAAAAATCATTTTGTTCCATGAGTTTTATTGCTTTTATGAATCATTGTAGGTTGAGAACCGAAGTTGTGAAACTTTATAAAAAAGATGATAAATACTCTAAATAGTTACTAACCGTGGTAATTAGCAGGAACACTAATTAGCCATTATAAAGTTAGCATGTGGATTAAATGATGGTTAAGTTTCACAAACCATAGACAAAGAGTTGTCATTTAATCACATGGATACATGTTATGAACATGGTATTTGACTGACCCAGAATGAAACGTTATATGGTAATGTGTTTGTGTCATTAATAGTTTCATTCGTGTTAAGTTCTACAGTATGCGGTGTGGTCTTTCCTACATAAGAAATGTGTATCGTAAGTGTTATCAAACGCTGTCTAAAAAAAAGGTAGTTATAAAGGTGACATTTCAGTACACATGACTTGTGCAGAGGAAGAGATGCACACCAAAAGTACTATCGTCCCTCGTATTATTATACGAGTGATAGTAACACTGGGCCCCTTGATAGAAGTAGGATTATACGTATACGGTATGATTAATAGAGATTAATCATATAAAATAATCTACTCAGAGATCAAGAAAAAATTAGGTTTGCAGGGATGACACATACCTACCTTGAACCTAATCTGTTACTACGAGACGATGGAATTAACACAAGTAAATTAATAAGTTTACTGCAGGATCGTGATATTGTATTGGACAACATCATTTGTGTAATTGGGGGTCACAGTGCACTGTCAGGTGCCAACTATGATATGTAGAAGTCTTAACTCTACTGCCAACATAACACAGATCCTATCGGGTCACACCATATAGGAACGAGATCAGAGAATCTTATTATTAATTATGAATAGTTATAATTAATAAATAAGATGGCAAAATATTAATTATAAATGTTATAATTAATATAGAAATATCATAGAGATGATAGGCTTAAAAAGATTAAAATTACAAGCGTGTTTGACACGTTGTGTAATAGTTATTACAACCGCAATCGCAAATATATATAAATGTTTAGAACAATTATATATATATATATATATATGGGCTAACATATTTGGGCCTTAATTATATTTAGAATATAATTAAGAAACCCAAGAGATTAAAGTCCAAAATTTCAAGTCCATTACTATTCATTACTTGGAGCACAAGCAACCCGTTACTTGGAGCACAAGTAACCCGTTACTTGGAGCGCAAGTAACCTACTCCTATATAAAGGGGTGGAGGGGTTGGAGAAAATACATACCTTTCCATTTTCCTTCCTTTCTCGGGTTTCCTCTCAAATAGTGATTTGTGTGATGTTATAAATATATACGTATAGACGTATATATTTGAGTGATAAGCGGTTGTAATCTTGCGTAGTTAGCGGTAATTCTGCTTTCACACATAAGTTGTGAATCAGGGTATCTGCAGAACGTGAGACAACTTGTTTAGCTGAGTGCTGTGAGTATAGTATTCCTGGCAGAAGAAATACTCACTCTCTGATCAATGCTGGTGTACTACTGATAGAGGCACTAGACATCTGGTGCTATTGTCCGAGGAGAAGCAGGAGCAGTAGCCAGACAAAGCCGTCAACAGTTCCAATTCGAATTTGGAACCAAGGTATAACGTTATATTAATTTATTTAATTGTTAAATAAATTTAGTTTTATAAATCAATCATGGAGATAGATCCTCGGCTTAGGTTAGACGTAAAAATTTTGTTTTACGCCTTTTTCCGCACCTAAGCCAGTATAGAGTTTTACCAGTTTTTCACCCAAAAACCCAAGAGAGACATCTTGAGTCTCTTGTTATTGATGTTCAACATATGTTTATCTAAATCAAGCAAATATAATCTATTTGAAATGAAAACATTTGCATAAAATAGATCGTTCTTCTTAATAACTATACGTGAGTTATTTATTACAAAACAAAACCCTTCTACATCCAAACATGATACAAAAATAATGTTTCGAAAAATAAAAGTAACATAATAAACATCCTTTAAATTTAAACATAAACCACTAGATAAATGAAGATCAAGAGTGCCAACAGTAGCCACAGGGATACTTGCACCATTCCTAACCTTCAATACCACCTCTCTTTTCGAGAGAGGTCTCCTATCCCTTAGTGCCTGCATATTAGAAATTGAGCACATGATCTGGTATCCATTACCCAATCTTGGATAGTTGTGGCTAAATTTAAATTTAATTCAATAATAAGTATACCTTAAGAGCGCTTGCATTTTACCTTGCCTTCATCTAAGTCATTCATGTACTTGGTGCAATTCATGAAATGTCCCTCTTCATGGCAATAGAAGCATTCAGTATTGGAACTAGGAGAGTTCGTAACCTTGCTTCTCTTAGAGGTGCTCGCTTGAGCCCCTCCGGTTTTGTCCTTGAATAAGGAACGCGCCTTACTTGTCCTGTTCTTTGTCTTGCCTTTATTCTTGACAGTCTTCTTGCTATTTGGTGCAATGGCAATCTTATTATTAAAAGATAACTTTTAAAACACACATCCTTCACCCAGTTGTGCGGGGACAATCCAAAAAAAAAGAGGAAATTTTGTGCGGGGACAATTGACAAATATTTATGAGGAAATTATTTATTTAATGGTCCCCAGTTGTGCGAGGACTATTAAAAAAAAATTTATGCAGAGACAATTGATGTATTGATTTATTCTTTCATAAATATATATCATTGCATAGGGATTAATACTCTACAAATTCAAGATAAATATTTTGATTCTTCAAGTTAAATGCTAACAGTTTACGAAATGCTTATTAATGACTAAGCAGTCCTCTCATGATTTTTTTGACAGTTTGTGCGGAATTTTTTGCGGAGATAAAGCTGCATGAATTGTTATTAGGATCCTAAATTTATAAGCTAGAAGCTAAATCTAAGAAATCCAGCAAATTGGCTCACCGGTCCGGTAAATTAAAGGATCAGTGAGCCCAATATAAAATACAAAATTTGACCTAATATTTAGTAACTAAATTTGAACCAATACGGAAAATTCTTCAAATTACAATGAAATGAGACGCGCAAAATTACAAAAGGAAAAAAAAATTATCAACAAAAGAATATATATAGATCATCATAGTGAAAACTTACAATTTAATAAAAGAATATAAAACCTGATAGCTACTATCCGGTTCTCAAAAAAATAAAAAATAAAAGAATATAATAATAGAATAAACTAATTAAGCTAAATTTAGAAACAACAAAGCACTTAAGTATATTACCAACGGTGATTTGACTTACTGCAGCACACGTGAAATATTTTTTTCATTTTAACTCTATTATTTAAGCGCTGCATCAAGTCAAATTACCCCTGTTAATATTTTATACCACTTAAATTGAGGCTTGACCTCTTCTTTACCTAAGAAATAAAAAAAAACCAGAAGCTTGATTTCCAAATTGAAATAATAATTATATGTTATTTTCTCAGTGCATGCACAGTCCTGGAACTGTCCATGTGAAATTTCCTTTGCTTCTCTCTTCCATGGACAACGCCATGTAAAACTTCCAATCATCAATTATCTTTCTCAGATCATGAAGCTTAGCATACAAACCGACACAGCAGTTTGAATGCATTGTGCATATCTTGTTTAAATCATTTCCATGATTACAGAATCCACCGCAATACATCGTGTCAATGTATCGGACCTTTACTTTGAGCATGTCGACGAGGTTGGCCTTTATGATGTTGAACACAGTCTGCTCGTGATGACCCGGGTTCTTTTCTCGGGCATCAATCCAGTAATCCATCATTTTGATTGTCTTTTTTGTGGATTTTACGTGGATGAAACCTGTGTTAGGAAAATTGTCGATATTATCTGGATTCCCGAAAAACATGTCGGAGGATGTGGTTAAGTCTGCATAGACTGTGATGTGCTTGAATGGATTTCTCAGCCATAAAATGTCAACATCCTACACAATTCAGAAATATTATTGATACATGAGAAATTATAAGTATGATATTCTAGTTCTAATACATTTGGGGTTTAATTCAGTTGAATGTCTGTACCAACAAATGGTCAAATTAGCTGTATTTTTAATATCTCATATGGCTTCCTTCAATTATGAAATTATAAACCTAAAAGAGTGATTATAGATCATCTATAGATTAGAACCTATTAGCCATGATGGTCTCATGTTGTACCCATAAACAGAGCAACTTTCAAAATATGAGGATCAAAGAAGAATGGGGTCAATTAATAAAATTTTCAACTGTAAATGGATATCAATTTTATTGTATCCATAACATTTTACTATAAACTATATAAAAATTTGTGTAAAAATATAAAAATAAAAAATAACTAGAGATCAATTGACCCTATTCCTCTTAAGTAACCTGTAACCCCGCCTCTTGTTGTACCTACATTTTGTTATGGTGATAGAGGTCTCTGTACAACTAATGTCATGTACCAAGGGGCTACCAATGATTAATCTAATTCTATATATCAAGATTTTAGACAATGATAAATTCTCAGCAAACTTATGTAAAAGAGAATACTACAACTTTCTTTATTTGCATGTTAATTATTGTGAAAAAACAGAGGATGCATAATTGTAAGAACTCAAGTGAAAAACAGAGGTGATTAATGAACTGTCCCACAGGTGTTAGAAATAATTATAATATATTACAAAAGAGGAGGGTTCAAATGCCTCTATTTTTAAGAACTTTAATAATTCAAAATCTAAAACTTAAAAATTAAAATAAAACCGTTGGATATGATCTATATTATTTTATCTATGCACATGTAAACATTATACATTTTAATTTTATTTTTGTTGTCATCAAGAGCATGTAAAGAAATGTACAAAATGATTTTTTAACTTATTGATTCACATAAAAACAAAATTGAAATATGATAATTTTTTATGAGGACATAAAGAAAATAACATAGATTAAATCTAACAGTTTTATTTTGATTTTTAAGTTTTAAATTTTGAGTTATTAAAGTATAAAAAATGAAGACATGGCAGAGACACAAAAAATGAATGCATTTGAACCTCCTCACTACAAAATATATAATCCAAAATTATGAAGTATGAAATAAAAAAGTTTACTCACTGTGAAAAGAAAATTGTAGCCTAGCTCAAGAATGCGTCTCTGGAGCTGAACCTTGGTCCAAACCAAATCAATGTAATCGTTGCTCATGAACACCTTTTCCGATGTAAAATTCATCCCGTCAACCGTCAGAAGGTAGCAGTGCGGGTGCACTGCCTTGCAATGGTTCAATGCATTCGGGTCTAGTGTTACCACAATGACATGATCCAAGAGATGTTCTATGTCTTCACCGATGTGAAATCCCTCAAGGAAGACGTCGAGAAGCGAGTTTGGTTTCGCCCATGCCTCATTTACTGACGTGATTATCACCGTCTTGTCTTCGGTGGCTACTCTTTGTAGTAATTAAGGGGAGCAAATCTGGGAAAGGTGCCTGAGAATAATTAATCAGTAGATAAAAGTGTTAGTGTACCAGCCATTAAAAAAAATGTTAGTGTACATATATATATGACTAGCTACATGATTCATTTGATAATTTTCGTATATCATCAGACACATCTTAAGAATTATAATTACATAAGTGTTAAAAAGAAAAAAGAAAAATACAAGTGCGCTAAAAGAATAATATTTTTGTTAGAAACATACAGTGACATGATCATATATTATAAGTAACTAAGTGTTTACGTATACAAAGTTTATGTAAAAAAAATAAAATAAGCATTGTACAAAGAGAAAAAAAAAATGGACCCGGAGAATGAAGGCGAGTCGACTCAGTGGATCGAATTCAAGATTTAATACGTAGGAATTTATTAAAAATTATATTAGTTAAGGAAAAACATGAGCCAATAATAATTTTTTCCATATATTGAGCGGTGTAATTAGTGTACTTATTAGTAATAGAACTATGCTAAATAACTTTTTATCAATCAAAATTGTAAGATGGCAAGTTGCCAACTTACTCTCAAAAAAAATATTTTTTTCCATATAGTCAAATGTTTCATTGATGAGTGGTGACACACCATGAGGCAATAATATTTTTGGCTGCCAGATAGCTAGAATAGGGAGAAACGAAAAAAAAAAAACAAAAAAAATAGATGAGAAACCACGCTCTCTTTGTACTAAATACCCACCGAAAAAGAATCTCTATTCAAGAAATGGCTGTGGAAAACTAATTATATAATATAACTACATGGCAAAAGTCCATGCTTCGTACGTAGCGTAATGCACAGGTTGAATTGCAATAGTCAAACTTTGGAATAAATTCGTTCAAAAAGGCGTGGATCTAGAGGTGAAAAAAAGAAGAACAAAAATTCACATTGACTTGCTTATTAATAATGTGATTTTATTCTTAATTAAACCTGAAACTAAACCGTTACGTGCTCCACAGAGGTATATGTAATGGAAAATACACCACCTTCTTTACACTTAATTTGATTTGAACATGAGAAAAATTGTAACTTTTTAAAGAGAGTCCATTGCAATTATCTCTCAAGAAAAAAGGCTTTGGATAAAGTCTCGTCCAAAACCTGATCTAGCTAAACCATCCAATTTGCATCAAAATTTGTATAAATATTTAGATTCAAGGAATCATTTAAGTTTATTAAGTTTTAAATATGATTGTACGAATCTCGATGCAAATCAAACGTTTAATTTTGACTTTGGATGAAGCTTTATCCAAAGTCCTTTGGACAAAACCCAATCCCATAATTTTAATGTTTTAGAGCAGATGACTCGGTCAGGTCAGGATCGATCTCCTTTCCTTCTCTCCGCGTAACTCCTCCTGGAATCTTGAGCGCACAGATGTTAGAGGAACTTTGAATACAAGTTTTTCCTATATATTCTCACTTCTTAAAAGAGAGATGAGGGATCATGATGGACATCAAATCCTGTCTGATATTCAACTTAAGCCGTTTGATTTGCTTGGAAGTTTATAAGGACGACTTAGATTTACAAGATGATTCAGATTAATGCAAATTTAAATTTGCTCACATGAATTTCAATGCAAATTGAGTAATTTAGATCGAGCATTGGACAAATTTCCAGGCATCCATAAATGTTAAGGGCACTTTGAAGAGTGAGACTATGATACTATGTATAGCATATGTTAGTTTGTATTATAAATTAAAATTTATATTTTCAAAATTCAAATAATCGATCTAAACGGTATAACATGACCTTCATATAAAAAATATACTTGTAAATTAAATATACTTGTAAAAAATATACTTCTTAAGCTCACCAAGATGTTTGGTGAGCTTAACTCCAAAATATATTATATCCGTTTCAAATGACAAATCTAAATTATTGAAATCCATTTACTTCATAAGTGATCAATTTATATGCAAAGATTTTAAGTTTTCGAATTATTTTAGTATAAAGTCAAGCAGTCAAAATTGGAAGGTTTATAAATTAATTTTAGTACATTTATTTTTGAACAATTTTTTACCACTTAACTTTATACAAAATCAATTCAAAATTCTAAAAAGTTTAAATGTAAATTCATCACTTGTGAATTAAATCGGTTTCAATAATTTGGATTTATTGTTTGAAACAAGGTTCTAAATAGCGCGCTATAGCGTTTTCGGACCATAAAATCTATGGTGCTATAGCGCGCTATTCCGCGCTATTTGAGCATAGCGCTGTTTTTTCAGCTAGTCCCTTATGACGCGATAAATGCTATTTAAACTTCTGATTTGAAGTCAATCTAATAAATTTTGAAGTTAAACTTACTAAACACCTTGGTAAACTTAAGAACAACCTAGTTCTACTCTTATATCAACATTTGAACAAACAGTTTAGATTTATAAAACGGTTAAAAATAGTACAAATTTAATCCTACTTATATGAACTTTGATGCAAATTAAACGATTTTAATTGAACATCGGACAAATTTACGTTCAATATTTGCCGGCTAAAAATCTGGATAAATATAGTAATAAAGCTAATTTGACTTCATATACAGTACACCAACCATATATTTATTATTCCAGCGCTGTACGAATCTAAATCAACTCCGTCAATGTTTTTACGCCAAAATCCTCCGCTCCCCTTCTTAAAAAGAAATTGTAAATCTAAACTTTGGGTCTGGTCAAGGTCGTCTCTGTCGTGGCGTTCCTGGTTTCTCATCCCTTCTGTCATTTCCTTTCAAACTTATTATTTAATCTTTATTTAAGTACTTGCTCCTTTTTCTCATGTTTGCTATTAATTTTCTCCCTCGTCTCTCCTCAATGGGTGACAAGTCAAACATACAATTCTCTTCATATTTTTTCTTTCATGCACAAACTTCGACATATACCATGATATGAATTATTCATTGGTGAAAAAAAAATCAAGCACAAGTCACCTAAACAATAATTTTAAAGAAAATTTAAATTGTTATTTTCTAAGTTTTATTTTTTCTAATTTCACTAGGTTTACGATTTTAGCAATTTCACTTGTAATTTATGATATAACTGTCTACATGTTTTTTTTCTTATTTAATATCCTATGGGCTTTATTTAAAAAAAATTAAACCAAAACAAATCGCTTGAAATAAATAGTACGTAGTTTGCGGTACCTTTCCTTGATATGTAGGCCTCATCACTATTAGAGGATTATTTTTATAAAATGGAACTAAATAAAATAGTTTAAACAAACCCAGCACAGAGGTTCTGAAAATTACAAAAAATAGCTCCACCGTAGCACTGCTATGATGGATGGAGAATAAATAAATGGTAAAGATTCTTCAAATGAGTCTATAAATCACCTTCTACCTTAACATGGGTACGGTGGAGCTGTTTTTTTTTTTTGTAACTTTTAAACTCTTTGTGCTTATTTCCTTTAAATAATTTTATTTAGCTCTATTTAAAAAAAATGACAACTGCTTATTTGATTGCAATATCTTATTGCTACGGTAATTTTGCAACAAAAATATAGTTGCAATAAATAAACACTATTGCAACTAGAAATTGGTTGCAAATATATTGCAACGGAATTTATTGCAACCACTGGCAACCAATTTCGTCCGTTGCAAAATTATTTTATTACAACCAATTTATGCTTATTGCAACCAAAAACTTTGTTGCCCAACCATGAAAATGGTGTAGTGGGTACGTTGCTCATGCCCTTGAATATAACCTCTTTTTAATAGTAATTAATTGTGGTAAAAAATAAAGTTGTGTTCTCACAAAATTTAATTGTAAATAATTAGTTCTATTTATGAGATAGTACTTAGGATCAAAATTATTATTCAGTATAATGAGAAGGTTAATCATACTAATTGAAGATGTACAATTTATTATAAGAAAGAACCCATTTAAAGGATTTAATATTAAAAAAATCATACAAAGTAATGCAGCATCGATCATCACATACCTTTTGAAGAGTATCATTTGACACTGTTGATTGATCCACCTGATCTTCTCTTGATAGCAATATACTTTTCTCATCAAATGAAGCAACCTCATTTCCACTTTCACCATTATTACTTGCTTGAGTTGCATTGCTCAATGCAAATGCCTTAACAGATATATCATAAATACCGCCACCATTGATGACTATCGACCGATAAAACAGTACGCAAACAAGCGCCACGGCGGTGCCAAGAAGGAATCGAGTTAAATGGTGAAACATGTTTTTGTTGTTACTCATATTAAGAGAAACAAAGGGAAAGAGAGGGAGATCGATGTAGGAGATAATAGAGGTTGCCGGTGGAATTAATGAACCTAATAAGGATTCAACTTGGAGCAATATAAATGCACAGAAGTACGTACATTGCTTCACTGAATAAAATATGTGTGTCATGTGTTTAATTATATTCAACTTCAAGTATGTTTGTATATTTCAAATTTATTTTCAAGAAAAAAGTTTTCAGCCGCCATTCCATGTGCCGATTCGTGTATTGGTAGAAGACTGAAATGAAGATCTTCTAGTGTTGACATGCACAATTCATATGTGTGTGTTGTTTCTAGGACCTGTATTTTGGCTTTTTTTTTCGCATATATCATAAAATAATAAAATTTCTCTAAAGGTTGTGTGCTATATATATAGAAAGAGAGATGTACTATAACTTGCTTTGGGAATTAAAGATTACGTTTTACTTTCTGTTTATATCTTCATTTTCAAAGTTAAAATAGTTGATATTTTCATATTAAAATATATTTGGAAATCAAATTTTATATTTTCTAAAAAAAATTTACTAATTTTTTCATAATTTTTGAAAACCATAACTTTTCATTAAATAAAAAAATAATAAAAAATTCAGGAAAACAATGATTTTCAAAAGTTATGAAAAATAGTATAAAGTTTCAAAATAATATAAAATTTGGTCTCCAAGTACATTTTAATATGAATAACATGTTGAAAAGTTCGAATCGACTATTTAAACTTTGAAAATAAAGACATGAGCAGAAAGTAAAACATTATCTTTAATTTCCAAAACAAGTTAGCACATCTCTCTCTATGTATATCATAAATATCTAGTCTCTTTTTTTTGTGAAGGTTGGTATGATCAAGTCTCTTGGTGAGTGTAATTTGAAAATAATTGAATTTGTTTTAATTTTTAAATGATGAATCTAAACTGTGTTGAAATTGATCTACTTCACAAATTATGCTGTGTTTACATAGTAAATTTATAAATTTTAATTTTATTTAGTATATATTCAACCGGCTTAAAAAGATGAAAAATATTATGTATAAAAAATAGCTTATTAATATTCTTTTAATGAATTGCGTACATTAAGACCCGTGCAAGTAACTAAGTTTAGAGGAATTTAGATATAAGCCCATTATAACATTGTAAAATTAGATATTTTCCCATAAAACTTAAAAATTAGTTATTTATCCATCTAAACTCATATATTTTATTAATATACCCATTCCTTACTTTAATCATTTAAAATTATAGTTAAATATTAATTATAATATAAAATAACAGTTTAATCCTTCATGTGCTCTTCTCCTTCCGTTCTCCTCTTCCCGTGCATCTTCCCTTCTTATTCAGTTCTTCCTTATCTTCAATAGTCCGTCTTATAATACATATATCTTAGGCACAAGTAGATAATTAAGTAGACATTGCATTTCATAGGAAAATGAATTAACGTGCATAGTTTTTCAAGATGTTTTTTCTTAAATCAAATTAAATTGACCACCACACGTTCCTTCCATTTCAAAAGGGAGTGCAAGATGAAATTTTTTTTCTAGAGGCAATTGTTATCTTTAACAGCATACTCCTATCGAATAATAAATAAGAAAAATAATTGTCACCTAACGTAAATTCGGCATATGGACATTAATTAAACTAAGCAAATAGAGCAGTTTAATATCACTAGTAGAAGAGCAGGATGAAGCAGGGGAGTATAATTTAAAAGAGAAGAAGAAATTAGGACTTCAATTGTACACTCAAGTTTCAAATATAAAAGGGAATGCTAAAACTTTCCTTCCAGAGAAAGAAAAGGTGGAGGAGAGACAGAGGCAGTAAAGGAATCTCAAGAAGGAGAGAAGATACAACTGAATGGGAGAGAGCACGAACATGGTTCACATCAGAATGTAGAGAAAGAAACAACTGTCAATGAGTCTTCAAATACTGAGTTAACTTGGAAGGGAGAAAATAAATAGAGGTAGAAGAAAATGAAGTGCTAATGCACAAGGTCTGGTACTAGTGGTACCAACTAAAGGTTCTAAAGAGATAAATAACAACAATTATGAGAAAGGTGAAGGGTTGGGGTCAGAATTTTGAACTAGGGGTAAAAATGTCATTTTCATTGTTTATTAATATTCTTTTTTATTTTTAAGTGATTCAAGTAACAAGTGGGTATATTTATACTATAAGTGAATTTACATGGGAAAATAACTAATTTTAAAATTTTAATGGAGATATATCTAGTGTTCTAAGTAGCGCGCTATAGCGTTTTTGGACCCTAAACGCTAAGTTATGCATAATAACGCGCTATTTGAGTTACGGACGCTATAGCGGTAATAGCGGTCAACTATAACGCAAATAGCGCTCGCTATGCAACATTTACTTTTTTTTTTTCAATTTATATGAGCTTTAAAATAAATAAATGGTAAGATATTGTTTAATTTTGATGAATATTACATTATATCAAATTTAGGTTCGCTATAATAATTTTTTCATTTTGCTCTTGGTTTTTTTTTAACTGATGATAAATCAAATAAATAATTGCTAAATTATGAAAATTTTAGAGATTGCCAAGAATTTCTTCAAGGATCATCTGTTTATTTTACTAGAAGTATGAATTTTTTTCTCTTTTCAATTTCTAGGTTATTTTGAAATTTAAATAGAAAAAAGATAAATTATGTTATGATGTTGAAGATATTTTGAATAGAAAAAGATCGATAGTTTATGATATTAGTATTATTACAGATATTTTGAGTCGTAATTTGGACTTTGTATTGGTTCAATATGAATATTATAATTTTTTCATCAATTTGGTATTGTTTATTGTTCTATAAGACTAAATAATGTTGATATTTAGTACAAGTATATAATATAATTTTTATAAAAATAAAAAAAACACTATGTGGCATAGTTTTCGCTAGCATCACTATTCGCTATAGCTTTTTTTGGAGGCTCCCCGCTATGACGCGATAAACGCTATTTAGAACCTTGAATATGTCTAATTGATGAAGTTATGATGGGTATATATCTAAATTTCTCTTAAGTTTAATTATGCTAAGGCTGAACGTATAAGAGCCTCCCTAATAAATTAATTAGTCCCTTTAGATGCTACAAATTATAAGAATATTTTAATTCTTCACCTCTAAGCTGTAATGCATGCAACTTGGAATGCATGTGCTTTTTGAGTCTTCTCCATTAATAAAATAAATTTTGTTATGATGCAATTTGTAGAACTTAATTTATAATTAGCTAGATTAACAAGCTGTCAACGGATTTATGCATTTAATTTAATTATATAATTACTAGGTTCGATTGCAATCAGGGAGCTATTATACAAGATTCCATCCTAGAAAATGCAACGGACTAAAATATTATTCTTACATTGTTTTATATTATTTGAGAAGCTTCTCGATACATCGTAGAAACGAAGTTTAATGGATATCATATTAACTTTTTGAGTCCAATTAATAAGTTCTAAAACCGTGTTTACGAAAATTGATTTCCACGCATACTAACATTAAAGTAAAGCACATAGATTTTAAAATAGATCGGACGGTCCTGAAGTCTATTGAACTTAAAATAGATCTGATGTCTATCAAACGCCATCCGTAGTATACCTCGTATATTAATGTTGATGTACGTTGCTCCCACTACGTCATCATCATTTTCTGTTGTTACATTATCAGTTTATCACTATTATTATTTATGTTAGTTTTTAATTTTTTTTATTAAGGAAAATAATACGCAAGTTTATGTGTACATAATTTTGGACATAGTTATTGTGTGAGAGTTCATATAATCATATGTGCTCTAAAAATTTCGAACACAACTATATGTCTATATGGGACGCTTATTAATTCAAATCTAATTATATCTGAATGAACTAATTATATCGTATAGTACAATCACTACTACAAAAATGGTTATTGTACATTGCACATTGTACACGGATTTGACAATTTTATATAAAAACCGTGTAGAAATTATAATTTTTTGGAAGCCCAAAATATCTGTGGGATTTCTACACGGATATTTATTAAAGAAACAGTGTAGAAAGCCATGAGAGAGCTACACAGACATGTACATGACTTATTGTTTAAATAACAGTGTAGAAAGCCTTGAGAGAGCTACATGAATTCTACATAGATATTTATTTAAATAACAGTGTAGAAAGCTTATAAGAGCTACACGGACGTTTAATAAAGAGTCGTGTATAAAAGTAGAAATTGTACACGGTTTAATTTGGTTTAAAGAACAGTGTAGAAAGTCTTGAGAAAGCTACACGGACATTTAATAAAGAACCGTATAGAAAAGTTATTTTAGGGTTTTGGTTATATAAAATGCTTTCTCCTTTCAGTGCCGTTTTGATCAATTAATACTCTCTCTCTTTGTTGGTTTGATTTCAGGGCACAAGGAGGCCAGGTCCGAGATCTTTAAAGTTAATTTGTATCTCTCATCTCTATCTTGCTAAGGTTATCCTGGTAAGATTAGTCATGTATATATATACTTCTCTTTTTTTTGTGCCGAATTCTCATATTGGCACAAAGTGTTTTTTAGTTAAAAATAAATATATAATTTGTAATGAGGAGGGTTCCAATGCCTCATTTCTTTTATACCTCATCATACCTCATATTTTATATCTTCATTTTCTTCATATTCAAAGTCTAAATTGTCGATCCGAACCATTCAACATGATATCCATACTAAAATATGGTTAGGGATGAAATTTTATAATTTTTGAAATTTTTTTACTATTTTTAAGATGAGTAGAAAATCACTGTTTTTTGAACGGTTCAAAAATAGTGATTTTGTACCTATCTTAAAAAATAGCAAACAAATTTTAAAAAAATATAAAATTTCATCTCTATGAATATTTTAGTATAAATATTTTATTGAACGGTTCAGATTGACAATTTAGACTTTGAAAATAAAAATATAAAATATAAAGTATAATGAAATATGAAAAAGATGAAGTATTGGAACCCTCCTCATTTGTAATAGTTGTTCAGGTTTTTTGACTTATTGCCGAACCAAAGTCAAAGTAGCTTCAACTTCATTTTTCATCTGCGGTGTGGATTTTCTTGCTTTGGAGAAAGAGATAGCGAAGTTGGTCTTGCCCGCTGGCTTTGAGTGTCCATACCTTCCTGTCGGTGGTACTTTTGAATAGGAATAGCGAACAACTTACTTCTAAGAGCGACAGGAGTGGGAAAAAAAATGAATATATCTCAGCAAGCAAAAAAATGATTTTCTTTTGGTGCTGAATTCTCATCTCGGCACAAACATTAAAAAAAAAAATTTGATTTTCTTTGGTGCGAATTCTCATCTCGGCAAAAAGAAAAAAATTGATTCTTGGTTCCGAATTCTCATCTCGGCACAAGAAAAAAGAAAAAGAAAAAAGAAAATTGATTTTCTTGGTGTCGAATTCTCATCTTGGCACAAGAAAAATAAAAAATTGGAAAAAAAATAATTCTACATAGATATTTAACTAAAGTCCGTGTATGAAGAGTTATAAAATAATAATATAAGAGAGCTACACGGATATTTAACTAAAAGTCCGAGTAGAAAGAGGAATCATACACGGATATTTAATTGAATTCTGTGTAGAAAGAGGAATCATACACGGATATTTAGTTAAATATCCATGTAGCTCGGTTATATGAAAAGCGACACTGGCAATCAATCGTACATAATTGTTTATGTAATAATCCGTGTAGCTATCTTATAATCGCACACGGGTAAATATCCGTGTATATTTATTTAAGGATTTCTACACTTACAGTGTACATGATAGAAAATCCGTATAACTCCATTTATGTCCGTGTGCAATCTCTTATTATGTAGTAGTGAATTCTAATGACATCACAACTATAACACCAAATTGAAACTTAGTTGTGAACTTCTGATGTTGTACATAATTAAGTAGGATTATGTTGCTCCAATGCTTTTATTCTTCTCAAATAGGGATATAAACAAAATTATGTTTTAATTGGATACGTCACGTCACGATACGGTTCCAACATAACATCATACGGTATATGCGTCAATCACGTATCGTGACTCGTTTGTCTTATGATGAGTCCATATAAATGTCTAACTTTCATTTAAAAATATAGTACGACACAACATGTGTGATTATAACGTGACTAACATATCGTAATTGTGTGATTATTCTTTTCAATTTTATTCACAATACAATATGTAAAAATTTAATTTATTCAGAACACAACATATAATTCAAATCAAAGCGTGACTAGTTATAACACAGCACAAATTTAGCCCCTAACATGACAGTTTTATGAAATAGAGTCTGGTTTAGCACCATACGGCCCAAATTTGGAGGCTAGTCTAGTTGTATTGGTCCAAGTTATATCGAGCCCATAATTGTCCAGTGACCCCAGTTTGATTTTGTTAAGCGGTCGTACATAATCGCCTCCATTTCTAACGAAAGCTGTAGATCTCCGTGCCACTGAATCTGGTTTTGATCCTACGACCATCTCCATAGTTTAAGCATGGACACAAGTTCAAAAGAGACCTAAATTATGATATTTGCATGCTAGCAAAACACCCCACAAATTTAGCCACTGAATCTGGTTTTGGTACTACATGCTGGAATGTCCTTTGTAATTAAGTTGGGTATTCAATTATGTACTTTTCTGACAGACAATCAAACACTGGCAAGGATATGTATGGAGTACCAAGCACCTGTAGGGACTGATTGGAGGGCCTATGAGGAGATGTTTAAATGCTGGTCTTTATTCAAGAAAAACCCGGGCCTGCTATGCAGCCACCTTCTGAGAGATCTCAACGCTGAAGCTGATCATCTGGCAAAATTGGGTAGGATACGGGGTTGGGTTTATGAAGGCTATACTTACCCTTTGTTTGGGGATTTTTAAATTTAGTATACTGCCTGATTCTAGAATCTTGTTTCTGGTAAATGTGTTTTTATTCACAACTATGTATCGGACGTGGGTGCTATAAGTTGTAAAACTTTGTTTTGAATTAATGACAAGCCTAAGGGCGTTCTCCCTCAAAAAAAAAAAAAAAAAAAACGGATACAAACGCAATTATGAATGGAAAAGAGAGGAAGTGGTCGTAGAAGATCCAAGACTAATATTTTGATAAGCAATTTACCAGAAATTAAATCAAATAACAGTGATATAATATGCCTACCGAAAAGAGATAAGGTGGCAACTCTTTCAGATGTCTTCATCTCTCCAAAGCTTTATAACCTCTACAAAATTCACGGGTTAGTATAGAATGCAAGTGGCTTCTCAAGATCAAACTGAACCCATCTACTACGGATTGGTATATGTGAATTCTCTTTGGGCCATCTGACAATGCAGAAACGATTGGGGGTATAGAAGTAAACCCAAACACCTATAACTGCTCCTAGATGGGTAACAAGGAGATGGATGGAGTGTGGGTATTGGCATTTATCTGGTTCAGAAGGAACAATTGGTGATGTACAAATCTGTCAAGGTGTGAGGATGTTGCCCTCTATAGGATGAAGCTATCGCTTTGAAGGAATCGGCTAATCTGGTAATTTTACCTTGGTAAACTCTTGCATGTGCACATGCACCCGCCAACAGAGGTGGATGGCGAGCCCCCTCAGAGATCCTGGCAGTTTGAAAAACGTTGAAAGAAATGGTTCTGTTATTTGTCTTCATGTGCATAATAGCCATAATGGATTGACAAATTATCTGGCGAAGATAGGGAGACTTCAAGGCTGGAAATACACGGGGTACACCCTCCAATGTCTAGAGATAAATTTCAAGTAGGCAAAGAACTAGAGAGGAATTGAAAAATCATGTATAGGAATAGTTCAAACCAGAATGGATTGGCAAATTATCTGGCGAAGAAAGGGAGACTTCAAGGCTGGGATATACACAGGGCACACCTTCCAATGGCCAGAGATAAATTTCAAGTACGCAAAGAACTAGAGAGGAATTGAAAAATCATGTATAGGAATAGTTCAAACCAGTTCAGAGGTGGTGTACGTTTTTCTTTTGGATGTAATGACATACATGCCTATTCTGAGAACTAGCCTTTGGTCTAGTGGCTAAGACACATGGTCTCTATGTGAGAGGTCATGGGTTCGAAATCCAGATGGGGGAAATCCTTTGTTATAATAACAAGGGTATTAAATAGTTGGGTGGCTTGTCCTCCAACCTTTACTCAAAAAGACATACATGCCTATTCTGAGGCCACAATATACATATATATCAGGAATCGTAATCGCTCGTATTGAATTGAACAGGAACGTGTTATGTACTAAAAAAATAATAAAAAACCAGTAAAAAATATAATTTGACAAAAAACTTATGTTAAGATAGAAGATTTTATTCAAATAGTCATACTATAATATAATTCAAGCATTACAATTAGAACACATCTTTTTACGGTTAGAAACTACGTCGAATTGGCTAAATCATCTCCTCATACTATGTATTAAGAGTAGGAAGGAGGATATTATTGTCCCAAAACTTAAAAAAAAAAGATACTGTACAGTTTAATAAAGAATTATGACTAGCAAATTAGCCATAAGTTTTCAATTTTCAAATCTCTATCCGGAAAATTATTAAAAATACTATGTAAAATAGAAAAATTGCCTTGCACGAATAGGCAAAAATTGGAGACGTCCATTTTATTCAAGACGAATTAAATTTTTAACACAGACATAGGACTATACTTAGTGTCAAATTGATGCATGCTTGTATGCTTCATAATATACTAAAATATATTCATTTTTGTTAAAACTGTTAAAAGCGAAAAACAATAAAATGGACATCTCCAGTATAGTAATGGATTGCTAGGAGTATCCTGCAAAGCATTTTTGTTTATTCTATAGTTTTTTTTTGAAAACTTAATAGTAGCTATCAAGATTCGTAAAAGAAAATTGAACTCTCAATTTTTATGTATAACAATTTTAAAATATTTTTCTAGCCAATTGTGCTACTTTTTTTTCTCAGTTTACTCTATATTTACTCTATATATTGTCAAGAGTCAGCAGTCAACGCCAGAAAACCAAAAATCATACTCCGCCAAGTCAAAAGGCCATTCAACGCAGTTGGGATTTGGGAGAGCTGGCATGGCTCTTATCGGGAAGCTCGTACCGAAATTAAATTGGTTGAATGGCTGGGTCAACCGATAATCGTTTTGCTAGAATAGCTTATATTTCAAACAACCTCAACTTTTAAAATAGCTTAACTTTTTGGTAAAATAAAGAATAGCAAGCTATTCTAGCTAACTACTTTTTAGTGTTAACCACAAGTAAAATAGTCTATAACTCTTTTAACTTTTTTGCTATTAATTCTAGCTATTCTCACTGCATTCGAACATTCTGAAAAAACGCTCTCCACTTTCCTCGCTCCAAAATTGGATCATCGCCAGCGGATTCCGGTCTAGCCAAGTCAATTCAAAATTGGCCAAACCATAGAAAGACGTGTGCTAATATGGCCAAACTTCCAGCTGGATATACCTGTCAAACCATAGAAAGGCATGTGCTAATATGGCCAAACTTCCAGCTGGATATACTTGAGTCAAACCATAGAAAGACGTGCATTTTTCTTTCCCTTGCTAATATGACCAAAAGACGTGCATTTTTCTTTCCCGGCTGGATATACTTGAGTCTCACTCTATTACACCCAAAAAGGAAGGTCGACACAATTTTTTATTTTAATTTACTTTTAGTGTTGTGATATAAAGCTAACGTATTTTATAAGATCAATAAAAGTCGAACTAAAGGACAGTGTTGTTTTTGCTGGGAAGTGAATAAGTGCGATGCCAAATGAGACTATCTCAAATCAGCATGCGATGAGGTTTAATAAGTTTCGTTTGGTGGGTAGTGTGATGCTTCTATCTTTATCTCCCCTATTCAAGTTCGTCTCAAAAGATTTGGTTAATGCGGTTCTGACATGCTATTTCTTTGTTCTCGGCATTGTTGCTCTCTCGTAAGATTTTTCCTCTCTGCTTTATTTTAGGGGCAAATATTATATTCAGGAAACACCCAACTGGGCTCATATTTGTGGGGTGTTGCAAATAGCTCTAGTCAGTAATTTATTTGAACAAAAAAATGACATTGTAAGCAGAATTACCTGCAAATTTGTCAATTTGAATGATGTATTCGTAATACTTCGTTACACTTCTATTTATCATGTGCTACTTGCAATAACGAAATCAAACTAGAAAAATTGAGTGATGTGTAAAGAAACCCTTGATATTAATTAGCACTTGTGGCGAATCAGTCTATATACTATGAATTAATTCTGTTTCTATTTATCACAAAAGTGCGACAATGTTGCCTTACCTAAAACGCTTCTTCCCCGAAGACTGGAATGAGAAGCAAATCACTTGGCAGGCCCCTATATTTCATTGTAAGTCTCTTTTGTGTGTACTATGTGTGCAATTTAGTTTCTGAAACACCTTAAATAGTGACTAAATTTACAAAACTGCCAGAGGACGTAAAGCAATTACTCACTTATAATAATAGTTTATTGTAATGTAGCGCTTTCGGTGGAATTCAACAGGTCTCGGTTAGTGGCAGCGATACCTGGTTTCCTCTTCTGCGTATGGTATGCATGGAGAAAGCATTGGCTTGCTAACAATATATTAGGCATTGCCTTCTGCATTCAGGTACCACTCATCGGTACCATTCTGGGATATTAATATGGTACTGTTAAGTGTTCGTTTTCCTGCTTCTTTGGTGGTGTGTGTTTAACCTGAAATAGTGAGGTTAATTAACAGAATGTAGTGATTGCTGTCAAGGCATATGGTAATCTTAGTTATTGTTGTACCAATATTGGTTAGTTTCTGTTTTAATTACCTAATTGTGCATCTTACTTGGTCTTTTTTTAGGGAATTGAGATGCTATCCTTGGGTTCATTTCAAACTAGTGCTATTCTTCTGGTAATTCTTTGATTCTATTTCTCAAATGTATCTCACGTATATACTTGCCTGTATGTTATCTCACATATATACTTGCCAGTATGTTAAGTGATATCACTCATTGATATATATTTTTGCCATAATATCCACCTTTAAATGTTCCGTAAGTATATTTTCATCTCTCTCTCTCTCTCTTTCTCTTTGAAATCTTCGCACTGGCTACAAAGTCCTCTCTTCCTCTCTCAGTATCTTATTGTGTTAGACACGCTTAATTTTTGGAGCTCTACTTATTTTAAAATAAGCTCCTTTCACTTCCGATTACAATTTTAATTCTTCCATGTCTTTGATTTTCATTTGATAGGCTGGACTGTTCTTCTATGACATCTTGTGGGTCTTTTTTACCCCAGGTATGGTTAGTGCTGCTAAATCTTTTGATGCTCCCATCAAGGTATATATTTTTTCCATTAGCCCTGTTTCTTAAAATCTTTGTTCTGTTGTTTATCTTTATCTTATTGATGTTTTTTTTATGCATTTCTTTTTCCCAGCTTCTCTTTCCAACGTCAGATGCTAGCCGCCCCTTCTCTATGCTTGGTGGCATAATTATTCATGGTATCTTTATATTTCTTTCTTGAAATAAGCTAGTTATTAAACATGATAACAGTCTATTTGTCTCTGCTCTTTGTGGAAGAGATTTAATAAAATAGAAAACAAGTTATATATTAAGAAAGTCAGTTCAATCTTTGCCCCTCCAAAAAAGAGAGGCTATGTTGATGGTAGTATCTGCATGCTTTCTACTATATGTAAGTAATAAAGGGATGTCTCCCTATTTTGCCAGCACACTATGTTAGTGCCTTACTGGTATTTTGGTTTGGTTCAGTGGCACAGTTTATTTCATGCCTATTATGTTGCTTGGCAAGATTTTTGTTTCTGTTTGATGGGTTTAGGTTGGATGTAATTGTGTTTTGCCTATGGTTAATGATGTCATTGAATAAGGCTGAAACCTTGATACTGCCCCTACGGGGGTTTCAGTGTCTAGTTGATGATGCCGGGTTTACCACTAAGACCTATCATGGCAGTGGGTTTTCGTTGGATAGTTTTTCTTTTATGTCATACTTTTTTTCTTTTCTTTGAACTTTGTATCTTGCATATTATTATAATGGAAGGGCTTCTACCTATTTTTCAAAAAAATTATATTAAGAAAGTCTAGCATCGCTATTTGTTCACCAATAATGGAATCAAGAATAATGCAACAATATTATTTGAGCATTTTAGTTTGATAAATTTTTATTACTAGAAATTAGGTTAACTATTTATTGGTATTCTGCATATTGAAAGATTGCTGTTCTCTATTGTTTAGACATCACTACAACTTTTTGTTTCAAGTTCGGTCGAGCTTTCACTTCTGACTTTGGAGTTTGGACGTCAGGACTGTTAAACAAGTTCGGTGTGAAGATATCCCCTAGTTTATACATGCATATATTAATCTGTAAAGAAGGAATTAGATAATAGTGAATTGTGTCATTATTTGTTGTCAGTTTTATTATCATAATATAACTTAACTATAATGCATTAATGGTCTCCTTATTTTTCATTTTTGCATAATTTTTTAGGGTCTCGTTGTGTTTGCAAGAACTTTCTTCAGATTTCTTTTGTTGTACGTAGAACTGACAACCATCTCTTTATTTTGTAGGTATTTTTGTGGCATTAGTATTGCGTTTTGGTGTATCAAGAGGAAAAGAAAACCGCTATTTTAGAAGTGCTTTCTTGGGTTATACAGGGGGCCTTATACTGACCAATTTTGGGATGAAATGGTTACAAGCTGCACCGGTAATTTAATTTCGTGGTTATTTCCATGTGCACCTCCGCATATTATCTAAATAAAAATATCAAACGTGCCCAAAAATCTTTAGAGAAGTCGCAACTAAAAAGGGGGCAGCAGGGGCAATTACCTAATTACCTCTACCTAGGGCTAATGTAACGAGGAGGTGCACTTATATTGAGAACTGATTAATTGTAATTATTTAGATAACTAGGATGCATAGACCCTTCTTTTATAGTTTTATCCAATGAAATTTCAGGGCTAAAAGCCTCTGACTTTCAAAAAAATAATTTTAAGAGAGCATCTCAATGCAGGGGCGGACGGATGTACAAACAAAGGGGCGCTAAGCACCCCTCCACCCCATCTTAATTTTCTAATTCCGCCCCTCAATTAATGTATCATATCCTTTTTTTTTTAAATATGTGTGCTTTGCTAGTTGCTCCTATGTCATCATCTATGTAGCGGTATCAGTCACTTGCTATGTTTATTTTGTTAATGAAATCGGTGGGTATACAACCCACTTTTGTCAATACATACATACATATATACACACATGTAGATATATAGATATATAGACACAAACCTGCTGTCACTGCTGTTCTATGCCTAATTGAGGTGTCAACTGTCAACGGTAACTTGATTATTATTTGAAATGTGCATACTCGACATGTTTTAGAGGGGCTATTTTTTGTACTTTCTCTATCATGGCACATATGACATAATTCACGTTTTTAGAGGCATAAAGAAATATTCTCAAATTAATTATTGGATATCAATTTTCATATAACATATAATTTTAGATTTTAAAGGCATAAAGAAATATTTTCAAGTTATTGGATGTCAATTCTTTGCTTTCTTTTGTGTCAGCCGGCTCTGCTATACATTGTGGCTATTATTCTTACCTATGTGGGAATGCAAATCTTATCAGATGGCGAAGTTGATGTGGTTTGTCTCTTGCTTTTTTATCTTTCTTTTTTGGTTTCTGTTAAATTTCATAAATTTTGGTAAAACCTTGTATGCTAGGTAGTTCAACACTACCTGGCATCTTTTGGCAATTTGGTCCATAACTGGTCTTACCAGTGATTTTAAGGAATCACTCAGATCAATTTGGTTAACAGAATGATTTTCTTCCTTCTGATGAAATCACAGCCTTCAGAGAGACCGACTCCGATCCAAGCAAGGAATTAAAGATGATTGGCAGAGGGTTTCGCAACAAGTAGATTTTTAATAAAAAATGTGATTGATATAATGCCCTGACACCTTAATTTTGGACCTTTTGGTCCCTCTTCTGATGTATCAGCAACTCTCACCAAAAGTTTTACAGGATAGAATAAGAGAACATAAAAAGTCAGTTTAGTTCTTTAGACTTCTCTCTACAGAAAGGTCAAAGGTTCAATTCTTGAGAATAACATTGAAAAGATGTTTGGGTGTATCAGATCCTTTAATAAAAATAAATATATATTGTTTTATGATCTCCTAATTAGTGGTGTTCATCAGTTAAAATTAGGTAAATAAAAGTTTTATTTCAGTTTGTTCGGTTTAAACCGAAATATATTCATCTTTTTATTTAAAATTATTTATAACAAATCGAAGTATATTAAGAAATATATCTGGGTATTAAGAAATAAATTGGGATATTAAGAAATAAACCAAAGTATTTAAAGCAATTGATTAAGAAATAAACCGAGATATTAAGAAATAAACCGGAATGGTCTGAATTAAATTCATAATATATAAAAGTTCGGTTGGTTTGGTTATTTCAGTTTTGAAAATTTTCAAACCAAACTGAACAAAAGTTATAATTCGGTCTTAGAAAACAAACCAAACCTAACCATTAAACTAGAAAAACCGAACTGTTTTGTCCAAGCTAATTCAGTTCGGTTCAAAATCGACTAAACGGACCCAATGAACACCCCTACTCCTAATATTACTTCTTATTTCCATAGCCGCCTTCTCTTTTAGAATTAAGACATTTTATCTTCTTTGTGAGATTCCAGTTATTGTATTCGTTTTAAATAGTAAAAATATTTCAAAAAATGTAAAATTTGGTCTCCAAGCACATCTTAATATATAAATCACAACTAGTGATTCGAATTGACTATTCAGATTTTGAAAATACAGAAAAAGAATAAAATGCATTTGGGTGCATTTTGAACCCTCCTCTTTTTTCAGTTCACCATATACTACTAAAATAAGAAATACCAAAATGTAAGTAATTAATCTTCTTTGCGAGATTACAGTTATTGTCGTTATGATGTTTGGCAAAATCTTTGGAAATAAATCTGCTTTATTCCAATGGAATAACAAGTTCCTGTTATTCCGATCCCAATCATTAAAATTTGTTGAGATTCTTGCATGAAAAAGTTTATTCATTGAGATCGGCACATGGAAATTAAACTTTGAATTATTGGGATTGGAATAACAGCAGATTTATTTCCAAAATCTTGTGCTATTGGAGTCGTTTTGATTCGCTTCCTTCTTTTGTGGGATCTTTTGTTATATTTTATTTACAATCATTCGGTTCACGAGGAGGAGTTCGCTTATTAATATTATTAATATAAGATACAAAATGTGAAGAAAAATGTTATCACATGTTATTTGTTGTGTCCTTTAACAAGGGAAAGAACTAGGTCAAAGCCTCGATCAACTAGCTAGCTTATTGACACCAAATAACCATGGTCTAAGTAATTCATCTCTTTAACATATATAATATTGCTGGGGCGTTGGTCAAGCCAACATGCATTCCTTTGAATCCCAATTAAGCCAATTTTGATCAACTAGCTAGCTAGGTCAATGCCTCGATCAATTAGCTATCTATCTAGGTGAAAGCCTCGATCTATGTGATGCTTATTGCTATCTTATTGAACACAAAATTCTATTTTTTTTAATAACTTTTAACTATTTTTTCTTAGAATAATTATATGGATCCCCCACTTCTATCCCCTCGTTATTCCTCCCTCTTAAACATATTTTAGAGGTGGATTTTTTTTTCTTTTTTCAATGTCGTCTACATTTCTTACGATCTATAAGGAATTTTGCGAATCTAAAACCACAAACGTATTCTACGCAATTTTATTTTTCAAATGATATCCATAATGACATACTTTCGGGCTCATCGTCACACAAGTATTTATATATTATCGTGCAAGTATTTGTACCTATACTTGTAAGTATTTATTCCCAATCGTGAATCTCGCATCTCCCCATTATCCCTTCATCTCTTAAACAGATTTTAACTTTCATAAACTAACTTAACTAACTAATTTAATTAAATTTATTCAAAACACTGTGGTCTTCCAATTTAATTAAATTCATAGGTATAAATACTTGGAAGATAATAAATTAATACTTGCAAACTAAGATATTAATATTTGCATGTCTAACTTGATATGACTATATTGGGGGGGGGGGGGGGGGGGGGGGGGGAGGGGGGCACTCAAACTACATGGAAAGAAGAATCATATACGTTTTTAGAGGTGTTTTTTTTTTTTTTCAATGTCATCCACATTTCTCACGATCTATGATGAATTTTGCGAATCTAAAGCTACGAACGTATTCTACGTAATTTTATCTTTCAAATGAGATCCATGATAACATACTTTTGGACTCATCGTCACACAAGTATTTATACCTCATCATACAAGTATTTATACCTATACTTGTAAGTATTTATCCCCAATTGTAAACCCCGCATCTCTACATCAACCTTCCACAATCGTCTCTGTGTCAACCTTTCTCTACAAAAGTAGTTGACTACATAGATATAAATATTTCAATGCATAGGTATAAATACTTGTAATACTTGATATTAATATTTTTAAATGTCAGCAGTGTCATATGTGAAAAATACTAGGTATAAATACTTAGATGATGAGGTATAAATACTTGTGTGACGACGAGCTCGAAAGTATGTCATCATGAATCTCATTTGAAAGATAAAATTGCGTAGAAGATGTTCGTGGTTTTAGATTCGCAAAATTCCTTGTAGATCGTGAGAAATGTGAACGAGATTGAACAAATAAAATTGGAGAGATAATGGGGGGATGAGAGTGAGGAGACAATTATCAGGTCCTTTTTCTTATAGGGAGAAATATCATTAATCTAAAAGATTCTGTACTATTCAGTAGTAATGTCTTCCTTTTTATCTAAAAACAAAGTAAGAAGGGTTAAAAGTGTAAAATTAATTACTATTTTATTGTTGTGCTGTTTGCTTGTCTTTAGTTGGCAGTCTTCAAGTTCTTTTTTAGTTAATTACTATATTTCTCTCTATCTATTTAATGCGACCATCAAAAGATAATTAGATACAGTGATTACAAGAGAATGGACTCACATCTACATTCTCGTAGAACAATTTCTTTCACTCATGAGTATGATAAACTAGCATGTAAATGGGAAGCTTCTGGTTTCTTTTATGTTAAAGCACTTTACAGATTTCTTAATTTTGGTGGGGTTAAAATCTCCCAGGCTATGTTGTGATGGCAAATCCCTGTGCCACATAAAATCAAGATCTTTATGTGATTGATGACTAAGAGTAAGATTCTCACCAAGGTTAATTTAAGAAAAAGAATTGGAAGGATACTGTCCAATGTCAATTTTGTAAAGGGATAGAATCTACAAATCATTTTTTTCTTTTATGCTCTTTTACTCAACAAATATGATTTTGGATGGGGTTAAGTCAACAACATTTTAAGAATTGGACACGTATCAAAGATATTGTGAACTTTGCATGTACCTTGTCAAAAGATTTACAATTGGCATTCTTATTAGTATTCAGTGCTCTCAGTTGGACAGTGTGCAAATTGCACAATGAACTATTTATTCAGCATACTACTAATAAAACTTTTAGATCAGTCATTTTAATGATAGTTGCTGTGGTTAATTATTGGATAGCTTTGGTTAAGAGACAAACACGAGAGTTGGTACCGATTTGGCTACCAGAAGTGCTTAAAGACATTCCACTTCAGATATGGGATCTAGAAGACACGCAAATGGTGGTGTATCAACCTCCTGAGGATCTGAAGACCCAGCTGGTGGCAATGCTTAATTGATATTACTGATTATCTATCTATCTTAGTTTATAAGCGTACTATCAGTAGATGCTATATATTGTTATGGTTTGTAAGAAACTGATGATGAACTTTCTAGCAGTGTTTACTTTTGATGTTAATTTTCAGTTGGCAATTTGGTTTGGTTTGAAAGTGAACTTGTTTCTTTAATGAAACAAGCGTTAGCCTTTTATAAAAAGATAAAAAAATTAATGCAACCATTATAAAAGAAAAAAACAAAATTGAAAATCTCATTTTGATAGGAAGGATGTCACAACTGCGTCGTCCGAGGCGAACAACGTAGGCTAGCTACTCTAAATTGAAAATTCAAAGCATTAAGAATGTATTATTAGATAAATACTTATAAAAAATTATATAAATTTTTATTTTGGGATGTAAATAGTTATATTGTGATTAGATATGTCATGCCACAATAGAGCTCTGTGACGGCATGGTACGACACATGATCCAAGTCACATATTGTGACTCATGTGTTTCTTGTTGTGACTATTCTTCAAAACAATAGACACAACATGCAAAATAGTTTGATCACAACATATAATCATGCATGATCAGGATTGTCCTGTTTGAAGTTAGTTTATTCAATAAAGATCGAGATTTAATGGTTCTAATTATGCATAATTACCGCGTGCAGTGACCAAACCAGTCCGCATGCCGTGCCAATTCTTCAAATAATGATCACAATATAGGACACATACGCAAGTCACAGTTCAGTTGAGAAACTCAGACATGCAAAACTCGGATTCAGATTCAGTTTAGAACAGATGGAGTAAATTACAAGGACTCCAAGACCTACAATACCAAAGACTACATCGACATGATGTGGCTTCGCAACAAGTTCCACTGCAGAATCCTTGAACTCTGATTCAACTTCCTCTTTATGGTAAATTTACAGTAATGTCCATAATTATTTTTGCAAAAAAAAAACACAATCACACATCAATAATTTTCATAGGCAGGCCAGGTCAAAACTGTTTTCATGAAGGAGGCATAAATGCATATCCTCAAAAACCTCAAAATTACATATTTCCCCTCCGAAAGTCATAATATTATATTTACCCCTCTAAGTTTCAAAAACATACAAATTTATCCATTTTACTGTCTTTTTTATTAAAACTCGTTTTAACTTTATAAAGTCCCATTTTACATGTATTAAAAAATAAATATGTAGTATGTGTAAGAAAATATCCAGTCATCTAATTGGTCAGTCTCCGAAGACAACTGCTTCATTTCTCGATTTGTGACGTACGCACTGCGGCATCTAGACATAGTCTTATGTGCACATCCAATGACAAATCCACATTCATTAAATGGGGATCAATTGACCTCATTCATTTTCATTTTTTTTTGTATTTATACCCTATTTTTAGTATAGTTTAAATTAAAATATTATGAATAGTGTGAAATTAACTCCATTTGTTGTAGAAATTTTTTATATACTTGACCCCCCTCCCCAATTTGCATTTAACTCTCATAGTCTGAAAGTTTGGCTCCGCCCCTGTGCACATCGCAAGTAAGAAAATGAATCACTTTATTTACCAATTAGAAGACCCAACATTGGATTCCATATATATTTTTTTAATAAAGGTAAAATGATTTTTTAATAGAAAAGATAATAAACTGGATAAATTTATGTGTTTTTGGAATTTAGAGGGACAAATTCTGATATTATGAATTTTAGAGGAACAAATATGTAATTTTGAAGTTCTTGAAGGGTATACATGAAATTCCTCCTTGCAAGAGAGTAATAATATTGCACCCATCGATAATTAATTTGCTCTCAATACAGGATGCGGATATCCTATGGCTCTAGAACCCGTTCACATATATCTCTGAGGGGACCCACTTTGTGATTGCGAGTGACGGGTTTTGGGGTGATCCATACAGTGTGCACAACGCAACCAATGGCGGTTTCCTCTACGTCAAGTCATGCAACAAAACTATTGAGTTCTACAAGTTCGATCTGGTATGAGGCCCACGAAAGGTTCTCGGGAAATGATCAGGATGTTTTCAATAACATCAAAGGCGACGTGGTGTCACGGTTGAAAGTGCGGTTACAGTTCCTTGACACAGCTTATATTGGTACGTTCTGTCATCTGAGCCATGATCTGAACAAGTTATCCATGCGGACTGCTGGGTCGGTCTCAACAATAAGTATCATGATCTGAATATAGGGTTTCAGGAATGGAAGAACTTTGCTGTCAGGTCGATCGGTTGATGAGAGGTGGGCGTATTTCCCTTGGAAGGTTCCAGTGATGTGTAAATGATGAGGGAGTTAAGAATTGTGATAGAAGGCTTACATTTTTTTTTCCTCTATTTATGTGTTTATTAATCTTATTGTCAATTGGATTTGTTTTAGTTCTGTTTTTCATTTTTAAGTAAAAGTGATTGGTTGAGGAAATTTTGATCACATTTTTCATAATTTAATTTATATAGTAATTCTTATTGTGAAATTGCAATAAGCAAAATAATTCAGAGTTAAGCAGAGATGAAATGGAGTATTAGTTCCTAAGAAGATAAATTTGTAAGTTTTGATTGCTGAACTTTTCTTAAAAAAAAAAAACAATTTAGTTATCAAATTTTCATTGGTACCAAGTTGGTCAGTAAACTTCTATTTGTACCAAATTAGTTCTCTTGTGTATGATCATCAATATAAATCTCCTATTGTAAAATATTTAACTATTATGCAATGTGACTGAAGATTCTTTTTTTTTTTTTTGACTGAGATACCTTAAATTTTGATTTGATATGTGAAAAATCTGGATTGTTCAAATTCTTTCTGCACAATCTAAAAAAACAACAATAATGTGTCTCCTATATATATAGAGAGAGATGGACTATTGTGCATTGCAATGCATGAACTCCTTATGCATTGCACTATGAATCACGGATTTAAAGTCCAAATGACTGATCCGAACCGTTAGATGTTTAATCCATATTGAAATGTGCTTGGAGACCAAATTTTATATTTTTTTTGGAATTTTTTTACTATTTATTAAGCATTTTTGAAAATTGCTGTTTTGTTGTGAACAGTAAAAAACAGTAAAATTTTCTGGACCATCAGATCAGCGACTTTCAAAATTGCTTAATAAATAGTAAAAAAAATCCAAAAAATGTAAAATTTGGTCCCCAAGCACATATTAATATGAAGAACAAGATGAACAGTTCGGATCGGTCATTTGAACTTTAAATACGTGATTTATAGTACAATGCATAAGGGGGTTCATGCATTGCAATGCACCATAGCCCATCTCTCTCTCTCTATATATATATAGAGAGAGAGATAGGCTAACGTGCTTCTGGTAGCATATGGGCCGAAATGCTACCAGTCCATATTTGAAATTTCAGAATTCAAAAAGTTGATCTGAACCGTTCATCTTGTTCTCCATATTAATTTGTGCTTGGAGACCAAATTTTACATTTTTCTGAAATTTTTTACTATTTATTAAGCCACTTTGGAAATCGCTGATCCAATAGTTTTACTGTTTTGTTAAGCCACCGTTGGATCAGCAATTTTCAAAGTGGCTCAATAAATAGTAAAAAATTTCAGAAAAATATAAAATTTGGTCTCCAAGCACATATTAATATGGAGAACAAGATGAACGGTTCGGATCGATTTTTTGGATTTTGAAATTTCAAATTTGGACCGGTAGCATTTCGGCCCACATGCTATCGAAAGCGCAGCCTCTCTCTCTCTCTCTATATATATATATATATATTATTATTTTTTGGTTGTAAGTCTTTAGGCGATTTCATTTAACATCAAAGCAAATTACAAGCTTGTTTCAGCGTAGGTATTTTTATTACACAAAGATAATATCCTATACACTGAACTACTTATAAAATCTCTTACTGCTAAAAATTAAAGAGAAGAGGAAAAGTAAAACCAATAGTTACGAAATGTTCAGTTCGCATCATATTAGCAAGTCAATTGACTCATTCATTCTCTTCTCTTGATATGCAAACATAGCAGTCGAGCGAGTGTGATTATACCATGTCAACACCGCCTAGAAGAATGCGCACCTAAGAGGTACTAAATCAGGCTGGACCAGGACAATCACCACTTCAGTCGAGGAGGCACTAGATCAAACCGGATAGGAAACTGAATTAACCGAATCAGAACAGTCACCACTCAGCTGAGAAGGCACTGAATCAAACCAGACCAAGAGCTGAGTCAACCGGACCAGGACAGTCACCTCACAGGAGGCCACCATAGTGGAAAGAGACAGAAGGAGAGGAGGAGGGGAGGAAGAAGAAAACACATCATTATTATCACCATGAGCAACAACCACATCAACACGTACCTTATTCATATATAGTAATATTAGATACTACGACGGGCAGAGCGAATTTATAGCACCCTTAGTTGAACTCGGAGAGTTGAAATGGATCGAAAAACGATGATCAGATCCGAGCATCTGCTCAAAACGTGAGACGGAGCATTGAATCGCAACGGAATTATCCGCTCGAATGGAGCGAGTCGAAGTGAACTGAGCGGACGAAGAGAGGGGCAGAGGTGGAGGGGCGGGGCGGGACGGAGAAGCGAAGCTGACAGACAACTCTCAAACCTTCGTTTTTTAGATCTCTTTAATTATTTAATGGAGGTGGAGCGGAGTGTACAAGGTTGAAGCGGAACTTACGAGGGCAGTCTCCTGCTTTTCCAATTTTCTAAATAGAATCAGTATGTGCCTCCTATATTTCGAATAGGCACTAAAAAAAAAAATTGACTCGGTTTTATATAAACTGAAACATTGACAATTTGAGATACTCCAGATGATACGGAATCATCCCTCTATGTAGGGTTGTCAATGGTACATTTTTAGCCGTTTACCCATCCCGTATCGTATTCAATAAGGCGGGTATGGGTAAGATTTTTTTTTTTCATTAGCTTATTGGGTATGGGTATGGGTAAGAATTTTTTTTCGTTAAATAAATGGGCAAGGGTATGGGTAATGACTATTTCGTACCCGTTACCTTATAGGGTAATTATAAAATCCAAATATATATTCAATTCAATTTTCAACCCACTTAAATGTTTATTTGTGTTTTTGAATTTTTATTTTTTATAAAAAATAATTTAGTTGAAATTGATTGCACATTTATTTTATTTTTTTATTAGAAATGCAATTACACATGTGTTAAAATGAATGAGTTTTTGATGTTTAATTTGTAAAATCTAATAAAACTAATTATTATACTAGTATTATCCATTATTCACCCGCTACCGTTTCGTTACCCGATAATATTAACTGGTAAGGATAGCGTAGAGTAAGATCAATTTTTAATGAGTATGAGTAGAATATGAGTAAGATTAATTTTAATGAATATGAGTATGAAAATGTCTCCATCCGACCCGTACCGTACCCATTAACACCCCTACCTCCATGCGGTAGCGGTACCACCGAATTTGACGTTGACGTTGACATACTGAATCTCAAAGCTCCAAAGGCCGCTTCGGCTCGAAAACACAACAAATTAACTCCAAAGGCCGTTGACGTTGACTTTGGTATCAAGTAATCAGTGAACCGCAGCAGCTTAAGAGGTCAGTCTGCAATTCCGCATGGACCGCATCCTCTGAGATAACAGAATATATGGGTTTGGATCCGGACTGTACCATCATAATCCAGACCAATCTGGCCTGACCTGGAGTGCACATGGCAAATTTAATATTCGTGTCAAGCAGATCGGACAGTCCAGATCTAAACTCAAAATTTATGTTACCTCAGCTGATATGAATTCCAGCCCATCGGACCGTTCCTTCATCCAAGATCAAGTGGCATTCTGATTTATTTATTTATATTTATTAATTTATCTCAAGTGTTTGCCAATGAACCAAGCTTTAGGTTATCTTAATTTTAATTTTCAAATTGGTTTGCAATTGTCGGATAGTTGAATGCAATTGAAAATGATACATTCCAAATGAGTGTCCCTCATGAGTCAATTAGAGCGTAATTTTTTCCTAATTAAGACAATCAGCATTGGAGCAGAATGTTTCATTTAGCCTAATTCTAAAGTCTAAATTAGACTACTAGTTATAAAAGATGACTCTAGTTAAAAACTAACTTTTGATTTAATGACAAAAATAATGTTGTGAAAAGTACATATTCACACTAGTGGAAAATATAGAATCAGAATTTGTTATATACACATATTAGTATCGGAATACACAACCGATCCGTAATAATTAGAAAGTTTTATTAGCGTGACCTGATAATGAAACCATAATATGGTCAGCTATATAGTTGATGTGCATCTAATTAAAGTCATCAAACTGATAATGAAACAAAACACATTACGTACGTTTGAAAAAGGACCTATGAGGAGTTTTGAGTCTAGACATCACATGGCATTAATTAACTAACCCATCCCAAGCAATTCTACCTTGATTATGAAGCTCAGTAATATAATTTCAGTCTTTCAACAAGTACAACCAGTGGCGGATTTAATTAGTGGGAGGCACCCAGGCAGTGGGGCTAAACCTACTATGGTTAAATTAAATTAAAATTTTGTGTAATTTTTGCTACTTCTAATAAAATTTTATAGTTTGGCCCCCTCTATTAATAAAATATTTGTTTAATTAAAGAAATAAATATGTTTCTTCTAAATATACATTATATTGAATATTATATATATATTTTTTATATAATTTAATTTGTTATAAAACAAAAATAAACAAACACAAAACAAGATGGAGAATGTAAAGAATGGCTATCTCTTATTCATATATTTCTCATATGTACAATACAAGATTACAATCACTAGTGGAGAATGTACCTTTAGTAACGGCACATTAGGGTCGGGCAAACCAAAAATGCGTTACTGATATTTATCAGGAACGGACAAAATTAAAGGGCGACCTTAAAAATAGGTATCAGGAACAGTCGTTTATAAACGACCGTTCTTGATAGTTCAGGAACGGTCATTTATAAACAACCGTTCCTGATTGTCAACTATCAGGAACGCTCGTTTATAAATGACCGTTCCTGAACTATCAGGAACGCTTGTTTATAAACGACCGTTCCTGATTGTTTGTAATTTGGCTAAAATTTCAAGTCCCGTGTGTAGACAGAAAATAATTTTGAAAACAAATTTAGGTCTAAAACCCCAAGGCCGCTCACCTCCGCGCACCTCTCCATCTCCACGCCTCCTCTGCGCCTCTCCATCTCTCTTCTTTAGTCCTTCGCCTCTCAAACCCTACCCGTTCTCTCTTTTCTTTGCGTATGACTAACTCCTCTTCCAAAAGGCCCCCTCTCCTCTTATGGTTTGATTGATCAGATCTGAAAAGAATAAGTAGCGTGTCTTGATCTGGCAAAGGGACACCAGGCGCATCACACCTCGACCCCTCCATCTCGCAACACCAGGCGCATCACACTACCCTTAGCACCGGAGGGAGAAATCACTTCGCCCCCTTATTTAGGTTGTCTCTCACTTCACCCCCTTGATTTTGAAATTAAACCGTAATTAATATGATATGATTTTTATTTCTGTTGGATTATTTTGGTAAGAAAAGGACTATAAGGATGCTGCTAGATTAAGGGATTCATTGAGAATATTTGAGGAAGAGGAACTTGTCTTATGCCTCCACAACTTGCTCAGAAAAGCTGTCCAAGAGGAGAGATTTCAGGTATCTGTGAATAGAAAAAACTAGAAACAATATTATTTGACTTTCCTAGTAGGTGTTGGATCAGGTTCATCTAGTGTACTTAGTGGATTACTTGTATTATGATCTGATAACTTAGTTTAGAAATATTACAAATATAAAGTAAGATCACAATGATTATTTACCTATCCAAACTCAAATATTTTTTTAATCTCCCATTTTTCAATTTAATGGATTTAAATTACAGATTAATATTATTTTTAAGGGTAAATGACTATCCTGTCCTTATCTTTAAGTGGTAAAAAACCAAATGAAACCTTGTACAGTAATTTGTTGTTTTCTTAGTCCTTCTCATTAACTTGTTGTTTTCTTTTTCTATTGTTTTATTGTAATTTATAACAGTGAGCAAATGTACCTAAGTTCAAAAAGTTTGTCTTGTATTTAGGGTCTGTCAGTACTCTAATACCTAAGAAGAAAAAGGAAAAATAGTACCTAAGAAGAAAAAGAAGAAACTTTCATGTTAGTAACTCTTCTTAGGTTAATTCACTAATTGTATTTAATTGCTGCAATTTGAATTAGTGTGTTGAATTGTTGAACTTGAACTGCTAGGTACATCTCAAAAGGAAAGCAAATATATGATTACTATTTTACAGGTTTCCATATATTACTCAAAATGCTCATGCTTTCTGTATTCACTATATATTTTGAATATACTGTTTTTTGTTAAATGAATATATGCCAAAAGTAGAAGTATATATACTTACTGATAAGCTTATCTCTTTTGCTTATTTGAGTATGATAGCATTTTAAAATGGTGGTACACTTTGTTTCAGAGCTCAGCTGTGGCGGCACATCAGGAGGTTTTAGTGATTATGGAATTAGTTTACGTAATTTGTATTATGAAAATGTGATATTTAGATAATGTAGTATTATTATTGTAAATTTGGTGAACTTGAGCTTGTTTAATTTGAAGTATGTGTTAATCTTTTATCTCAGATTGTTTAATATGATTGTTACATATTCTGATTTCTGTTTTATAGGCCTGCAAAAATATGTGGTAGCTGGCGAAATAATAAATTTATTTTTTTAAATTAAATTTTAATTTAGGAACGGCTATTTGTAAAAAATCGTTCTTGAAAATAACCATTCAGGAACGACTATTTAATTTAACCGTTCTTAATTGTATTAGGAACGGTCGTTTAATAAACGACTGTTCCTATTTGTACAAATAGGAACGGCTTTTTATTAAACGACAGTTCCTGTTTGTACAAACAGGAACGGCTTTTTATTAAACGACAGTTCCTGTTTGTACAAATAGGAACGGCTATTTATTAAACGACCGTTCCTGTTTGTACAAATAGGAATGGCTATACAACCGATCCTGATTAGAGGTACTATCAGTATCCCCTGGGTCAGGAACGGACGTAGGTCCGTTCCTGTTAAAGGTTTTTGACCGTTCCTATTTCATAGTTCTCCACTAGTGAATGCCTCTATTTATAGGCTACCAATTGTAAATGAAAAGCCATTACAATAATAAATACAAAATGAATTCTAAATAGTAGTGGGATATAAATTCCAATGGTAGTGGGGGTAGTGGAGATTAATATTTGGAGTTACAAATGAATGGACCATCCATTATATTCATAACACTCCCCCTTGGATGTCCATTATATAAGAATATGCCTTATTAAAACCTTACTAGGAAAAACCCTATGGGATAAAAACCTAGTGAAGGAAAAAGAGTACATTATTCTTTTAATGCGTATTAACTCCTCCTCATGACAAGATCTTTAAGTCGGCAAACTCCAATATTATGAACTAGTTTTTCAAATATTGTAGTAGGAAGCGCCTTAGTGAATAAATCTGCTAGATTTTCACTTGATCGGATTTGCTGAACATTAATAGTATTTTCCTTTTGGAGATCATGTGTGAAAAAGAATTTTGGTGAAATATGTTTTGTTCTATCTCCTTTAATGTATCATTCCTTTAATTGAGCAATACATGCAGTATTATCTTCATATATGATCGTCGGGATCATTTTTTTCAGAAGACAATCCACATGTTTGATGAATGTGCTGAATCACAGATCTTAACCAAACACATTCTTGGCTTGCTTCATGTATTGCTAAAATTTCTGCATGATTAGAAGATGTGGCTGTTATAGTTTGTTTCACAGATCGCCATGATATAGCTGTTCCACCACATGTAAATAAATAGCCCGTTTGAGATCGGCCATTATGAGGATCAGATAAATATCCAGCATCCGCATAACCAATTAATTCTGATTTGGATACATTTGAAAAGAACAAACCCATATCCATTGTACCTCGGAGATAGCGAAGTATATGTTTAATTCCATTCCAATGTCTTCGCGTAGGAGAAGAACTATACCTTGCTAATAAATTTACAGCAAATGATATATCTGGTCTTGTATGCCCAGCAAGATACATAAGTGCTCCTATAGCACTTAGATATGGTACTTCGGGACCAAGTAGTTCTTTTTCGTTTTCTCGAGGTCTAAAAGGATCTTTATTCACATCTAATGATCTTACAACCATTGGAGTGCTCAACGGATGTGATTTATCCATGTAAAACTTTTTTAGCACTCTTTCAACATAAGTTTCTTGATGCACAAAAATACCATTTTTTAAATGTTCAATTTGCAATCCAAGACAAAATTTTGTCCTTCCAAGATCTTTCATTTCAAATTCTTCCTTTAAACAATTTACTGTTTTTTGAAGCTCTTCAGGACTTCCAATGATATTTAGATCATCAACATAAACTGCAATTATAACAAACTCATTTCCAGTTCTTTTCATGAAAATACATGGACAAATTGTATCATTTTTATATCCATGTTTCAATAAATATTCACTGAGACGGTTATACCACATGAGTCCAGATTGCTTTAATCCATATAAAGATTTATTCAATTTAATTGAATAATGTTCTCGAGAACCCAAATTACATGCTTCAGGCATCTTAAATCCTTCAGGGATTTTCATATATATATCATTATCAAGTGAGCCATATAAATAGGCTGTAACAACATCCATTAGGCGCAAATCGAGCCCTTCATGTACTGCCAGACTAATTAAGTACCGAAAAGTTGTTGCATCCACCACAGGTGAGTATGTTTGTTCATAATCAATTCCAGGTCTTTGCGAAAATTCTTGAGCTACAAGTCGTGCTTTATATCTTACAATTTCACCTTTTTCATTTCTCTTTCGCATAAATACCCATTTGTATCCTACTAGTTTTACGCCTTCGGGTATTGGAACTACAGGTCGAAAAACTTTTCATTTTTCAAGGGAGTTTAATTCTGTTTCGATTGCGCTTTTCCATTTTGGCCAATCATTTCTTTGTCGACATTCATTAATAGATTTTGGTTCATGATCCTCATTATTCATTACATCTAGCGCTACATTATATGCAAAAATATCATTAATATTAATTTTATCTCGGTTCCATCTTATTCCGTTCATGATATAGTTTATCGAGATCTTTTCATTTTCACTAATTTTAGATTCTTGAGTTTCTGCTGGAACTCCAATATTAGTTATAATTTGATTTTCTTCTGGAATTTTTTCTATCATATCCTCGACTTGGCCATTTTCATTCTTTGCTCCTTTTCTTTTTCGAGGATTTTTATCTTTGGAACCGATTGGTCTTCCACGCTTCATGCGTGTCATAATCTCATTAGTTTGTCCAACAGGGACATCAACTTTTATTGGAGCATTAGCAGCTGGTACATGTGATTTGGTCACTTTCTTTGAGTCTGTAAATGCGTCTGGCAATTGGTTAGATAATCTTTACAAATGAATTATCTTTTGAACATTTAGTTCACTTTCTTTAGTACGAGGATCAAAATGTGATAATGATAATTCATTCCAACTAATATTTTTTCCCAGCTGATTATTTTCTCTCCCTAATGTTGGAAATTTTGATTCATCAAAATGACAATTGGCAAACCTAGCCGTGAATAAATCTCCTGTCATTGGTTCCAAATATTTTATTATAGATGGAGATTCAAATCCAACATAAATTCCCAACCTCCTTTGAGGTCCCATTTTAGTGCGTTGTGGTGGAGCAATTGGAACATATACCGCACATCCAAAAATTCTTAAATGAGAAATATTAGGTATGTGACCAAATAATTGTAAAGGGGAAGTTTCATTATAGCTAGTTGGCCTAATGCGAATTAGTGCTGCTGCATGCAAAATAGCATGTCCCCAACAAGATATTGGAAGTTTAGATTTCATAAGTAATGGTCTTGCAATTAATTGTAATCTTTTTATAAATGATTCTGCAAGTCCATTTTGTGTATGACCATGAGCTACAGGATGTTCAACATCAATTCCAATAGACATACAATAATCATTAAATGTCTGAGAAGTAAATTCACCAGCATTATCTAGACGTATTTTTTTAATTGGATAATCAGGAAAATGTGCTCTTAATCGGATTAATTGAGCAAGTAATCTCGCAAACGCCAGGTTGCGAGTTGATAATAAACTTACATGTGACCATCTTGTTGATGCATCAATTAAAATCATAAAATATCTAAATGGTCCACATGATGGGTGTATTGGTCCACAAATATCACCATGTATACGTTCTAGAAATGTAAGAGATTCATTTTGTATTTTCGCTGGTGATGGTCGAATAATCAACTTTCCTTGAGAGCACGCAGCGCATGACAATTCATTAGATTGAAAAATCTTCTGGTTTTTCAATGAATGTCCACATGAATTGTCTATTATTTTTCGCATCATTATTGATCCGGGATGGCCTAACCGGTCATGCCAAACTATAAACATATTCTTATCTGTAAACTTCTGGTTTACAATAACATGTGATTCAATTGCACTAATATATGTGTAGTATAAACCGGAGGAAAACATAGATAATTTTTCCAATATGTATTTTTTATTTGAGATTTTGCTAGTTATATAAAGATATTCAACATTTTCTTCATTAGTTGTCTCAATATGGTATCCATTTCGGCGGATATCCTTAAAACTTAATAAATTTCTTTGAGACTTAGAAGAATATAGTGCATCATCAATATAAAGTTGAGTTCCTCTATGTAACAACAATATAGCTCTTCCGGAGCCTTCTATTAAATTTGTACTACCCGAAATAGTACTAACATTGGCTTCTTGCATTACTAAATAAGAAAAATATTTTTTATCTCTAAGAATGGTATGAGTTGTTGCACTGTCGACAAGACATATCTCTTCATTATTGATGTCGCTGTTAGCCAAAGAAATATTCATTCTTGAAAGAAACATAAAAAAAAGAAACTAATCAATATATATATAAAAAAAATGTAATCAATGATACAATAAATGACTAAATAAAATTTTTATTTCTTTAAAAAGAAATTACAACAGAGATACTCCAACAACAAAAAACAACAAAAAAAAATTATTATTTTTTTTTTCATTCCTAATCCAACAACAAAACAGAAATTTATTAATCTATTTATTTTTATATCTTATCAATACTAATCAAGTGATTAGTTTTTATTTTCTTCAGTAAAGAAATCAGCAACATCCAAATGAGTGACATCAAGTTGGTTAATATCGAAATTGTCATCACAAACAAAATTCGTTTCGATATTTTTCTCCTTATTTTTTAGTGATGCTTGATATAGATCAACAAGATGCTTGGGCGTACGACAGGTACGTGACCACCTTTACCGCCACAACGATAGCATGAATTCTCTTGTTTTTTATTATGCCCACCTTTTTCTTTCTCAATTTTTTCTTCATTATTTTTTCACTTCTGGTGGAGAGATATGTTCTTAGAATGATCACCACGATAATAACCTCGGCCGCGGCCTCGACCACGACCTTGACCACGGCCTCGACCACAGCCACGGCCATTGCCACGTCCACGTCCTTGAAATTGTCCAGAATTGTTATGCATTGCTACATTCACTTCAGGGAATGAAGCAGAACCAGTTGGACGGGATTCATGATTTTTCATCAAAAGCTCGTTATTTTGTTCAGCCACAAGAAGGCAAGAAATCAATTCAGAATATTTCGTGAAACCTTTTTCACGATATTGTTGTTGTAAGAGTATATTGGATGCATGAAAAGTGGAGAATGTTTTTTCTAACATATCTTGATCAGTAATATTTTCTCCACATAATTTTAGTTGAGAACTAATTCTAAACATTGCTGAGTTAAACTCACTTACAGTTTTAAAATCTTGTAATCTCAAATGCATCCATTCATAACGAGCTTTTGGGAGAATAACAGTTTTCTGGTGATCATATCTTTCTTTTAAATTTTTCGATAAAGTAAGTGGGTCTTTTACCGTAAGATATTCAGCTTTCAATCCTTCATGAAGGTGGTGACGAAGAAAGATCATAGTTTTGGCCTTATCTTGTTTAGAGGCGGTATTACTTTCTTTGATTGTTTCTCCAAGGCCATTTGCATCTAAATGAATTTCAGCATCTAACACCCATGATAAGTAATTTTTTCCCGTAATGTCAAGAGCCACAAATTCAAGTTTGGCAAGGTTCGACATAATGATACTATCACAAAAATATTAAATAAGTTAAATAATATTCAACAAAATTAAAAAAAATAATAATAAGGAATGGATCTAATTTTTTTATTTTATTTTTATTTTACGTTTTAACTCTCTGTCTTCTTTTTTTTTTTTTTTTAATGTTGCACACGAATATTAGTTAACTCAAATATATAACCTGCAATGCAATGTAATCATGAAAGGATTATAAACTTTGTTATTATTTTTTTTTCAGAGAGCAATTTATTCGTACAGATACATCAAAACAAAAAAAATGAAAGTTTATAGATCTTGAATCCTTTAATCATTATAATAAAGCTTTGTTAACCGTATATTATGAAAAAAAAATTGCAAATTATAAATTTATGATTAACACGTGGCTTCAATAATTTAATCCTATAATTGAACTTCGGGTCAATTGATTAAATTGATGAAATGGCTTCGGGCCAATTTCATTAACATAATTTATATTCATATGACTTCGGGCCATTAAACTATCATAATAATATTATCAGATGGCTTCGGGCCATATTATTAACATAATCTATGTTTAACACAAAATAATGTAAAAAAAATAACATAATATTATCATAATATAATATAAAAGGTAACATAATTAAATATTAAAAATATTACCTTAAACCTTCAAATAGTAGAGCTCTCGTGCTGATAACGTGTTATAAAGCAAAAATAAACAAACACAAAACAAGATGGAGAATGTAAAGAATGGCTATCTCTAATTCATATATTTCTCATATGTACAATACAAGATTACAATGCCTCTATTTATAGGCTATCAATTGTAAATGAAAAGCCATTACAATAATAAATACAAAATAAATTCTAAATAGTAGTGGGATATAAATTCCAATGGTAGTGGGGATAGTGGAGATTAATATTGGGAGTTACAAATGAATGGACCATCCATTATATTCATAACATAATTCTCATTATAGTAAATTTATGGTTCCATCCCTGAGTTCAACTAGGTGCGCGGGTGAATACTGCACATGGATATTCGGATATTTCATGTGTAATACTCTGTCAACTGTAATCTATATATTTAGATTAGGTGCAAATAAATGTACTTTAATTTTCTTGTTCAAATAACAATAGAGATCATATGATATGATACCTTCTCAGCATAACACAGTACCAATTTCTTCATTTTGTTCTATAATTCCTTTTGTCAGATGCGACCAACATCTTGGTTCAAAATTTAGCTGCAAATATGTTTATTTCATGGATACAACAACATATATGAAGACTCAATCCTATATAATAAACCACGGTTTCTTTATTTACATTTTTTTCCCTTACAAAGTACGTTTGACCAATTGTTAAATCATCCTTCATTAGAAAAAACAAACTGCTAGCTGCTGATATGGTTTTCTTACCAGCTGGATATACTTAAGTCTCACTCTATTGTATCCAAAAAGAAGGTCAACTGATCAATTTTTTTTTTTTTAATTTCTTTTTGTTTGAATAGAGGTGAGGTTAACTTCTCTTAATTATGTGATCTCTCTCTCTCTCTCTCTTTCTCTCTAATATATATAAGAGTAGTGCAACTATGAAACAGTGTTTGTCTTTCAACCTAGTGCAATATTAAACGTCCCTCTCTAATTAATGATGGATTTTGAGGGAAGGTTTCTACGAATGTTTGCCTCGTTTCTTTTAGGGGTTGGGTTAACGCTAACTTTCATGATATTTTACCAGTATGTAGATTTTAACAGTCCGAATTTATTGGAAGAATTAAGCTTTGGCAATGGAACTGTGAATGTGCCACCCAAGGAGGTTGGTAATTTTAAACTTGCTCTTATATATACATTAATTTTTAGAGTGAGGCTACTATATTATGCATGGAACCTATCAATCCATACTATGGATCTATATATATATATATATGAGATGGACTTGGGTGAGACGCGGTGTATACGCGTTTACACTTCACGCCATATTTTCATTTTGAAAGTCCAAACGACCGATCCAAACCGTTAGATGTTTAATCCATATTAAAATGTGCTTGGAGACTAAATTTTACATTTTTTGAAATTTTTTTACTATTTATTAAGTATTTTTGAAAGTTGCTGTTTTGCTATAAACAGTAAAAAACAGTAAAATTTTCTGAACCATCAGATCAGCGACTTTCGAAATTGCTTAATGAATAGTAAAAAAATTTCAAAAAATGTAAAATTTGGTCTCCAAGCACATTTCAATATGGAGATCGTGTTGAGCGGTTCGGATCGGTTGTTTGAATTTTCAAAATGGCTAAACTGTACCATAGAGCACCAAATGCGTATACTCCACGTCTCACCCAAGTCCATCCCCCTCTCTCTCTCTCTCTCTCTTTATATATATATATATATATATATCTCTATTTTCAAAATTCAAATAGTCGATTCAACACTCAATATGATGATCTCCATATGAAAAGTATTTGGAGGCCATATTTTATTTGTTTTAGAAATCTTTTTACTATTTTTCTAGATAGGTAGAAAATCATTAGTTTTGGATGGTCCAAAATCTTTGGATCAAGTGATTTTCTACTTATCTAAACAAAATAGTAAAAAAGAATTCTAAGAAGTGTAAAATTTAGCATCTAATACATTTTCATATATAACTCATGTTGAACAGTTCATATCGATCATTTAGGCTTTGAGATCAATAGAGATATGAATCTATAGGACGGACCGACATACACTATGCATAGTACAGTAGCCTTCCTTTATTTTTCAACTTTGTCCGTTGATCTAACTATTCTTATTATGGAGGTAGTGATAGAATTTATTGTGAACATCTTTATATCCATAGGTGGCTGATTATAACCCCCCCCCCCCCCCCCCCCCCCCCCCCCCCCCACACCACACACACACACACACACAAATGAAGGATTGATACTTGATACTCTATTTAATTAATGAATGTGACTAGTTTTCAGCATGTGCATAGTTTATACTCTATTTAATCAATCACGAGTTCAAGTTTTCATATGAATAATGATCAAAATAGCTGAAATTGGACAAAAACACAAAATCCGCGAATATCGACTCAGTATCGGAACGGTCCTAACCGATACCGATACGTATTGGCCAATATTTCCTACTATGTTTACTACCTTCACAGAAATCTTTCCCATATTTTACTGTACTGTGAGTACTTGTAGGCGGACGATGATCCATTGAAGGAATTGGCAGAAGTGCTTAGAAAAGCAGCCAATCAAGACAACACGGTGATACTAACACAAATAAATGAAGGATTTTCCGCACCAGGCTCCCTACTTGATCTGTTTCTAGAGAGCTTCCATGCCGGAGAAGACATCGAGCATCTGTTGAATAATCTTGTTATGGTCTCAGTAGATCAGAATGCACACGACAGGTGGAGAACCTACTCCCCTTTTTTATATTTTTCTGTATTTTTTTTTTTTGAAGATTGGAAGCTTAAGCTCCAACAGATTGATTGATAATGAAAAAGGTTTACAAGTTCCTAATTTTAATTTACACGCATATTTTAACTCTAGGAGTTTTTATTTAATTACATTATCCTAACTCCTTTCTTAGTCCACCCTGTTAATTCTACGTAAACACCTCCCAGTTGTGTAACTCCTTTCTTAGTCCACCCTGTGTTTTCTTTACCTTGTTCTTATTTTTATGCAATTTTGTTTCATTTGTTTCCTTTTATGAATGTTTTTCAACAAAGTACAAACATTAGGTCAATTACAATTATAATTGTTTTTGCTTAGTTTCGACATTGGTCTCATGAGTATTAATGTACCTGGTGATATTGTGATTCTGCATCTCATTAATTTGATTTACATGAGTTAATTTTAAATAATGGCTCGGAAACAGTTGCAAGTCTCGACACCCGCATTGCTACTTTTTGAGAACAGAAGGAACAGATTACAGCAAAGAGCAGCGCTTCATGTCCAAAGGCTACCTCAGCATGATGTGGGTTCGACACAAGTTCCAGCTCTCAATCCTCGAGCTCGGTTTCAACTTCCTTTTCACGGTAATTTCACAGTAATGTCCATAATCATTTTTACAAAAAAGTAATAGAGCATACTTCCATATATACACTATTTTCAAAATATAGAAATAAAATAGCTCCAAACTGTAATTAAATTTCCCCTCTTTCAGGACGTGGATATCCTATGGTTCCGGGACCCATTTAGATACATCTCTATGGGGGCCCACATTGCAATTGCATGCGATTACTTTTTCGGCGATCCTTACAGTGTGGCCAACCGGGCCAATGGCGGTTTCCTCTATGCCAAGTCATGCAACAAAACCATCGAGCTCTACAAGTTCTGGCATGTGAGCCGTGAGAGGTTTCCGGGCAAACACGACCAGGATGTTCTTGAATTAATCAAGACCGACGTGGTGTCACGCATGAAAGTGCGGTTACAGTTCCTTGACACGGCCTATATCGGTACTGTTGAATTTTGAAAGGAAAAGAACAAATTTTATTGATTTCCGATCTTAGTTCAATCTCTCTCATTATAGTTCCTTATAATATGATTTGATATAACTGCTAAATAATACTAATTGAATTGTAATTGATATTCTATCCATGTAATTGATCTCTAATTGGTTATTATTTTCAACAGGTACGTTCTGTCAGCTGCGCCATGATCTGAACAAGATATGCACGCTCCATGCGAACTGCTGTGTCGGGCTCGACAATAAGTATCATGATCTGAAAATAGGATTTGAGTATTGGAAGAACTTTACTGCCAAATCGGCTGATGAGAGGAGGTTGGGGAATTTCCATTGGAATGTTCCAGTAATGTGTAAAATTTGAGGGAGTTAGAGTTGTGCTTTCTCTATTTATGTGTTTTATTAATCTTATTGTCAATGGGGTTTGTTTTTCGTTCTGTTCTCCATTGGTTGAGAGGCGTAATTAATGTTTATTTTGTGTAGAAAAAATGTGTACAATTTTAATCACATTTTCGATTATTGAAATTCTTATTGTTAAGTTGCAGTAAGAAAAATATATCTAGTGCCTTCAGAGTCAGGTCCTATTTAAGCATAAATGAGTGGAGTATTAGTTCCTAAGAAGGAAAAATTCTAAGTTTCCATTTTGAGCTTTGCTGTAAAACAAATTTAGTCATCAATTTTTCATTTGTTTCAAGTTTGTCGGTACTCTTTTATTAGTGCGCATGATTCTTGTGTTAGTCTCTGACTAGAGTTTAAAAATAAAAAAAAATAAAAATAAGATTCTTGTGTTAAAAACTTTTGCATTGGTACTTCAAAAGATCAACTATTATGCTGTGTAACTCGAGATTCGTCAGTTATTAGTTAGGCCCATATTATGCCAAAACATCAAAATATGGATATTGAGTGGGCCGTGGGCCGTGACCATGGGGTTCATCTCGATTTCTCTGGTGAGATTTTTTTTTTTCTCAAATTTGAGCAGTGTTTTATTTTGTCTCTGTTAACAATTCGACCGCGCCCTTACATTTTGACGACTTGAGAACACAAAAGAGAAGAGCTGAACTGAATAAAAAGCCCTAAAACGCACCTATTTCACCAATTGTACATTTATGTTTAGTGTAGACTCTAGCATTGTGAATACCAGCTAGGGGTGTAAACGGATTAGATATTATCGATTTTTTTTTAATCTGTATTTGGAAAATTACTTAAATTATCCGATCTGAATTTGTATTTGAAAAATTATAACGGATAAGAATATGGTAAAGATTTTAATTATTTGTATCCGATCATTTACACCTCTATTACTACAACAAATGTACTCTATGTTCTTAAATTAATTTATTAAATTGCATATACATACCAATAATTTATATATGAGGAGCGATCAAGTTTGAAAAATATTTTTTATCCAAATTTGCCAAAAACAGCGATATTCAATAAATCTAAAAAAATAGTAAAAAAAATTTCAAAAAAAATGTAAAATTTGGTCTCCAAACACATATTAATATAGAGAACAAGATAAATGGTTCGGATCGACTGTTAGGATTTTGAAAAGTCGAATATTGAGCCGTTGTATGGAGGAGAGCTATACTACGTGTAGCATGCTAGCATATTCCTATATATATATATATATATATGAGGAGGGATCAAGTTATAACATTTTTTGAGTTACAACAAGTTACAACAAGCATTATTTACATTTTTAAAGTCTAAATCGTCGATCGAAACCGTTAAATGTGATCTCTACAATAAAATATGCTTGGAGACCAAATTTTACATTTTTCAAAATTTTTTTACTATTTATTAAGGTGGGTACAAAAACTAGTTAAATTCATACCATTGAATTTTGTACCCACCTTAATAAATAGTAAAAAAATTCCAAAAAATGTAAAATTTGGTCTCCAAGCACATTTTATTGTAGATATCACATCTAATGGTTTGGATCAACTATTTGGACTTTGAAAATGTAAATAATGCTTGTTGTAACTTGTTGTAACTCAAAAAATATTGTAACTTGATCCCTCCTCTCTCTCTCTCTCTATATATATATAGATAGATAGATAGATAGATAGATAGATAGATATATATATATATATAGGTATAGAGAGAGAGAGAGAGTTTGGCTACTCTACTTACATAATAAGCATATAAGGGTATATGCTTATAAGTCATTTTTTTCGTTTTTAAAATCTGAAAAGTCGATCTGAACCGTTAGATGTGATCTCTATATTGAAATGTGCTTGGAGACCAAATTTTATATTTTTCTGAATTTTTTTTACTATTTATTAAGCGACTTTGAAAATCGCTGATCCAACGGTGGCTTGACAAAAGGGTAAAATCAGAAGCCACCGTTGGATCAGCGATTTTCAAAGTCGCTTAATAAATAGTAAAAAAATTCAGAAAAATATAAAATTTGGTCTCCAAGCACATTTCAATATAGAGATCACATCTAACGGTTCAGATCGACTTTTTGGATTTTAAAAACGAAAAAATGACTTATAAGCATATATCCTTATATGCTTATGTAAGTAGAGTAGCCAACCTCTATATATATATAAACATACATATTTTCTGATGAACAATATAACACTATGATATAATTAGTAACTAATGTTTTGTTAATATAATATATATTTTGTAACCAACAAACTTATTATTAAAAATCCTAGATCTAATTTATGAATAAAAAAAATATATTTGGATGTTATTATTTACTAACATTAATAATTTATTTTTAATTATCTAAATTGTATTCATATTTGTATCTGTCCAATATCCAATCCGTATCTATATCCGAGACTATCTAAATTTATATCCGAAAAAATTATAACGGATATGGATACGGCTTGATCACTATCTGATTCGTATTTGACCGCTTACACCTCTAATATCAGTACAGTATAATAAAAAATGAACCAGTCTTTGATCTAATAACAAAGATAATTTTCTCGAGAGGTTGGCTTAACCTCCTATTTTTACTCAGAAAAGCAGAGTGTAGTATAAAAGATGCAAGTTGATCCTTCTTTTAATAATTAAATAGTCGGTTTACTGTCATTTGAAGATATTAATTTTAGTGCACTGTGACTATGGATACTAGGGTAATCCAACCAAGAGATTGACTCCAATCCATAAAAGCAAGATGATTGAGAGAGGGTTTAGGGGGAATTTTATATTTGCCTCTCAGAAACCTTAAAATTGCATATATCTTCCTCTGAAATTCATAATATTATATTTACTCTAAATTTAAAAAACTCATAAATTTATTCAATTTATATTTTTTTATATTAAAACTCATTTTAAATTTATTAAGTATTCAATTCACCATTTATTAATAAAATACAAAATATGTAACATATTTAAGAAAAATATTTAATTTTTTTAATTTAATTAGTCTGTTGTAAGAACAAATTGTTTATTTCTTACTTATAACATATACACAACATATGCCATCTAACAGCCTAAATGCCACCACATATGCATTAAAAGTAGAGATATGAATTATTTTTAATTAGCTCGTTATTTTTCATAAGAAACCCACGTTGAAATAAATAACTCTTCTGTTTAGGGGTGTTCAAATGGTTCGGTTTATTTGATTTTGAACCGAACCAGTAAGATTCGGTTTAAATGATTCGGTTGTTCGGTTGAATTGGTTTGGTTCGGTTGATTTTGTGACTTAGTTCGGTTTAAATGGTTCGGTTCGGTTTGATTTCTCAAAACCGATTAAACCGAACCAACCGATTTTATTGATAGGGTCAAGACTTCTAGTATTATTTTGGTTCATTAATCAAAACCGAAGTTTAAATTGGTTCATTAATCAAAACCAAAGTTTAAATTGAGTATTATAGATGTATTGAGTTTTGATTTTTGAGAAAGTTCAGTTCAACCGAACAAACCGAAGTTTAAATCGGTTTAAATGATTCGGTTTTAATTTGGTTTGCTATTTTAGTTCTGTCAGTTCGGTCAGTTCGGTTGAATTTTCAAACTTCGGTTTAAACCGAACCGACCGTTCGAACACCCCTACTTCTGTTACTCTTTTCTTTTCTTTTTCTATTCTTGTTACTCGTTTTAATTCGCATTGGAAATTAAGATGGAACACCCACGTTGAAATGTACGTGGATCCAACTGATTGTAACCATTTTCTATTTTACAGGGAAAATCTTTGCGAGTTCCGCCTTCATGGACAAGCACTTGATTGCCACAACTTGTAGGCGCTCGGATGAAAATTCAACCGTTGACTTTGCTAGCTGTAAAACCGGTTAGATATCGCCGACGAAGTCAACGGTACTGTAACAAAGTGGAATTTTAAAAATCTAGTGTTGTGTTTTGATTTCTGATTTTTTTTTAATATTATTGATTAAAAATATCGGCATTTTAATAAGCGGATAATGCGATTACTAAATTCATAACTACATTTTAATAAATATATACAAATACAGATAATAAATGAATGTTAATAAAATCAAATTCACTTTAAATGAATACTGATACAGAGTGGATAATCCATGATTATGAATACAAAACGAATATATAATTGTCAGATAATTTAGTTATATAAACTTTAAGGTACAAATATTAAATAAAATATTAATATTAATGAATAATTATAAGAGATATATATAGCTCTAACTTAATGGAGAGATTGATGTTTGAAAGATGAGAGGTAATCCATTGATGCAATATATAAATAAGATAAAAAAAAAATAGTATAGTATGGTGGTTAAGAGCTTTTACCATCAACCAAATGGCATGTGTTCGATTCTCAGTGGGTGAAAAATATCGAATTCTATTATTTTCTTTCTATTAATAAATTATCTGGATCTGAATTTAGAAATTATCCGAATTCAGATTGGTAATAAAAATACAAAAATACACATTAATTAGCAACATATGAGCTAACTAAAAGCTTATTGTCTTGAATTGTCTATATTAACTGAGTAGCTGACTGGTGGGTCTCACTTATGTATCTACTTTTATTTTGCAGAGGTGATGTGAGATTTAAAAAATGTGATGTTATATCTTGATTTCTGAAAAATAGTTATGTTACTGATAAAAAAAAATCGGTATTTTGATTCCTCTCTTGATGTATGTGCAGCTTAATTTTAAGCTATCTAGTTAATATTTAATATCCATAAGGTTTTTTCATCCGGATTTCAAGCCTGCGATCTCTAATACGGAGTGCATTACCTAAGCGCACACGAATATTAAAGAGGAGTGCACATATCTCGAAGCAAATCGGATGGTCCTGGAGCCCATCATACCCTCGTGATACCTAGTTTTGTCTACAAATCTAAATATGATGCTTATTGCTATCTTATTGAAAGGTCAACTCGTGTTTTTTTTTTTTTTAATTCCCTTCTCTGTGATATAAAGCTCACAATTAATTGGGGAACCAATAAACAGTGCTGCTTCTCTACCAAAGCACATATATTAACATCTCTCTCCAATTAATGATGGATCGTGAGGGAAGGTCATGTCTACGAATGATTGCCTCGTTTCTTTTAGGGGTTGGTGCAACACTGGCTTTGATGGTATTTTACCAATCTGCAGATTTGAACAGGGAGAAATATTTGGAAAGAATAAGCTTTGGCAATGGAACTGTGAATGTGCCACCCGAGAAGGTTGGTTTTAAGCTTGCTCTTCTATATATATTATTTTGCAACTTTGTGCGCTGAGCTTACTTTTTGTTTTTCTTGAGGAAAGGAGCTAAATTTTCTTATTATATTTTTTTGAGGAAGGTAGTGGATAGAATTTCTGGCGACATCAACAAATTAAAACATGAAACATGAAATAAATTATCATGACAAAATTGGACAATTTGTGGCTAATATTTTCTTATAACAAAATACAGCTTTGGCAAAACGACAGCTTTGGCAATGGAACTACTGCGAATGTGACATCCCAGGAGGTTTGTTAATCAGTGATATTTTATGTTGAGAATTTCTTTATAGATCTTGCCGATGATGTGGGCAAAACATCTCTATACATCTATTATTAGTTATGGATTAATTACGAATGCAAATTAGGTTTAATTTAAGTTCGGTATTATTTCAAGGAAAAGAGCAGCTTATTAAGATAAATGAGCAATTACCCATGCAAACTACAGGCTCTTTCAAAAGAGCTAATTGTTTCTATACCCAACTTGTTAGGCTTTCTCAAATTAAAAGGGCTAATTGCTCCTATACTTTATGTCGAAGTTTTCAGTTTAACCATTAAAATATTAGCCCTATTTTTTTAGATATATTAAATTTTCTTCTTGTACTTAATATATATGTAATTAAATATTATAATTACGAGGACTTTCAGATTTTCAATTTTGATATTAATTTTATTTCAAATTATTATTTTCAGCTTGAAAATGGATTGAACTATTAAATCGTTTAATTTGAGCCAGATGCTTAAATTGCTTGTAATATTTGTCAAAAATAGTTGAGCCTTAAGGTTTTTGTTTTTTAATATCTCGTACCATGTCTCCGTATTATTAATTGAATTAGTTCAATACAGCCATTGCTAGCTACTATTAAAGTTATTTTAACTTGACTTTTTTTTATCGAATTTTTTGAATTAAAAGGCATCTCCATCATAAAAAAGAGTGAATTGGCAATTTTAATTTTTAATGAAAAATCAATTATAATTTAAATTAATATATTATTAATAAATTTTTTACCTACACCCGATAAAAATCTTGTCTACACTCTAATTCTTTGCATCAAAATTTGCGTTTATCCCCTTTTAAGTGTCACTTCTACAGATATTCGCTTTGTTTTCCCCGTAAGAAATCTTCTTCTTTTTTGAAATCGGGCAGAGGCTGCCAGATGATATTCATTAAAATTACCAGTAGGTACATCATCCCTTAGCTAATTAGAAATAAATCCCTGTCATGGGGTCCTATCCAAACGCCACTTTTTAACAAATATCTAATTAAGAACCCAAAGTAAGAAACAAAAACCAACTCCCAATTTATTTACAAAACTTTTCCCAAAGCGTTGCTTCCTGTAACAGCCATCTTGCAACAGCATCTACCGAGCTCACCTTGTTCTCAAAGATTCTGGAGTTTCTTGTTTGCCACAGATACCAGCAAACGCAGGAGAAGAGAATAGGCCAACTGTTATTTGCATTGTCTGATCTTCCCATTAGAAAGGAGGCTCTCCAAGTGTCCTGTACTGTGTTCTTTATCATCACCAGTCTGGTACCAGTCATTGCTTCTACCTTTCGCCACAGTACAGTAGCAAATCTACACTGAAACAGGAGGTGTACTGCTGACTCAATGTGGTTGTCAGTGCACATAACACACATCAAATCACAGTTGAATTGCCGTTTATGCATGACTTCCTTGGTCAGGATTTTTCCTTGGAGCAATAGGTGAATGAAAATTCTCACCGTTGGAGGAATTTTGAATTTCCAGGTTTCTTGGAAAGGCCAATCAATTCTTCATGCAACAGTAAGCATTTCATACAACGATTTTGCACTGTATTGACCATTTATGGCCCATTTCCATCTCAGTTCATCCTCTGCATTGGTAAACACCAAATTTTGTGTTAATTGATACCTGTCAGTGGCTTCACACAGAGATAAGGCTGCATACAGCAACCTTGTTCCTTGCTGTGCAATTACCCCACCTTCCCAATTATCAAACCAAAAGGAGATAGTTGATCCCTCTCCAATTATCCAGAAGGTTGAGAGATGAAATATGTATTTGTAGGTTTGCAATTGCTTCCAAAAAAAAGAACCATTTTTTGTCCAGATTTTTGGACCTTCTGAAAATACCCCCTGCCATCTAATTCTAGTAATCACTGAGTTCCATAGAGAGTTTCTTTCCTTGTGAGCCTTCCACCACCACCACCTAAGGATAAGGGATATGTTCCTTAGATGTAGATTAGGCAGCCCCAACCCACCTACACTCTTCGGCATGCATGCCAATTGCCAGTTACATAGTGAAACCCCATTGACCGGATTGCTTGTACTTCCCCAGAGAAAGGCTCTCCTCGCTCTATCAATTCTTTTAATGGCCCACTTAGGTAGAAGAAAACAGTGCATATGATAAATCGGAATTGTTGATAGCACGGATTGGATCAATTGCATTCTTCTCTCTCTAGAGATTAGCCTCGATTGCCATCCTTCCAATCTTTTTTCAATCTTTTCAACAAGAGGGATGTACAGGGCTCTACCCGGTCTCTTGATGGTTAGAGGCATGCCAAGGTAGTTGACAGGAAAGGAAGTTTGTGAGAAGCCAAGAATAGCCTTGCATATATAGATGTCATCTGGATTGACATTAATTGGAACAAAGGAGCTTTTTGCATAGTTAACCACAAGTTCAGATATGGAAGAAAACAACCTTAACACCAATTTGAAAGTAATTAGTGTTGCGACATCAGCTTTTGCCACAATTGCCGTGTCATTGGCATATTGAAATGCGACAATCGATTATGAGATCCTTGAGGACAGTGGGATTAATAAGGTATTATTCGCGACACATATCATACTTTGGAATACATCAACAGCAATATCAAATAACATGGGAGAGAGTGGGTCTCCTTAACGGAGACCCCTTTTGTGAAAAAATGGAGATGAGGCATCCCCATTAACACACACTCTTGAGGAGGAGGTAGTCCATATTGCCTTTATCCATACTATCCATTTGCTTGGGAAGCCTCTAGCCATCATAACATTTGCCAAGAAATCCCATTCTACTGAGTCGAAGGCTTTTTTGAAATCGACCTTTGCAAATATGGCCGATTTATGGGAACTCAAATTTAGAGTTTGGATTCGGACCGTTGGATCTGCTTTGGCAAGAATATTGCTTAAAAAGAACTTCTGCTATAGTGGTCCCCAATAAACTTAGATTTCACAAAAATCGATCTCTTCGATTGTCACTACAAGTCACAATACAGTTCTTACTCAGTTGAGGTGTGGTTTCAAGTGGCAAGAATCACCTCTGTCACGCTAATGACACCAGCTACAACAGTTCATCTGGTAATGGAAAAATCATGGAGATCAGTGAAAGAAAGAGGAGGGGTATCCCATAAGCAGTGGTTGGCTGGCCTCATATGCGTGGCATGGATGATATGGAAGCAAAGAAATACTATTGTTTCTGAAGTAAATAGGCTACCACCAGGAATGCTGGCAAGTAGAGCAGTATACAAGAAATGAGAATGTGGACAAGATTTTGCTGAGGATAGGAGAAATGGTGCTAATTGTGTAATTATGTTTTTCTGTGTTTTCTTTTTCTAGCTTTCACTTTGAGTTTGAATTTTCTTTACTTAGTTCAGCTTAGTTTTTCTGTAGCATGAAACAATCCTTAAGGGTTGGCGAGTGCTCAGAGTTGGTGACCAGTGTAATGTTCCTTATATTAATGCAAACACTTGTCAGCTTCTGACAAGATTTCAAAAAAAAAAGTCACAATACAGTTAAACATGTTGTTTACCATATTTAACTGTATTGTGAATTGTAGGATCCATTGAAGGAATTGAAGGAAGTGCTGAGAAAAGCAGCCAATGATGACAACACGGTGATAATGACACAAATAAACGAGGCATTTGCCGCACCAGGCTCCTTACTCGATCTGTTTCTAGAGAGCTTCCATGCCGGAGAGAACATCGAGCATTTTTTTAAACATCTTGTTATAGTTGCAATTGATCAGAATGCATATGACAGGTGAACGCACTCCTCCTATTAAACTTTTTTCATTTGATAGGTTAGTTGTTTCCATTATGGACAGTTCTTTTCTTCCTGCAGAAAGAACAAATACATATATAGAATGGTCAATTTTATGTCAGCATTTTTTTTGTCTGATCATTAATTGTGATTTACATTAGTTAATTGAAAATAACGGTTCGCAAACAGGTGCAAGTCACTACACCCGCACTGCTACTTTTTGAGAACAGAGGGAGTAGATTACAAGGATTCCAAGACTTACAATACCAAAGACTACATCGACATGATGTGGCTTCGCAACAAGTTCCAGTGCACAATCCTTGAGCTCGGTTTTAACTTCTTGTTCACGGTATATTTACAGTAATATCCATTAATTATTTTTGGAAAAAAAAATATGACGAGCACACATAAATAATTTTCATAGGAGCCATTTCATGTATATCCTCAAAAACCTTGAAATTACGTATTTCCCATCTCTAAAATTCATAATATTATATTTACCACTCTAAGTTTCAAAAACTTACAAATTTACAAACTTTGTTGTCTTTTCTATTAGAACTCATTATAAATTTATAAAGTTTTTATTTTTCCCTTTATTAAAAAATAAAAATATGTAGTATGTGTAAGAAAAATATCTAGTCTCCTATTCTGAAGACAACTGCTTCATTTCTCTACTTGTGATGCATACACAGTGTCATTTAGACAGTCTTGTATGCACATCGTAAGTAAGAAAACGTACCATTTATTTTACAATCAGCCAATTTGAAAGCTGAACATTTCTCTTAAATGGGTTACATATATTTTTTATTTTTTTAATAAAGGGTAAAATTAGTACTTCATAAATTTAAAATGAGTTTTAATTGAAAAGATAACAAACTGGACAAATTTAAATTTAAGTGTTTTTTAAATTTAGAGGGACAAATATGATATTATGAATTTTAGATAAAGAAATATGTAATTTTGAAGTTTTTGAGGGGTATACATGAAATTCCCCCTTGCAAGAGATAGAAATAGTATTGCACCAACCAGTAATTAATTTGGTCTCTTTCAGGATGTGGATATCCTATGGTTGCGAAACCCATTTACATATATCTCCGCGGGAGCCCACTTTGTGATTGCGAGCGATGGGTTCTGGGGCGATCCATACAGTGTGGCCAATGCAGCCAATGGTGGTTTCCTTTACGCCAAGTCATGCAACAAAACCATTGAGTTCTACAAGTTCTGGTATGAGGCCCGCAAGAGGTTCTGGGGAAACGACCAGGATGTTTTCAATGAAATCAAAGCCGATGTGGTGTCTCGTATGAAGATGCGGTTACAGTTCCTTGACACAGCCTATATTGGTACGTTCTGTCAGCTGAGCCATGATCTGAACAAGCTATGCACTCTACATGCAAACTGTTGTGTTGGGCTCGACAATAAGTATCATGATCTGAAAATAGGATTTGAGTATTGGAAGAACTTTACTGCCAAATCGGCTGATGAGAGGAGGTTGGGGAATTTCCATTGGAATGTTCCAGTGATGTGCAAACTTTGAGGGAGTTAGAGTTGTGCTAGAAGGCTTAATTTTTCTTTTGTTCTCTATTTATGTGTTTTATTGCTCTTATTATCAATTGGGCTTGTTTTCGTTCTGTGTAGAAAATATGTGTACAGTTAATTGTTATCACACTTTCCATAAATTATAATTATATAAAAGTTCTTATTGTTAAGTTGCAGAGTCATGGCCTATTTATGCATGCAGAGATGAAATGGAGTAGTAGTTCTTAAGAAGGTAAATTTATAAGTTTTGATTGCTGAACTTTTCTGAAAAAATAATTTAGTTATCAAATATTCATTTGTACCAAATTGGTCAGTAAACTTTTATTTGTACCAAACGAGTTCTCTTGTGTATGATCATCAAGATAAATTTTTTGCACGCTGTATTTCAAAAGATTTAACTATTATGCGTGCAACTCAATATTCTTTACTATCATATTATGACAAAACATAAAAATGGATATGCGTGGGGCGTAGGCCGTGGGATTCATCTCGATTTCTTGAGTGAACTATTTTTTTTTTTTCTTCTCAATAATGAACATAGGTGAAGAAGAAAGAAAAAATGTAGAGAAGCCGTTTTAAGCTATGTTGCATGGACAAGGTTACGGATATCATATCGGATACAATACGAATACAGCGATATGTTAATTTTTAAAAATTTAGAATACAATACGCATATTATATATATTATTTTATTATTATTATTATTATTATTAATTGCTGCTGGCAGCAGTTCTGCCCAAGTGCTGTCGGGGCTATATTTAGCCATGTGATGCCCAAGTGCTGCCAAGGCTATATTTAATCTATATTATAATCTACTTGGAGACCAAATTTTATATTTTTTGGAATTTTTTTACTATTTGTTAAGCTGGTTTGAGAACTGCTATTTTCAGTAAATTTCTGTAACATTAAAAACAGCGGTTTTCAAACCAGCTTAATAAATAGTAAAAAAAAATCCAAAAAATATAAAATTTGGTCTCCAAGTAGATTATAATATATATTAAACATCTAACAGTTTGGATTTGTTGTTTGGACATCACACAGCTAAATATAGCCCCGACGGCACTTGGGCAGAACTGCTACCAGCAGCAATTTAGCCGGACTCTATATATATGTGTGTGAGTAAGGCTACCATGTTTTGCAAATTAAAGTGGGTGTTTTAATTTGTGCTCATATCTCTAGTTTCAAAGTTCAAAACGTCGATCCGAACCATTCAAGTTGATATCCATATTAAATTGCGCGTAGAGAACAAATTTTATATTTTTTTGGAAATTTTTTACTATTTTTTCGAATTTTTTTTAAAATCACTGTTTTCGATGGTCCAGAATTTTCAGAAAAACAGTGATTTTAAAAAATTCTAAAAAAAAAGTAAAAAATATAAAAATCTATTTGGTCTCCAAGTATATTTTAATATAAATTGAACATCTAATGGTTTAAATTTGTTGTTTGAACATCACATAATAAAATATAGCCCCCATAGCACTTGGCTGAAATGCTGCCAGCAACAATTTAGCCACACTCTATATATATATGAGGAGGGATCAAGTTACAACATTTTTTGAGTTACAACAAGCTTTTTTTTAATTTTGAAAGTCCAAATCATCGATCCAAACCATTAGATGTGATCTCTACAATAAAATGTGCTTGGAGACCAAATTTTATATTTTTTGGAATTTTTTTACTATTTATTAAGATGGGTAGAAAATTCAATGGTCTGAATTTGACTAGTTTTTGTACCCATCTTAATAAATAGTAAAAAATTTCCAAAAAATATAAAATTTGGTCTCCAAGCACATTTTATTGTAGAGATCATATCTAACGGTTTGGATCGGTGATTTGAACTTTTAAAATTAAAAAAAAAAACTTGTTGTAACTCAAAAAATGTTGTAACTTGATCCCTCCTCTATATATATATATATATATATAGGACGTGGCTACGGTGCTATGGGTAGCTAAGAGGCCTCCTTGCTACGGCTCGGATTTTGAGTTTTCAAAATCCTAACAGTCGATCCGAACCGTTCATCTTGTTCTCTATATTAATATGTGCTTGGAGACCAAATTTTACATTTTTCTGAATTTTTTTACTATTTATTAAGCCACTTTGAAAACCCCTGATCCAACAGTGGCTTAACCCAACAGTAAAATCAGAAACTACCGTTGGATCAGCGGTTTTCAAAGTGGCTTAATAAATAGTAAAAAAATTCAGAAAAATGTAAAATTTTGTCTCCAAGCACATATTAATATGGAGAACAAGATGAACGGTTCGGATCGACCGTTAGGATTTTGAAAACTCGAAATCCGAGCCGTAGCACGGAGGCCTCTTAGCTACCCATAGCATATTAGCCAAAACCTATATATATATAGTAAGGCTTGGGTGCTATGGATAGCATAGAGGGCTACGGTGCTACGGCTCAATATTCGAGTTTTCAAAATCCTAACAGTCAATCCGAACCATTCATCTTGTTCTCCATATTAATATGTGTTTGGAGACCAAATTTTACATATTTTGGAAATTTTTTACTATTTTTTTAGATTGGTAGAAAATCAAATATCTGAACGGTGCATAATTCTTTAGATCAAGTGATTTTCTACCTAGCTAAACATATAGTAAAAAATTTCCAAAAAATGTAAAATTTGGTCTCCAAACACATATTAATATGGAGAACAAGATGAACAGTTCCGATCGACCGTTAGAATTTTGAAAACTCGAATATTGAGCCGTAGCACCGTAGCCCTCTATACTATCCATAGCACCCAAGCCTTACTCTCTCTCTCTATATATATATAGAGAGAGAGAGTGTGTGTGTGATTAATGTGCATTCGAATGTATTTGGGCCGAAATACATACAGTCCAAATTCGACTTTTCAAAATTTAAACGGTCGATCCAAACTGTCCATTTTATTCTCCATATTAATATGTGCTTGGAGACCAAAATTTATATTTTTCTGAATTTGTTTACCATTTATTAAGTATTTTATAAAATTGTTGATTTAACGGTGCCTTAACAAAACAGTAAAATCAGCAGCCACCGTTAGATTAATAATTTTGTAAAATATTTAATAAATAGTAAATAAATTCAGAACTTGTTATGAAATAGAACTGACATGTGTACCATGTCCGTTCAATATTTTTCCTTGAAGGGACATGGTACAAATTTGTTTACTTATGAAATAGATCGGACATGGTACAAATTCAGAACTTGTCCGTAAAATAATTAATAATGTTTACCTTGTGGGAAAATATTGAACGGACATGGTGCACATGAACCAAAGAATTTTTTATGAAAGATTATTTGAATCGAGTTTAAATGAGAAAGTAGCAGAAGAAGATGAGCCCGGATTTAGAATAAATGACCGACAAGGCAAATTCCCTTTCTTTCTTCTCCGTTGCAGCCAACCCTGGAAGGCTGGAACAGATCAATTCCACTTTTCTCTCTAAAATTCATTTTTTCATCTCCATTTCTATGTATGGAGGACACCTCCATTTCCTCATTTTTTTCTGATTTGATTTTAATATTTTTCTCATGTTTTTTTCTTATTTTTTTGTTGCTCTTTATATTCTTCTATTTTTTTCTATACTTATTCTCTTATTGAAAGGGTATGGTTAATCATGAGATTTATTTTACAAAAAAATTAATGGTGAGCCCGATTAGCTAATGGTATGATTGACTATTTTTTAACACTAGTATCAGCTAGTATTAGTGTTACATAGTGTACTGGTGCACACAATTCTTGTCCTATCCTGACAAAAATTCTAGATCCGCCCCTGCGTATAAATTCTAGCTTGCTTATAAAATTTTCTCAAAGGGATCCGGATCTAAGCCTTTGATGAAGATATCCGCAAGTTGATATTCACTTTTTACATATGGTGTTTCAATTTTTTTTGCTTGAATTTTTTCTCTAATAAAGTGGCAATCCACTTCTATATGTTTTGTTCGCTCATGAATTACGGGATTTGAAGCTATATGCCGTGCCGAAATTATTGTCGCAATACATTTTCATCTGTTCTTGAGTTTTAAATTTCATGTCTAATAAGAGTTGCTTGATCCATGCTAGTTTGCTTGCAGTTGATGCCATGGCACGATATTCGGTTTTAGCGCTTGATTGTGCTACAACATTTTTTTTCTTATTTTTCCATGTAACTAGATTTCCACCTATAAGTGTGTAAAAACCGATTGTTAATTTTTTGTCAAAACTTCTAGTCCAATCTGTATCAAAATAGCTACATATATCATTATAATTATTATTTTTCATCCAAATATCTTTACTGGAATTATTTTTTTAAAATCTCATAATTCTATTTACGGCTTCTGTGTTTATTAATCTTATTGTGAATAGTGTTTACTTTTGTTCGATTTTCCATTTATTAATTAAACATGATTGGTTGAGGGACATGATTGTTTATTTTTTGTAGAAAAAGTTGTGTACAGTTTTCATTAATCGCATTTTCCATAATTTTATACAAAAAAATTCCCATTGTTAAGTTGCAGTAAGCAAAATATTTTAGTGCGTTGAGAGTCGAGGCCTATTTAAGCATAAATGAAATTGAATATTAATTACCTAAGAAGGGAAATCTAAGTTTTGATTTCTGAACTTTTCTGAAAGAACCAATTTAGTCATCAAATTTTTATTTGTTTCAGGTTCGTCGGTGTTCTTTTATTTGTACTAATAATATTCTCGTGTATCATCAGGAAAAAGTGCTCGATCATGATTCTTGTGTTAAAATTTGCACATGTATTTCAAAAAAATTGACTATTATGCTGTGTAACTAAATATTCTTTACTTCTTAGTTAGGCCCATATATATTATGCCAAAACATAAAAATGGATATTGTGCGGGGCGTGGGCCGTGGGATTCATCTCGCAATTTCTTGAGTGAACTATTTATGCCTTCTCAAAAATGGACATAGGTGAAGAACAGAAGAAGAAAGAAAAATGCAGAGGTGCCGTTTTAAGTAATTTGGAGGAATTGAGTGGGTAGAAGCATGGGATTAAAACTACTAAAAACGTTACAAAACTGTGCAGTGTTTTGTTTTGTCTCTGTTGACAATTCGAGCACTTGCATTTTGATGACTTGAAGAACACAAAAAAGGATAACTCAACTGAATCAAAAGCATAGATTACAGAATATGAATATAACATATTTTCTGTTGTTTTAGTATGCATAGTTACAGTGCACTGAAATTTCTTCCAATGACAGTAAACAGAGCATTCATTAACTTAAAATGAAAGATCAACTTGAAACTTCTGTACTGCACTGTGCTGGGATTCAAAATTCTAGTGTACACTAAACACAAATATAATATAAAAAGAGAGAAAAAAGGCATAATTGGTGAAATACTTGCTTTTTTTAGGGCTTTTGATTCAGTTGAGTTATCTTCTTTTGTGTTCTCAAGTCATCAAAATTAAGTGCTCAAATTGTCATCAGAGACAGAACAAAGCACTGCACTGTTTTGTAACTTTTTTAATAGTTGCTATTCCCATGCTTCTATCTCTACATTTTTACTTTCTTCTTCACCTATGTCTATTATTGAGAAGACAAAAATAGTTCACTCGAGAAATTGAGATGAATCCCAACGGCCCACACCCCGCACAGTATCCATTTTATGTTTTGGTATAATATAAGCCTAACTAAGAAATAAAGAATCTTGAGTTGCAAAATTAAGATTTTAACACAAGAATCGTGGGCACTATCTACTTTGTCTTGACGATACACAAGAGAATATTCTTAGTACAAACAAACAAAAAAATTGAGAACTAATTGATACAAATAAAAGAATACCGACAAATTATAAACAAATGATAATTTTATGACTACATTGGTTTTTTCAAAAAAGTTCAGAAATCAGAACTTAGAATTTTTCCCATCTAACTTAACTATAACAATATTTTGCCCTGAAGGCACTAAAAGTATCTTGCTGACTGCAACTTAACAATAAGAATATTTACATGGTTACAATGATGGAAAATGTGATTAAAATTGTACACATTTTTTTTCTACACAAAATAAACAATCACGCCCCTCAACCAATCATGTTAATTTACTTAAGAAATGGAAATCGGAACAAAAACAAACCCAATTGACAATAAGATTAATAAACCTATAAATAGAGGACAAAAATAAATTAAGCTTTCTAGCAGAACTCTCAACTCCCTCAACGAATACACTTATCTGGAACCTTCCAATGGAAATTCCCAGACATCCTTTCATCAGCCGACTGGGTAGTAAAGTTCTTCCAATCCTCAAATGCTACTTTCAGATCCTGATACTTGTTGTCGAGCCCGACACAGCAGTTTGCATGGAGTGTGCAAATCTTGGTTAGATTATTGCTCATCTGACAAAATGTACCAATGTAGGCTGTGTCAAGGAACTGTAACCGCACTTTCATCCGTGACACTGCCTCAGTTTTGATTAATTGGATAACATCCTGCTCATTTTTGCCCGGGTACTTCTCGCGACCCTCATGCCAGAACTTATAGAACTCTATTGTCTTCTTGCATGACTTGGCGTAGAGGAAACCGCCATTGGCTAGGTTGGCCACGCCGTAAGGATCACCATAAAACTCATCGCATGCAATTGCAAAGTGGACCCCCATATAGATATATCTGAATGGGTCCCGGAACCATAGGATATCCACGTCCTGAAAGCAATGGCAGAATTAGAAAATTTAGGTAGGGGGTACAAAAATTTTAATGCATAATGCATGGCCGGCACTTGTGATTTATGAGGGGTCCGAACTATATAAAAATTCAAGAAAAAAAAAAATCAATGAAGCTTCAATATACATGATTAAAAAAATTGAAATTATCCGATGGGTGACTAAACACCTCCTGGTCTATACGTAGATCGCTTGAAAGAGGAGAAATTACATGTTGGTGCTATTTTATTTCTATTTTTTTAATACAGTTTTGACCTCTCCCCTGCCAATTAAAAATTATACGGGGAAGTGTGCTCTTTTAGTTTTTGCAAATATGATTATGGACATTAATTACTGTGAAAAGAAAGTTGAAACCGAGCTCGAGGATTGAGAGCTGGAACTTGTGGCGAAGCCACATCATGTCGAGGTAGTCTTTTGACATGAAGGGCTGCGCTTTGCTGTAATCTGTTCCCTCTGTTCTCAATAAGTAGCAATGCGGGTGTAGCAACTTGCACCTGTTTCCAAATAATTCTTTTAACAATTTTGCTACACTACCAAGTTCATTAATACTCATGAGAGGAGACCAATGCCTAAAACTAAGCAAAGACAATTACAATTATAATTGGCCTAATGGTTATACTTTGTTGAAGATAAAACTAGGTAAAAAACACAGAAAAGGATACAAAAGGGGAGCAGGCTATCCACCTGTCATGCGCATTCTGATCCACTGAGATTATAACAAGATTATTCAACAGATGCTCGATGTCTTCTCCGGCATGGAAGCTCTCTAGAAACAGATCGAGTAGGGATCCCGGCGCGGCAAATCCATTGTTTATTTGTGTCATTATAACTGTGTTGTCATCATTCGCTGCTTTTTTCAGCACTTGCACCAATTCCTTCAATGGATCGTCCGCCTACAAGTCACTGTACAGTCAAATATGATAAACAACAATTGAAGAGATTTTTGTTTTTCATTTAGTTTACTGTTATATTTTTATTAGAACTTAAAAAAATGCTAGCACACTCTTTCGTTAAAATTAGAATCCCATTTGTTTTCAAACAATTCGATAAAAAGGTTAAGTTAAAATAACTTTCACACCTGCTAGCAGGAATATGTATCAGACTAACTTAAGAATATATGGAGACATGATACAAGATATAAAAAAATAAAAAAAAACCTTATAAGGATCAACTATTTTTGACCAAAATTTGAAGCAATTTCATCATCTAGCTCATATTAAAACAATTTAATAGTTCCATCCATTTTCAAGTTCAAAATAATAATTTTCATTAAAATGAATATCTAATTTGAAAATCTGAAAGTCCTCCTAAAATTATAATATTTAATGAAACGTGATACTTAAAAATAATAATTTGGAAGGAAGAAGATTTCTATTTAATGGGGAAAATGAGTATGTATATCTGTAAAAGTGATACTTAAAAGGAAATCTTTGCAAATTCTGATGCAAATAATACTATTCCCCAATTAATCCCTATATCAGCACTACTAACGATTGATGAATTCGGGAAAGCGTGTAATCATATTTGACTTTGTCAAACCTACAGAAGGGAAAGAAGAAGACTTTGCTGAATCATGCAAGGAAACGTGTGTGGGCCATCAAAACGAAGACGAAGAAGAGGAGAATCAGACGAAAGGGACCCGCATCTTCAGCGATAAAGGGAGAAGAAGAGTAAATTTTAGTGAATATTGTGAAAAAAAAAGGAAAAAAAAAAAAAAGATCAACACAGTTAACAAATTAATCAGTGAACATGTAAATTCATTGATCAAGATGCAATTCAACTTGGTTTTTGTATTGCTTAAATAAAAATGTAAATTCATTGATCAAGCTAAACAAGGAAGGATGCTTTGCTCTGTAAGAAACATCAATTAAGTAGTTAAATCAAATTGAAATTCTTTCTTGAATTCTGTCACCAAACTCCAAATTCTCTGAATTCAGATTAAAATTAATCTTAATTCTATTCTTATATACTATGATATATAACACGACATCTCTTGTTCTTTGTCATTGCGTACTAGCAAGCAAACAGATTACAAAGAACTAGCAATACTTAGAGCTCTTGTAAAAGGATATCATAATTCGATTTTGTTATAGTAACTTGTTAGACACAAACAGTCTAATTTGTTATAATCAAATTTTTTTCATGTTTCATGTATTCTTAAAAGTAAGATCAGCGCACAAATTAAGTTAAAAAAGAATACATATAGAAGAACAAGTTTAAAAATAACCAACCTCATGGGGTGTCCCATTCAAAGTTCCATTGCCAAAGCGTAGTTTTTCCAAGAATTTCTCACTGTTAAAATCTGCAGCCTGGTAAATTATCATCAAAGTTAGAGTTGCAGCAACCCCTAAAATAAACGAAGTATAATTCATTCTTAGACACTTCCCCTCAGAATCCATTTATCAATTAAATTAATGAGATGTTTCATGTACTAGGTAGGTAGAGAGCAAATTAAAACTATTTGTTCCTTCAACTCTAAATCTTCATTATATATATAAGGGCTATTGTGAAAAAATGAATAAGAAAAATGTATAATAGTCAAAACAAAGTTATAATCATTTTTTGCTTTTGATTATAAATAAATATCTCCATGTGTGGTTTTGTGTTGAATGGGTAGGCAAGTGTGTATCTTTAGATTTGAATTTTTATTTTTGATCCAATTTAATTGTTCAATGTGTCTACTTCTGGAATAATGTAGTGTCTACATCTGATCTGGGCTAGTCTGATTCTTGAACCGATTTCTTCCGTGCTTTGGTCTATTTTGCGTATTTCATTTTTTTTTTTTTGTAGGACTGTGATGCTCTATTTCGTAAATAGAATGAAGGAGAAGAAGATAACAAGAAATGTCTGACAGTGGAACCTATCATTACAATTATAAGAAAATTGATTGACTAAACTTTTTGGACCTATTATTATTCAATACATATATTTCGGTTAAATTTTGATCTAAATTTTAATTTCTATTTGCTAAAAACAATCTCACTTTGAACTGTGTCAAATAAATTTTTAATTAGCATAGAAAAAATATTTCAATACGATGTCAATTGATTTCATGAGTATAACATATTTTTAATAAACATAGTTATAGATACTGAATTATAATTGTATATCCGATAAGCTAATAAATTTGAATCCAATTAATTATTTAAATTCAGACATTTTGAATCCGCCGGACTGCCATAACATCTCCTGAATACGTATACTAGTCTTAGAAATTTTCTTCCTTTTTTTTTTTTCTTTTTTCCAAACTAATAAGCTAATAAGCTAACGTGGATTCGTGGGCGCCGCCGCACCAGCTGTGCACGCTACTTTTTTATTATAAATTATTTGAAATAAACTGAATGACAACGAAATTATGTTGAATTCTAAAAATTATAGTGATGACGATAACGATATATTAACTATTGATCACTTTTTCTTATGTCATGTTAATGTGAATTATGCCATTGGAACAGAATCTGTACATACATTTCTAGTGTTATCAATAAATAACGTTGAACCGCGGATTTAGTACAACGGTGTGAGTCACGTCTCTCTACTAAGAGGCGTAAGTTTGACTTTTGACATCTAAAAAATATTAAATTCAACGGGATCTTTTAATTAAGGGAAAATTTCCAATGTACTCATTTAAACTTTTGAAATAGCCAATTTTTTCATCAAAATATCATAATATATAATATCCCTATAAAAATTTCAAAATCTTTCTCATATCTCTCCTCTATATTATGCACCTTAAATTTAATTGGATGACAGAAAATCTAATGATTGGAATTTATTGATTTAAATTTAAATTGAATATGAGCCATCTAAATAAATAATCTACCTTCTTTTGATTAAATACACTCTCTTTCTCTGTATAGAAGTCTAAATTTAATGAAAATTATACCTGCCATAGCTAATGCCACACATTTTTTGCTTGAGAAAAATTAAACCCTCCCCTCCCGATACTTCATTTCTCTTCTCCTTCCCGCTGCATTTCTCCTTTTCTCTGATCGGAAGAGAATCAAGTGAGAGAGACGATTAGTCGGCGTCTCCTTTTACCCTCAAAACCGCACCAGAACGAAAATTAGAGGAGCCGAAAGATGCTTTTATCCCAGTCTCCCAATCGTCTAGGGTTAGGGTTTTAACTTCTCAAGTGGTACTACCACAACCAGAGAGATCTTCCATGGCGAAGGAAGCATGGCGGGGCCTGGGACAATGACGGAGTCTGATGGAGTTGCTGACGCGGCATCGGGGATTATAGAAGTTCAGTTCTCGCCGCCGCGTGAGCTGTCGCAAATGTACATAATCGAGAGGCAGAGAACTGGAGATAATTTTGAAGTGGTAGCTTCGTGGAGTGGTGATTTTGGTAATACCGACACCAACTCCGTAACGAAGAACAATAAAGAGTTTGAAAAGTTAAAGGTGATGTATTATTTAGCTTTCTTTTTTGCGTTATTAAAGGTTTAATTTAGTTGATTGGAAATTTACTTTTTTATCTATGAAATTTTTATATGCAATTGGTGTCTGGTCTCTGTAGAATCTCTTAGACAAGAGAAAAGTGAAAGGAAATATTCAAATGAAAGGCAAAAAAATTGCAATTTTTTTAATCCATTATAATTATGCAATTATATCATATAGTTGTACAATAAGACACAATTCTTACCTTATTGTGCTATATTGCAGCGGGATGTGTCGCGCTTATCAAGGCTACTAAACCACAGGGTACACAAATCTCTGCTGAGGTTTTCATTTAATTATCTCTTAGTTAAATGACAATTGAAGCCCCTAACTTTTAAAATAGGATAGTGAGTGCTCAGAACTTAAAAAGGACAACGCAAAGAAAGACGAACAGCTCAAGCATGCCCATCAACAAATTGAAGCTAGAGATACTTTTAAGAATTCTGGCGCAATAAATTTTTTTTGAAACTCTTAAGAATTCTGGCGCAATAAATTTTTAATTTTAGCTTTAGTTAGGCAGAGTTGTATCTGTACTGGTACAACCTTCATACTATTCAAGTTAATTTTACAATTATATTTATATGTTTTAATTGTACTGGTAGTGAACATACCCCTGTGCCAGTACGGAAACCACCACCTGCAACCGTGATTTCTAATGGAGGATCGAAAGAAAGAAAATTAGCACACCTGCCTTCTAATAGAGAAGATCCAATGATGGCACCTATCCCAAAATTGTTGGAGTCGAGGCACCATACCATGAATGACATCGATAAGGCATTAACATATACTTAGCAGATCTATTTTTATTTTTATATAAATATACCATGTCCGTTGTTTATTTCTTTTATTTCTCTGATTATAGCATTGAGCACCTCTAAATCAACTGGAGTCAAGACAGCATGTGTCCAAGATGGCAACATTAACAATGATTGTAGTACAACATCAAATAGCTTGTACAGAGAACAGATCTGCAGCAATCTAAGGACAATTTGGGGTATCAAATCTTCTAACAGGATAGCAAGAAGGGAACTCATGTCGAGCATTTTCCCTTCTTGTTCAGATGATATTTTTGCACTCTCCATGTTTTAAAACTAGAAACAAAAAAAAGCTCTCTCTAGTTGATTTTGATTAGAATTGTTAAATATAGATACCACTGCACAAAGATCAATATTTGAATCGAGCTATTATATGATATCATTGTTATTTAAAAATACAGAATCATCACATCATTAAATTATTATCAGAGATCATGATTCAAGATAATTAAATTATTTAACAATACTGCTTTCTTTCTCTTGAACAGAAAACCCATAAACCGTCCAATACAATGTATGTGTTTATTGACATAAATGTTGTACCAGTGCTGAGCATGTGAATGATTTTTATTATTCAGATTTCTTTAATTTTATCAAAAATTAATTTTTCAGTATTTTTGGTGCTAAGCTTCTTGCAAATGCACAGACAGCCACCACTGTGTCTAGTAGTAAGGTAATTCATGCACCCTTGTATCTCTATGCGTAACTAAAATAACTTTGGTCTTTATTAGTACAGTGCCAATACTGGCCATGATTTGAATTAATTATATATGTTCTGATATACACCATCAATCCAATACGGTACAGTGCTGTACACGTATCTGTTTAATTTGTAAAATTTATTTACCTAATCTTTTCACCTGTATTTTACAGGAATTAATCAGGCACTGAGCTGGCAAAAGAAGTCAGGAAACCGGTAAATGTGGAACCTGCCACACCGAAGGCCACATGTGTCACCAAACCAACACTCAAGCAAAAACAGGTCCCCTTCCTTCACAATTAAAATTAAAATTCAGTAATCAAATTTAAAAGTACCAAAGGTTGATGTATTTTGGTAAAGAACTGATAGCTCATCAGTTGTCAGTAAAAGTTGACACCAGTTGAGATTAAGTTGCTTATTGAAATTAAATTTTGCGTGCGTTTGCAGATTCATAATCAGGTAGTACAGAAGCGTATTGAGTAGAGACCCATTGCAAGGAAAAACAATGTGGCTAAAGCACCACCTCCACCTCTACCATCCCACAAGATAACAAAAATGATTATGTGAATTTGCATTTGATCTTTGATGTTCTGATGGCACTATTGTTTCATTACTCTTATCTGGACCGTATGATCTGATCTGACTTAATCAGATCAGTCGGATCAGTCCATTTTCTTAATAGGATTCAATTCTCGATCTGACTTAAAAATACTACTTCCTTTCTCTTGAATAGAAAACCCATAAATCGTCCAATAATAACATATGTGTTTATTGATAATATTTTTTTTGTTATCTTATAAAATGCAATGTCCCGTTGCAACGCACGGGTAAGATACTAGTCTCCTTTTATTTATTTTTCTTTTTATTTAACTGTTTTATAAACTGAACAGACCATTATACCCTCTAATTGTAAATGGATATGTTCAGTGTTTTTAATTTGTGTTCTTCTTCTTCATACACTATCTCTTCTTTTAATTATCTGTCGATCTCTCTCTGATCGAAACCTCAAATTCCCCTTTAAAAATGAGAAATAGAATTGAAGAATTCTCAAATTCTCTGATCGGATAGCATCTAGCGACAAGAAACAAATTCGTTTGAGGCGATTTGTGGATAAATTTCGGCTCCATAAATTTCTCACGAAACTTGGTGAGATCATTTCGCTAAAAGGCACCATATTTTTTTTCAGCGATTCCCTCCGCAACTTTCGTTCTCAACTTCTACCAGCTTTATCAAAGCCAAGAAGAGGTAGGAAAGAAGAAGACTATTCTCAGACGGAATACTTAAATTATTTCGCTGGAATTGAAGTATAAGGTATCGTTTTTGGTATTCTAAATTGTCTAAGGTACAAGGTATAAGATCGTGCTTTAATTGAGTAGTATACATGTAACTTTCTACAAATTATTAAATGATGGAAGACAAATGATAAACATATGAGCTCTAGATATTATTATATTTTAATTTCACACTAATCATTACGGATACCACTTCTCAGTCAATACCAGTTGAAATTTTATTATTTATCATTTGTTGTTTTTATCTTTCTGTTTTTATATTTGGAAAATATAATTCTTTTGTCAGTAACTTCATTTGCTCCTTTTATTCTGATTTTAGATTGATATAAGCAATCATTATGATAGTGTTGAAAATGCATTTACATCAGTATAGCTTGTCAAATGAAATACTAGAATTTAAGAAGCATGGGATCATGATAGTTGAGACTATATTATTGCATTTTGTAGCTATCGAGTTCTTCCTAAATCGAAAATCATCAGTAGCGATCCCCGTGCCGCCTCTCCTCCGCTGACCTCCTCTCTTGCATAGGATATTTCGATCCCATCGCACAGGTATTTTCTTACTTTAACTTGGAGGGGGTGATACTTGGTACTCATTTGTACCAGAGAATGCTATAGGGTTCGAATTGGCACTGATATCAGTCGGTATTAGAGTCGATTGACCTGCTGTTAAACTGTTACTATCTAATCATGGGCTCAACTATGAAAATCAGGTATGTTGGTACTGGATTTTAGTACTTAGTCGTGGCACTTGTTTTCTGTATTTCTTTTGATGAGTATTAGATGTACATACATTAGTTTGTCTTGTGAAAATGGATCTTTAGCTCAAATATTTGGACAGAGTCCCTGCAATCTTCAGGGGGGTGATGATTCGAATCCATCAAGATCCTTAATAATACCTAATTTGAATTATGAAATTAAGCATGCTTTCATGAATAATACCTTATGGATGATGGTTCTATTTAACTAATACTACTTTCAATTAACCATTCTTTCATTAGTAATATAACAGTGGCATACAAATATTGCCAAGCAATTTCAAAAAAAAAAAGGAGAAAAACCCATAGTACATGTACTATGCGTTTTCTCATATCCGATAATATTCGTTGATAACAAAAGAACTAACCTCTTAATTTGAGCATCGTTAGAATTATTTGAATTACTAGTAACAAAAGAACCACCAAATTAGAAATATAGAGTTCAACTTAGTTGGAAAGGTCGGTCACCATTTCACTAAAATTTCAACTAAATAATCAAATGAGAAAGGTCAGATTTTCTAGCGATTTCAACTAAATACTCAAAATCAGATTTTCTAGCGAAGAAAGGAAGAGAAGATTACGATAGAAATATTATGCGCGAAGACAAGCTAAGACGGAGCGTCTTTCCCTTTTTCTTCAATCCACTTGTAAACTTGTTTAAACATTAATGGACATGTCCATTTATAATTAGAGGGGCATAATGGTCAGTTCAGTTTTTAAAACAGTTAAATAAAAAGAAAAATAAATAAAAGGGGATATGAAAAAGAATTTGAAATTTTCATGGGATATTGGATATTATGGTATTTTGATGGGGAAATTGGCTATTTCAAAAGTTTAGATGGGTATAGTGGAAATTTTTCCTTTAATTAAAAAATGTTGATAAATAATTTAAAGTTTATTCGGCTCTACATCTTCTGCAATTAGTACAGATACATACAGATTTTTTTTTCTTAAATCAAACTTTTTGCGTAATATCTCGCCATTACCGTTTAATTTTGCACAGCTAGACGTGTACAAAACAGTTAGTTGTGCATGGTTAGTTCCAATCTAATAATCTGATTGAAATGCATGATCTAAACTGATCCGATTAGTTGTACAATTAATTAGAGAGAGAAGGAAAATTGAGTTTGTATTTTCCCTATGATTCGATAAATGAAGCTGTGTAAGAATTTATTCTCAAATCTCAAGAAATAAAATAATCCACCACATAGAAAACTACAAAATAAGTGATATATAGATGTTTGGACCGCTTATTCAACTCCCATGTTGATTCCCTCTCAGATAAGTCCTAAGTTCAGGTTTTGAAAATTTTCCTTTTCTTAAATCGGACACAATTGAATTTTGTGACTTCGAATCTTCTAGTAAGTTCAACATGTGTGAAATGAAAAAAAAAATTAAAATTAAAATATTGCAAAGCCCTCACTCTTTCTATTTCGCCACTTCTTTTTTATTAATTTTTATGAAAAAAGATCTCGATCGATACGGGACTGATTGATTTTAAAATACAAAAGATATACATATTTAAATTATATCCATGTTAGGCAGGTATTTGACGGTATGTGAAATCTACCATGTTCAAATGAATTTATAGAAGTAGATTAAGCTATGGTCAACACGCAGAAATATTCACAATTAATGGTTTTGAATTTCTTTAAGGCACGTTAGCATTTCATGCCAAAAATATCAGCAATTGAAATTTTATTCATCCTCAAAAATATTTATCTCGTATAGATGTCAGTAGAGAAGTGACCAATTTGCTTTTGGTAACTAACTACTTAGAAGATTGACATTTTTTTAAAACATACTACATATATATACATATATTTTTTTAATAATTATATATTTTTTTAATAAAGAGTAATTAGGGTACTTTATAAATTTAAAATGAGTTTTAATAGAAAAGACAATAAAATGAGTTAATCCGTGTGTTTTGAAATTTAAGAGAATAAATATGATATTATGAATTTTAGAGGGTTGAATACATATTTTCAAAGTTTTTTACCAGTATACGTGAAATCCCCCCAATTAACAATTGATTAGCAGCTGCACAGCCATTATGACCTGTCAAATGCTCAATGGCAATTGCTTTATTTTGTCTCTGTTGACAAATTCGACCACTTCCTTACATTTTGACGACTTGAAACACAAGAGAGAAGAACTCAACTGAATCAAAAGCCCTAAAACGCACCTATTTCACCAATTGTACCTATCTTTGTTGTTATCTTGTATTTATGTTTAGTCTAGACACTAGAATTTTGAATACCAGCTCAGTGTAGTACAAAAGTTGCAAGCTGATCCTTCATTTTAAATTATTGAATACTCTGCTTACTGTAATTGCAAGAAATTTCAATGCCCTGTAATTATGCCTACTAAAACAACAAAAACTATGTTATATTCATATTCCATAATCTACCCAAGACCTATATGAAAATAATAATGCTCTAAAGTCTAGACTGAATATAAAATTCAGATTTAAATTAGGCCTTATAATATCAACGAAAATATATGAATGTACTAACAGGATAACGGAACTAATGAGATACCGGTAATGAATTAAGAGAAAGATGCTTTCCAGACTACAATTAATATATATTCAATAACATTATATCCTGCTTGCATGAGTTAACTGAAGAATAGTTATATTTATGCACATTGAATGGGCCTAAATATGCTTCTAACTTCTAAGCAAAGTCATTTGCTCATAACCATGAGTCAAAACAATAGAAGGGAACATGATACTTCAATTGAATATTTATGTCCTATTAAAGTTAATACTATTCATTCAAGGAAATATATCTCCAAATGTGAAAAAAAATATGGAGGGTAAAATACAGTGACTGCTAAAAACATGAACCAAATTATCTTATACGCATTAACAATTCAATACTTTGAGAATAAGGCATCAAAATGGTTAGTTCTATATTATATTACAAAAGACTATAAAGAAAAGCTCCCTGTGTAATATGCTCTACAGCTGAAAACACTATAAAGAAAAGAAGAAATAAAAGAGTACGTACTGGTATCATATATGATCTACCTGTAAAAGGAAGGGTAGTATTGTAAAATTTTACTGGTACAATGTTTAAGGATCTTCACGAACATTCTGGAAGAGGTGGAACTGAGCATTGTGGAGGAGGGAACGGGCTTCCTCATTTGCCGAGTCGTCTGCACGTACTTCCTTCATCTCTTCCTCCCATTTCTCCAACTGGTCCTTGTGTATCCTGTTATTTATTTTGAAAATCATTAACTCCATTTGCTGTCATGTTTAATTAGTCATCATCACTACCTTTATAATTGATTGTGGATAGGTTTAGCAATCATGTTGTTAGTCTATATTTGTGTTCATCTCTTAGAACATACTATTTATGGTACATCGTACTTTTCCAGTAATAGAATACTAAATTTCTTGTGCATAGGTCAATACAGGGTTTATTTTAAAATCAAATAAATATAGGGTTTACACATTTATTGCCCCCCCCCCCCCCAAAGGAAAAAAAAAGTGATTTGAAATCAAAGAAAAAAGGAAACCGACGAAATCAGGCGTTCTTCAAACTGAGCACTGAGATCCTTGAAAAGAGCCTTCCCTGCTTCTAGAATCTCAGATACCTACATATGATACAATTCTAACATTATAACAAGAAAAGGTAGCAATTATAATGAAACCTAGCTAGCAAAAGGAAGTCTTATACCTAGACACAGATTTTACTGTTTATTGAGAGAAAAGAGAATCAAGTTCCTAAACCCAGGAATATTAAGAAATAAACTAAATCAAGATCAGAGTTCAACTTGTCAATCTTCAGTAGCAAGAACGTGTTTAATTATTCAAATGGCAAAGAGAAGATACAAAATTACAGATCAATACATATTTACTCTATTGTACCATTTTACCTGAAAAAGGCCTAATAATGGCCTTAATCAAATGTCAAGGATATACCCCCTGAGACACAGAGAAACATACCTTTGCTAATGGTCATCTAAGCGCAACAACATAATACCGGTCTTATTCTCATCCAATCAGAGATTAAGCAGATTAAAGTACCTGTTGAGTGAAGGAATTGATTCTGTCAAGGATGCGCTGGATCTGGAGCTCAGTCTCCTCGGATACACCTATCACCACTAGGCTGTGCTCTCCTTCCCCCTCTTCTTCCTCTTCCCTGTGGATGCCCTCCTCTTGATCCTGCCATTGTCACAATACGATTGTCCATAAGAGGTATCGTCGTTATTTTGAAATGTTAGGTGGAGAAATTTACCGATAGCTTGATCCGCTTCTGCAACCCCTCCATTCCTTGCTTTTGGAAGAAGACAGAAGCTTAATTCAGATCTAATATCAAACAGATGAAAAAAGAAGTCGAAATGTAGAAACGAATGGAACTGAAAGTTGGAAATGAGGAGCGGGAAATATATATCGAAGATTGGCGCTGATGTTGTTTGGGCAACTCGTGAAAAGAATGGAGAGATCCAGTTTGAACATGTTCAGTAGTTAAGATGGGGATTGGGTTTTGTCCAGAGGGATTTGGACAACTTTTATCCAAGATCGGACTTAAACCGTTCGATCTTCGTGAGAACAATTTAGAACCTAATAAAGCTAATATGTTTCTTGAATCTGAACCGTCCGCAGGAAATGTGACATAAATCGGACGGTATAAATTCGTCTTTGGATGAGGCCTTTTCCAAAGCCCTTTGGACAGAAAAATCGGACCCGTTTGGATGAAGGCCATAGGCCTGTTAAGAGAAAAATTACAGAAAAAGCTGCTTCTAGCGTTGTAGGTACTTTGCAAAAGGGCCTCCATGTTTTAATCATTTAAGCCCTTTTCTTTCATATGCACTTGTAATTGGGCTCTTAAAAACTAGAGCCCGATACATTTTCTCACAATATGAAGCATGAAACTTGTGATACAAAGAAAATTAAAATTACACTCCCAAGTCCCAACAGAGGATTTAATAAGATCTTTTATATAATTTATATTATGGAAAATAAGGTTAAATTCTCAAATTTACACATTTTCTTTCTACACGTAATACACAATCATGACCCGCCACCCATCCTATTTCCTTTAGAAATGGAAAACAAAACCCAATTGATAACAAAGATAAATAAAGATATAAATACAAAAGACAAATAAATTAAGCCTTCTAGCACAGCTATAACTATAATTCCCTCAGTGAATACATCTACCGGGAACCCTCCAATGAAAATTCCCCCACCTCCTCTCATCAGCCGATTTACTGGTGAAATTCCGCCAATCCTCAAGCACTCCTTTCAGATCATGAATCTTGTTCCCGAGCCCGACACAGCAGTTTGCATGCAGCGTGCAGATTTTATTCAGATCCTTGCTCAGCTGACAGAACCCGCCACAGTAAGCCGTGTCCAGGAACTGAAACCGCACTTTCATCTGTGACACCGCCTCGGCCTTTATTGCGTTGAAAACCTCCTGTTCATTGCGGCCCGCATGCTTCTCACGGCCCTCCTGCCAGAATCTGTAGAACTCGATGGTCTTGTTGCATGATTTGGCGTAGAGAAAGCCGCCATTAGGAAAGTTGGATGTGCTGTCTGGATCACCGAGGAAGACATCACTTGAGATTGACATGTGAGCCGCCAGTGAGATGTGTCTGAATGGGTCCCGGAACCAAAGGACATCCACATCCTGAAAGACAGTAAATTATCTGTCGGTGCAAATTTTGTTTCTATTAAAATTATGGAAATGTGCTCGAAGGATGTTATTAAAAATATACCGTGAAAAGGAAGTTGAAACCAAGCTCGAGGATTGTGAGCTGGAACTTGTTGCGACCCCACATCATGTCAAGGTAGTCTTTGCTCATGAAGGTTTTCTCGTTGTTGTAATACACTCCCTCTGTTCTCAAAAAGTAGCAATGCGGATGTAGAGATTTACACCTGTTTGCAACCGTTTTTAGTTTTAACTCGTGTAATTATAGTGAGACACGAATTGCAATAAAACCAAGTGCATTAACACTAAACATGAATTGAGGAAAGACAATTATGATGTAAAATGAACCAACTCTTGGTATATCTAAAAGAACTCATCCACAAAAGAACTCAAATGATAAACAAATTGAACATAAGGTAAAAGGGAAAAAAAAAAGCAAAGAATGGGATGTGAAAAAAAGAGTGAGGCTAAGGTAATATGCATATAACACAACGGCCCACGCTATGGACTCAAATTTTTGTTTTTAAAGTTTAAACAGTCGATCTGAATTGTTCAACATGATCTTTATATGAAAATATACTTGAAAACTAAATATTATATTTTTTAAAAAAATTTTACTATATTTTTGGATAGGTAGAAAATCACTTGATTTAAAAATTCTAGACCATCCAAAAGCAACAACTTTCTACCATCTACAAAAATAGTAAAAAAATTCTAAAAAAATATAAAATTTGGTCTACAAGTACATTTTAATATGAAGATTATGTTTAACGGTTCAAATCGACTGTTTGAACTTTAAAAATTAGAGATATGGATTCATAGTACGGGTCGACATGTAATATGCATATTATCATAACCTCACTCTGAAAAAAAAGGACATGGGCTTTACCTGTCATAGGTTTTCTGATCCATTGTGACCATAACAAGATGATTCAACAGACGTTCAATGTTCTCTCCAGCGTGGAAGCTTTCTAGAAAAAGATCGAGTAATGAACCTGGTGCAGCAAATGCCTCATTAATTTGTGTGAGTATTACCGTGTTGTCTTCATTGGCTGCTTTTTTCAACACTTCCGCCAATTCCTTCAATGGATCATTCGCCTAAAAGCCACAATAAATGAATAAAACAATGACCAAAATGAGTATCTGTAAAACCTGTACTTAAAAGGGTATATAAGCAAAGTCCGATACATATATAATATACAATTCCCCATCTCTTGATCTTCCTGTCCTTACTAGCAAGCAAAGGGATGGGGTACAAAGAAACAGCACTTGCTTTTCTTTTAAAAAAAATTAAGTTATTTTCTTAAATTTATCATTGTTTATTAAGAAGGAATCTCTAATATGTGGACCAAAAGGACAGAGACAGGTCTAGGCATGTTCCATGTGAACTTTTGAATATTTTTAAGACCTTTTTCACAAGAGAAAAGACCAGTGTTGTAAGCAAAGTAGTCCCTACCCTTGACTGGAAGCATGCTTTCTATACAAAATATTAATAACCTATATACCGAAGTGGATTCCTTGAAAAAAGAGGCTTCACTAACCTAAAATTTAATCTAATGATAAACTAATAATTCTTTTTTTTATTTGATAATAAGTACAGCTAAATTGTGAGAAAGAAAAAGAAAAGAAGGCCCGAATGGGGCAGCACAAATGGAGATTTGAAGGGATGTGAAAAATAACTCCAAAATTTTCAACAGGTCTTTACCTAGTCAAAACTATACCTTTAGTACACAACATGTGTATTTTGTGCCCATGTAATAATTCTTTGCATATTAAAAAGTCAAGGTTAGTATGCTCATGGCCATTAAAAGGTAGGTACTAAACACTTCCCATTCACTTATTTTTCTTTCATGCTAGAATAGTTTGGTGTTGGTCGAAAAGGATGGCCTAACAGTTCTATACATTTATCCTTTGTACTGTACATGGTACATGAGTATTAGATTTTTCATATTTCAATTTTACTTAACCATAAGTTCATAATCTATGAGTTACTATCCCCAATTTCAATGAGTCCTGCCCTCCGAAAGAGTTCCCTTTTTTGTTTGGTACCACAAATTTCCATGACATTACAGGAAATACAAAAGGAAATGCAAAAGTCTCAGATTTTGACAAAATTACATAAGAACCCTTAAATTAGAAGTGTTGTTTACTTACTGATTCAACGAAAACCCACCAGTACTAAAGTGTTTCATGTGAGTTCAATAATTTTTAATTTGTTTTTTTTTCCTTGTACATACCAAAAACATGAAGTCATTATTGTGTTTTAATTACCTGTCACATCTTTAACATAAATTTCTTCTAACTAAAAGGCAAATTTGCAAAATCCCTAAAAAATATATAAAAGCAGCATTGCTCCATTCTAACAACCGGTCACATCTTAAACATAAATCTCCTATTATTATCAAAAGCTGTAACTGTAATTAAGGTTAATGCAATACATAACAAGATAATTGAAAAGGAAAAGGAAAAGACATCATCAAAATCAAAATTCATTTTCTCGCTATGGTTAAGTTCATGATTAATAAGTTGTCCCGTTCAAAACAAGAAAGGCAAAGTTTTTGTGCTACAGCCTTACAAGCCTGGATAATTTTAGTAATTTTGCTAAGAAACGAACCAAAGTAACATTAAATAAGAAAACAGTTTTTTCCAACAAGAGCACAATGAAATGCGATAATAATGAAAGTTGTTTTAAAACTTCCATATTCAATTGTAACCAACTTAAATAGGTTCAAATGGCCAGTTGTTAATAACACCAACTTAAACTAAGCATTCACAAAAATGATATTATGTAATTTCAACGAAATTGAGGGTGTTTCATACAAAAGTTCACCCAGTCGGCCAGTCCTGCCTGCCTCCATTCCCAAAAAGTGTGAAACTTTGGCAATGAGCATCCTGGAGTTTGAACCAACTCAAATATTTCTAAAACTTATTAAACCCTTTCCAAAAAGATATCAAAAAATCATAAAATACTTTAAATTACCTCGGGAGCTGGTGTAGGGATCAGGGCAGTAGTATTGGCTTCTTGTCCAGTTGATCCAGCCTCCATCGCCTCCATTTGCAACACCTCTTCTTTGATTTCTTCTGAGACCCCCTGATCAACCTGTTCCTGCTTACTCGCACCAGTCCAGTTAGCGGAGAGCTCCATTGGATTCGGGTTGGGGCTCGGGTTAAAGCTCGAGGTTGAACTCGGGTTCGCAGAGATGTAGAGGAATATACACGCAGTAGCCATGGCTGCTCCTAGAATGAAGGAGATCAAGGGATGTATGTGCAGTTGATAAGAACCGCTGTTGAGCTCATGGTATTGTGCCTTCTTCATGATTTCCTAGTGAGAGAAATTAGAGGGAAGAGAGAGCGCTGAGAGCTGGTTAAGAGAGCGAGTTTATAAAGGTTGGTTTTATAAACAGCTGTGATTAAAGTGTTTATGTAATATTTGTTATTTTCTTAACCATTCCCCTAAAGTAACTCAAATTATGAGATTAGATCTGGCCCGTCCGATCCGAATCCGTGTCAATACGGCTTGATCGAACGGTTCGGATCCAAACTCATTTGAATTACTTTAAGATATGAATCGAACAGTATTAGAAATATATATTGAGAGAGACAATGGGAAAGCAAGGGTGGTACAACAAGGCTGTTCCACGTTCAAACATATGTGGGCCCCATCAGCTCTAAATTACACCGTTAAATATATTTAATTTAAGCACGAGTAACTGACGAGTGGATCCCATCGCAGCTTAAAGTGGTTCGTGGAGAGGTCAATTGCAATTTGCAACAAGATCTTTTCCATAAAATCTGTAAACATACAAACAGGAGGAGGATTTAAAAATGACAGTGGGGGCATGATAAATGGTGTGATTAAAATTAAACCTGAGTGTGAAAAAGTAAATGTACCCATCTACTTTAGGCGTGGAATTAGTATCCCTTGTCACGTGGCACATTCAAATCTAGTACGGTTACTTTTTCGGCTTTTTTTTTACGGAGCACTGAGCACAGTGAAAAATTGTTGAGACGAGCCTAACCAACTTTACTCATTATGGTTTTGTACCAAATAAAACCAAAAGATCATATTTGATTGGAGCGTTGTGAGAATTAAGGTCCTTATTTCTCACTTATAAGAATAAAATATGAATCATTTAAAGAGGCATAGGTGAAAATAAAAGAAGTTATGTTATGAGTTCCAAACTTATAAAGCCTTTCTAAGTGTAATAAGTTATCAGATATTCCTATGATTCCCTCAGAACTAAAAATGAAATTCATAAGAACTTATTATGATTTTTGTTATAAATAATTCACTATGCATATTATTGTTATCATATTGTTTGTTACTTTTTGTATTTTCATTATTCTTATTATCATTATTTTATTACTATTGTTGTTGTTGTTGATATAAACAAAAATAATAGTAATATGTATATATTTCAGTAGCTTAGAAAGGGTAATTATAGGGCCTTATGTATAAACTTTTTTCTTATCAATGCATTTGTTGGCATTTATTTATGCCAACCATCAAAAAAAAAAAATAATAATAATAATAATATTTTTTTGGTGGTGGGTTATGTTCTTGTTGTTATTGTTATCACAATGGGACTGTTCAATAACACCCCTTAATTCTAGTTAGGATTAAGTCCTAAGAAAATTTAAGGAACTGGTGTTCGGTAAGCTAAAGGAAGGAGCAACGGTTAAGGAAGCTAAAGGAGGGGGGATGGTGCCTTAAAAAATGGGCAGCGAATTAAGATCCGGGCAAAAGGAGGCTAAAGAAGGTAAGCTTAATCCGTGCTAAGGAACCAGTGTTCGGCAGGATTAAGCAGCTAAGGAAACTAAATGAGACTCCTTTAATCTTAAGAAGGCTTAATCCAGTCTAGCCGAATAGCCCCAATAATTTTATCATTGATATTATCATTATTTATTTATTCTCTTTCACTCTCTCACTTGCTCAACAAAACAAGAATAAATTATGATGTGACATTAGAAAGTTATGCTTGCATACTTTATGCTTTAACCATACATGGAAAAAGATATCTCAGTCTTTACTTCAAGAATAGAAAGGTTCAAATGCTTTTAACTTTCATGCTATTCAATAATGCTTTGATAGAAATAAATTATTTGAAATATATACATTCAGAAATTATTCATATAAAAGAAATTTACGCCAATATTAAATTAAAATCAACACATCATAATATTTTATATTTTTGCAGACAAAATGATATAAATCATAGAGTGAGGCTACCGTCCTTTTCAATGTGTGCATTGTATTCATATCTCTGTTTTCAAAGTTCAAATATTCAATTCAAACTGCTCAACGTTATTATCATAATGAAAATATACTTGGAGATCAAATTTTATATTTTTTAGAATATTTCTACTATTTTTTTGGTAGGTAGAAAATCACTACTTTCGGATGGTTCAAAATTTTTAGATCAAGTGATTTTCTAATTGTCTCAAAATATAGTAAAAAAAGTTTCAAAAAATATAAAATTTGATCTCCAAGTATATTTTCATATGATAATAATGTTGAACAGTTCAGATCGACTATTTGAACTTTAAATACGGAGATATGAATCCAATCCATAAAACGATCCGCACATTGCAAAGTACCATAACCTCACTCTAAATCATATATACCGGGCTCAATTTAACATTTAACCTTCAAATCTTTTAGTTAATAAAATTTGAAAAATAAAAACATATAGTTCAGACACCATTAAAACAATGAAGTCCCTTCAACCATCCCAAAAAAAAAAAAAAAGCCTAAATATACTTGCTCCGTTCACCTGTTATTCCAAATTTCCAATTGTTCCAAATTTTGCAATATATTATGTGGTAGCAGAGAATCCAAACCTTAGCTTTCCTCAAATTACTAACCACATGGATGCCTAAGCCACACCAACGAATCAATGATTACTTGAGCATGCTATTATATTAAGGTATTTAGGTTTGTATATTGTTTGTGCTAATTAATAATTGACAAGGGTCTACATGGACGGTGGTTAGCGTGTCTATATATGTTCTTGGATTCACTATATAACTGTTCCTTGCTTCCTGCTTACAGAGCATGTATGGGAAACAATTTGTGTCTAACGTCCATCAGGCTCAAATGAGTTACACATTCGTCCGATCAGCTTTAGAATCTGTGCATATCGTTTTAATGTTAGTGACTGCTTTAATATTCGTGCATCTAGCACATATGGATTCTAAAACAGATCGGATGGACGTGAAACCAATCGAACTCAAATATGACCTAAATTGTTCCTGTATGTATGATGTATTAATTAATATTTGCATTTGTATTTACATTCGCATTTGTTACTGTAATAAAAAAAAATAGGATTCATAACAATAAAATAAAAAACTCATTAAAATATTGTCATATTATGAAATTATAGATCTGAAACTCAGCACCAGCACCGAAATTGAATATTTTGACAATCATCTCATATTAAAAGAGATTAGAATTCGAGGCTAGATGAAATCGTTACCGCCTAGCTAGTTATTTGGCACAAAATAATAGATACACCTTTGCAAAATAAGTATATGTAATACTAATTATTAATATGTCATAATTTAAGCATAAATTTATGTCGGTGGGGTCATTGTTTTAAATTGTACAGCGTATATCCCACACCAGATTCCATATGTTTACACGATACCTAATAACTTGTAAATGGAGAAGCTCTCTCAATCATTAATAAATTTAAAATTATAATAATACCTTATTAGTTTTATTAAAAAAAAATAATTCATGAATTTTAAATATATTTTATAATATACATATCTATAATTTTAGATATCAACTCTGCGTTAACTCAGATATTAGATTAGAATCTCAACCATCCTATCAGAATTCAGTTCAATCCGACGTACAAATTTAGCACACACATCTCTATCTCCGTGTAAAAAATGATCAAACGGTCCGGAATTCTACTATTCTACGTATTATGCAATAATTAATTATAAATTGAAAAAAAAAATCTGACAATCGTATTTAAAACTTCGTATGTATCTAAGCCGAGCGTGAGAGGAATTCATATCCTCTGCATTTAACTCAAAAATGAATCTTTTGAGTTGATGTATCTAGACCGTTTAATCAACTTTAAAATACGTGTACATTAGATCCATATTAATATTGAAGCTTTACTAAATTATAAGCTAAAACTGAATAAACTACGTTTAAATTTAGAGGGTCAAGATGTATTAATTCAAAAGATGCTTCTTTGAATTAATGCAGACGGTGCAGACTCTCAAATACATCCAGTACCTCGTAGTAAGTTATTGACATAAAATTGTAAAAATAAGAGGTCCTGTCGGCGTTTGCGTTCTTCCCTAGTATAGTATCCTCTAAAGTAACCTAATTTTTGAATTTTGATCTGGACCGTCCGATTAGAAGTCTGGACAAATACAGTCCGTAGTCGAACGCACGGGCCCTTTAACTTCGTGTTGGACCACATCGGACGGTCCAGATTAAACCACAAAATTTAAGTTACCTTAGGGTAATCGAATTCGTCCAGTAAGTCCCCGATCCTAGGCCATGAACACGTGGATAGCCACCCCACCGGAAATAAATATGCTACGATCCTAAGGGACTGTAGGGTCCTACGATTCTAAATCCAACCTTTCATTTTTTTTTAGCTGTACGAATCTCTACAGAAGTTATTTTTATGCACGAATCTCAAAACAAATGATAAGTTGGATTTAGAATCGTAGGACCCTGCAATCCCCATTAGGATCGTAGCAGATTTATTCCCCCACCACATGGGGAGAAGACTAAAATTGTATGGCTCAGCGTCGTGTAAATAGTATGGGACCATTTGCAGAAAGTAATTAACTAATTACCAAATTCTGCATGCCCGATTCATCTGCTGCCGCGTCCGTGCGTGGAGTAGGTATTTAACGTGGCCTGCTATCCCAATCAATACATTAACCTTTAAACAGAACCCAATCATTCGTTTCCTCTCCGTTTCTAACAACAAATTAACATGCCCACACAAATTTGTATTGTAATAATATTAGACATAAGCGCACAAATAAAACAATCACAATATTTCTATAATTTCAAACAAGCAAGAATTATTAAATTTGTATTCACAGGATGTACATATAGATGTGTATTTTTTATTTGTTTTACAGCTGAATGTTTTCAAAGACACTCGTTGTCTGATATTATATAAATGTTGCTTTTAAATTTTTGAATCAATGCAATTGTCTATGGATTTTCAACTAAAAAAAATTAATATGCCCACACCAATACAGCATAATAATATTGATTTTCATCAACTTTTTTAAGCAATTGTCAAACATTAAAGCAACAGTAAAAAAATGAGAATTTTAGAGCTTTAGCAAATGTATGAAAGAGAATGATATATTTAATGATAATTTGTTGCTTGTGTTATTTATCAAACTACAACATCAATTGCATAGCAACAATTACACAAGCTTGTTTAATAAATGTTAATTTGTTTGAAATTGTTATAGTGTCATTTTCAATTTCCAATTGTAGAGCTGAAAATTGTTATAGTGTCATTTGCAATTTTCAATTGTTTGACCTTTTATTATCATAAAATAAAATTCTAAATTTTATAAATCGCCCGGCTACAGCCTCCCACAAGAAGAATAATTAAATTTTATACTTATATTGTTCCAATTAAACAAAATTCTTAATAGTCACCCAAAAAAATATAAACATAAAATCGATATAATAACTATAATTACAAGCGCCGATTTTTTTATTTATATCCAAAATTTAAATTGAATTTCAAAAATTAACCGAACCGGCTGTTAAATTTGAAATCTACCCAAACCAGTTAACCGTTAACCGAACCAAGGGTTTGGTTAACCGTTTAGCGAACCAACCGTATGGGTTCGGTTAACCGTTTAGCGAATCAACAGTATAGGTTCGGTTAACCGTTTAGCGAACCAACAGTGGGTTACACTATTTTCATAAATTTTAAACTAATCTAAACCGTTTTTGATGTTTCTAATTATTTCTAAACCAATTTAGATTACCTAAATTTTCTAAACTATTTTACACTGTTTTAAAATTTTCTAAATTATTCTAGACCGTTTTCGAACTTTTCTAAATTATTATCGACTATTTTGGAACTTTCTAAATTATTCGGGCACCAGTTTAAAATTTTCCAAATTATTCTACACTATTTTACAACTTCCTAAATTATTTTTCACCATTTTGGAATTTTGCAAATTACTCAATTTTGGAACTTTCTAAATTATTTTTCACCATTTTGGTATTTTACAAATTACTCTAAACTATTTTGGAACTTTTCTAAATTATTCTATGCTATTTTGGAAGTTTCTAAATTATTCGGGCACCACTTTAAAATTTTCTAAATTAATCTACACTATTTTGGAACTTCCTAAATTATTCTACACTATTTTGGAACTTTTCTAAATTATTCTATACTATTTTGCAACTTTCTAAATTATTCAGGCTACTATTTTAATTTTTTCTAACCGGAGATATTTAGGTAAATAGAATAATTTAGAATAATTCAATACCTTTTAATTTAGAAAAGTTCCAAAATAGTGTAGAATAATTTAGGAAGTTCCAAAATAGTGTAGATTAATTTAGAAAATTTTAAAGTGGTGCCCGAATAATTTAGAAACTTCCAAAATAGTATAGAATAATTTAGAAAAGTTCCAAAATAGTTTAGAGTAATTTGTAAAATACCAAAATGGTGAAAAATAATTTAGAAAGTTCCAAAATTGAGTAATTTGCAAAATTCCAATATGGTGAAAAATAATTTAGGAAGTTGTAAAATAGTGTAGAATAATTTAGAAAATTTTAAACTGGTGCCCGAATAATTTAGAAAGTTCCAAAATAGTCGATAATAATTTAGAAAAGTTCGAAAACGGTCTAGAATAATTTAGAAAATTTTAAAATAGTGTAAAATAGTTTAGAAAATTTAGGTAATCTAAATTGGTTTAGAAATAATTAGAAACATCAAAAACGGTTTAGATTAGTTTAAAATTTATGAAAATAGTGTAACCCACTGTTGGTTCGCTAAACGGTTAACCGAACCCGTTGGTTCGCTAAACGGTTAACCGAACCCGTTGGTTCGCTAAACGGTTAACCGAACCCATTGGTTCGGTTAACGGTTAACCGGTTTGGGTAGATTTCAAATTTAACAGTCGGTTCGGTTAATTTTTGAAATTCAATTTAAATTTTAGATATAAATAAAAAAATCGGTACAAGCGGGTTATTACCAAAAAAAAAAACATATTTGCAAATGGTAGCATGCAATCGTAAATCCATAACAATCAGCACAATTATCCACTCAACAGCTTTATTTTTGGAATTAATAGATTATGACCGATTTTTCAGGATACAGGATTATCCATTTAGCCTTAAAACTGGAGAGCATATATGCAAACAGGAACAGTGTGAGCCATGTCAACTTAAATAAGTCCCAATTATAGGTGGTTGAATCCTAATCTATAAAGTGATATATGCACCCTATGAGGTACTATTGTCTGTTGCCACAGGTAAATTTGTTATTAATTATTAACAAAGGCAACAGGCAACAACATAAAAATGCAATTAATGAAATTAATGAGAAGAAAAAATTATGTGATTGTGTGATCGATTGACAACGGAACATTGTACATGCACTTATAAAAGGTTACAATTGATGATTGAAAACACCAAACTTCAATCATTTGTGAAACATTCGCTAGTGTTCATCACATCTGAAATGCATTTACATTTTTTTTTATGGTTAGCGTTATAAATTACCACTAACAAATATATTGATAATAGAAAATAATTTACAAAATCCTAAATTTTATCTCTCATATGACATAAAAGTAAATATTTACATTCATCCTCAATTTTAGAATTTAATTTCCATCTCACTCCGCTTTTTCAACCGTTGTCGTGCTCCGACAACAATTAAATTTACTCACCGTCGCGCTCTCATCAAAATGAGAACTCTAAGCTCTGAGCTCCAACGATACTGCACTCTTGGATCCAATCGACTCTGCTCGACTTCAATCCCTCTGCTCTCGTTCCACAACTAGATCTGCATGTTCAATTGTCACCAAGCTCCAATAACGATCGGATCTACTCACTGTCACCCTTTGATCGAGATGGGATTCTACACTCCGAGTTTCGATGATACCGCACTCTCAGCTCCGATCGGCTCCGCTCCCTCCCCTCTCTCTCATTCTCCTCTTCACTCAAAGATGTAGTACCGAGAGAAAGGGGAGTGTGTTGCGTCAAAAATGAATCCTATAAGGAGTGAAAAAATATATATAATTGAATGGAGAAATGTGGAGGGATGGGGTGAGGGAGAGCGGTGGTTGATCTGAAGGAGGGAGGCCTTTGTTCTGTTGAGAGTCGACTTGAAATGCATTTACATTGTTAAAATCAGTGTTGTAAAAAATGATTGTTTTGATCGATTAATCTATCGATTAGTCGTTGGCGGTGATCAAACCGTCATATATTTTTTCAAATAATCTATCAATTATTTTCCATTATGACTGATTATTACTCGTTAATCGCTTGGCAATACCCTGTCCATCCTACAAGTGCATATCATTATTTACAATACTGGTAAAAATTAAAAGTAATCTCTTTATTATGACTTATGAGCCACTAATTAATGTCTTCTATAACTTGATGTCTACCACATAGATAAAATTTACTTATTTAAATTCTCTTGTTGTAATTTTAATTAAAATAAAATTGTCCAATAACTATTCACTATTTAACGCTCGATTATCCTTAATAATTCTAATTTCGCCATTCATTACATAAATACAGCTAAATTTTAAATCAATATATAATTTAAACTAGGGCTATACAAAATTGCTCAAACTTGTAACTCGCTCATTACTTGATTGCTAATATTTACAACTCGAGTTAGCTGACATGTTTAATAAATGAGTTGAGTTTGAACATACCCAACTCACTCATTAATTATTCAAGTTACACAAAATTTGTCATAATAAATTCTATGCCCTTCTAAATGACTCTTAAGGTGTTGTTCGTATTGTATGTTTTGTTAGTTGTATTGTTAATTATATTTGAATTGTTTGTGTTTAGATAAACTCTTACTAAACCATTTGAATTGTTTCTATTTAGATAAACTCTTACTAGTATATAACTATAACTAAGGAAATTGACTAGTCAAACGAGTTATGAGCCAACTTGAGTTGGTAAGAGTATCTACATCCCTGGTACTATGGGAGTTTCTAATTTGATGTGGCAGTTTCTAATCTAGTTTCAGAGATGTGGAAAAGTTTCTTATTTAAAAACTATGCAGGAGAGTTTCATAATAAGAAATTGTTTATAAACTCTGTACTGGTCAAATGATTAACTGAAATTATTTCTCTTAATTTTATTGCTGATGTGACTTAATAGAAACTCTAAAATTAATTTCAGAGACCTGAGAGTTAAAAACTTTAGAGACTATAATTTCTAAAATGTAGTTAACAGTTATTTAGAAACTTATTTGAATTGCTGGGATGTAAATGCTCTTTTAAAAAAAAGTAGGGATACCACCTATTTCATTTACGAAACGCCCAAGTTCTTACAAAATCCAAAATATACAAAAACAATAACAACTAAACTGGAAATAGATACAACTAAGGTAAAATACAACCAATAACAGCTAAGTCAACTAAAGCAATTAAGACATACCACTTAAAGTCATAATACTCATAGAACTAGAAAACGTCATTAGGAGAATCATTGAGGACACCATCAATAGCCATACTCGGCCCTATCATGCAAATAATTGGAGAAGGCCGACCCTCTAAACCAAGAAAAGCGTCCTCGTCTGAATCCCCCATGGAGCTTTCTCTTTCCTGAGTGCTTGTATTCAAGAGTATCATCAAAGGACCTGCCTGATTCAAATAAGTTGCATCCATAGGTAAAATAAGAGTTAATTTAAAGTATGAATCATTAAATGTCGTCTTACGCCAATAAAAAGTTAAAGCTATAATAGCGGAACCTACATAACTAACACTAGGAACTGGTACGTGTTGGAAACAGATCTTATTTCTAGTAAGCCACATCAACCATAAAGTGACAGCACGAACTAATTCAACAAGTAATGAATCATTTAAAAGAATCCGGTTATCAAAAAGTCACAAGTCAAAAATAATACGATAATTGTAATGAAAGTTATTGTAATTCACTATCCATGACCAAAGCAAAGAAATATAATGACAGGTCACAAAAAGATGGTCAACGGTCTCGGATTCACTACATAAATGACAATTAACACTACCCTGTCATTCTCTTTTAGCTAAGTTACATTTAGTGAATACTTTGTCTTGTCTAAGCAACCAAATAAAAAAAATTATTTTTAGTGAAATTTTTGAATGCCATAAAATAGTGGGATGTAGATGCTCTAACAAGCTGAACTTTAGTTGACTTTACAGTTCGTTATTGTCATCCCAATTCAAATTGATTCGCTCATTAACTAAATGAGCTGAGCATAAATTGGAGTAACTCGTTCAAATTTGACTCATTTACAACCCTAATTTCAACTAAGGAAATTATGAATTCATATCGTTTGCAATAACTTAAATTAACCGGAACCATTCGATTCATACAAAACACAAATATTAAAGAGATCCCGTAAATTTTCAACTTATGCCAACTCTGAATTTTGATCGACCATCTAAATTCCAAACTCAAAATTTGAGGTATCGTAGAGAAAAAAACTCGAAAAGTTAAGTGTAAATTCTCAGTACACAAAGGTGATACTTGCAAGTCTATTTCAAATCTTATCAAACTAATTGTCTCCAATAATCATTCCACTACCAAAATGGAGAAACAGGTGTATGAATAATATAAGGCGCATGCGGTAATTCTCTAGAACTTTAGTTAACAGATGTCTTCTTAAACTTAAAAAATCTGTAACCAACTAATTAATTAATTAACCTTTACAAGTAACCAGAAGAAGATAAAGAAAGAAATGACAGAGATGCGCAATACATCTGGAGGCAGCACTCAAAAGAAAAAAAAAATGAAAATTTGATTTGTTCTATTTTGGTTACGCTCATCATAGGCAAGTTCGAACTATGAACAGCTCGTGGTAAGAAGAAGAAACTTTTTTTAAACCTTTTTACTATCTCTGCGTATTCATTATGAGATGATAAATCTCATTGTAGGAAAAAAAAAATCTGCTCGTGATTAATTTATACAACATCAAATGGACGAAAAAAAATTTATCTATGCGCGATTCACAATACGAACGAGTTGTTTCGATTCGACTTGACTTAATAAAATCAGATTCTAAGTCGACTTGTTAGGTCTATCTCGATTTTCGAGTTCAAACTTTACCGAACTCCTGATGACACTTCACACAGCAGACCGTTAGGTCTATTTCAATTCTTATCAAATGATCACACAGCTGACCCTTTAAGTCTTTTTCAATTCTTACCAAACTAGTTAAGTCTCCATAATTATCCCACTAAAGCATGGAGAGATGAATGTGTGAATAATACAATGCGCACGCAATAATTCCCGAAATTTTTATTTATACCAGAACAACAACAAAAAATAAACCAAAACAATCTTGTTTGGTGGAAATTCGAATTTTACCCAAATTATCAAACCATTTAGCGGCTCCAAAAACTAAGAGCCACCAATTGGCCCTGCTGCCTCAGTTTAGAGACCTTCAAACTATTCAATGGCCCCTTTATTTTTTATTTTTTGTTGGTACAAACAATTTTTATATAAAATTTCAGCATGACAACCCTTTTCAGCATGGATCCATTCAAAGAACCTCTTCTTTGTTCTCTGTGCCACCAAAAAAAAAAAGAGTCGCCATTTCATTTGGTGGCCAGTCTATGGCCGCAGGATTAATTGGTGGCCCTCAGTTTTTGAGGCCGCTAAATGGTTTGACGACCTTAGTGAATTTCGAATTATAATCAAATTGAAGTGTTTTGATTTATTTTTTGTGAATATGTTAGAAATAAAAATTTCGTCAATAATTCTCTAGAACTTGAGTTAATAGATGTGTATTCTTAAAATTAAAGGGTTATGCAGCCAAGCAGGATTTTTTATTTATACAAAATAGCATAAAATAAGGAAACATAAAGGTAATCCAGGAAGTTCCGTACATACCGTACATAGATGGATCGGCGAAAAAAATACAGCATCAAATTTTGGACCGGAAAAATTTCTCCACATCCAATTTTTTTTTTTTTGGTTTCTGGATTGTTTTGGATTTTGTACAATTGTCCAAGACCACAGATAATTCAAAACAATCGGAAAACAAATTAAAAAAAAAACACTCTGGATCAGAGATATTTTTTCTGGTCCATCAAAATTCCAAAGTACTATTCTCTTTTCTTTTATTATTTTATAAAATTTTCTATAAATAAAAAATTCTCGTAAGCAAGTAACATGTGCATGTTGTCGTCATCATCAGAAGAAGAAAAAAAAAAGACAGAGATGAGCAATACATAGCACTAAAAAAGAAAAATAATGGCGTGTTCCCAGATATTATTTTCCTTTTTACATGTTTATGTACATGTCACATTTCTGCATAAAATACCCAAATATATCAATCATATAAATTTATATTGGACTAAAGTCATATGTTGCCAATTTACCCCCTAAAAAATCTCTCTTCTTATTAAATATATACTAAAATGTCGATCTCAAGAGTTCTAAAAATCTAACACATAATTTTTTGCAACTTCTAATATAATTCATAGTTCACTTTGTCAAAAAAAAAAGATTTAATTAATAATGAAAAAAGTCAAGCTCAATTAATAATAAAAAAAGATTTAATTTAATTTTCAACATGATATTTCTCAACTCCAACTTAATAAACAAAATAAGAAAATTGACTACTTTAATTAGACGCATATGTTCAACTAATTAAAATGGTGCAATTTTGAGACTAATTAATATCGATAGACCATCGAGTTGGACCAGACGCTGTTCTACAAAAGTCTACAACTTCTGGAAAATTTAAATCATCTCTTAAATGCTATATTGTGCGCATTCTGAAACTTGAAAATTATTTTTGACGGCTTATGAGAGTCCATCAGCTTTCTTGTTATTTCTTCCAATTTAATAAGAATTGAGAAATAACCAATGTTATTAGAACTGGATCGGACATCAAACCGGTTAAGTTTTGGTTCAACAGTTTACTGGTTTGACCACTGAATTGACCGGTTCAACTACTGATTTTTTAAATTAGCTTGATTTTTTATTGAGCTGCTAAACTCTTATCTTATGAAATATCAATTGCAGTAATATTTTGTGCATATGGTTTAATTTGAATAAAATTTATTACATAAATAATTCAACTGATAATATTTATATATTTGTTTTTCAATTCCAATTTGATGCATATAGCTTTTTTATATTTTATTATATAAATCATAAAAAAAAATCTTAAATTTTTTTCAATTCAGATTGATGCAGAGATTTAAAGTCAATTTCATATCTCTATGATCCACTTTAATAATATAGCAAAAGTATTTAAAATAAAATAAAAAACTAGGATAAAATTAAATTGTAAATCTTGTTTTTCTAAAAAAAAAAACATGTTACATACATGATAAAAATAAACACATTGAGAATATACATATAATTTTTTTCAACTAAAAATGGAACTTGATAGATTCAAAAAAAAGTTTTTTTTTTGCAAGATATCAAAATCAATCACTGCTCATAATAATCTTTTAACATTTAATATTGCGTTGTGTTTAATCTTAAATTTAAAATATTAAATTAATAGACCACTTGGTTCCTAATTCTCGAGAATTGAGTCCAACTAAAAGAGATTTTAAGAGCTACAGCAAAGCTTTTTATATAAATGGTCCACGCTGTCAGAAGTTCATTTTTCCCTTATCCTTTGCAATAGAGCTCCCTTTCGTTTTTTTCACAGTGATTTAGCTCTGAATAAAAAATTAAATGAATGCGTTATGAATTAGGTTTTTTCTTTGAATAGTTCAGCGATTTCTCAGTTAAATTCGGCCCATTAAACCAGTTTTGACTGATTTAAGTGCACAAACGATTCTTTTAATAAATCAAATTGGACAAGTCACTGGTTCCAATTTTTTCAGGTCCGACCAATTGGTCCGATCAGGTTCTCAAAACACTGGAAATAACATATTAATTATTTGATCTTCTTCAATATCTTGATTTACTCATCACATTGAACACATTATATCTAGTAGCAACGACATGAGAAATTAAATTAAATGAAGAAATGATATGGGATTCGTTTCTTCTATAAATAGAAGGATCATGAGCTTTGTATCACAAGAATTTCATTTAATCACACTATTGCAGCTTCTAACTTAATTAAACACAATCATGAGTTTCCAACTTGTCAACTAATTAAACGGTAAACAAAAGATATAAAATAAATGCCAATATTAAACTGTTACCTTAAAAATAATTATCTACAAAAAATGTAAATAAATGCCAACTAAACGGTAACTTAAGTTTATATTTTTCATTGTACAAAAAATAACAAGTCCTAGCACTTGGCCATAAGAGATATTACCAGTTCGATCAGCAATAGCAAAGAGTAGCATTATTTGTAGTGAAAAGGACAATTTATTTCTTTTGAGCCAATTTTAGTACAAATTTATCCAGTAACACAGAAAAATCAGTTTTATGAATCCATTTTGTAATTATAAAAATTTCAGACACAAATAAATTCCGTACAATTTTTTAAAAACAAATATAAACTTTGAGACAATTTATGCTGTTCATATTATCAGAACATATTGTGTGGGACTTGACATTGCCCGCTTATTATTCCTTTTTTTTCATCTATAGCATTTAAAAAAAATAACTTATGACATATAATATGATAAATTTCGAAATGTTTTTGTGCGTTTACATGCTAAGGCAAAACACAACATCTCATTCTTGAAAAAAAATACTATCATTTGACTGTGTTTTTTTAATGAATTTAATTTTATTAAGTAATGCATATTTTAGGAGTAAAGTGTTGACATTTTTCTCGGAGGTAAAAAAATTGTTTTTATTATATATATTTTGAGATTTTGAACAGTTTGATAATTTTAATAAATGACAGCATTTTGCTGTGCTCTTTAAATTTTGCTATTCTAAGTGTAAAACGTTGGCATTTTCCTCAGCAGTAAAAACTTTTTTGGTTATTTTGAAATTCTGAACAATTTGATGTCATAAAATTTTAATTTTTTTTTTAAAATGCTACAGACAATAAATCGGTCAATCATCATTAGCGTGTCGGAACCTTGGAGGCGAGCAAGAGCGCGTAAATAAAAGTATTTATTCTCGATTTGCGTGACGCACGCCTGTAAGTTTTTCGTTTTTTCCTTGCATTTTAATCATTTTATTTTAGAAAGCTGTGCAATAATACTATACTATAGTGTGCACAGCGGGAAATTGGGGACACATCACACATGACATGAATTCACATCCCCTCAGGTTACCTGACTGAGGACAATTACTATCAGACGATTCTCTTAGAGTGGCACGAATCTCAATACCGACCCCTACAGTCTCCACATGAACCAGATTGAGTTCGATCCGGCTGGAATTAATCTTCTCCGTCAGTTTTAATTTGCTCGAGTCAGGTACCTGGGAGAATACTGATCCGACATGACATGATAGTTACTGTTTACCTCCAGTGACATTTACCTAGAGATGCTATATTGTACTGTATTAGTACAAATTTTTTTTGTTTTTTTCAAGTAGGTGATTAGCAAGAATTTTTTTATCAATAGAATAGCTTACACAGTCATAGAAAAATAATCATGCACTTTAGCTCACTCAATTTTCGGAATCGAAACTAAAAAGTTTTGAACTTTCAATTCTGATGTTGAAACGTAAAATACGATCGTTCAAAATTGAACCAAGTCTCCACAAAATTACAAGCACACAGTGAAATTCTGACCATTGACTGAAGCACACATTTAGTATTTTATGAGGTACATTTAGCATTTCATGATGATTGAATTATATAAAAAAGTTTAGAAATTTGAAAAATTAAATTTCAAATACACTTAATTAAAAAAATTAACAATGAAAGTGGGCTACGACCTTGTTAATTTTCATCCATAAATTAGTCCAAAATAACAATTAGTTGAAAATATATTAATGACATAAATCTTTATTTAAATTGTGAAGCTGAAAGTTCGGGAAAATGATACTCTACCTAAATGACAAACGTTTTAAATTGGCTATAAACTTAAAAATCTTAGTTGTATTTATTTGAATAAATGATAAAGATAACAAAACAAAATTGAGAGTCCAGTTTCCTGTAGCAGTGGACAGTGGTGATATGATGATTTATTCATTTCTCTTCTAAATTCAGCTTTTACAACTAACTGGGACAGAAAAGCATGCCTTCAACAACAAGGCAAAATAATTGATAAATAAAGAAACGACAAAGGCAACCAATTATTAGATATGGGATCCCCATTTTTAATTGCACCGTTAACCTTCTCCTGTATTTAAATTTTTGATGAAACAACTAAATGTTGACATCTTATTAAGTTATGTATAAGTAAGCTCTAGTGGTTTTTGAGAAAAAAACATCGCTTAGAAAGTTTATACAATTGTTGTATTTTTGTAAGAACTATCTGGGTATGTGATATTTTGTTTCTCTAAACTGTCAGAATAGTACAGCATATATTTGTATTTTTTAGAAGCTTCTTTTAAAATGTAGGGAAAATTTCATATATACCACTCAAAATTTGTGAAATTAGGTATTTATTATTCAAATTTCTATAATTGTATATTTACCATCTAAAAATCTAATATCTCACATATTTATCCAATTAATCAAAAAATAAAATTAATTAAGTTTAAGATTATATAAAATAGAATTAATTAGTAATTTAGTCTCTTCTCTTTCTCTACCCCTCTTCTTTTGCGCACAAATTTTCCTCCCATATTTTTTGGCGTAACTTCCCATTTTCACTTAAACTCTCTCCTCATCTCATCTCTCCCACTTAAACATGGATAGAAGGGGCAACAGACTCGGATATAAAGATTCTAACTCCAGGTTGATCGTCTAAAACAAGGTAACCACTCTAACTTTTTTAACAAAATAACTCATACTGAATTTGATGTTGATATCGCAACCCATTATCAAAGTATTAACTAAATTTGATAATCTATGTTTTATTATTGGATCAGTTTGGAATATATTTTCTTAATATTTTATATTGAGTATAAAAGAGAATGGTTCTAAGGAAAAAAAAAAAAGATGGTGCTAAGTTAATCCTTGATTAATTATAATTTTAAGAAAATTAAATATAATTTATATGAGTTTTGGGTATATTTAATATATACTAAAGTTGTATTGGATAAATTTGTGAGTTATTAGATTTTTAGATGATAAATATGTAATTTCACAGATTTTCAGTGGTATATATGAAATTCTCTCTAAAGTGTAAAATTATATTTGCTGAAACTGTGATTATACAAATATCAACAAATATATCGGAATTTTTTTTATGAAAAACATTATTGTGTCTCCAAAATGAGTACCTTTGACTGATGATTTGGTTGATTCGGTGGTCAAATAAGAGGATACATTTGACGAATTGTATTTGTATAAATGCTACTAAGTACTAATTATAAGCAACTGTTTACATGTCAAACATGTGCATTAACTTACCTACTTTATCATATAAATAATCAAACGCGTACAATGGTTGGTAGTCAGAAAAACCGGAGAGAGGAAACAAAAGGAAGAATAATAAATAATCACTATAGTCAGAACATGGATCTAACAGTAAAGTATTTCATTACAATTATAATATTAGTGTAACAAGAAATTGTAATTCATTTCATAGAAAAAGAAGGATTATGAGCAGAGAATTGGGCCTACTCTTTATCAGTAGCATTTGGGGAAAATACAATTTAAATTTATATGGCATCAAATCAGCATCACAAAACATAGTACAAATGCTGTTTGAACACCGCATTTTTCTTTAGAAATGATGATGTTTCAGACTATGCTAATGCTATGTTTTAAGATTTTACTGATTTTATGTATCGAATGGCATTCGATCTCAACCATTATTGCAATTTAATTTATGGTCAGATTTTTTCTTTCTTTCTTTCTCACTCCTTTAAATGTTAATATATAGTCAGATTTATTCTTTCTTTCTCTCTCTAGTCTCTATCGAGTCTCATTCAATCTCGATCAACTTAGAAAGTTTATATAAAAAGAAAACGGGAGAAAACCGGAAATTGTTCAGAGAGCCTTCATCAAATCCAATTTGCCGATTGAGAATCAGCTTTGATGTAATGGCAAAGATCAGATGCAAATGTAAGGAGGTATAGAGTTAATTGGCCTATATTTTTATTTTATTTTATATTTATATATGAATTTTTATATAATTCAGAGTAAAATGTTATAAAATTGTAAAATAGACACCAATTCTGAAGAAATTTTTTATATGATTGATCATTATATACATTTGATTTTCATAGTTCGAAACTCTGACTTTATCTCTGACAAAGACAATATTATCTGTGTAAGATGTCACATGTTCGACACTCAAATAAAATAATTATTTGTAAACTGAATACTAAATAATTTGATGACTTAACCTCCAACCTTCATTTGAAAAAGAAATTCCAATTTGCCGACAGTGTTTTTTGTTGAAATTGAAATCCATGTTATTTTAAATGGGATAAGTTATATTTACGCCATGACAACTGTGGCTAATAATTACTTAAATTATTATAAAATAAAATAAATATAAATATCTTTCTTATAGTTTTAATTAAGTTTGGTACAATTTTAAAATGGATTGATCATCCATGAGGAAGTTTGAAAATATTAGTTCATTGTTATTAGCACTTTGATCGATATACAACACATATAAACTATGGAAAACAGATTTACAGTTTTTTTGTTTATCTGACAACCATTTTATCGGTTTCCATAGTTACAATAATTTTCGTATTTTAATTTCTAAAAATATAATATTGAAATGTTAAAATTTTCAAGCATGTAAAAACCTCAAATCGCATCATAATAGTATGTACTGAATTTTAAAAGTTGTGTCTTTTCACATCATGTCATGTTCTTTGAATTTTTTTAATTTTATTAATACTGTTCAGGAATTTAAATATCAGACATTCTATGATTATAGGTTTCCCATCATAATAATTTTTATAAAATACTGTTTGCCGTTGATATTACTTGAAAAATGGAATCAATTGTACAGACCGACAGAGAAGTCGTTAAAACGACAAAAGCTAACCTAATGCTAGTCGCTTTAGCTCTTTTGCTTTTGCCTTTTGGTTATTTAATTCTCACTATCTTTTATAAACAACAGGCCAATTAATTTGGCCTTCTTTAACGAGCAAATAATTAGAGGCGGGGCGAGGGGGCAGTTTGTTTTATTTTTTTAGAAAATATAAATATTTTTTAATGAATCGGAAAGATGACAATGTTTTTAAGGAACCACAGCAAATATGTAGTTCCTTACAAAGTTTTTTTTTTACTATGTTACAATGCCACTCGTCTGATATCCTAGACAATTTTATTCACAAAGAAACAATATCTTTAATATGGTTTCTTCACGCTCTATTCTTTGCATTGTGAGACCTCTCTCCAATATAGAAAATATTTATAAGATATACAATTTCTTAGGGAGGACAACATATTATATGGCCAATTGTATTGTGTTTTTTTAATAAAACAGAAAGATGATAATGTTTTTAAGGAATCACAATGAGTATGGCTAGTATAACATTAGTGTCATTTCAATCTATATAACACTAACTTCAAAATTTATTAAATCGAGTTCAAACGGTGAATCCAAACCGTTCAAACCAATTTACTTTATGAGTGATGCGTTTACATGCAAACTTGTTATATTTTCGAGTTATTTTAGTATCAAATCAAGGGGCAAAAAAATTAAAAATGAATGTATTAAAATTAACTTAAAAACTCACACATTTGACCACTTGACTTGATATCAAATAAACTCAAAAACTTATAAATTTTACATGTAAACGCATAACTAATGAAGTAGATCGGTTTGAACGGTTTGGATTTACCATTTGAACTCGATTTAATAGGTTTTGGAGTTAGTGTTATATAGACTGAAATGACACTAATGTTATATTAGCCATATTCAATCACAACATATATGTAGCTCCTCACAATATTTTCTTTACTACGTCAGAATGCCACTTGTTTAGTATTCTAGACAATATTATTCACAAAGGAACAATATATTTAATATAATTCCATCACGCTTTGTTCTTTGCATTGTCAGACTTTCTCTCTTCAATATAAAAAATAATTATATGATATACATTTTCTTAGAGAGAACAACAGTCTATGTGGCCAAGTGTGCAATGCTATATTGCTATGGGATGCTAAGAAACTATACAAAAATATATGGTTCCTAAACGAATTATCAAAAGAAGCATATTTGGTGTGATTCATTCTATACCATAAAAAATATTGCCATCTTTCTAGTTATTAGAAAATATATTTATTATCTAAAAGTAAAAGAAACGGCGGGGCGTGGGGTTGGGGCCTTGCCGCCTTGGGGGTAGAATAAAGTAGGGTTATTTGACTTTTGTTATCAAATCCATTCTGTCGGTAACAACTAAAAAATGTTCCTCTCTTTCTCCACCCAGGAAATGAGGGGCATATTTCATATTTTCATACCAGTGTTAATTTAAAAAAAGATACGAAAAAAAGGGTCCAGAATAAATCGGGCCATTGTTTGACTCTTTTAGCAAGTGGCTCTGTCCCTAACAGCTCAGAAAGAGACGCCTTATCAGGCAATAAAATATCTATCTATCATGCTTGGGTTTGTTTCTGTTTTTATTAATTACCTCCAACTGAGATAGCGCAATTCATATCACCTGATCTGCTTTAGAATGAATATTAAAGAAAACCTCCGCATTTCATCTCGAGCGGATTGGCCCGGATTCCGAAGTAGGATCCAAGATTTTCGCTAGGGTGACAAAAAAAAATATATTTAAATAGCTAATTGGATTTAAACCCATTAACTAATTGGATACTTAATAACAAAATAATTCTTTGACTTATATTTTTAATATTTTGACTTGTAATTTATGATGCTCTAACCTATAATCATAATTTTGAATCATAATTCAAAAAATTTATTTTGATTTTAACCCTAAATTTAATCCAAATTGCAAAAAAAATTTCAAAGAAGGGGGAAGCGGGTGCAAATCTAAACTCAAATATTCCGTTACCTCGTAGAATTATTTTATTTTTGTTTCTCCCTTGAATTGATTCTTGAGTTCTGAAATGTGTATTATATGTTAGTTTTGTATTGAAACTGGCCACGGTAACACTGCTTATTTGGAAAAAGAAAAAGAAAAAAAAAAGAGAGAATATTTTGCTTCGAGTTCTAATTTGTTGCATACAATTAGCTGAATGTTTTACTTTCAGCATTTTAAGATGTCTAATTTTGATCGGATCCAATCAAAACAAAACATAAATCAGTGTGCATTATTACTCATTAATGGACCGATCCAGGCCCAACCGAATGGTTAATTTCGGCCCAAGACAGAAATGAGCTGACTTGTTTTCAGCTCGATCCAGGAATGAGCAAAAAAAATTTCGAGCTGATCTCGAACAAGCCATGAGCTACTACCGAGTTTCTTTTGCCAACCCTAGATATATTACATGCAACAATGCCAAACGGCATTCCCATATAAAACACACACAAAACACAGACGATACATAGAGAATTGTATTCAATTCATGCTAATGCAAAATATGTTAGATCAACTTATATATGTGAGACAATTTGATAAGAAGTATTAGGCAGCAATATATATCGAAAACAGACGGCATAATAAAGGCTGAGGCAAACTGATCAACTAAACTAAAACTATGAAAAAAATGGAACAGAATGAATGAATGATCCATTACATTCTACGTCGGGTGAGACATTTTCCTATACACATCAACAAAGAGGATACTTAAATAGGTATATGATAATAGCTATTTCTATTTTTTTAACACCCCAAAATGTACAAGTATCACTGAACCAATTCTTCAAGTGCTGAGCTGGTAATTCATTTCATCTGACACTGACAGCTATTAAGGACTGAACGAAAGCAGACATTAGAGAAATATAGATATATGACAGCAAATGCATTTTCATTTAAAGAGAAAACAATGCAAATTGCAAAAGCTGAATTTGGTTATTTTTTCATCCAAAGGTCAATGATGTTAAGTCAAATTAATGGTACAGGCTTCCCAAATTAGAAGTTGTCTCTGTCATTTGTCTTAATAGATTTCGGGTGGTGGGGACGCATTACCGCTGCTCTTTTTTTTTTTTTTCAAAGTTTCATTAATTTATCTAGTTGTGTGTGTATATATATATATATATATATATTTTTTTTTTGACATTGGAGATGGAGTTTATACCATGTTAAGAAGCTTGAGAGCAGCAGAGCGTGTGAACTTGCGCGAAAAGAGGAAGCAAGGTGCAGGTCTACCTCTGCTAGTGCACCATTCCCTCCTGTGCTCTGTTTCGTAGTTTATATTATCTATTCCCTGAATATAATATTACATAAGTGAACCAAATCAAAGAATTAGCTTCTAAACTTTTAAGAGTATATATAGACACATTCACAAAATGAAGGGGTAACCTTGATAGATTGGATGAGGGAAGGGGTGGCGTCATTGAGGCGGTAAGTAACAGGATGCCACCCGCGCCTCTCCTTGTCTTTTGATGAAGACATGTCCCAAGAAGAATGTGTCAACGGCCTCCTGTTTATCTCTCCTTCTAGTCCCAGTTGCTTTTTTTTTTTTCCAAAACAAAATTAAATATAATAAAATCCAAACAAACTTCTGTTGTATAATTGTATAATAAAGAGAAAAGTGACAGAGAGAGAAGGCTCTCACCGCAATCAGAGTTTGAACATAATGCTCATCTGGAATGCAGTTGTGCTCTTTCCATGGATGTGTTGGCTGCCCGTAGCAGACAACAAAAAAGAAACATTTAATCCTTGAAACAGTGAAAGACTTAAAATTCATATTGAGTGAGGCTATGGTACTTTGCAAAGCCCACATTGATCCGTACTATGGATCCATATCTTCGTTTTCAAAGTCCAAACAATTCAACATGATCTTCATATGAAAATGTACTTGGGGATCAAATTTTATATTTTTTTTAATTTATTTCCTTTTTTTTAAAATGAGTAGAAAATCACCTAATTTAAAAATTCTGGACCATTCAAAAGTAGTGATTTTCAACCTATCTAAAGTTAGTAAAAAAAACTGCAAGAAAAGTAAAATCTAGTCTCCAACTACATTCATAATAGAGATCATGTTGAATGGTTCAGATCGACTGTTTGAACTTCGAATAATAGATATGAATCTCTAGTACCGGGCTGATCCGCGCTTTGCAAAGTACCATAGCCTCACTAATTAATATTTCCAATATGATGTTGATTGATTGAGTCATAAAGGAAACATTGCTTAAACAAGTAACAACAAATCTGAACCCCACTTTATAAATTTAAAGTGATAGCTCACCTTGTGAACTGCTAGCTAAAATACATGGAAATATTCTTTTATGTTTTGCAAATTTTAAATTGGAGAAGTACAAAGTTACGAAAGAAGAGATAAGGTTTAAGATCAACCATAGTTGCAACTTACAAAAGGCTGGTCACGCCAAAACTCGGGTAGCGATTTTCGCTGCAAAATTTAAAAATAAAAAAGTTGTTTTGAGTAAATAAATTGCTCCAAAATAATAATAAGGTGAGTTAAAAATAATAATAATAAGATACCCTGCAATGCTTTTGAAATTGCGGGAAGACAGTGTGATCATTGGCCACAGCCACAGCATGCTTTCTTATTAGCACTGCCCACTGCTCCAAAAACAACAAACAAAAATCAATTTTGTTAACCGGTTGTTTATTTACTTTTTCTTTCTTCTTTTAATTGTTTTTATTTAAATTATTGGTCTCATGTGTCGAAAAAGGAGTATGTCAGGCGCCAAACATGTAGGGGTGGATTCATGCAGTGAGTAGGGGTATTTGAAAACATACAGTTTTGTCCTTTATATTCTATAATTTTTATAAGCATTTATATCTTTTAGCCTCCCTTCTAAAACAAAATCACACTATAGAGATCAGTGTCAGTATTGATGAAGAGGTGGGGGCCGACAAGGAGGAGTCTATGTTGCCTGGGGCCCAGTTGTTAAATAAGAGTTGCAAGAGAGCAGAATACAACGCCAGGCTAATGAGGAACTGATTTGTGGGTCCTACATAGTCAGAGCAGATCTAAGCACTAGCGACCTGCTGATCAGTGGAGAAGAAATTACCGGTGGGCCCTGCGGTGGGGCTTGTGAGGATTAGAGACTGATGGGGGGGGGGGGGGGGGGGGGGGGTTCCACTCACCCATAACTGGAGGTTGAAAGTACTTGAAATGAAAGGCTGGGGCAGTTCTAAAATCTGTTGCAATGACTTCAAACAACGAATCCAAACAGTTAAAATCGATTTAGTTCGAGTGATGTCTTTACATGTCAAATTTATAAATTTCTGACTTAATTTAGTATGAAGTCAAGCGGTAAAAAAAAAGTATATAATTTAATTTTAATGAGTTCATTTTTTATCATTTTTTTACTACTCAACTTTATACTAAATTAGTCGAAAATTTATGAATTTGACATGTAAACGCATTACTTGTGAAGTAGATCGGGTTTAACGTTTGGACCGTCATTTGAAGTCAATCCTATAGATTTGACCTTTTTCATTTATTCTCAAATTACTTCTTATTTCTTTCAATTAATCCAAATTGAATTCAAATAGAAAAAGTTAATGACCTGAGAGCCTTTTCTCCAATCCTGAGCTTGAATCACAGGGTTCATTTTAGGATTATACCGACCCTCCTTTGTATCTGCGAAGCTGATTTCAGTATTATTATCACCATTATTGCCATAACAAAAAATGTCTTCTTTTTAAATTGAGGCATGCTAAATGATTTATTAGTTTTTTTTATCAAAGGACATTTAATATCAATCTACGAAAGTTTGTCTTCTCACTATTATCTTCTTCACTATACCAAATAAATGTAATTTCTCAGTATTAATAAAAAATAAAGAAATGAAAGTACCTGTCTACGAAACTACGTGTGCTGGACATGATGTAGTCGTACGTGTAGTTGAAATTGTACAGAGGTATGCAACTGTCCAGAATAATAGAGAGAGGAAAACAAGGGGTTAAAAGAGAAAAAAAATTTAGCCATTATAAACATAAAATGAGTGAGGCTATGGTACTATGCATAGCGCACTTTGGTTCGTACGATGGATGCATATCTCTATTTTCAAAGTCCAAACAGTTTATCCGTTCCGCTTAACATGATCTCCGTATGAAAATGTGCTTGGGTGCCAAATTTTACATTTTTTAGAATTATTTTACTACTTTTTTAAATAGGTACACAATCACTTGATCTAAAGATTCTAGACCATTTGAAAGTAGTTATTTTCTACGTATCTAAAAAGATAGTTAAAAAAATTCTAAAAAATATAAAATTTGGTCTCCAAGTACATTTCATATGGAGATCATGATGAATGCTTCAGAATTGAATATTTAGACTTTGAAAATAAAGATATGGATCCGTAGTACCGACCAAAGTGCGCTATGCATAGTACCATAGACTCAGTCACATAAAATGCTTATTGGTATGCATTGGCGAATGAAGGAAAGCGGAGGAACTAACCTGTCAGAGAGAAAAACAAATCTATCATTGTTAGGATCTAGGAGTGCGTTTCTGAGCAAGATGCGCTCAGCTTTTAGCATGGTTGCTTCTCCCCAATCGACCTGAATAGATCAATTTAATTAAACAAATAAGTCTTATCAGAAAAACAAAAAACTCAATTAAGGTCAGCAAAGCCCAATCTGTGGGCAGTAAAATAAGAAACATCTGCTTTTAATAGCTTATCATTATATGTGAGATCAAATACAATATCTGGAATAAAAGAGGAGCAGTACACAAAATTGAAATGAACTGAGAATAAAAGAAGAGGAAAGGGGGAGGGAGATGACCTGGATACTGTTGTTGACTTGGCGATTGAAGAAGAAAGGAGATCGAGTGGTGACCTTATTTAGCACAAAGCCAGGCCTCGAGTGCACCAGAATCGAAAACCTCCCCTCTTTTTCTTCCTGAATAATTTTTTTGAAAAAAATTGAACCTCAATCTTTGTGTGTGATAAACCAAAAAATGGCTGCTTATGCATGTGTTTTACTGTTTTGTCAAACTTGTAATAAAATGGGAAAGAATGTTAAGGGGTAGATATCAGGCTTGTAGGTAATTTGGCACCAACTTGAGAATTGGTACCAGCAGGGCTTATGTGTGCCCAGTAGTAGGGAGTTGATACTGGTACCTGGGAATAGGTACCAGTTAGGTGGTAGGGGTTTTTCTGCTTTGTTTTTCTTTCCATAATATTGCATGTATGTGGTTGTTTCTTTATTGAAACAAGTAGCTGTTGCTACTTTTAAAAAAAAATACAAAAATTTGAACATTAATCTAAGAAATTGGAAATTGTGTGTGAGGTAGGGAAGGCAAAGAAAAAGAAAAATATACCTCAAAGAATGCATGCCAAATCATTTCTAGTGGAAGCCTATTCCTTGCGATGAACAGGAAAGCAATCTTATTCTTAGTTTGCACCCCATCCTCAGTCTCTGCCACTAGGGACCCACTTTCTGACAGAGAATGGAGATACATACAACCCGTAAACACCAAGATGAGGAGCAACCACGCCATTCTGATTAATCTCTTACGCTTTGCAACCCCAAACCCCTTTCTCTTCATTTTACCTCTATGGAATTATACCACAACTTGAGACTTGTTAAATCTATTAATGAAAAATAAAGTATGTCAGGTGTAAGCTTATAACAAGTCAAGAAGCATGTGACAGAGATATGGGCTGAGACTTGAACAGTTGAAAACTGTCTCCTGTACTGGACTGGTACAGTTGAAGATAGTAATTGACTGTTCTATTAAGGAAGCGGGTGTGTGCGCTGAGGCCAATGAATTCCAAAAAAATGGGTTTCTATTTGCGGGGGGGGGGGGAGATTTTTTTTTTTTCAAGCATACTAACATTCTAACAGCATTTGATAATAAACTAGAACTGGCAAATGGCAACACTGAACTTAGCAAGGTTGGAATTACAACTCCCAAGAAGAGACTTCACAATTACATCAATTTAATTGCAACATTACGGAGAAGAAATGAAATAATGTCATGGTTTCTTTGAGAAATAGATTACCTAAATTCAGAATCTTCTACCATAACCAGCACTAGCAGTAGCCCATTGTTGTTTTGCTAACATGGTTTGGAAAATCTATCGCCAACCCCAGATCTGAACGAGCTACACTTGAACTGGTGCAAGGTCTGATTTTTTTTTCTTTATGGATTCGGTTCTTCAAAGGCAAAGAAAGGTGGATGTGATTGATGATCGGTCGAGAGATCTACAGCTAGCGACATGTTTCGTTAATTATTGAAGAAAAGGAGAAGATGAGTCTGTTAAGTGGGGCAGCATGGTTAATTAAGTAGGCTGGTGAAGTGATGAGGAAAAATAATTGGACTCTCTGACGAATTCGCGTTGAGATTTGCGTCAAACGGTTTGGATTCACGGAGTGGTTAAAATTAGTGGATATTTTAAATTCACTTGCACGAAACTCAATGCAAAATTGAACGGCTTAGAATAAATATTGGATGGATTTTGATTCTATGTCCATTGGAAACCTCCGGCTCTCAAAGTATAAATAAACATACGGATGAAAGAATAAACCAATGCTAATTGTGTGACAAGTAATTTTTTCTAGGGTAATTATAAGGGATCAACTAAGAGTCCTCCTACTTCAATCTCCTAAATGTCTCTCTAACTAACTGATATATAAAGTACGATAGGGACCACTAACTATATAGGAGACTACTAACTACTTAGGGGACCACCTATAGTTGAAAAAATTTACAACTGGTATGTGCAAGTATTATCATATAATATATTAAGTATTAATACATAATACATTAAGTATTAAAAATAAAAACTGGACATCAACTTTGTTTTGTACACTCATCTTTTATACGTTTTTAGAAGTGGATTTTTTTTGTTCGTTTAATATCATCAATATTTCTTACGATTTGTAAGAAATTTTGCGAATTTAAAACCACAAACATCTTCTACATAATTTTCTCTTTCAAATGAGATTCATGATAAAGTACTTTCGAGTTCTTCGTCATTCAAGTATTTATATCTCAGTGTGAAAATATTCATACCGTGTCAAGTATTCTTCTTTAAAATGCCGAGTATTCATACTTACTCAGTAAAATGTGAATATTTATGTTGTAAATTATTTCTGAGAAACCGACAGATGTGCCTTTGGAATTAACTACTTGGAGGATCACTACTGACTTTGGGGAGCCACAAACGTCGCTTGAAAGGGACTACGATAGGGACCACATGTAGAAAACCAAGGACAAGCAGATGCATAATAAGCATCTCAAGTGTCAGCGTTGTAATTATTGTAAACATTCATTTTTAAAATATCAAGTATTCATACTTACACATTAAAGTGTGAATTTTTATATTGTAAAATATTTGTGAAAAATTCATAAATGCTTCATGAATTAACTACCTGGTTGGACTACCATTACACAATTACCAGTACGATAATTTTTGTGATATGAATTGTTTACATATGACATTTATATTTTCAAAAAAATATATAACACATTAAGTGTTCATACTTACACATTGAAGTTGAATTATTATGTTGTAATGTAACTTAAATAAATTAATTTGTTTGGTACTTGAACATATTGATAGGTACCCAGAAAAATATTCATACTAATAATTGAAGTATGAATTGTTACATTGTAATGCATCTTAATTTAACATTTTTTTAAAATTGATGATATTCAAGCTATTAATATATGAAACGGTAAATAACAATAGTTAAAACAACTAATATTCATATCTAGTTGGTCAAATTTTGTTGTTACTGTGATGCATATGTTTTTACTAATTTTCAAGACATGGAGTATTCATATCTACCTGTATAAATTTTGGTGTTACTGTGATTCATATGTTTTACCAATAGTTAATACATGAAGTATTCGTATCTAGTCATTTATGTTATTATTTTTTTTCATACATACTTTATTTAATTTATTGATATCTTAAACACTTAGTATTCCTACTTAAGCGTGAAGATGTGTATTATTAATTTATAGATAATAGCAATCATATTAACAATTGTATACATACCTATGAATTTATGTTCAAATATTAATGTTAAAAAAAACTTTAATAAATTTCAACCATCTCCAATATTTATCAACAAATTTGTACATGCTGGTAATAAACACCTAGACGCTCCCAGTACCTATCAATACATTTACACTTTACAATATAAATATTTACACTTTACTTATTAAGTATGAATACTCGGCATTTTAAAGAAGAATGCTTGACAAGATATGAATATTTGCACACTGAGGTATGAATACTTGAACGACGAAGAACCCAAAAGTATTTCATCATGGATCTCATTTTAAAGAGAAAATTACGTAGAAGATGTTTGTGATTTTAGATTCGCAAAATTCATCACGGATCGTTAGAAATATTGATGAGATTAAACGGACAAGAAAAACCCACTTCTAAAAATGTATAAAAGATGAGAGTATAAAAGAAAGTTAATGTCCAGTTTTTTATTTTTAATACTTACTGTATTAGGTATGAATACTTAATGTATTATATGGTAATACTTGTGCGTATAAATATTCATACATGTGTACGTCAGTTGTAATTTTTTTCAAATATAAGTGGTCTCCTAAGTAGTTAGTAGTCCTCCCATGTAATTAGTGGTCCCCATCGTAGTTTATGCATTAGTTAGTTAGGGGGACATTTAGGGGATAGACTCAAGGGGTACAACATCTTTACTCTAATTATAATATCCCCCGGCATACCATCCCCCGTTCTATCCCCCATCAAAGTGGATAACGCTAGCTCTAACTATAATTACCGGCCCTAACTGTTCTTATATGTGTTTATTCCCCAAAAAAAATTCCGATTAACCTCAGAAGTCTAATTAAAGTCGTAACTTTCCTTGCCAGTCTAAGATTTTTCCTCCCCCGTCCCTCCCACTTTTCTTTTCCTCCTTTCTCTTGTTCTCTTCTTCTCCACCACCCAGATCAATCGTTCCGCTCAGATCACCTCATCTCCATTCAACTTGCTCCTCCGCCCAGATCGATAAGCTTTGGAGTAAGAGAATCGTTCTACCCCTCTAACCTCTCCTGTGCAAGATGGGTTCAGGCTTCTTAAGCGTGAAGAAGCATTCGAATCAGGTCAAAATGGATCTGAAAAGGTTTCTCCAGTGAAGAGCAAATAACTGGACAAGAAGCACGAACTGGAGACGTCGCTTATTGAGAAGGTTCCTCTCTTGCGAAGATCTAAACCAAAACCGTCGACTCGGAGTTGAAAAATCCCGTCGCCACAGAAGAAAAGTCAATTCGATCGGTCCAGATCCGGATCTGAATTAGCAACGGCTCCAACAAAACTAACAAGGCTTGGATTGTTCAAAGAGTGATGATGAGACTTTTTAGAGCCTTGCGAAGGAAAAGATGTTAATTGGCGTGCGATCTGAGAAGGTAAGATGGTGAGGATCAAAGTGAAGAAGAAAAATATATTAATATATCGATTGCTTAATTGAGCTAGAATTTAGTTGATTTGATATTTAGTCGTACTTATTGCAAATTGTATTTACTGGCACCATGCAATGCTTATATTAATTATGATAATGCTTTGGTTGGAAATTAAAAGCAGCATATACTAGTTAGAAATTAAAATCAGCATATACCAACTTTGGATATTTTGTTAACATGAATGAATACTTCAACGTGTATGAATAAATGTTTGTTATACTTTATTTCAATCAAGCATGCCTCCGCCGGATTAGATCCATCATTGTCGACCGTCTCAAAATGAGTACTAAATGGATCGAGTTCAACTAATTGTGTATTTGTGGATGCAATTAATCCCTTTCGTGTCTATGGTTCTCTTCCTCATGAAGTAGTGAGTTATTTGCAAAGAACAAAGCTTTATTAATAGTGAATTAAAGAAGTGTGTACTAAGTACTAAGAAATGACAGAAAAATAAATTTGAAAAAAAAAATAGAGGTGTGTGAATGAATACTTGATGTCTTAGGTATAAATACTTCAACGTGTATAAATGAATATTTGATATCTTAGATATGAATATTTCAATGAATATGTATGAATACTTCAATTAAATATGTTTTGTTTCTTTTAAATATTATTTTTGTTTTTATTTTTTGTTTGTAACATTTCAATTACATGATCTATAAAATTTGATAGATTATTTTTGTTTTGATGTGACAACTATTTTTTATTTTCAAAAAGTAAAATTGAACTAGAAAGTAATAAAGCAATGTTCAATACTATTTGGCTGCTCTTGTAAAATTAATCGAGGGTATGCACGTATACTTATAATATTTTTGATACATTAACTATTTACACTTGCACGACGGGGATGAATACTTTCTCGATGAGGTGTGAATACTTGTACAATGAACAACTAGAAAATATGTCATCATGAAATGACATAAAAATAAATTTTGAAAAAAATAGAGGTATACGAATGAATACTTCAACGTGTATGAATGAATACTTGATATCTTAGGTATGAATACTTGCGTGATAAGATATTAATACTTGTGCAACGGACAACTCAAAAGTATGTTATCGTGGATCTCATTTGAAAGATAAAATTATAGAATAAACATTCGTGATTTTAGATTTGTAAAATTCCTCACAAATTGTTAGATATATTAGTTAGATTGAATGGAGAAAAAAAACACCTCTAAAAAAGTGTAAAAGATGGATGAGTGGTGTGTACAGTTTTTTTATTTACACTTGCACGATGAGAATGAATATTTTCTCGATGGGTTATGAATATTTGCGTGACGAGATATGAATATTTGTGTAACAGACAACTCGAAAGTATGTCATCATGTATGGATCTCATTTGAAAGAGAAAAGTGTGTAGAAGACATTCGTAATTTTAGATTTGCAAAATTCCTCACAGATCATCAGAAATATTGGTTAGATTAAACGGAGAAAAAAAATACCTCTAAAAACATGTAAAAGATGAATGAGTGATGTGTCCAGTTTTTATATTTGTACTTACACTACGAGGATGAATGCTTTCTTGATGAGAATGAATACTTGTGCAACAAACAGCTCGAAAGTATGTCATCATGGATCTCATTTGAAAGATAAAATTATGTAAAAAACATTCATGATTTTAGATTTACAAAATTCATCACCGATTGTCAGAAATATTAATTAGATTGAATGGGAAAAAAAACCACCTCTAAAAATGTGTCCATTTTTTTTTTAAATACTTGTTATATTAGATATGAATATTTGATGTGTTATAAATGAATATTTGATACATTATACATGAATACTTGCGCGTGTCAATTTTAAAATCTTTCAAATACTAGATGGTCCCCAAATAGTAAGTAGTCCCCCTAGGTAGTTAGTAGTTATTCAGATAGTTAATGACTGGGGGATAAATGGGGGATTATTACGGGGATAGCTAGGTTCTCCCTTTTTTCTATTATGTAATATAATTTAATACAATTTTTTTAATTATAAATTTATTGAAGAAAAATATTAGATTTTTGCTTGATTTAATAAACCTCTAAAAATTATCATAATTTCATATAGTAGTGGTGATTGATACTGATGAGTGATGAGAGATCTCATGGTATTTTGAGTTCACACTTCACCATTAAACGGTTCACAAATCACAAGTCACTGCTGACGGGATAGATCTCTTTTGCAATTTACACAACTGTGTTAAGGATTAACTGTCATATCAATCAAATTCCTACATTTATTTTTATTTTTTATCAATAGTTTAAAATTGTTCGTTTTGCATCAAAATTTTTAATTATTTTATTTGTTTTGCTCATTCAATTTGGATTAATTTTCAATTGATAATAAGAAATAGACAAATCATGGTTAAATGAAAATTATATTGAATGTCTGCCCAAATGGAAGGAATGGGTACTATAATTTTAGCTTTTTTGTTATCTCGAAAGCGAAGGTGCTATGGAAAATTTAGTTATCAATAATACTTCAGTGATGAATTAAACTAACTGTAATTGATATCATTGTAATTAAATGGGAAGAAGAGAAATGGGAATTTTTTTAATTTTGATGGAATAAATAATTTGAAGTTTTATTAAAAAAACTTCTAGAACTTTTGAGTGGACATCAGCAAAAAATCTACAAAAAATCCGGATACAGATATTGACAGAGTAGTTGTTCATTTTGCAGCGCACAAGTCATGTGCAACACTGTTCTGGATCTATTGCTCATGCGGTGCATGAAGTAAATAATGCTCTGTCAATATCATTACCCAAAAGTCCGTTTCTCAGGGGACGCTATCCAAATACGCTTAGTTTATTTCAGTAATGCGTAGTTACCACTAATTAATTACATACCCCCACAAGGCCGCAAACAGTATAAAAAGTATAGACAGAGAGGAATGTTTATTTTTATAAACATGTTAACTTAGATTTAGTTAAACCGCTGTGTTGTTGTACCTACATCTTAGGTCATTCCACATGCTATGTCGTGGTCTGATGGACAATTTGGCATTAAAAAACAAAACACATACCTTGTTATTATTAATAATATAATATTATTAGATGTTCAAGTAAAACACATCTATTCTAATTAGGTACCAGAATGACACAAAAATAACAGTCTTACTCGAATATTATTAGATGTTCAAGTAAAATACATTCTCATTAAGTCAGAGTGAAATTAGAAAATCGAGATAAAGAAGTTCAAAATTTTAATGTTGTATAATTTCATTTATAAAAAGAGTTAAACGTGCATATAAAAATTTCAAAATTTTAATGGACACAATACAATAAAATTTTAATTAATAGGGAGATCACTTGGTCCTTTGTTTTCTCACTACCATCCGTCCCTGTATTAGAATATTATTTCTCTATTATCAAAGTTAACAAAGATGATTTATTTACTGTTTCATACGATTAACAAGTAAAATAAATCTAAATCAATGTACAATTTTAAATTACTTTCGAAAATGTTTGTAATAGTAAAATGAGTTGAGTTAATGAGATGAAAGTTGTATTGGAAGGCGATGTTTATAGTAGATTATCAATGACATATCAGGAACACAGTAAGATGATTTTTTTTTTGGATAAAATATATAAATTAATAATTATTTTTTGTAACAAAAAACATTTATATAGTAATTTTTATTATAAGTATTACTATAGAGGATAGTTTTGTAATATTCTGGCCCCCTTGCCAATGTGGAAATAAATGAAAAGCAAATATGGTTTGCAAATAGAATGTGTGCATTTATTAAGCAGAGTATAAATATATGAAATAATATTATACTTTTCGCAAACTTTGTTTACATCAGATTCAAGAGTTTGGCTAGTATAACATTAGTGTTATTTCAATCTGTATAACACCAATTCTAAAACCTATCAAATCGACTTCAAACGGTGAATCCAAACCGTTCAAACCGATCTACTTCATTAGTTGTGCGTTTACATGCAAAACTTATAACTTTTCGAATTTATTTAGTATTAAATCAAGCAGTCAAATGTGTGAGTTTTTAAATTAATGTATTATTTTTGCCGCTTGATTTGATACTAAAATAACTCGCAATTATAAAAAAAAAATTGTATGTAAATGCATCACTCCTAATATAAATCGGTTTGATCGGGTTGAATTAGTCGTTTGAAGTCAATTTAATAGGTTTTAGAGTTAGTGTTATATAGGCTGAAATGACACTGATGTTATATTAGCCAAACTCTTGATTCGAACTCTGAGAAAGGAGAATACATTTTAGTAGACATTTGCTAATACCCGTTCGAGTACTACCCGTTTTACCCGGCCCGTACCCATTACCCGAGGTACCCGTACTCATGCCCGGGTATAGGCGGGTAAACGGATACACGGGTACGAGTTTGAGACAAGTAGGATACCAATATTTAAGAAAAAAAACCCGTCCAAACCGTACCTGAAACTTGCCTACCCGTACCCGCACCCATTTACCTGAACTCGAACCCGCATACTTTACCTGTTCTACCCGCACCCTTTACCCATTTAACCCGTACCCATTAACCCGTACCCATTAACCCGTTTAATTTTGAAATTCAAATTAAAAAAAAATTCCCGCCTGTTTGTAAAAAAAACACACACACAAAAAAACACACAAAAAAAAACAGAAAAAAAACATGTACCCTACTCGAGGTACCCGTTATCCGTATCCGTTACCCAAGACGGGCACAGGTTTGAAATGGGTAGGATACACTTTTTTAAAAACCTATCCGTACCCGTTCTAGCCGACTACCCCTCCTACCCGTACCCACCCTACCCAACTACCCGTTCCGGATATACCCGAGGTACCCGTACCCTACCCGAAAGCAAATGTCTACATTTTAGTACCTATTATAATCTATCTAAATATAAAGTAAATAAATAAAATGCTTCGTTGGATCAATCATTGGGCACTAACACGTTTTAGAAACTAATTCATCAAAATAAGAGATATAAAACACAGCTATTGAAGAGATGTTTCATGTGGGAAATTTTAAAGAAATTTTTGCGTTGTTGTTCATCCCGGACCTGTTGGTCTGGAGAGAAACAAAAAAAGGAAATTAATGGGAATAGAGTTTTTATTCCGGCACAATAAAGATAAAATTGAGTGAAATTAGAGAAATTAGAAAAAAAGAATTGAGTTTGAATTTTTACTTTTACAAGTTGGTCATTCGCTATTCCAGCATGAGAATGGAATAACGAAGTTAACTGCTAATCCAACAATTAATAGAATAGAGGAATAATGAGCTAATTTAAGAGTTGAGAACAACTATTTTTCACCTAAACACGAAATAGCGATTAACTTTTTGCTATTCTTGAAACTAATCCAATTTTTTTGTTATTCCGGAGCCATTTAAACGCACTAGATAAAAGTTGCCCATTCATCAATACTATTTGAGTGAGTCTATGGTACTATGCATATTACAATTTGGCACTGTGCTACGACTTTATATTTGAGTTTTCAAATCCTAACAGTCGATCCGAACCGTTCATCTTGTTCTCCATATTAATATGTGTTTGGAGACCAAATTTTACATTTTAAAAAAAAATTACTATTTTTTTAGATATATAGAAAATCACTTGATATGAAAATTCTGGACCATCCAAAAAACAGTGATTTTCAATAAATTTTAAAAAATAGTAAAAAATTTTAAAAAAAATATAAAATTTGGTCTCCAAATACATATTAATATGGAGAACAAGATGAACGGTTTGGATCAACCGTTAGAATTTGAAAACTCAAATATAGAGCCGTAACACGGTGCCAAATTATAATATGCATAGTACCATAGACTCACTCATACTATTTTCATAGATAGAAGTTGTCCATTCATCGCTAACATCAGCACCCTAATAGAGAAATTAATCTTTTTCAATAGATAAAAGTTGCCCATTCATCAATATTTTCTAATCTTCTCTGCTATTCTATTCTACATTTTCATCTTCAACCATAAACAAGTAAACAACTAAGAATAATACAAAATAGAAACATATTTCGAATTCTACCTTTTTTTATGTTCTTTCATTGTTTTTCCTGTTCTTTGACTGTTCTCCCTATGTGATGATTATTATTTACTGTTGAACCTGTGTGATGATTAGTATTTACTGTTGAGTAGGAATAGTAGGGTATGTCGGACAGTCAGATATTGATTCGGTCAATCCGTTTTAAACTATAACGGATTGGATTCGATTGGAAAACGGGGCCCAAGCCCAACTATTACACAACTTTTATAAGGCGTGGATAGTAGCAATACAGACCCATGCCCTGCCATGTGTCATGTGTGCTCCCGGCTCCCATGACCCATCATTAAAGTGACAGTACATATGCATACAGTTTACCAGCATCTTGGTCAGACCATGCTTTTCTCCATCTCACTTGCAGATCCAAATGATAATAATACTTTATATGTCAATTAATTAGAGTCCGGATCATATGGGGCAACTCAAGTTTTGAGTTTGGATCCAAACCATCGGATCAGAATCCAGGTCAATCAGTCCAAGCTGAAATGCCCCAGGGCATCTTTAATATTCGTGCTAAAACAGATCGAACAGTCCTGATCTATTTAAACTCAAAATTTGAGTTACCTTAGGCGATATGAATTGTTTTTCTTTTTTCTTTTTACTTCCCTCCATTCTCTGCTCTTGGATCAAAATACCAGCTAACATGGTCAAAACTTGAATAAACAAACTCATCAAGAAACACTTACAAAACATCTGAAGGAGTGAAGCAAGAGCACACCCAATACACACGAATACGCTACAAAATTTAATACTCTTTCATTTTCAACTTTTTTTTTTTTGCTTTTTTTACTTAAATGGCATATAAGCTACTAAATAGAGCTAATTACTCATTACTCGTGTTTCTATACAAATGAATAAAGCAACCCTATTAGCGGTGCTGATGCGCCAAGTCCAGATACTGATGTCATCTTGGACCGGAGAGCTCCATGGCTTCCAAAACAAGAGAAGAGTCGTCAGCCGGGAAATCTAGTTGCAAGTATTTAGGAGGTATAAACTCCTGAGACTTGCATTTTGAATTTGCATTTGCATTCTGCGATGCCTCCCATTTCTCGGCAAGACCATCCCCTTCAAGCATCCGCACCACCTCTGACATCTTGGGCCGCTGAGCTGGCAGGAACTGGGTGCATAGAAGAGCAACCTGAACCATTTCTTCTAGCTCTATGCGGTCGTAGTTTGTCTTTAGATCTCTGTCAACCAGGGCTTCTAATTTGCTCTCTTGATGCAGCCTCTTTACCTGAAAAACCACAAATAACACCACCAATTGAGTTTATTTTGGCAATTCAGCTCAAGATAACATATAAAAGAGAAGAATAATTGGGCAAGAGTGAGGCTATGGTAATATACATATTACATAATGGCCCACACGATGGATTCGTATCTCCATTTTTAAAATCCAAACAGTCCATGTGAACCGTTCAACATTCTTCATATGAAAATGTAGTTGCAGACTAATAGAGGATCAAATATATTGTATTGGAGATAATAGTGGGTGCGAATTATAGGAGTTGATAAGCATAGTAATAGTGGTAGGTAGGAGATGCTTAGTGGAGAGAATTTGTATTAATCTTGTGTATTTGAGTACAATGACATGACACCTATTTATAGGCTTGACTATGATTAATTCTAAACATTTTCACTAAGCATCTCCTAGCTACCACCATTATAATACTTATCAACTCCTCTAATTTGCACCCACTATTATCTCTAATACAATATATTTGATCCTCTATTACAGACCAAAATTTACATTTTTTTAGAATTTTTTTTACTATTTTTTTAAGATAGGTAGAATATCACTTGATTTGAAAATTGAGAACATCCAAAAATAGTGGTTTTCTACCTATCCAAAAAAATAGTAAAAAGATCCTGAAAAATATAAAATTTGATATCCAAGTATATTTTCATATAGAGATCATATTTAATGGTTTGGATCGAATCTTTGAAAATAGAAATACGAGTCCATAGTGCGGGCCATTGTGTAATATGCAAATTACCATAGCCTCACTCATTGGGCATAATATATTATTAATTACTCACACAATCAAGCATAGCTCCTTTTTGATTCGCTAGACGTCCAAAATCCAAGGCCTTCTGACCCGTAATCAACTCCAGCAGCAAAATCCCAAATCCAAAAACATCTGTCTTTTCTGATGATTGCCCAGTTGAAAGGTACTCAGGTGCAATATGCCCCACAGTACCCCGCACGGCTGTGGTCACATGGGATTCCCTGTGGTCAAGCAGCTTTGCCAGGCCAAAGTCACCCACCACAGCCTCGAAATCAGCATCCAAAAGCACGTTGGCAGCTTTCACATCCCGGTGGATAATCTTGGGGTCACATTGCTCGTGGAGGTATAGCAGCCCTCTTGCTGTGCCCAATGCTATTCGCCTCCGCTTTGACCAATCTAAGGCAGGTCTTCCATTTACGTGTCCTGTGCAAGTACAGAAGAAATCAATACTACAAAATACTGAAAATGATATCAAGCTAGCAAATGTAGATGAAAATGTTTACGATTTGTCTATAAATGTGAGATTAAACATTAATAAGTGAGGCTATGATACTATGCATAGCGTGGATTGATCCGTACTATGGATCAATATATTCGTTTTCAAAGTACAAATAATCGATCTATCTAAAAAAATAGTTAAATAATGTACTTGCAGACTAAAATAGTAAAGACCAATCCACGCTATGCATAGTAACATAGCTTCACTCAAATGTGAGAGTATGCATTAATTACCTCTGAGCTGAGAAGCTACACTCCCATTAGGCATGTAAGGATAAACAAGAAGGCGTTCATTGTCGGCGGAACAAAAGCCGATGAGCCTCAGCAAATTACGATGCACAGCAAGGCTGATCATCTCTACTTCCGTTTGAAACTGCAGTTCGCCCCCCGCCGCATTGTAATCTTTCAGCCGCTTCACAGCCACGATAGAACCATCACGCAAGCACCCTCTGTACACAATACCGTAACCACCTTCCCCTAATATGTTCTTTGAGTTGAAGTTGTTGGTTGCAGTGCGAAGCTCCTTGAGGGAGTACCTCTTTAGGTGTCCCAAGCACACCTCCGGGTCGTGTTGATCTGATTTTACAACAACAACCAAGCCTTTAGTCCCAAACAAAGTTTTGGTACATTAAGCATATCTTTTTGGTACAATAAATTTGTTGGAGTTGCTGTGCAGAGGAATTAAATCCAGGGGGAATTTCAACTTCGAAATTACATATTTCCGCTTCTAAAATTCATTAAATATCATATTTACCCTTCTAAATTTCAAAAACTCAGAAATTTATCCATTTTATTGCCTTTACTATTAAAACTCATTTTTATATTTATAAAGTACCCGTGTTACAGAAATTAAAAATATGTAGCATGTTTAAGAAAAATGTTAGTCTGTTAAATTTAAGACTGCTATTTTCTTAAACATGTTACATGCTTTTTATTTTCTTAATAACGGGTAAAATTGGCACTTTTAAATTTAAAATGAGTTTTAATAGAAAAGACAATAAAATGGGTGATTTGTGAGTTATTGAAATTTAGAAGGGTAAATATGATATTATGAATTTTAGAGGGGGGAATACGTAATTTCGAAGTCTTTAAGGGGTATACATGAAATTCACCATAAATCAAATAAAAGAACCGTTCTCTTACCATTGACATCAAAGAAAACTTGTTGGTTGTGTTTATGTCGTCTCCATAGAACCAGACCAACACCAATGAAGAGTATTGCAACAGAACCGGCAGCAGTACCAAATGCAATTGCTATGTGGCGGTTTCTTATTCCTCCGGGCTGTGGTGGCACTGAGAAACAATACAAAATCTTCTTCATTAAATGAATCACAAGATATTAGTTGACTAATGCAATGTAGTATACATACATGACGTGTATTTCAAGATATTAGTTGACTAATGCAATGTAGTATACGTACAATTCAGATCATCAGGTGGGTAGGAAAGCGGATCCATAGATACTCCAGAGCAATTACTTCCAGATTTGAACCCACATATTAGAGGATTTCCATCAATGCTGTGAATTCATCGTATAAACAAATCAGTTACATATCCAATTACTTTACAAGTAAATAACCTTCGGTACTTATTAACTTTGGTAAATTGAAGGGAAAATAACAAAGAACACAATTTTGACCTGTTGCCCAAAAATAATAGGGTTTGTGATGGCTACCCAAATTTTCACTTTAGTACTAGTGTCCTTTTTAGGAAAGGAAATGATTGTCAAATAAGCCCTTAGAGAAATAAGGTTTATATAAAAAAGACTTACTTGAAAGTTCTTGTCGATATCTTTGGTATAGGCCCACTTAAGTTGTTATACGAAAGATCCCTATAAGACAGCATCCCGATCTTATTAGCAACCAACTCAATAAAGAATCAAATAATAATACAAACAACAACCATTAATATCTGATATTGCATGGCCTTATAGAAAAGTATTGGCACGGAGATGCTTTAAAAGTAGCTCGATTTGAAAGATATTACAAAATAACAAATAAAAAGGTAAGGGAGAGCATACAGGAGAGTTAGACCGTCAAGATTGGATAATGAATCAGGCAACGGTCCTGATAAACTGTTATTATTCAACCGCCTTCGAAAAAGAGTAAAGAGATAGGCATTAGGCATGGGCATTAATTTGCATGAAAATTAAATAAAAAGAATTTGTAAACCAAAGGGAAAAGAGAAGAAATGCTACAAATAATTGAGATTGGTAAGATCTGACAACGAGGCGGGAATAGATCCAGTGAACTGATTATCAGAGAGGTCTAGTGTTTGAAGCCTCTCCAGTCTACCTATATCAGTTGGTATACTGCCTCCTATCGCATTATTCTGCAGTAACCTGTGATTCCAAATAGACAAAATAAAAACTGCTGTCGCATACATTTCAAAAAAAAGAGAGAGACAGTTTACATGAACATACACAGATCGGAGTTGGGTAAGATTGCCAATGCCGGGGGAGAGTACGCCTGACAAACCTTGACTAGGCAATCCCCTGTCAAATCAAAACAACATTCTACTTAATTAACACTTTATACATATCAACATCGATAAGTTTGCAAGAAAAAAAATTAAAAATGGATACTGACAGGGCAGAGACGAAGCCGTCAGAATCACATGTGACCATGCGCCAGCTGCAGGGATCAACCGAGTTGATATCCCAATTCGCGAGCACATTATACTGGTCTACCAGTTCAGTCTTTATTGCCACCAGCGCCACCACTGCCACCCCACCCACAATATATCCATACATACCGGTAAGGCAGTTAGTTTCTTATTTCAATTTAATTTATATTATATATTCAAGGTGACATATAATTGATCTACATATGTCAGCTCAAAAAGAACAAAAAATAAAATTAATCAGAAATAGAAGTGATAGTAAAGAGTAGAGACCTTCATAGTTGATACCAGATGGGGAGAGAGAAGCACAGGAGGCATCCCAGCATGCCCAAATTAGCAAACCCACAACCCAACAAAACAAAACCTTTTCCCCTTTCATGCTCTGTTTCTCCTTTTTCTCCTCCTCCTACTAAATTAAGAGCTTAATTTGAAATTAAAATGTGCCTTCTCTTCTTCATAGCCAACCTTTCGTCACCTATCTCTCACCCAAATTTCACAATGCACCCACTACAAACCAAATCTTCCAAAAAATCAGGACCATGCCTTGTTGATAAATTCGACCAACCAACAAACGGTGTGGTGGGTTGCCTCCAAAATCTTTGAGAAGTCAAATCCTCCAACCAAAATCTCTCCCTCTTTCTCTCTTCCCCGAAAAAAAGCCCAATTTCAACTCAAAAGGAAGAGATCTTGGTGAGAAAAATACACGGCGAAGCTTCAAATTTCAAAACCCCAGAAGAGAGCTTTAATTATTTTGCTTTTCTCAGTCTCACCACTCGTAGAGTAGATAAAGAAACAAGTGGCGATAACAATTTGAGTCGATAGATATGATATGTATTGATTTGTTTGTTTTGTTGGTGAAGATTTAATCAATATGGCTGAGCGAATGAATAAAAAGTGATGGATGTTACATTGTTGTTGCTGTTGTTTTGCTGCTTGTTTTGTTCTTTTTGGGTAATGGGCCAGAGAGCATGAGAGACTACTGTATACTAATTTGGTATTATGTGGGGATTAAGTATTGTTAATAAAAGTACCATATTAATTAACTACTTTGTCTCATTCTTTAATCTATCCCTCAGACCCTCACCGCTTAGTCTGACTCCTAAATTCTCACACCAATAAAAATTTTATCTACTATTTTTTTGACAAAATTTTTATCTATTATTATTTGCTGGATGTGTTGTTTTAGTAGGTTACGAAGAGGAATTTTTTTTTTTATCATATATTGTGTACACCAAAATTCCATACATGTTTAAATTCTCACGCCTATAAAGTTTCCATCCATATTTCGGTACGTATATATGTGTTGATTAATAGATACATAAAAATTTGGGTTTTACGCCCATCAGATTGAGTCCGTCCGATTCGCTTTAAATTTTGTGTGTGTGATTATTAAAATAGATGCACAAGAATATTGAAATAACATGAACAGATCTTAAAGTGAATTAGATAGATGCAAAACTTATTAAACTCAAATTTGAATCTGATGAGGGTCGGATTCAAATTATTCCCTATTTTGATATGCATGATCTTATTTCTTTTCTCATTTTTTTTTTATCTACTTCTTAAAAATATATGTTTTATAAACTAAGGTGAAAAGAACTTTTAAAATTGACACAACTTTTGTTTGAATTCCATTGCAGGAATATTCGTATATCTCCCTAAAAATTAAGCTTTTAATAGATATTTTTATTTTCGCAAAAATAACTCTAGTAATAAAAAATATTGCAAATTATAAGTTTAGGACCGAAGTGTAAACAGTGAATATCTTCGGACCAAAGTTAAAAATTTAGTAGGTTAAGAAGAACGAATTTTTTTTCCTTTAAGTGTTGGAGAACGCTTAGAAATTTTTTATATATTTTCCACTAAAATTTCTTTTTAAAGAAAAATAAGATCACTTGACTATTAATTTCGTTAAATAAAATAAGGGTTGTTCTAATGTGCATTCACTTGATATTTGGAAAAGTATTATGCAAATTAGAAAAAATAAAATTATAGATGTTGTCTTTATTACTTAAATTGAACGTGTGTTAAATATGTATTGATTTGAATGACGGTGGAGTTTAAATGAATTTATAATGAATGACCAATCAATTTATAAATTAATTAAATTTGATACATGTATATGTAAAAAATTAAAAATATATCTATAATTTATTTATCTATTATTTAAATCGGGATATGAAGTAAACGCATATACAAATAATGAACATATTAAAGGAAATTTTAATTTTATTATTTTAAGTTAGTTGCTATATGTCATAGAAATAATTAGTGCTGTTTTTTTGTGTTCTAGCCACCTATAACAAAATAATTATTATTTGCTGTCACAATCCAATTCACACAAGGCATGATTTTAAGTTCTAACCACCTTTTCTTCTGTTGCCTTGTTATAACAGTTTCCAATTTATTCCTTGTAATTTTCCAGAGGAGAATCATGACCGAGACATGGCAGCTTTTTAATTTTTTTAATTTCTGAAATGTTGCATCAAGTTCAGCTCAGCAGAACCTGTGCAGAAGGTTTTAACTGTAGAAATTATTTAAAATTAATATAGAATAATAGATAGATTGTCTTTGTATTTTGAACTCTAGCATGAAAAAAATATCAATCTCTTGATGCAAATTGTAAAGCAACTAAAATATACATGGTATGAGGAAGTTTGTATCTTGTGTTCCTATGGGATATCTTGAATTTCACTATATTTAAAGACGGATCAAATATTTTTCAGTGCTCATTCAAAATGCAAGAGTTAGTATTAATTTGCTTTCGAATTTATTTATTTATAAAAAAATTGAACGATTTAAAATATCCACATATTAACTCAAAGTTGAGATACCCTCATGAAATACGAATTCTGCATGAGATAGAATTGCTTTAGATTTGAGTATACAGTAAATAACTGAAATTAAAATAGCTTTGAAGGAAACAAATTTTTTCTTCGATTATTTCTATGATATTAATTTTTTTTACAATTTATCTATTATCTTATATTATTTAATGTTATTTCTATGAATAAAAAAATTCTGGAATCTGTGTGCGTGTCAGCGTGTGAGAGAAGGCACAATTCAAAGCGCATAGAGGAGATGGATCCGGTCCATATCCATTCCATGCCAATCAATAAATGCGTAGCGTAAAGTACAAAAAAAATATGGAGAATTTACAAGGGAAAAATGGTAAATTATTTGTTTTCTTCCAATGTGGGGTCTCGTCCTGAAAATCACATGAGATGGATGTCATGCTTTTTTTTGTCTTTGTTGCTGTCGTCTTTCTATCGGCGTTTTATATCTCTAGGCCCCTGTTACTTTTACTTATATCAAAACTTTGATTCTTTTTTTATTTCATTCCTCCATCTCTGATTCTCTGTTAAAGTATCCTCCATTTTGTGCTCTGGCTCTACTGACAGAACTCGTATCTGCTGTTCTTCCTGATCAGGAAATACAAAATAAATTTTAGGCCAAGTTAGCTTTACGCTAACTGGAATTGAATGCAGTACGGTGCCTCCCTTTTTTTTTATCTTTGATATTTTCTAAAAATGTTATAACATTAAATCAGAAAATAATATAACCCCAAAAAAAAAAAAAAATCAGAAAACAGTAACAATGTTTGTATTTTGGGACAAGGCAAAATACTAACATTTCGATCTGACAAAATGCTAACAATTTCGTTCTGTGAAACACTAGTAAAAATTTATATTGCATTTTTAATAATGATGAATTGTTGCAATTGTTAATATTGTGATAAGTGAAAAAATTCTGATCTTGTGAGTACTATTAATTTTCGCACAAATCCTCTATTTTATAATAATGTTGAAATATTATTTTTCATTGGTAACGGTGAGAAGTAAATTTTCCTAAATTGTCATTCTCATTTTATTAAATTTAAATCAGTTTATATATATGGTTCATTCTTAACAAGCATACCATAAACTATGTGTCGGATAAGATGTACCAATCATATACAAATTTGTGTAAACTTCTTTAAGTTATGTATCGATTTCGTACAAATTAAGTGTGAACCATATATTAATCGGTGCAAATAAATTGTGAATCATGTATTAATTATCGGTTCAGCTCATGACGATTTCAGTTCAGATCAGTAAAATTAGCTCACTCATGGTTCTAACGAGCCAGCTAGTTGTCATCTCTAATATTATAAAGTGTGTATAAAAGTTTTGCATTGTCACTGTTAATTATTCCCAACAATGACATTAGACAATGAAAATGAAGTCAAGCTGGGCAAAGAAATGATCCTTGGAGGGAAGATTTAATTCTAATTCAGACTGGGTGTGCAATTAATAGTTAATTATGCTACTATAAAATTTGTTGTTTGAGGCTATTTTAATTAAGCTCTGGAATGCTTATCATCAAGAGCGCGTTTTAATTTTGTTTTAGTCAAAGTAAATATATAAGTGTCGATTATGTATAAATTTCTATTATGTTGACTGAATTTGTATCTGCTGTTATTCGTGAGAAGGAAGTACGAAACAAAATTTAGGCCACGTTAGCTTGACACTAACTGGAATTAAATGCAGTACGGTACCTCCATTTTTTTTTATCTTAAATATTTAAAAAAAATATATCACGTTAAATCAGAAAAATACGAATAATGTTTGTGTTTTGGGATTAAATGCTAACCTTTTGACCTGACAGAATGCTAACAATTTCGTATCTTATCTGTGAAACACCAGTACATTTTATATTAAATATTTTAATAACGATGGAATCCGAAATATTTATTGAAGTAAAGTTGAGGTTAAATCACTTAATTATTTAATATCTTTACTATTGTAAAAAGATTTTTGGATTTCGGATCCATAATCTCTCAAACAGAAAGTATGTATATTTGTCATTATAACAAAGACTAATTTTTAGATGAAAATATTTTGATTTTGTAGAGTACAACTAGGATGTTCTTAAGTTCATCAAGTCTTATTATGAACTCGGTTCTAAAATTTATTGAATTGGTTTTAAAGAGAGTTCTAAGTACCTAGTTATAGCTTTTTTAGATTTTCAAGGCTATAATGCTATCAGCTACTTTCTTTTTATCGGAATTCTAAATAGTTGTGTTATAGTTTTTTTTTAGACCTTTAAAGTAATGACGTGATAATTATTATTTATAACTTTGATTTTAAATAACGAATTTGAAATATTGAAATCCATAAGAATAAAAAAAACCGTTGAAACTCAATTCTTAAGGACACCTAGTTCTACTCAATTTTGTGATACAATTTTCTTTTAAATGCTATGGATAAAAAATCGGTGCAATTTGAGTTATAAAACAAGGTAAAATAAATAAATCACATAATATTAGATAATAAGTATTGGTGGAAATATACAACTAGCAAGTGCGATGCAATGTTTTGACTAGATGAGGTAGAGCGACACTAGTTAGGGCAAGGTTGACGCAACGACACATTAATGCAGTGTTTGGACTGGGTGAAGCAAGGCGGTGACCAAGGCCTCTGAATTGGACTGCCGATGACTCAGTGTTGTGTATGCCTCATAAATTAGGTTTTATCATTCTATTACTTTGTTTTATTTTTATTTAAAATAGTATTTTCTATAAAATAAAATATGTATTAGGTAACGAAATTTTCAGAACCATAACAAATTTTGTACTTAAAAGATTTAAATTTTTCTCTTGTTAAAATCTTGAGAACCGGCCTTCGCTAATTTGACATCATACATTTACTTGACCAAAATTTTGACCCGTCAGAAACTTGTCACGTCTTACATCAAATAGTAAAAAAAAATAAAAAATCAGCACGGTCTCTGATAATTAGGGGGGCCACCGGTCCATCAGACCATCACACAAAGAACCTTCACTTCAAAAGTTGAACGTAACTCTTTTGGTATACCCATTTTTCATCCCACAAAATGATGATGAATTTATTTATTTTAGATTTCTAGTTCTAAACTTACGTCCTATAAATATTACCTTTTCTTCTAGTTGTACAAAAATATATTATTAGATGATAAATCCGGACTGTTCAATCAGAATTTGAATTAATTTGATATGTTTTTTTTTTTTTTTTACATACAAGTTCATATCTTTTGAGGTTTTGAGGTTGCGGGTGTAGTTAGAATTTTTATCAAGTGTAGGCAAAAAAAATTATTGATACGACTAGCGAGATGTAAATTGCTGTGAATTAATTAATTTAGACTGTGGGTTGTTCATAGATAATTTTTTTTTTCAGAAATATACAACAATCTGATTATACATAGACCTTACTCGGTTTTTAAAATTCAGAAGTAGACAGTTATCTACTCTTGTTCAATATGACTTCGCCATTACCTGAGATGACATAATTTCATGTTTAGATCTGGACTGTCCAATCAAAATTCAAGCCAATTTAGTATGAGATGAAATATATAGACCTCCTTTAATATTTGTGCGGATTCTGATGAACAATCCGGATCTAAACAACAATATTTTGTTACCTTCGGTGATATGAATTATTTACTCCTCATCTACACCATATCTTTTTACACTCCTCACCCAAAAAAATGTTTATATTCCATATTACTAAAAAAAAGAATTATATATTTTACCTGTGTAGCAGCCTTAACTTGAACTTTTTATGCTCGTTGGAGAATAAAAGATAATAAACACATACGAATTACTTACGAATTCAGATATGCACAACTTGCATGTTATGAGCATTTTCATTCCTTTAATTGCAAAATTTAAATTCATTTATCACATCAACGATTAAACAACTTTAGATTCCAAACACCGCTTTATAATAATTATACAATTGCAACTTAATTGAGTGAATGAAAACACCACTTTATATTCCAAACATATTTTTATTTTACAATTCACCTATACCACATTAAATTTTAGATATCAGATTGAACTATTAACTTTAGTAAAATTGGTACAAGGGTAGCCAACTATATTTCCACATCCTTAATCCTTCTTCTCATCATTATCATGTGTATGATGTCTAATTAAAGTATGATGAAAAGAAATGAAATATGAGCAAGAGAAAAGGAAGAGTTCTTCTCTCTCTCTCAGGATCACAATTCTCCAGAGGCAGATAGAGGTGTTCATCTAATTCAGTTTAATCAGTTTTAAATCAAACCGAGAGAGTTTGATTTAAACGTTTTGGTTTTCTCGATTAAATAGATCAGTTCGGTTTATAAATTTTAAAACTAGTTAGATTGAACTGACCAAAATTTTAAAATTCGTCTCCTGTCCAAATAAATATATATATATATTTTTTGAAAAATTACAACATAATGTATATTACTTCGTTTAGTTTAATTTATTTTTAATGATTAATATTATCTTTTATAAAATTGAAATTTCTTTTTAAAAAAAATTAATAATTAATATCCTATTTCGGTTGAACCGAATTTTGGTTCTTATTCTATTTCAATTTGGTTCAGTTTGATTTAGTGGCGGAACCACATGAGGCCGGAGTACATTTGTCTGGCTTAGCCCAATTTCTTTTAAAAAATACTTCTGTTGTCATATTTTTTTTATAAAATTTATAAAATATGTTTGTGATTAAAATAATTATACAATAATGTCTTATTCTAAATTTTTTGTCCCATCTTGTTCTATTTTCTGACTCCGCTCCTGCAATTTTCATGCATTTGTTGGCAAAATTTGGGCATATTGGATTTCAGTTGGGTTGAAGGAAGCCTGTCAGATTTTTACAATGAACTATCCAATCAAACTTCTTGCAGATTTATTCAATTTCTTTGAATTTCCTGAAAATCTTGTTCCTACTGCTGGAATCTGAACTTGCCGTGTGAATCAGTGCCAGTTGACATACTCGTTCAATCTGAACTTACGAAAATCAATAACATTAGCCTAATAATTTATCCATCCAGTTCTCCGAGTAAGAGGTCACAGTTTTAAAATTCAAATATTTTTTTTTTAAATATTAAATAATTTAGTAACTTGAACTCTAATTTTTATAAAAAAAAATGTTTATTCCTATAAAGCTTTAGGATCTGTTTGACTTTTACTGTTTTCATGAAAAAAAAATTTAACTTAGAGTGAATTTTTTTTTCTTACGAGAACAGTGTTTCGACCATTCAAATTGAATCCGAATCCAAATCTATTTTCGTTCCCGACTAACGGCCAAACAGGCTCTTAGAATGTAGATTGATTTTTGATGCTGAGTTCCAACTTCCAACTATAGTAACATAATTCACGATGTTTTTTGGTGTTTTCAAATAGAATGGTGAATTATTCGTGAATAAAACACGAATTTTTAAAAAAAAAAAATTTTTTTGCTTTCTATGGGACCGAATAATTTTCGAATTATATATGAATCGCTAACTTTTGACCCCGCAAAACTAAACCTGAATAATTCATTTATCACTATAGTTCCAATAGTGTCTACTTCTTAGTAACTCTCCACTTCAACCCACTCTATTAATTAGCTTAAACTTTCAGTTAATAATTTTTAATTACTCATATTTAATCAACTCTGATTCCAGAAAAAGAATTAGGAAATCCTAACGCTTGGATCATATTTGAAAGTAAAAATCATGAAACTGATGTATTCCGATGAGGCTGGGACTAAATTCGGTCATATGCGAACCGTTTAATGCTCTTTAAAATATACGCATCCAGTTTAAATTCAGAAATGTATTTTAAAATAAATTGTCTGCACGAATCTTAAAGCGAATCTAATGATCTCTAAAAGAATTAACATGCCTTATGGTAGAGAATTAATTAATTGAGGTAAAGAATTGGCAGATCTCCTTGGAGCATAGTCATCGAATAGAGAGACACATGATATTAAAAATTTAATTAATATAAAATAAGAGGCTGCTAACACAATAACACCTCGGGCTAAGATGATTCCAGTACATATATTCCCCGAGTAAAGCCCAGAGTTCTCTGTTCGTCCAATGCAAAAAATAAGGAAATAGACTGACATTTTTTGTTATCATCCTAAAATAGTTCATAATAGCAATTATAATCTTGCTGTCATTCGGAAACCATTTCAAAAATCTCAAAATTTATCTATTTCCCGTCAAAATTTATAATATCAAATTTATCCTTTCAAATTTGAAAAACTTAAAATTTACTCAATTTATAAATTTATAAAGTTTTCATTTTATTATTTATTAAAGTATAAAAAAATAGGTTGCTTGTGTAACAGAAATGTTTAATTTTTGAAAGATATATATATATGCAAATTTTCCATTATTCTAAAGAGTAGGAATTGGTAGTTTTGAAGTAAGAATTATAGAAAATGAGTGTCTTGTTGTGTTTAGAAAAATTCAGGAATTATCATGACATGATATTTTCGTAGATGATCGAAATAGAATTGTATAAAAATGTTATATTACAGTGACAGAGTTACATTGAACGAGAGTAGATAATTGTCTATTTTTAAAATTTAAAAACTGAGTATAGGTGTATGTATAACCGGATTGTCATCTAGTTCTGAAATATTTTTTTTTGGGTCTATTTTTAGATAGTTCATGGTTTGAATTGATTAATTAATTAACGACAGTTTGCAATCCATTAATCGTATCAGTATTTTTTTTTTTTAACTATTCTTAATAAAAATTCTGGCTATGTTCGCAACTTTAGAGTATATGAACTCGTGTGCAAAAGAACAAACTAAATTGGCTCAAATTTTGATCGAACAATCCAGATTTAATCATCTAAATAACATATTAAATTGATTTGAATTCTGATCGCACAGTCCTAATTATGTAAGTTGTTTACACCAGTAATTGTTTATTTTTATACGACTAGAAAATAAGGTATAATTTATAGGACCAGTGTCTAGAACTAGAACTAAAATAAATAAATTCATCATCATTTGATGGGATGAAAAATGGATACCGAAAGTGTTGGGTCCAAGTGAAGGTTCTTTATGTTGGAAGAGGGGGCTGTCTAATGGCCATCGGATCACTTTTGTGTTCGATGGATTCTTTTATCGTCAGATCTGCTTTAGAATTTGTGTGTACAGATTTTAAAGTAAACGTGAAATTGTGGACACGAATCCTAAAGCAGATCCGACGGTAAAGAGAACCCATCGAACACAAAAGTGGTCCGATGGGCATCAGACGCCCCCCTCTTCCCTTTATGTGATGGTCTGATGGACCGGTGGGCCCTCTATAATATCAAAGACCGTATCGATTTGTTTATATTAATTGATGTAAGAGTGTGACAGTTTTTAATGGTCAAATTTTTGGTTAGGCTAAATTTAGCTGGAGGTCATCAAATTTTGTTATTTGTTCTAATTAAGTAATTTTATAATTTTTTGTTCAAAATGCTAATGGAATATGCTTATTCCGTTAGTATTTTGGAAGGAATCAGTATATTTCGTTAATATTTTGGACATAATGAGAATATTCCGTTAAGATTTTGAACGGAAAAGTATAAAGTGACTTAACTGAGACAAATGACAAAATTGAGTAACTAAAAAAGAATAAATCAAACTTGAATGACTAATTCATAACAAATAATAAAATTTGATGACCTCCAGTGAAATTACCCTTTGGGTTCCGTAAATACATGATATCAAACTAGAATACACACACACACATTCTTATATTATGCACGTAGTTGCCTGATCCGTCAACGGCTGAGATTGAAAGATGAATTTTCAAATTGAATATCAACTCTTCAATCACATAATCTCTCTTTTTAATTAAATACATCTATTTTATGTGTAGAAGTATAAATTTAGTTAAAAACAAACTCGCTACAAAAACTGCTACATGGTTTGTCACAATTAAAATTGAATGAATCTCTAGCGATCTGTTTTCTTATTTCTCTTTAAAACTATCTCCAATTCCTGCAATTAAATTATTTTCTTATTTATTTGTTTCCTCCATTTCATTTCTCATCTTCCTTCATAGTTTCGACAATGAAAATAAAAACTATTATATCTTTTCAGATTTTGTTTAAGTCTACTGTATCTTTGTGAATAGATGAATAGCAAATCTTGTGTTGATAGAAACAATCATATCTTTCTGATCTAAATATATATATAGAGAAAATTCTTATTTGAATCATTTAATCATATATTTTCCAATTTTGTTTATTTACATATATTTTATCCTCTAAATCGTTTAATAACATGTCTTACGTGTGGAGAAAATTATATTTTAAATCACAATGATACTTCAAGAATTTTTTTTATATTATATTTGATATGTTTTTTTCATTTGTTGTTTTTTTATTGTTATTTATTATTTTGACATTTATTTTTTATTCTTTTATTTTCATTTAAATATATATATATATATATAGAGGAGGGATCAAATGACACCATTTTTTGGTGACATGGAATGACACCGTCCATTTTCAAAGTCCAAACAGTCGATCCAAACCGTTCAACTTGATGGATATGTTAAAATGTGCTTACAGATCAAATTTTATATTTTTCTGAATTTTTTTTGGGTTTATTTAGAGGGGTTCAAAAATTCAACGGTCTGAATATAGCGATTTTGTTAAATACTTAATAAATAGTAAAAAAATTCAGAAAAATGTAAAATTTGATTTCCAAGTTACTCTTAATATATTCATCATATTGAACGGTTTGGATCGACTATTTGGATTTTGAAATTTCAAAAATGGACATTGTCACACCATGTCACCAAAATAGTGGTGTAATCCGATCCCTCCTCATATATATATATATATATATATATATATATATATATATATATATATATATATATATTTGTGTGAATGTGAAACAAAAATGTCACTTTATATTTTATTCAATCTCATAATATGTTCCCGTTGTAATGCAAGGACACGATACTAGTATATATATATATATGAGGAGGGTTAAAATGCACGCTCCCTTTTTGTGCTACTCAATTATCCGACCATTATTCGTTTTATATCCGTATTCAAATCTATATCCATGAACTATCTGTTCCGTATCCATTTAAGATGGATTTGATTTTGAATTTTGATATTCGTTTGCTATCCATATCCGCTCATTATCCGACAGATGCAGATATGGTATCAGCATTATTTGCTCCGTTTTCACCCCTAGTCTTATGTCACGGAGTAGAGATGCAAACAGATCGGATATGGATCGGATAGTGCTAAAACCATATTCATATCTGTATTTATTTTTGGATAAGAATACGGATCAGATATTAAACGGAAACGGATTGAATATTTTTCAGATACGAATACGAATACATGTATAATTCGGATTCTTAATTCTAAAATACATATGTTATGCCATGTCAGGTACCAAACCGTATATGAAGTAAGCTCTGAAGAGCTAAGTGCTTTGGCGTATGAAGAAGCACAACGAGGCATTAATTTACAGTTCGTTGTGGATCTGCTCTGGCGTATGAAGAAGCAAAGCAAGACCATAATTTACAGTTCACTGTGGTCTGTGGATCTGCTCATGGCCTCTTATAAATAAAAATTTAAAGCAATGTTTTGCTGTAGTAATCTTTGTTTATGTTAGACTGTTAGCTTTTGACATGACTAATATAGGTACTTAAGTTCAATGTTTATATTAATGCCGGTGTTAGGAAATTAAGATAATTTTAACAAGACTTTCTCTTTAATTGATTGGTTTGTAACCCAAGCAAAGAAATTAAAACTAATTTTACTAATGGAGTGGTTAAGAAATTTAGATGGAATTAGTTTCTATTATTATCAAGACAGCTGTATTTTTTTGGGTTTCACAGGTGTAGATGCTTTTAGAAACTCCTTTTCTATTATTTGACTGTTCATTTCTTCTCCATTTGTTGAGCCAATCAACTGCCTCCATTTCCAGCAATTTCTTGTGTTTGCTAATTCATTTCAATCTCCTTTCTAATACAAAATTCATCATATTTCTTTTAAAAATGTGTAATCATGTTGGCATATTTTTAGAATCAAACACTAATACATAATTATGCAATTAATCTTTAAATTAATCACATTTAAAATAAGTGATTAAAACAGATTTTTAATTCCCACAGCAACGCGTGGCCAGCACTTACTAGTTTAATAGGGGAAGGAATTTTGCATGAATTATCATGATTCATGCATCTTTTACTTGATTCTTATTATAAGTATTTTCTAAAGTATATGAATGGCATGTTTACGATATTTGGTTGTATATGACACTAAGGAAAAACTTCTCACACAAGAATTATATTTATCTTTTTTTTCATAAAAAAATAAACTTTAGTAATTATATTTATCTGAGTCATATATATTTTTGGACAATGAGATTTCAGAGTAAATTAACAAACTTAAACCTTGTGCAATTTGATTCAATGGAAGAAAATTTCATTTGTTCTTTCTAGTATATTAAAATTGTCTAGATAATCGTGATGCTAATTATCGCTAAAATTAATTTCAAAATTTTAATATGATATATTTAAGGTTTGATATATATAAAGGGCTCCATATATTCGTTTTGATCGAACAGACCAAATCTGTAGAACAGGTGAACATCCGGACTTAGAACTATATTTATATTTATATAGCGGGCCAAAGAAATGGGCTTTATGCAAAAATCTTCTAAAAGGCCTCACATATCCTCTAAGAATGTATTGTGCCACATATATGATATATCTCCATTTCATTATTAAGCATGTTGGGTGTTCAATCTGCTAACGGCTACGATTGAAAGATGAAATTTTAGATTTAATTTTAGTCCTCCAATCATATATTCTGTCTTTTTTTTATTAAATGCATCCATTTTATGTATAAAAGTCTAAATTTAGTTAAAAACATACTTGCTACATGTTCTGCCACGTGATATGTTACAATTAAAATTGAGCATACTCCAAAATTTAACAATATATTTCTCTCTGTCCTTATTTCTCCCTTTTCAATTGAGCAGACTCCACTTTTTTTTTCGTTCTTCTTTGTTTCTATATGGATCACAATGGAAATCGATTTTTTATTTATTTCCTTATTTCTCTTTATTTTTTTCTATACATATTGCATACATATTGTTGTAAAAAATTGAGAATATATTTTGAATTTTGTTTCTACTAATACAAATGAGGATTTGTACTGTTGCCAGAATTATAATAGTCTTAAAGAGAGGTATAAAAATTAATAGAAAAATTAAATTATATTAAATTAGAAAATTAGGATGGCTTATTGTTGGATCATACCATGATGATGGCTTACCTATTACAATATATAGATGTGGGGACAAACAATGAAGAGTTGCTTAAGGATGAGTTTTATATTGGATTATAGCAAAGAAGAGTAGTTAGCTAGGTTCTCTTATTTCATGTCTCTATTTGTTAATTTTCACTAGCATTTAAGTCGATTTTTTTTCTTGAAATCCGTTCTTAAATCGTTTTTTATTCGTGTTGTGTATCAGGACTACAAATATTTTCTTCATGAGTTCATGACAGCTGCCAAGAAAAAAATATGCAAAAAAGTTCTCATTTAGGTATGAAAACAATTGCGCATCAATAATTTTGTAACTAATAAACTTTTGTATTTTATGAAGCATACATACGTTGGTTCCTTATTTTTGTCCAGTTTGAAGATTTTGCAAACCATAATGCGTTCGACCTTCTTTCAAGATATCGCTCAACTCACACTGGCTTCAATGATGACATACATGTTAAGAGGTTAGTATTGTGTTTAAATTCAAAATAATTCAGTTATTGAAATTTCAACCTTCTTTCTTATTTTAGTTACAAATATAATGTTCACTTTTTTCTCAAATAAAATGGAATCCTTGAATATTTTTGCTATTAAGAAATTCTTACTTGCTTCTGGGAGTGTTTTTTTATATAAAAATACAATATTTTTAATATTTCAAGATACGCCCGTTGTTGTTCTTGCATAGATTATTGCAGCTCTAAAGTTTGTTGAAGAGAAATTGTCAGATCACACTTATCTATTCTTGGATGCTAGAGAGGTTTTTCTAAATTCAATTTTACACATTTCATCTCACTTTTCATGCTATCTTGCAAAGGTACCTAATATTACTAAATTCCACATGTGACTCCTTCCCTGTTTGCATGTGGAGCCATATTTATTTTTCCTTGTTGTAAATAAAAGCACATCTCTTTAATAACTGTTCTTATAAGGTTTAATTCTTTTGATCGGCCTTGTCATGTTAACATGACTATATCAAAATTCCAAACAATATATTACTTCAGATTTGTTAAAGGGTGGTCAAATTTCTATCTAAATCATAATTTCTTAAATAGGTGATTGTAGCTAAGTAAACTAATAAAATTGCGTTCGGCTTTTGCTTAACAATTCTATCAAAAACTTCAATTGCAGCCACTCCTGCGGTTGACATTAAAAATAAAAAAAAAGATGACAACAAGTCTTTTGGGGTCAAAAGATATTAACATAAATTTTGATGATATTTTTCACATTGATATTGGCGAATTCATTGGAACAGAAAATTAAAGTTTACCTAGTCCCAAAATTGATTTTTGAATTCTTATAATATATTTCCGTTGCAATGCATGGGTATAATACTAGTATTGTAATAAGAAGACCTCAGAAAGGCCTCTCATATTTCTCTTTTGATTATAATACTTCTGATTACACCAGCGCAGTTTTTCTCGAGTACCATTTGATTTTGCTTAGTACAAATCAGGAACATACAAATTGTAATATTTGAATTTTGTTAAGTAATATGTCTTAAGTTTCATAAAACTCAACTATCCGACCATTATTTATTTTATATCCGTATTCAAATCTGTATCTGTGAACTATCCGTTCTGTATCTATTTAAGACGGATTTGATTTTGAATTTTGATATCCGTTTGCTATCCATATCTGTATTCGTATCCGCTCATTATCTGACAGATGCGGATATGGTATCAGCATTATTTGCTCAGTTTTCACCCCTAGTCTTATGTCACGGAGTAGAGATGCAAATGGATCGGATATGGATCGGATAGTGCTAAAATCATATTCGTATCTGTATTTTTTTTTCGGATAAGGATACGGATCGGATATTAATCGGATACGGATATAGATCAGATATTAAACGGATATGGATACAGATCGAATATTTTTCGGATACGAATACAAATACAAATATAATTCGGATTCTTAATTCTAAAATACATATGTTATGCCAGGTCAGGTACCAAACCGTATATGAAGTAAGCTCTGAAGAGCTACGTTCTTTGGCGTATGAAGAAGCAAAACGAGGCATTAATTTACAGTTCACTGTGGATCTGCTCTGGCGTATGAAGAAGCAAAGCAAGACCATAATTTACAGTTCACTGTGGTCTGTGGATCTGCTTATAGCCTCTTATAAATAAAAATTTAAAACAATGTTTTGCTATAGTAATCTTTGTGTTATGTTAGACTGTTAGCTTTTGACATGACTAATATAGGTACTTATGTTCAATGTTTATATTAATGCAAGTGTTAGGAAATTAAGATAATTTTAACAAGACTTTCTCTTTAATTTATTGGTTTGTAACCCAAGAGAAGAAATTAAAACTAATTTTACTTATGGAGTGGTTAAGAAATTTAGATGGAATTAGTTTCTATTATTATCAAAATGGAGATGGAGCTCAATAAACGGTCGGATACGGATCGGATAGTGGTCTTACTGTATCCGTTATAATTTTTCGGATACGAATAGTCTCGGATACGGATATAGATATTTTTTATACTTAGCTTGTTGGTTACAAAATATCTATTATATTATTAATATATTAGTAACTAATTATGTCATGGTGTTATATTGTTAATAAAAATATATATCTATATGCAATTTAATAAATTATTGGTACAATTGTAATTTAATAAATCAATTTAAAAACATATAGCATATTTGTTTGTGGTTTTAATAAATTATTGGTACAATATACAATTTAATAAATCAACATTAAAAATAAAAAAAAGATGACAACAAGTCTTTTGGGGTCAAAAGATATTAACATAAATTTTGATGATATTTTTCACATTGATATTGGCGAATTCATTGGAACAGAAAATTAAAGTTTACTCAGCCCCAAAATTGATTTTTGAATTCTTATAATATATTTCCGTTGCAACACACGGATATAATACTACTATTGTAATAAGAAGACCTCAGAAAGGCCTCTCATATTTCTCTTCTGATTATAATACTTCTGATTACACCAGCGCAATTTTTCTCGAGTATCATTTGATTTTGCTTAGTACAAATTAGGAACATACAAATTGTAATATTTGAATTTTGTTAAGTAATATGTCTTAAGTTTCATAAAACTCAACTATCCGACTATTATTCATTTTATATCCGTATTCAAATCTGTATTCGTAAATTATCCGTTCTGTATCTATTTAAGACGGATTTGATTTTGAATTTTGATATCCGTTTGCTATCCATATCTGTATTCGTATCCGCTCATTATCCGACAGATGCGGATATGGTATCAGCATTATCTGCTCCGTTTTCACCCCTAGTCTTATGTCACGGAGTAGAGATGCAAATGGATCGGATAGTGCTAAAATCATATTCGTATCTGTATTTTTTTTTCGGATAAGGATACGGATCGGATATTAATCGGATACGGATACAGATCAGATATTAAACAGATATGGATACGGATCGAATATTTTTCGAATACGAATACAAATACAGATATAATTCGGATTCTTAATTCTAAAATACATATGTTATGCCAGGTCAGGTACCAAACCGTATATGAAGTAAGCTCTGAAGAGCTACGTTCTTTGGCGTATGAAGAAGCAAAACGAGGCATTAATTTACAGTTCACTGTGGATCTGCTCTGGCGTATGAAGAAGCAAAGCAAGACCATAATTTACAGTTCACTGTGGTCTGTGGATCTGCTCATAGCCTCTTATAAATAAAAATTTAAAACAATGTTTTGCTATAGTACTTATGTTCAATGTTTATATTAATGCAAGTGTTAGGAAATTAAGATAATTTTAACAAGACTTTCTCTTTAATTTATTGGTTTGTAACCCAAGCGAAGAAATTAAAACTAATTTTACTTATGGAGTGGTTAAGAAATTTAGATGGAATTAGTTTCTATTATTATCGAAATGGAGATGGAGCTCAATAAACGGTCGGATACGGATCGGATAGTGGTTTTACTGTATCCGTTATAATTTTTTGAATACGAATAGTCTCGGATACGGATACAGATATTTTTTATACTTAGCTTGTTGGTTACAAAATATCTATTATATTATTAATATATTAGTCACTAATTATGTCATGGTGTTATATTGTTAATAAAAATATATATCTATATGCAATTTAATAAATTATTGGTACAATTGTAATTTAATAAATCAATTTAAAAACATATAGCATATTTGTTTGTGGTTTTAATAAATTATTGGTACAATATACAATTTAATAAATCAATTTTAGATCAAGGGTTTTAGTCTCCTCCAACTCAATTTTTTTTCTAGACCACATGAAATATTATTGCATCCGCATGAAATATTATGCGTAATGTATAACTGTATATACGGTTATTTAAATCCGTATATATGAAACTGCATGACATTCTGAGCGCGATATCAAACTGCATATGCATATGCTGCTACATTTGAAAACACTGCTCAAAAGCATTTTTTTTTTCTAATTTTAAAAATAAAGTTTATGTGTAGCAGAAGTTTTTATTTTTAAAAATTATATAAAATAATACGGAGTACAGAAATGATCATTTTTTTAACTTTAAAATTTTTTTGACAGTAGATGGTATGTTATCTAAAAGAACCAAATTTTTTTTCGATTCTTTAAAATTTATTAAGAAACAAAATTTTAAGATTGCATCTATAGACTAGTGTTTTATGCCCCTTCTAAATTTTTTAGCTTATAAATTATAATTTTCCCTCTTCTTCCGCTCACAACACATTCACTTTAAAATTCGTGTGCTCGATTTAGATTCATGGGACAAACTTTAATAAAAATTATCTGCACAAATCTTAAAGCTGATCCAATGACTCCAGATGTCTGATATGAATCGGAACGACCTTGATTCCTTTCAGAGCATGAAAAATAATTGGTTGTACTTTCATCATCTGAATAAATTTTTTTTTGTGTTGCACATATTAAGGGACGGCTATCTTTTCGTTAAAAGAAAAATGATTTTGCTCTTTTCGAACTTAACAAGGATTCACATCATGCAACTTGTAAATTCCATTTAACATGATTTGAAGGAATTTTAACCCATCATGCGAGAGTTGAATTCGATTAAGAAGAGAATTAAAATTTTCTAACAAAACTTTACAATTTTACCCAGCTTCTTTTTTCTTGAGCGCAGAATTTTGAAACCCGATGAAAAAGAGGATTATAACGGTCTTTTATGTAAATTTGTTGTTCAGTCTGAACTCTGATATAATCCATTTTGAACACTTCAACATTTATTTTTTGTTGGGTCTCACATTCAATAAAGTAGCATTTATTTTTAGGTAATTATTTTTATTTGTCCATAAAAAAGATAGTTATCAATAGAGGAACAATTAGGAAAGAATAAGAAACATATTATTTAAGAAGACAGATAAAAGTTAGATAAAATAGTTTTGTTTTGAAAAAGAAAGAAATAATGTCAATTCAGATTTAAATCACAAGAAATTGTATGTTTAATAATTAAAACTGGACATGATATATAAAAGATATAATTCAACAGTTGAAGAGAATAATTTCATGATGAACAATTGAACATCATGTATGATACATTTATGGAAAATTTCAAAAATCAGAAACTTATGTAATTTTCTTTTGAAATTTGAAATATCATATTTACCTTTTAAATTTTAAAGATCACCACTTTATTTATTTTATTATCTTTTTTATTGAAACTTACTTCAAGTTTATAAAATTGACATTTTATCCCTTATTACAAAAAAAAAGTATGTTGTCACTGAAAGAGAAATGACAAGACTTCGAATTGGTCGGTTTGTAAAGATAGATAATTCATTTTTTAACCTATGATGTACACACATGTAGATATAAATATCACTATGCATGCGTTAGAAGTAGAGAAATAAACTATTCTTTCTTATAAATTTGTCAATTAAAATGCTAAATATCTATCTTACATAGATTATAATTTTTTAAATGAAAAGAAAAATGAAAAATTTATAAATTAAAAATGAAAATTAATATAAAAGACAATAAATCGGATGAATTCTTGAAATCTACAAGGGTGAAAATACAATATTGGAAACTTTAGAAGGAGATATATGTAATTTCTAAGAGTGATGGGAAATAATTGAGGGGCTAATCCACAATCTCCCTTCGGATCATCAATCCCATCCATTCTCCCCAAAAATTCAATAGAAAATAAAATCTAAAGAATCAGTGAGTCGCAAGCCATCAAACTAGAAGGAAGAATCGGCACAACCTTGAGGAACGGGGAGTCAGAGGAATCAGCCGTCTGGTAATTTTGTGTCATAAACTGTTAATTTTAAGTATGCTCAGAAACTATTACATCTCATTTTATTTTATTTTTGAAGAAAAAAAAAAGGCATTTGGTGTTACATCTCATGTAGTAGAATTGTAGAAGATAAGAACCAAAAAGAACACCTATGTTTTTGGTTTTTGTTGTTATAATCAGTGAAGCTTCATTTTCTGTCCTGTTAAGATTTTTATACTGGATACTATTTAATCCATAACTTTACCAATCTAATTTTTCTGATTTTTTGTTCATCAGGAGTACAGTGGATGCTATTTTAAACATGCAACCTGTTCTTGCTTGGTACCCAAATCAATCTGTTCTAGCCAAATCTTACCTCAATCCAGACAAGTTATGGGTATTTTCGTTTGAGAAGATAAGGAGAAAAGGGTGTATTAGCTGTTCCAGTTACATTTCATTTCCTGGTTCTAGGTTTGCTCCCAATTTTTCCCCGTTGAAAACCGATGTAAAAAATAAAGTTGCTTTTTACTCCACCAGATGCTTTAATGGACTTTTGGGTTTGGATCAAACTTGTGAGAAAGTAGAGGTCGAATATGAAGAAATTCCGAATGCTGTCCAAAATGGAAGAATCGATGTACGTGCTCTCACATTGACCTTGCACGATGCAAAAACAGCAGATGACATGGCAGAATTGCTCAAGGATTATCCTTATTTGCCTCTTCAAGTTTATAACTGTATAATTAGAAGGTTAGGCTTCGCTCAGAGATTAGATGCTGCCTTTGCTGTTGTCGAATGGTTAAAGAAAAATAGAACCCTTAATGAGTTGATCTACAACAGTTTGCTGAGTGCTGTGAAAATAAGCAAGAGATTTTACAAGGGTAGTGAGGTAATTGATGATATGAGGTCACAAGGGTTTGAACCAAATATAGTTACATATAACACACTAATGTCGATTTACATTGAAGTAGGGAAAACCAAAGAGATATTTAATTTATTCTCACAAATTGAGGCTTCTGGTCTATCTCCTTCTTTAGCAACCTATCGTGTGATTTTATCAGCCTACAAGGAAATGGAGGATGCATATGGTGCACTAGCACTTTTTATCAAATTAAGAGAAAAGTACCAGATGGGACAAATGCAATTGCAAAGAGATTCTTTTGAGGAAGATTTGGAGAGGGAGTTTGTCAAGATTGAAAATTCAATGGTCAGGATCTGTCTATCAGTGATGCGCAAATGGCTTCTCAAGGAAGAAAACAATACAGCTGAGGTATTGAGATTTCTTAGTTGCATGGACAAGGCAGATGTAAAATTAGACCAGTATTTCCTCGGCCGACTTGTTTGGGTTTGCACTCGGAAGGAAAACTACATGTTGGTTGAAGAATTATATAAGAGATCGAGAGAGCCTGGTCTTGAAGGTGATCTCAGTGTATCAGTTTGTAACCGTATTATTTGGTTTATGGGTAAGGCAAAGAAATGGTGGGCTGCACTTGAGGTGTTTGAGGAAATGCTTGAGAGAGGCCCAGTGCCAAATAACTTTTCTTTTGATCTTGTTGTTTCAAATTTCATAGTTCTACTGATGGCCGCAAAACAAAGGGGGATTTATAGATGGCCCCTCAAGCTGCTCGACAAAATGGGTGAGAGGGACTTGACACCTAGCAATAAACAATGGAATACAATGCTCATTGCATGTTCCAAGGTCTATGAAACCGAGGCTGCTGTTGAGATATTTAAACTAATGGTACAGAAAGGAGAGAAGCCAAGTGTGCTAACGTATGGGCTGTTGCTAAGTTCACTTGAGAAGGGGGCACTATATGACGAGGCGGTACGTGTGTGGGACCAAATGCAAAAGGCCGGTGTAAAACCAAATGTGTATGCATACACCATCATGGCCTCAATGTATGCTCGAAAAGGAAATCATGATATGGTTGACTTGGTGCTTCAAGAGATGGCGGCAGCAAGAATTGAGCCGACTGTTGTCACATTTAATGCGATAATTTCCGGATGTGCAAAAGGCCGAATGGGAGCGGCTGCATTCGAGTGGTTTCACAAAATGGAAGGGAGAAATGTGAAGCCAAATGAGGTTAGTTATGAGAAGGTGATTGTGGCTCTTGCACATGACGGTAAGCCGAAACTCGCACACCAGATGTATGAAAAGGCATGCAAAGAGGGTTTTGTGCTGAAACAAAGGGCGCATGATGCAGTTTTTAAGGCAGGTGGGGTTGGTGGGGTCAGTGTTCATATGGATGATTCGGGGTTGTATCCTGTTGAGGGAAGAAAATCTACCCAAATTAAATCTAATCAATCTGATTTTTGTTATAGTTCTGCATGAACTAATTTTACTGCTCGTGTTGAGACTTGAGAAATGAGATGTGGAGCTTTGTAAGAAATGTTATTTCATTTAGTTTCTTACATTGATGCTTGTTTTGTGCGGTTCATTACTATGTAATCTTCAACAATTAGGGTTTAATTGATGCAAATTTGAGTTGAAGTGATTCTCAGACTCTCAGTTGACCAATTGAGGCACTATAAGGTATGATATTAGTGTGGTATTGTTCTGTTCCCACAATATTGTCAATAAAATCAGATTCACCTTTTAGGCCTAAGTAGATTTTATATTAGACTTTATAAAGATGCATTAGTCTAATTAAACACTTTATAAAAGAGTAATTTTTAATTTGTAACACAAAACACCAGAATGTTAATTTATTATCTGATACTCCTGATTAATTCTTTTTGCATTATTGATTTCTTATTTTTTTCTAATTTTAATGACTTTCTCTTTCTTTTTTTCTTGGGCTCTCCACTATCTTCCATGCTCTTTACTGATACTGGTAAATCTGTATTGTACCAGATGAGAATGATACAAAATGTATCAATGAGGAGCAACTTATAACTGATTCTAATAAATTAAACAAAATTGTTAGCTGAACTAAAGGAAATGATGCAAAGTCAAGGGCATATTTGTCAGTATGGTGTAGTATTACAATGTTGTAATGTATTCAAATTTTCTTTTTATATAAATTTTTATGTCCTAAAGCTTTTAGATTTTATTAATTTATTGATCTCTTTATTAAAATGATTACTGATTTCATTCAATGACTTGATAATTTTATCTTTTTCTTAGATGGATGAGCAATGAAACAATAGATGGAAATTGTTTTCTAATTTCCTTAATAACTGCTACTCGTACTGAGATTGGTACACAAATACTGAATCTGAGATTGGTATGTACCGGTGAGTACTGTATTTGAATTGTTGGTACCAATTTATGAACTCAAGAATGTTGGTACCAATTTATGTAAGTTGAACTGATGAAAAATGAACAATGAAGAAAGCAATGAGTAGGAAAATGAGACGGGCACTAAAATCAGTTCGTTGTAGTAGAGATAGCAATAATATTTCTTATGTTTGTTATTTATTTAGGACTATCTACTTTAGAATTTTCTTTTTTCGGTATTCTGGTATTTTGTCAGGTTCTTACCAGTATTTTAGGCTCAAGGTCATCTATTGTTTTAATTTTCTTAGAACTTCTGTTTTATGTACTGCAGGGTAATAGTAACTAGGACTTGGAGACTCTGAGCATCATATGCATACCAGTAGATGAATGAGCCAAGAAAAAGTGTCTTTATAATTTTATTTTTTCTGTGTAATGTGTAAAATGGTACTTTTGATGATATTGTAACTTTTTATCTTTTTGTCTAATAAAGTTATATTTTGTTTTTATTGTTTGCTTTTTAATTAGTTAGTTATGCTTGTTTATGCTTGGAATTAATAATCTTATATTAATTGTAGCTTTGCAATTGATTAAAGAGATTGCAATCGAGAGATGGTACGATGATGGTACCATTGTACCAGTATGGTATGATTTTGTATGCACTTTTGAAAGGTGTTAGTGATGTACCAATATGGTATGGTACCAATGATAATTTCACAATTGAAGATGCCGAAGTTATCACCTAAGATAAAAGTTCATTTTGGCAAGAATGGTATCTAACTCACCTTTTTAGGTAAAGGAAACAAGAAAAAAGATTAAAGAAGTGGCAAGAGAAACATGATTAAGTGCCTAATAGTGAAATCACAGTGGAGGTTAATTCTTGTTGAATTTTCTGATTATAGTCTTCTTTGAGTTCACATTAGACAAGCATGATAGCCTCTGAAAATCCGATGTGATATGTATTCCCTACATAGTTGTAAATGAGTGAAACTTGTAGTAGCTATTTCATTTATCTTTGTTAAACTTATGGACTTGTGGCTTAAATTTGCTTTTGTTAGATAAGCAATTTGCTATTTTTTTTTTCAAACTTGTTGTACTGGTACACAAATGTTGATCATACTTGTTGTCTGCAGTGTCAGAATTGAATATAATGTTTGTAACTAAGAAAAGGTTTGTTTGTACCGGTTTGTATTGGTACACTTCCTATTATAAAAGCTGATCTGAACTTTTGATTTATTTAATTACTTGTATGACTCATACCGGTGATGTTATGTGCAATTTTGTTGCTCTTTTGTTCTTCATAAATTAGTACGATAACTTCAAAGGGGATGTTGAATGTAGCATACTGCTATTATGTTTTTTCATAGATTAGCAGCATAATGCTTTTTTTTTTTTTTTTTTTCTCACAGGTTCTTTTTTATGTGTGGTGTTATTCTGGTTCAGTTTTATGGGAACTGAGAATAGTTGTTTAAGAACATAATACTTGGAAAATAAAAAAGATCAATTATTGAGATTATTGGATCACTTGATTTATTAGCATCAAATGAAATGAAAATACATATTGCCACATGTTCTGCTAGAGATGAAAAACGAAAAACTCCTTTTTGTTTGATGAGGGCAAAATAATCTTATTTAAAATAAAATCGAAAGTTATAAACTTCCCTTCCCCTCTTATTCAATTTGTGGAGCAGCCTAAGTCACCTGGAAAGATGGTTCAAATTTAGAGGCCTAATTTATTAATTACGTCTAATTAGATTGGCCTAATTAATTTTCATGTGATGGAATAACTGAGATTTAAATTCCTTAATTATTCCATAGTTTAGGCCTCAAACAAACACCAATGATTCAGGTATTCTGCTAACTATTTCCTTTGAATGTCTAATTTCAGAAAATGGGTAGGAATAAGACCTGGAGTGACATTTTGAGCTACTAGCTGCTACCAAGATTCTAAAAAAAAAAAGAAAAGAAAAAAAAAAGACATTCTGAGCTGCTTCTGTTTTATGTTTCAATAATTAAGCTGGAATTAGAAATGAAATTTTACATTGCTTGGTCTCGCCTTTTCTGTTTAATTTTGTAATCTCTCAATTGGGTCGAAGGACAATTTGATAGTCGTACCAGTTGTCAGTACAAGAGTGCCAGAAGATGGAAATTTTAACAAATTTAATGCACCCAATAAATTTAATCACACATTTTATATGCTCATATTGAACCAGCTTTTGATGAACTGGACCGCTGTGTTTACGAGGGATGGAGGTGTCTAATTGGCTTCGGCCCAGGAACGAAACTACAAGTTGATGAAGAGGCTAAAATATATCTATAAATTAAAAATTAGCAGTCCTTTGTATTTTATAATTTTGTATAAATATTTGAATAAGAGTGAGGTTATGGTAATATGTATGTTATGAATTGGCTCATGCTATGACTTCATATTTCTATTTGTAATGTTTAAACTGTCAATCTAAACAATTAAATATAATCTATGTAAAAAATATACAACCAAATCACATTTTTACTATTTTTTTAAATAAATAAAAAGCTACTACTTTCGGGGACAGTATAGAATTTTTAAATCGAGTGATTTTTTACTTATCCAAATAAATTTTGTAAAAGATATAAGATTTGATTTCTAAATATATTATTATATGACGATCATATTAAGTAGTCCAAATTCATTATATAAATTTTACAAACAAAAATAAAATTATATTACATATTTACATAAGAAAATTATACTACAACGGCCTGTCTTAAGAGAATAATATGGACTGCCAACATTCTTTCAAATTGCTTACAAATTGCTGCAATCAAACTATTTATCACAACACCCAACTATTTGTGGCTAATAATTAAGCTCTCTTTCATAATTTGCCATCTCTCCTCCGAGATATAGGGTAAATATTTTAACTGATCAACTATGGCTGCCTACAGTGCACAGATTATAGAATAAAAATGTGATTCGTGTGCTGCATGAAGCCAAATATACTCTGTTAATATATATCTCCTCCAAGATATCCTATCACCGATCGCCTATGTGAGGACTGAGGTAGACTTCTACACGTGTCATCGAGTGACGGCCACGTGGGCCCCACTGGTAAGTGGTAACGGATAACCCAAAATTTAGTGGGACAGATTGGGAAGCTCATCATTTTATAATTTTATTTGCATCGAAACGGCCACAACGGATATACGTGCGATTTTGGAGTTTGGAGACATTAAAATTAGCAGCTTGTGCAGCTGTGCGTGTCAACTGTTCATGCATGCATGCATATGCTCGTACCGAGTATAGATAGGCCAGTAGGAATTAGAGTACCTATTTAAGAATTGTACAAAAAAAAAAATTTGAATTTTAAATGATTTTTTATGCTTCCGTATTGTCTTTATTTTAAATAAAGATTAATTGATTCTTGATTCTTTGTATATAGCACTGAAAAAAAGTAAAATTTCAGTGTATTTCTTCCTTGTTAGATATTTAGAGTAGGGTTATAATGTCTGGTTGTATTTGTGTATCAATCATCTCTAAATTTTTTATTTTTGTTTCTAAAGTTCAATTACTTGATCCGAATAGTTGAACATGATTTTCATATTAAAATATGCTTGGAGATCAATTTTCTTTTATTTTTTTACTATTTTTTTTTAAATATGTACAAAATCACTATATGAATTAAAATTATGAATTTTATGGATATTTGATTGAAACTTTCAAATTTCCAAAAGTAAAATTATGAATTACTAATCTTTTAACAAAACAAAATAACTAATATTTTGCATCATTAAAAAACCTTAGATTCACATATTTTATAGTTCCACTCTAGCTATTTGACATTTGCACAAACTGGAAAGATAAAACTAATATTTTGTATTATTTACCAAACAATGATTTGACATGTCATCAAAGTTTTGAACTTCTCAAAATTTGAGTTTATTATTTTAACTTATTCAGATATCAAAATGTAGAAATATTCGACGTTTAAAATTTAAAGTGACATATATTAATATTTCTTGATCATATTCATTTTCAATCAATAAAAAAATTATTTAAAAAAAAATCATAAGAAGTAGAGGATGGAGAATGAAAAAGGGAGTATTTTCCTGAATCTACAGATTACTAGCTTATTTGTATATTGCTCTTATGTGAAACAATTATGGGATTGGACTTGAAATTTTAATGGCTCTAGTTTTCATTGTACAACTATAAAGGATTTATGGATTTTAGATGCACCAATACTCCTTAGAATTGGTAAGAGGTGTTGTTCATTGATAGGTATGGTTAGAGGGAAATAATATTATCTTTAAAGGCTCTAATCTTGTACCAAGTAAAGTATTAGGGATTAAATAGTATCTTTGACTTCTTTTCAATGTAATTAAGTCCAAATGTTTAAGTATTTTTTTTTTTTCCAAATTGGCTCTCATTCTCCATTCTAATGTTAAGGAGCTACCAGAGCATGTATAACAGAGAAGGGAGAGAGAGAAAGGGAGGCCCCTCTGGAGGTCGGCTGCTCCTAGCCATGGCAGAGGAAGAGGAGTTCATGGAGGATAACCTGGAAGTTACTAGGGACCTTTTTGGGGATGGGAACACCAATCCAGATCTAAAATGTGTGTGGAACAGGCTCAAGTGAAGAAAAATCAGAAAATTGGAGCTTATTTAGATTTCTTGTAGTTTTTCATGTGGTCTATGTTTTGTTGAAGTTTATGCCACTATCTTGCATGTTTTGATGTTTTGTATTTGTTTTTACATAAGCTATATTTTGAGTATGTGTAGCTGCAGGGTTAGAAATATTTAGTTTTTAAAAATTTAATTAGAAGGGCTATTTTGTAAGAAGTAAGAACATGTAAGCTGCACTTGTACTATACTGTGTTTTGGGTACCATCTAGATACCTGTTTCATACTTGAATAAATTCCCCCATTATTCAGAAAATAGGAGGGAGGATGGAGGAGGGGGGGAACCATTGGCCAATTTTATTTTCTACACAAGTAAAATGAATATTGTAGAGATGGAAACATTGGCCAATTTTACTTTCATATTATAGGAGGCCTATATAAATATTCCATAGATAAAATCTTGGTCCAGGTATACATTGGTCAATTTTGAAGTCGTCCAGTAAGATATACATCGATTTAAAGTTTGGAATTTGGAAATGCTCCTATATTTTATTCCACGTGTCACTCCCAAGGTTAATTAAATGATATTCTTTTTCCGATATTTGGAAATGCCCCGTTTTGCGGCCTGAATGCTTGATTCTTGGAAAACCGTTATCGGAGAAAAAGAAAATAAAAAGAGAGAGAATCAGCTTTGATCTTCTACGGCAACAACCATGTGGCATTATATGGGGCTGCTACAATAAGATGACATCAAATGCGTTTTGTGGATATTTTGTTTCGATTTTCAGTTATTTTTCCCTTAGAAAACAAATTAACGGTCAATATCAGGGGAAAGCTTTTATTTGGTAGTTAAAAATTTGAATTCTAATTATCCAACTCAACAGCATTTGAATTTTAAAATCGAGCATTCTATATGTTTTAAACGTCAAAAGGTTAACTATTAAATGCCCAAAAGTTAATAATTATATCTTTTGTCATCTTACTATATTTTTAATAAAAGAAAAATTGTCGCTTTTAAGCAGCCCATACTCTTCAAAAATTAAAAGCGTGATCATTAATTAACGTAATATTGTTCTTTTAGTTACATCACTTAATTTCTTTTTTTTTATCATCTGATGTGACGAGCATGATCAAATTACAAATATGTTTATTGCGTCACGTTATATTTTTATTTTTACTTTTGAAAAAAAATAAAATAAAGTAGAGAATTAGCTTTGTTTATTCTACGGTCTCAGCCATACGGCATTCTATGGGATTGTTACGATAAAATGACAATAAATATGTTTTGTGGTTATTTTGTTTTTATTTTAATTTCTTTTCCTCAGGTTAAAAACAATCTGACTTGCTTTAAGATGACATATGTATTTTATTGTTAAAAAAATTACTATAAAAATCAGGGGAAAGTTTTTTTATTTGGTAACTAAACTTTTGAATTCTAATCTACCTCAACTGCATTTGAATTTTAAAATCTCGCATTCAATGAGTTCTAAACTTTCAAAAGTTATTTTTTTCATCTTTTGTTATCTTACTATTTTTTTTAACAAAAAGAAAGTCATTGTCTTAATTAGTTCATAGTTTGTAATATTATATAACAATGTATTTCCATCTATCCAAAAAATAATGAAAGTTTTAAATAATATAAAATTAGAATTTTGAGCATATTTTGTTAGAGGGTTCAAATGCCTCCATGTTTTTGTGCCTCCATCTCTCTCCATCATTTTCAAAGTTCAAACAGTTGATTCAAACCGCTCAACCTAACCTCCATACTAAAATATGTTCGGAGACCAAATTTTATACTTTTAGGAATTTTTTTACTATTTTTTTAGAAAGATAAAAAAATACTGTTTTTAGATGGTTCAGATTTACTGATTTTGTATCTATTTAAGAAAATAGTAAAAAAATTTCTAAAAATATAAAATTTGGTCTCTAAACATACTTTAGTATGGAGGTTAGATTGAGCGGTTCGGATCGACTGTTTAAACTTTGAAAATGATAGTGAGAGATGGAGGCACAAAAACATGGAGGCATTTGAACCCTCCTCATTTTGTTAACATCTATAACAATTTAGCAATAGTTCTATTTTCGCCTCTAACTTAAAGTGTAAAGAGATTTAGTTGAAGTTTGAAAGAACTTTAGTTAACATGATAGCTACATCTGAAATTCTTATGTGTCTAGACATAAAATTAAGATTTTGAAACCGTAAATATTTAGTAAAAGTAGTTGGTGTGATTTGATATGGTAATGAATCAACAATTTAACATGCATGGAAGTTAGAATTTTAAGTCAGATTTTTTTTAATAATTGAGATAATTTTGAACGTTAATTGTGTTACCATATTCTATTGTAAATATTTCGCATACCACACTATAATTTAGTTAATGATTCAACGGATGTGAGTTTGTATGATGGTTGATATATAACTTGATATCAAAATTCTATAGAAGTTCTATTCAGAATTTCATATCAGTACTTACAGAGCGGGAGCCAGATTTTCTAGCTATGGGTTTAAACATTAATGAGAGTCAATCATATAAAATTTTATTATTGTAAATGGAGATCAATTTGACAGTATCTATAATATTTTATTCTAAACTATATATAAAATTTTGTCTAAATACAAATTTTTTGAAAATTAATGAGGTCAATTGACCCCATTATCACTTAGTGTATTTGCCTCTTTGTACCTACTTACATGCTTAATTATCTCATGACAACAAACATGAGTTGCATACCTACTTATATGCTACTGTCACAAATTATCCTTTTACAAAATGGAAAATATCATAAAACCAAATTATCTCATGATGTTCTCTGTTATGCCATTACCTTTAATTTGTTCCTTTTTAAAAGCAAACGCTCATATATATACCCAGTGGTATCAGTTATCAGAAAATATGGCCCGTTTGCTAGCTCCTTCAAACAACATGGTCTCCGTTCATAACCTGGTTTTGACCGTGATCTCTACTACTCTTTTCTTCATTGTCACCACCCCTTCCCTGGTAACTGCTCATGGCCGGATCCGGCGATTGTCATCCTCGCAAAATAGCAACAACATAATTGAAGTGTCTTCAGTAGAGAGGTCTGGGCTTTGTGCATCATTAGTGACCCCTCTAGGATACAAGTGCGAAGAGCATCAGGTGATAGACAATGCTCGGTTCATTCATCATCATCATAATTTTTTTCATTATATAGAAAGTTTTCATTATTATTGAACATGATATTTTCATGTAAAGGTTACAACACAAGATGGATATATTTTGAGCTTGCAAAGGATTCCGGAAGGACGGCATGGTGGCAACAGCGGCGAGAAGAAGCAGCCGGTGTTTTTGCAACATGGAGTTCTCATGGTACTTGATTAATTTGTTAGCTTGAATTCAGAATACTAGCGATATATAGTGATTGTTGATGCTTTAGCTTTAATGAGATAAATCAGTGATTTTTCAGATGATATATTAATTAAAATTAGAAAAGAAAATTACACTTTTTTTATAGAGAAAAATAGAGGTATAATCTTCTAAATTTCAATTAGAACCTGCAATATTTCACACAGACGACATTAATTAAGATGTTAATTAACATAGCAGCTTTGGCTTCATGCAGTGCACCAACTATATAATCAAATCAATGTTGCATCTTGGTTCCTGTGTTGTATGAAATCAAAATTGTTGCGTTAAAATCTTTACCCCTTTGTTCCTAGATAAAGGTTGATTTTAAGGAAAATAAAGGACATTTGTTCAGTGCCTGTCTAAAGTCTCAACAAAGAGAGGTACCATAATCAAATTGCCTTTAACTAATTTAAGCAAGAGAGCAATTCTAATTGTTATACTTCATTATTTGTAGGATGGGATAACATGGTTGCTAAATCCTCCTGATCAATCCTTGGCGTTTATTTTGGCGGATAGAGGTTTTGATGTGTGGATTGCCAACTCAAGGGGCACACGATGGAGCAGCCGCCACGTCACGCTTACGACTAATCAGCCGGTTGTAAAAGGGAACGGGGGCGTTTCGATGGACATCAGACCAAATTTGGTCAGATGTTCGATCAGAGCTATTTGATCCATTATAAGATTTGTGCATCTGTTTAGATTTACATGGAGGATTTTAAAATAAATTGTATGTATGAATCTTAAAGCAGATCAAACAGTTTCGATTGGACATTGAACCAAATTTGGTCCGATGCCCATCAAACACCTCCAGTTCTGGTTGTCAAATCATTATTTATTTTGGGAAAACATTGCCAAATTGTGTGTTTTTTTCAATCAAGTCTCATCTTTGTCCAAAAAAAAAAAACTGATTAATTAATTCTATGATTAATTGGAAGGAGTATTGGGCATGGTCATGGGATGAACTAGTGACTCAAGATCTCCCTGCCACTTTTGATTATGTATACCGCCTCACTGGTCAAAATTTGCATTATGTTGGCCATTCCATGGTAAGGCCCAATTAAAAAAATACTTTCACATTTTAACAAACTTCTCTGTTTTTTCATGACATTTTTTACTCCACTGTACAAATGATCAGATTTGAAACCGTAAATAAATAAATGAAAAAGCAAATTACCCACTATAACCAAGAAAAATTACCCTCTTTATTAATCAATTAAAACTTGTCTAAATTGCCCTGATTTTGTACCATTTCTCTGTCTAATTAATATTTGGAAAATTGTTAATATGATAATGTTTTAAAAAAAATGGGATCTCGTGCACGGCTACCAGTTTCATGATTTTTATTCAATTATTCATTTATTTAATTTCTTATTCAACTCATTATTTTTAAACTTTTTATCAAATGCTTTAGGGGACGCTGGTAGCATTAGCATCTTTCTCAGAAGGGAGATTGGTAGATAAGATAAAATCAGTGGCTCTTCTAAGCCCAGTAGCCTATTTGGCTCATATGAGCACCCCTATTGGCATCATTTGTGCAAAAGCCTTTGTTGGAGAGGTAATTTCATGCCATAATACTAATATTAATATTAATGTTAATATTTACTTTTATCTGTGTGCTTTACATAAGGTATATATATTAATTTGAACTTGTATTGATCTATATTTCCTTTTTGTAATTTAAGTAGGTCGTTGCGGAGTGGTTTCGTGTGGCTCAGTTTAACCCAAAAGCGTATGTGATTTAAGTTTGAAAAAATGCATTGCAGTAAAAAAATTTCAAAGCATTTTGTTGTTCCACTTTTGCTGTTCTTTTCTGTACAGGGAGATTGTAACCAACTTTTTGAAAGCATTCTGTCATGAACCATTGAATTGCTATGACCTTATGCAATTTTACACAGGTACATTGCTGGAATTTCACATCCTTTGTTTAATTTTGAATTTTTGGACAAGCTTATTTAATCCCTCCGTGCAATATGAGCTACATATGTTAACTATTTCAAAACTTGTTAAAATTAGATCTGAAAATTTTGCAATTGCTAGGTGAAAATTGCTGCCTCAATGCATCCACTATAGAGGTCTTCTTGAAGTATGAACCCCAGCCTACTTCTACCAGAACTATGGTTCATTTGGCTCAAAGTAAGCTCTCATGTGCTCCACCTAGTTTTAAAACATTATTTTTATAAAAAGACAAAAAATATGGAAGTAACACTTATGTTTTTTTTTTTTTTTTTCAATTTGAGACAACAAAAGAGCAACAATATATTACAAGTACTGGTGTCAACCATCTGGTACTCAACCAGAAACCTAAACTAAGCTAAAAACAGTTACATTTATTTAGTGATTATACAGCCAACAGATAACAAGAACATCCAAAAAATAAAAGCAGTTTGTAATGCACATACATTTTGAGGCAAAAGTTACCACACTATGTTACATAATTACATAAAAAGTTTGTCATCATAATCTCTTATCTGAAACTGGATAATAGCATTTAGGGATGGTGTGTTAGCAAAATACAACTTCACGAGCAAGGAAGAGAACATGAAGCGGTATGGTCATACCACACCACCAGTATACCAGCTCTCTAATATACCGAGGAGTCTGCCGTTGTTCGTAAGCTATGGCGGGCAAGACTCGTTAGCTGACTCAGCTGATGTCACTCGTCTCCTAGATGATCTCAAGTAAGATTGTTGGGAAGATCTAATAAGAGTGAGGCTATGGTACTCTACATAGCGCACTTTGATCCATACTATGGATGCATATTTCTACTTTTAAAGTCCAAACAGTCTATCCGAATTGCTCAACATGATCTCCATATGCAAATGTGTTTGGATGCCAAATTTTACATTTTTGAAAAATTTTTACTATTTTTTTAAATTGGTAGAAAATCACTTGATCTTATAATTATGGACTATCCAAAAGTAGTGAATTTTTACCTATATAAAAAAATTAAAAAATTCTAAAAAATGTAAAATTTGATCTCTAAGTACATTTTCATATGGAGATCATAATGAGCAGTTCGGATCAGCTTTTTGGATTTCAAAAATAAAGATATAGATCCATAGTATGGATCAAAGTGTGTTGTGCATAATACCATAGCCTCACTCATCTAATAATTAATTAATCGGATGATTATTTCTGTCATTTAATCCTGCTACGGGTCTCAGAACTCGATCGATTGCCCATGTACTTTTGATGATTTGTGTACACATATATATCCTGATTTACATGAGTTTCCCTGAAATTAAGAGAGTATTGATTACTTTCAGGTTGCATGACCGTAACAAGTTGACAGTGCACTTTGTGAAGGATTATGCTCATGCCGATTTTGTCATGGGGGTTTCAGCAAAGCAGTTGGTTTACGAGTCGGTGATTGCATTCTTCGATCGGAACTAGAGGTTGCTCTGATAGATCATCCATGCAAATCACTTGAGAAAAAACAGCAATGCTATGTTGTGTGTATAATGAGGATGTGGCAACATAGAAAAGCAGGAACTGGTATGTTTATAGTCTCAGTTATAAACAATCTATGGTGTACGTACTAATGGGATCTTTATTAGCAATGTAAAAAGTTATAAAATAAATGTCGCAGTTAATAGAATCCTTACTTTTTTTTTTTAAAAGAAAAAGACAATCTATCACTATCAGTGCAGAGACAGACATTCATATACTCTTTTCTCTATTAATAACTTAAATTAGCAAAAATAACAAATAAACCCAATTTCCTCAATAATTAAACCCGCATTTTAATCATAAATCAGACAAGAACAGTAAAGAAAAGATAAACTGGAGTTGGTAGTTCCAATAAATTGTCACTTTATTTCCTAAGCCGAATCGTTACAACTATTGCCTTTGCGATCCTATAAGAAAAAAAATATTAAAATCTATTATCTAGATTACTCAAATGAACTGCTGATTGCCGGACGTAGACATCAGCTTATTTTCCCGGTCAGGAATTTAAGTGTGGGGCCCAGTCGCAGCTTAAGGAATATAAATGAAACGCTGCCAAGTTTCTCTGACCCGCTTGACCGCTCCTTCCTTCTCCCCCAAATCTCCCTGAGGTCGTGACACCGAATTTAAGTCCGATGCTTGCGGAAACAAAAAGATTCGCACATAAAAAGAATTTTTTTGCAGAGATTCGCTCATAGAAAAATTTGAACGGTTATGGTCGGAACTCGGAACAATAGCAGATTTATTTCCGATGCTTATTGAATATCCGGAACCGAATCATCTGCTCCCAGAGTTATTGCGTGTGAGTCCGACGTGAGTCTTCAGTTCAAAAATTATAAGTGACCACCCTCCTTTAATAGTGACTGGTTCCACACACAGTGACTGTAAGGACAGAAAATTCCTACATCCAAGAGAGCAGAGAATTCGGAGTCTTGAATATCTTGCATTCCCGCTCCCTTTCCAAAAAGTGATAAAACTGAGGATGTGAATTCGTACAGGACAAGCATGAAGAGCCTTTACAATCGAATTTTTTTATAATCCATAATTCAAAGAATTTTTTTTACCATAATTGATTTTGTCTTTACAAAAACTATAAGAACAAAACTACCATTTCAGTCCAAATATTATTTTTTTTCATACTGAAATGACAATTCGATATGAGGTACTTCCACAGATTTTCAATCCAACAGTTATATAAAATTCAAAAACTATCTGGACCGAAATAGTATTTTGGCTCCACTGCATTAAAGTTATTTTTTACCCGAGAACCAACAATCTTTCTCTTCTCTTCTCTCTCTTTTCTCCTTTCTTCCTCCTCTTTTCTTTCCACCAGAACAAACTTCATTTTTTTTCAACTCGCAAAACTCATTTATTTTTTATTCTAAGTACATAAATTTATATTTTTTTAGAAGAACAAGGAAAAAAAAAAGTTCAGACCGTGGCATCTCGGTCCGTATTATGAAAATCTATAAAACCATCTTGTATCGAATTGTCATTTCGGTCCAAAAAAAAAATCGGACCGAAATAACAGTTCGATTCTTATAATTTTTATAAAAATAAAATAATAATCATGTTGGTTTTATTGATTTCTTTTTTTAGTTATGGTTTATGAAATAAAATCTTTACAATCCTTTTCGCTGTTGCAGACGTGGCAGCATCAGGGCCGCACTTGCCCTTCCGAAACATTTTGTCCTATCTCTGCCGTTCACCTTGCACATAGTATTTATCCTTTGTGTCTCATGGGTGTAGGCTTCAGGGCCAGCAGGCCACAGCACAATTCTGGCTACATGGGCATTCTCTCGTTTCCTTGCTTGCTGGGAGACTCGTACTTATAATGTTGAATTTCAAACTTAAAACTTTATTTTAATTTTTTTTATCAAACTAAAGTCTTGTATAATGATTCTCTCATACACAAATGAGGAGAGATTTAATTACATTCTTTTTTGGTGACACCAGATTATATCCTATATTTTTAAAGTCCAAATAGTTGATTCAAATCGTTCAATATTATGGATATATTAAAATGTGCTTGCAGATCAAATTTTACATTTTTTTTGAATTTTTTTACTATTTATCAAGATAGGTACAAAAATTCAATGGTATGAATATAATGTCGACTATTTGAACTTTGAAAACTTTGTAAATTGAGAGTGTAATTCGGTGTCACCAAAAAAGATGTAATTGGATCCTCCTCTACATAAATTATTTTGCTGGATCTTTTAAAGGGAATGACTAACAGTACCCCCTCCTCCTCATTCAGTCTCCTATCTATCCCACACGTTAAAAGACAAAAAAAGATGTAATTGGATCCTCCTCTACTAATTGACGCGCACGTGGTAACTACCGCCAATGAGCAGAGTTATAATATTCATCGTATGTAAACACAAACTGGAGGGGACCATTAATCTTCGGGACCAGTAACGATCAGGGGATCGCTGACGACGTTTGACAACCTGGATTGGGGACCGCAACCGTATGAAAATGACATTTGCCAAGATTGGGGACCACTATCGCGAATCACAAATATCAGCGAATGAAATATTCATATCTAACTAATAAATTATTCATTGTTGATAACATGAAGTATTCATATATAACAAATGAAGTATTCATATCTAAATAATGAAGTATTCACACTTTACACTAACAATATTCACATCTGACATTAATAAATATTCACATCTTCCTAAATTGGGGACCAGGAAGTATTCACACCTGACACTAACAATATTCATACATGTACAAAATAATTTATACAATTCAAAATCATATAACTCTTCCAAGACTCTTCCAAGACACCTCTTTAATTCACTTAAAAAGTCTTTTTTTTATAATAAGTATATTGTGTTCATATCTAACTAATGAAGTATTCATATCTAATTAATGAAGTATTTATATCTAACTAATGAAATATTTATAACTAATTAATGTAAATATGAAGTATTCATATCTAACAACATGAAGTATGTATATTTAACTAATGAAGTATTCATATGTTGCACTCTAACAACTTTCGCTGGGCTAGCATGGACCCCCTCCGACGGTGCACCATGCTCTCTGCGCCGGATCTCATTGGAGACAAGGTAAGATTGTGCCAAATGGCATAGGATCTCCTCGCTGGATCTCGACAGTGCACCACGTGAAGGCTGTGAAAACCGAGAAGAGGCGGAGGTCGTGAAGAGGCGAAGGAGAGGCAGAGAAGGCCTTGAATAGGTAGAGAAGAGACAGAGAAGGCTATGAAGAGGTGGAGGCTGTGAAGAGTGCGAATATGATTTTGATTTTTTGTTGATCGAAAGAGAGAAGGGTCAAGACAGTTGACTTTGAGATATTAATTAACTACCATAGGTAGTTAATGGTCAAGGAGGTTGTTAGCGGACTAGATCCGGAGGATGAAATCATTACTCTTAATTGAATATTTTTAGATAAATGAGTAATTTTCAAACTCTTTTCACCGAATTTTTTTTTTCATTCCAACTAACTTCTAATCATAAAAATCCAATTCATAATCAACTCTATTAAATTCTTTATCAGTGAATTGAATTGAACTCCAGTAAAACTTAGTATCTATCAGGGGTTAAAAGAAAGGAACTAAATTATTACCCACTGGTGGGCATGAAAATTATTTCCTGCCTATTGCGTCTATCTGTCTATACTTGCTCTAATTTGAACTGTTATCACAATTAAAATATAAATTGTGTCATCTCAAAATTCAAATACTCTTTCTACTGCAATTTTCTATATTTTTTGTTGTATGAAGAATGTTAATTTCATCATCATTAATATTTAAAATTTAAAATTCTCATCTCATTAATTCGTGTCCGTTTCTTTTTCTCATGATAACGTTCATCAATTAAAGTCAGAAAAATTGAAGAGGTGTCATGACTCATGATTATATTCTCCTCTTTCTGTTTTGATACGCGGAGGGGGTGTGTGTGGCTTGATCAACTCTAGTAAAACTCATGATTATATTCTCCTCTGCATTAACTCAAGATGGAATCTTTTTGAGTTAATGAATCTCAATTATCTGATTTGTTTTAAAATTCGTACGAACTAGATTTGCACTAATATTGAAAGATCACCTATATTATAAGCAAGTGCCGGATTGGCTTTGTTTAAAATCAGACGGCTCAAATTCATTAACTCAAAAAATTCCCTTTTGAGTTAGAGGATACGCACTCGGCCTTGATTGGCTCCCACGAAAAAGTGTTTTTATTTTTTATTTATTCTTCCTTTTTAATTTTTGTCTCAATTTAATAATCAATAATTTAATTTACAACATCACGATAGAGATGTAATATGAAGTAACATCGCGATCCAGAAAATGTTATTTCAATATTTTCTTTTGAGTGATTCTTCTATGGACATAAGGACCTATTTGTAAAATAAACATATTTTTATTTTCAAAGTTCAAACAATCGATTCATAGAAGCCTTTGCCTTTTCTTTTTATTAATTTTTACTATTCAAGTTTCTAGATTTTTCATCCCAAAACTTCTTTAACCTAATAGTGTATTATAGTTCTTAAAATCTCTCATGAACTCCACTAGCATCTCCTTCAAAAAGCATTACATGAGCATGCGCTATTGGGACCGTGCTAATTATAAACATTAACCATCTTTCTACTCAAAGGAGCTGCTCATGTGCTAAAAGTTTATCTTCACTTTAAGTAAACTAACAACCTATATATATTAACTATATATTCGTGTAAAACATTAAATAAGATTATCATGTCATGTTCTGCTCTTAACTACTTCTGTTTTGTTAATGAATTCAATGTAACCCATGCTTGAGATAGCTTCTTATCAATCGATGTAGTGAAAGCGTTTACATTTTCATAGTAAAATTGTAATACATACTAGTGCTGAATGTTTAAAAAAAATATATACTGTTTTTTTTTTTTCTAAGTTGAGAGGCTAAAATAATTATGGCTCACTTATATACAAATATTTAGACAAGTATTAATTAACACTAGCGTTATAATGAAGTGACGGAACATACAAAATTGACCTAGCTAGATAATGAAATTTACTTAAAACAATTTTTATGACATCATATTCACATAAATGATTGAATGTTAAACTTCATAAAAATAATTATATTCATCCTTTGTGATCCTCCGGATTTTTTATAGAGAGAAAAATAATCGTTAGAGTGAAAATTTCAAAATGTGAAAAATAGTTATTCAGTTATCACCCCAGTAACAATATAAAAAACTTAAAAACCAATTTTTAATCTAATGACAAAAACAGTATTTTTTGTAGAGAACTTTCATGAGAAATAAAAAGTTGTATCTATTTTTGAATTTTTTTTAAAGTTATTTAATAATTGTTATTCAAAAAGAATTTCTCAAAATAGATACAACTTTTTAGAAATTAAATGTACTAGAAGGATGACAATATTTTTTGTATTACCTAGAAGTGACTTTTGAATCGGGATTAATAACTCAGAATCCAAGAATTTTTAGTTTTTTACAATAACACATAATGAAATATGTTAATTTTTCTTACAGCAGCGAAAATCCAGCTTGAAAAACGTTGATCCAGGTTATTTGTTACAGTCTTTCTAATAAATCAAATTATATTGTATTCCATCTATTTTTAAAGAAATATATTCATAATTTCTAATATTTCAATATAAAAAATAAAAAATAATGTTTTGTGAAAAAAAAAAATGCTTGGAACCGTGAAATTTTTTTCACGGCTTGAAATTAAAATTCCAAACCGTTAAAAAATTCTACGGTTTGGATATTTTTAAAAATATTCCTAAACTATGATTAATATTATTAAAATATTTTGTTAATCGGGTAAAAATAAAAATGTCGGTCGTAGGAGCATATCAATTTTCCTGTGTGTACGAACTCCGAAGTTTGGTTCTTTACCTTGTATTCCGCAGTAGGTTTCTGAAAGTGGGACATAATCTTTACATTCCTAATTACATAACTTGGTACACAGTTTTCCGTACTTTGATCTGCCACTGGGGATCAGTAACATCATTGTAAACACATCCTCACTTATTGAAAAAACATCTGATGCGATAGCAGAGCAAACTTGGATTATAGTACTAGGTAAATAACAAAATAGGACTACAATCTCCCCGAATTCATAACGTAACAAAATATTTCCGTTTAGATTTCGACTATCCAATTAGAACAACACGCCCTTAATATTCGAGCTGATTTGATCGGACGGTTAATATCTAAACAGAAATATTCTGTTACCTTAGGTTTAAAGAATTCGCATCTCCCATACCACTTAAGTACCACTCCGCACTGTCAACTTTGGGCTCTAGTTCTTTCACACCTCGCCTTCCAATACCCTAATTTCCAAATCAATCTCTTATTGTTCCCCCAAATTTCAATGTATTTCTTCAATAGCTCTCCAGATATCTAGTTCTATCATTCTCTCATTTGCTCCTGATTTTTGCTTTACTTCTAACGAAGAGCTCGCAACCTAAATCTCCGGTCTCTGATTTCTTCACTCGTTATAATTTTTTTTTTAGAAATTTGAGAACGGTTTTATCACCTTTAAGCCAGTAATATCAGATTGCTTCTGAGAATCCGATTTTTTTTTTCTGACATTTAGCACAATTTCCCAAAATTACCGAAACCTAGTAGGGTTTTGATGCTAAGTTTTCTCTAAGGATTAAACTGTAAAACCCAGTACTGATCTTCTATAGGGAGAGAGAAAGATGATTCAGCTACTCTTTCTGGTTCTATTTGCGGAGGCAGCCGTGGCATTCCTACTGGCCATCAAGGTGGGCCCACTCCGTGACCTGACTATGAAGGGGGTAGATGGGATGAAAATGGGTCGGGGACCGGCAACTGTTAAAACCCTGGCTTGCACAATGGCGGTTATACTCGCTTCGAGTGTATATAGCCTGTTGCAAATTCAGCGAAGAGGGGCCCGCCTTGGTGGTAATGTCAGTCCCATGGATCAGGTTCTCTGGCGAACCCACCTTCTAGAATCTTCCCTCATAGGTACTAGACTGTCTGCTTTCAATGTAATTTCCAATTGCTGGCAGGGTATTTGCAAAATTATGAAGCATTGTACAATACTTGTGAAAAAAAATTGCATTTCGCTGTTTTTTGACACAACGAACAGCAGACACTTCTTGTATTGCAAATGACAGTTAATTGTTATAATGAAAGCTAAGTTGATAGAAAAAGGACTAAATGCACCTATTTATTTATTTCTAATCATCACTGTAACTCTGGCAAATTAATTTCTAATGAGAATTTAATATGTACTAACTTATAACCTAGCATAGTACCCTTTTCGTTTATTGAAATTTGTTGAACAAAAGTAACCATGTTGGATTCTGACACCCTGTTTGGATGGAGAGTAGAGAAGGAAGGAGAGGTGAAGAATAAAAGGGAATGAAATGGAATCGAAAGGAAGATTAACATTTATCCACTTCGTGTTTGGATGATTAATGAGGGAAAATAAATTTAACTTTCCTTTCTGTCTTATTTCTTGTTTGGTGGATTAAAATTTAGAAGGTTAATGAGAAATTTGGTGGCTGTTGTAGGATTGACAAATAACTTGTAATAGAATTATATAGGTAAGATATAGGGTTGGACATCTGTGTTATTTTTTCTAAAAATATTTGCAACAAAATTTTTTTTCATCCGTTACACCTCAAATCGGGAGGGAAACCGATTCTATTGATTACAATGATACAAGGTTAAACCTTTACCTTTCACCTTCGACATAATTTTGTCAACCAAATATGATTCGACGAAAAGTTTTCTCTTCTTTCCATTCCCTCCCTTCCTCTACTCTCCATCCAAAGAAGGTGTAGTGGAAAAGAGGCTCTTAGATGCAGAAATATTAATACCTTTTTTCCATCACATAAGGTGCCAAATTATTTGCATTTAACTGAAATAAGCTGGATAGGTATGCAAATATAAGAATTTATCTAGTGTGATTTGTAGGTTTCAGAATATGTAGTTGCTGGTTCTCAATTTTAGTACCACAATTTGTAGCTTTCTATTGTGTCACAATAGCTTGCTGTTGGTTCACATTTTTAATCAAAGATTTCATACTATAGCTTGCTATTGATTCTCGATTTGTTAGCAGTAAATGGCTTGAACTTAGCTTAAATGGCTGCCTTCAACCATTAGTGGACTTCATGCTTGTCAGTTTTACATGGAATTCGATTAACTGTATTTTGTAAAAGGGGAATTAGTTGTCTAAGTTTATCTCTTTATATGTCCTTCCCAGTAAGTGACTATTTCAAGAGTAGCTAAATTTTATGTTTAGATTTTCTTCGTCATTATACTTGAGATGTATTAATTTTATAATTACTACTCCATAGTCCGGGAAGTCCAGATCTTGGGGCTCGGTATAAGGAGTAGATGAAATTTATTTAGAATACTCGATTCATTCAAAAATTGGTTTTGTTCAATGGATTCCAACTTCTATTAGGATGCCGAAATTTCGGTAGATACATCAATACCGAAGTCACTTATAGTTATGTAGTACCTGAAGGTATGTAACTGTGTCACGTGTAAGCTATAATTTAGCATCCATGTGGTCTCAATTACACAGTAATTGCTTGCTTAAGCTTCAAGTTAGCCTGAAGTATTTTCAATTCGCACTATAATGATATGTCAGATAAACTTCAACTTGTCTATGTGTGGCTTCTTTACAGTTTCTCTCTGTTTTATTTTGTTCTTAAAAACTGTTTGTGGTTATACCTAACTCCATATACTTTTGAAATGTACATTTACATTATAATTTTGAATTGCAATGACTTAAACAATATACTTTGCCAAGAGCACACTTTTTGATGTTCTTGTTTTTAAAATGTATGCATATTTTTTTTCATAAAGTTTTCATCAATGATATTCTTTTATTTTATCTTCTTGCTTTTTTTTTGGAGTGGGGAAGTGTATTCCTCAGTATAGATTGTCTCTTAATTCATTATTTTTGCATACAATACTTTGCCAAGAGCACACTGTTACATACTTGACAGTTGCATATTTCTTTCTACTTAAAAAAAAGCTGGTTAACTTATAATTTAATCTTCATACAGGGTACACGCTCTTCCTTGCAATCCTCATAGACCGGCTTCACCACTACCTTAAGAAAGTAATCCTCCTTCGAAAAACTGTGGCCACCTCCCGCGAAGAAACCGAGCGGCTCCAGACAGAGAACCGAACTCTGCGTGAAAGCGAATTGAAAGCTTTGGTTGAGCTCAAAAAAATCCAGAAGGAGCTCGGCACTTTCAATGAGAAATTACAAAAAGTAAAGAACGAGTCTCTTGACCACGAGAGAAAGGCTGTGACAGCCGAGGCACATGTGGCGGCCTTACAAAAACAGAGTGAGGAGTTACTGTTGGAATATGATAGGTTGCTGGAGGATAATCAAATGCTTCAGGCTCAAGTTCTTTCCTACAGGGAATAGAGCTTTGGAATAATATCATGTATGCCCTTACAAAACATAAAAATATCATGCGTGCTTATGAAAAGTTTGAGAATCTCAAATGCACCTATAAAGCATGGTAATGTCACATATACTCACCTCACCTCCTATTTGCTTGTTTTTCTAGTTCTTCCCTGTGGAGAAATTGCGTGTAAGGGTATTTGGGTATCTTTAAGTAAATAGGAAAGCGAGGGTACAGAGCAAATTATCATGCTTCATGGGGTTGAATTTGATGTTTCCAATGTTTTGTATGAGTATACATGATATACTAGTTTTGCAGGGCTGTCTGTGAATTGTGAAACATTAAATTTCCCCCCTTTGCTTTGCGCCTTGCATTTCTGTGATATTTTGGAAATCAGCACATAAATATTTCAGAACAAGTGATCTTTTTGAAGTAGTGTCAATGTGAGGTATTGGTACATTTCATGAAAATCTGAGTTTGGAAATGAATTTGCTTGGTGAACTTTCTGGTCTGTGTGAAGTACTACGGCCTATGGGTATAAATATAGGGGCCTACCAAACCTCTAATGCTCCGGTTGATCCAGTAACCTTGAACTCAACTTCTATCATATGTTTAGCAACAAATTTCTTGTTTGGTGTTGAGGGATTTGTGCACGACCAAATTTATGGATGTGTTTTTAATAATTTTAGTTGGTAGTTGTATCCAATTTGGTGCAATATGACAATTATTTGCATCGATTAAGTGGAGATAGAAGTGACTCTTAATTTGCCGAAAAAAGAAGTGACTAGTAATTTTTTTAAATTACTTGATGCATTACCGGTCGGTTTTCTAATTGCATTGAATTTGATACAGTTTATCTAATTCATTGAAATCATAGCTTTTTTTTGTGAAATCGCTTTTGTTGGTTTGATAGGTCTGTTCAATACAATTGAAACCTACTTTATTCTGTGAAACAAGTAGGCTAACTTTTCTCTTAATTTATTTTAATGGGTGGGATTCATTGATAACTGATGTACTTAACTATTTTGACACTATCTCAAACTAAATTTAAAACATTTAATAAAAAGAACTTATTTTAGGCATATTGTGAAATTTATAGACTGATCATGAAGCAAAATTTAGGTAATTTGGATGTCATTTGACATTTGATAAAAAGCCGTGAAATATGGATCAGTTTAACAATAAATTTGTATTAAATTTCATCATTGTATTTTTAATGTTGGATTCTAAAATTATAATTTATTATTTACGAAGTTAATGTTATTAATAGATTCTAAATGCGTGGTTTCTTTTATAATTTAATTTTTTTATAAAAGACCTGATTTGGTTGTCGATAGCGGATTAAGATAATCAGTCTTAAATAGGAAATAGAAAAGAAAAGAAAAAAATAGTTCAATGGTTGTTAATTTGAGATCAGTTTGTTTTCCAACTTTGAATGATTATTATGACAATGAAAGAAATGCCACAAACAAAAAAAATTCATCAGAAAACAAGCGCACAACACTTGTGACCTAAGATTGACAATGCTGTAGCAAGTTTAAATTAACATCTCTTTTGAGAGTAAGCCGCCTCTTAAAATAGATTTTTTTTATAAATCATAATTAATTAAATTAATTTTAGCAACGTAATATGATTATTTATTTATTTTTACAAAAACTATAAGGACCGAATTCCCAATTCGGTCTTCAAATTTTACTTTTTGAAAATACCGAATTCCCAATTAATTTTACTTTTTTTTTCTTCAAAAAAATTTTAATTTTTGAAAATACCGAATTGGAAATTCCTTAAAATACATGTTATTTATTTGGTGGCTCTTTTATGCTTTCAATCATCACAAATTTAAATCATTCAATGTTCATATTAGTGATAAATATCTATACGCAACTGGAAATTTTGGAATTTTGGAGATGGGGCGTTTATTCTTACATATTTGACGAAATATGTTTATATCAATTGAGCTTTTAGGAAGTGTAATTAAACTTTTTAAACCATTTTATGGAGCCTCTAGCTTTAAAATTCTCTAATTAAAAGCACATTGTATTTTAATGACGTTCAAAAAATGTTTAAACCGACCAAACCGTGAACTGATGCTTCATACCCCATGTGCATATAAAAATGTTTATTAGCTTATGAAAAATATGCATTCCTAAAACAAACCGCCTTAATTACCTCATGACCCTCTATATAAAATCTCACAACAGTATGATTTGATAAGTTACAAGTAGCACCTCGAATGAAGATCTTTGCTTGGTTAATAGTTCAGTTCTGAATATTTAGGGACGAAAACAAATCAATAGATCAACTGGTACAGGAAGCAGCACAACAGTGGAAGGCTTCAACATACCAGTATGCAAGAAGAACAGCAATGCAGTAAGGAGTCGACAGGAGGCACCACAAGCACTTCATTAGGATAATTTTAAGCCACTGTTTGGCTTATTTACTACTTTTTATGTTTTTTTCTTAATTACAGAAAAACTTCCAATCTTGTTGGAGGTTTTTTCTTTTGCATTTTACTTTCAAAGTTTCTAATCAGAAACTCAAAAATTGTAACCAAATGAGGTTAATGAAATGGGGACTTGACCCCTATTGGTTTCTCAAAAATAGTTCAGTTCTGAATAGAGTTCTCACAATCTCACAGCAGTGGAAACAAATTGTCTGTTATTCCAATGAAATAATAGGATTATGTTATTCCAATGGTAGCCGTCCAACTTTGTTGAAATTCACATATGAAAAAACTGTTTTTCTCAAGATTTATGAATGAAAAAAATCTGAACGGCTGCCATTAGAATAACAGGCTCTCGTTATTCCAATGGAATAACAACCGTTTTTTTCCACAACAGTAGGATTTGGAAGCTAATGGTCCTGAATAGAGTTCTTTCAACATTTATGTGACTTGCACTATTTTGTTAATTATTTGAAAATAACAAATGAATTTTATGCTACAAAATTCTCTAAAACACGAAACATCATTTACATTATGTCATAAAATTCTCTAAAACTAAAAACATCCTGTGTTGGTTGACATCTTTTGCTACTGTTCATCCTGTTCAACAACAAAACAAACATAAAATAATATAATTCATATACAACACAAATTAATACAACACAAAATAATACAATACCATAGGGTTCATAAAATAAAACAACATAAAATTCAAATATTTAAAACCAGTTTAAACATAAAATTATACAAGCCAGTAGAGTTCATAAAATACTACGATACAATAGAATCCATACTAAGTCTTACGAGTTGAGAAACTTGCTCCCTTCTTATCCTCAGCCTGGCGGATGCAAGCAGGACACTCCTACTTAATGAGACAAGCGTCATTCACCGAATTTGCATATAGGTCAATGCAATTGAGGTCAACAACTATACCACATTTAAAACAAAAGAATATATCCACCATATCTCTTTTCACCTGACATAAGCAACAATATTCCCGTCCAGTTGGAGGATTCATGTCTTCCCATCCATGCACATTTCTCTAATTTACGGATCAACTGTGCTAAAGAATTATTCTGGATCTCTGTGTGAAAACATATTTTGCAAATTTCTCCTCGCGAGGGCTTCATCCGTCCAAAAATTATTAACAAGTGTTATTTTTTCCTCATGTTTATTTTTACTTCTTCCTCGAATTTTTTCAACTTTGGTGTCATTGTAACTAGGATTTTAAATGATAGTGATGGATTAGACAATTTCGACTTTGGTATTGATTCTAAATTTTTCTTAACAATTTATAAAATTAATAACAATTCATAAAAATTAATAAAAATTGTTAATAATTTTTTTTTATTCACGTGATATGGTAAGAACTAGAGTTTCAAATAACAATGACGGATTAGACATATTGTATTAATTGTAAACAATTCATAAAAAATAATAACAATTGGTTTGAAGCATTTTGTAACACTTTCTAACAATTAAGAAGAAAACAATTAGTTAAAAATAATTAAAAAAATTCGAAAACCGTCTCAGAAGTCGTTCTTTTTCATTTCAGCAATCACCTTTTTTTTTCTCTATTTCGCTCTTTGAATTCTGATGAGGTTGAGAGGAAGGAGAGAAACGAGTATTTTTAGTGCAAAAATAAAAAAAATTCCAATCCGCTGTATGGTACAACGGATTGGAATAAAAAAATCCGATCCGCTGTATTATAAAGCAGTTTGTGTATTTTATAAAAAATCCAAAAATTTGGATATTTTTAGATATTTATATTAAAAATTGGATTTTAATAAAAATGCGGCACAAAATTGAATTTTTTTTTGAGGAAAAGCCCTTGGGCGCACAAAATTGAAGTTACAGAAGCGAAAAGGATACCGTATTAACAAGTCGCGAAAAAACAAAGTAAGATTCCTGTAAAAGACCCAAGTATTTTCTGGTAAATAATTTAACAGAATGGTTTTCGCTTCATGCAGCGCACGAACCATATGCATCACTGTTTTGCTTCTATAGTCCATGCGCTGTATGAAGCCAAAACTACTCTGTTAAAATCTTTAGCCGTATTTTCCATGAGCAGCCGACCTATCTCCTTATAATTAACAAAATCTACCTCACACAGACACACTAACACCACCCCCAAATCTCATCATTAATCGCATCAGCCTTTGAAAAAGTTCCAGTAATTGGAACGGACGTTGAGTCCAGGAGTCAACCAGCCAAGCCGGTCATCACCCTCTCCGCCCAATTCAAGCGTAGATGTTTTTCTCCCAAAAAATCGCAAAGGTACTAATTGCAATAGAAAAAGGGTCCTAGTTTAAGTACGGTACTTCAGAAACAAACAGTATAATAGGACCCTCCACCGGCCTCCGTCTCTGCTCACCGGTGAACAAACCCTAGTTACTAGGTGAAGAATTGGGATGTAACGAATCCAATTTTGACTTGGTCCAATTTTGACTTCGGGAAAAAATACGTGTAAAGAGTTGACCACCACCGTTGAAGCTATTATGTCGCTGCATGATGGGGCCAGAGAATCAGAAATAGAGACGAAGAATGAAAAGAAACTGGAGGAGAACCGGGAAGGATCGTTAAGAAACTAGAGGCCATTCAATTGAGAAATCCATTGTGCTGTTTAGTGTAATTCTTTGTTATTAACTTCACCTATATAAAACCATCAGTTGTAACCACACAGATTATGAAATGAAATTAAGATTTTTGAGCTTCTCTTCCATTTTATCAGAGTTAGAGATCCCTATCATAACATTTTTCAGTATAAATGAGAGCTTTTCTAGATTTATCTGATTTTTTTGGTTAGGCCTAATCTATTTTATAAAGGGCCCTGATTGGTGTTGCTATTGACTGTTATGATTGTTAATTGATTTATATTGTATATGATTTCCAGGTGTGAGGTGCAAGTTAAGTAAAATTGGTTTTGGACAGTTGGTTTGAAAAATTGTCCAATAATCAACATGATGCAAAATCATACCGGCCATGTTAGTATGGATCCAGTGTTCCAGGCGTTGCGAATCAATATGCAAGGCAAAATGTCAGTCTTTTTTTTATTCTACTGCACTAGTATTATAGAAGTCTGTTTTCTTGAATGCAAAGTAGTGTGTGCGTGTGTTGCCTTATGTGTTATAAAGCATTGCTTACCAGCTTGTTCTATTGTGTTTAATTGGTTGATTTCTCATACAATTGGTGATCTAGCCTGTCACATTAACATACAATTGGATTTATGTTCGAGTTGTATATGTTGAAATTGTTGTTACTGAAGCTTCTTGTTCATTACTACCAAAATTTAATTCGTTTTTTTTTTTTTTTTAAATACAGATGCAAATGGTTTGAGAGCAAACACCCTAATCAGTCAAGTGAGTGGAAGCAGAGGTTGCCTAATATTGCGAAGATGCTTGAAGAGTCTATATTCAAGGAGTCCCTCAACAAAGTAAATCAATCTCTTTATTCCTCCCTACAAACTTCTGTTGTTCCTTCTTGTGAGCAGGAAGGCAATTGCTCATGTTGTACAATTTTTTTGTGCTTTGTTTTGTGAGCAGGATGACTATATGAACAAATTTCAGAGTGGGATTGAGAGTCGGATAATAAATATGCAGAAACGGCAACAGCAATTGCAACAGCAACAGCAACAGCAACAGCTGTCGCAACAGCAACAGCAGTCGCAACAGCATAACCAACACCAGACTATGGCGCATCATAACATACGGTCTAATTCCTCAGTATCTGGCATGATGATTCCTACGCCTGGCATATCACACAACCCGACTGGAACCATGCGAATGCCATCCTCAATGGAGAGCAACCAGGGGATTAATCCCACTAGCGGCCCTGCTGGTATGATCTTGAATAGTAGAGATCCCTTTAATCTCTTATCAATCCCTTATTGTGGTTTTCTTGTGCGTTCCTGCACATGTTGTAGTAGACCTCCATTCGTCAAATGAACTAATAACAATCCCCTTAATGGAACCAATGATTGTTACCATTATTCAAAATGTAATTTATTATCTTGTCTCTGTTTCGCATTCAAAATTGAAGGGGTTGTATAAGTACCACCAGAATTTTCCTATACAATTTCCTGACATTTATGTTTAGTTAACTAGGCATGGCTTATTTTTGGGTATAAACTAAAATGTGAGTTTTATAAGTTAAACTATCAAATGAAATTTCTTTTCTTTTGTGTGCTACTGAGAATACCACATTCTTTCCTTTTTAGGGACCATGTCTAATGGATACCAGCTCTCACATGGGAGCATGTCAATTAATCAGCCAGGAAGCACTTCAATGTCTGCATCAATAGGCGTGCAACGTCAGGTCACACCACAAATGCTACGGACCCCTGGGTTTAATTCCACCAGTACCACACAAGTAACCCAACAGACCATGCCTATGAACTCTGACTACAATAATGGGTCTGGGATTCAGCCCCAGAAGCAACAACAATACAACACTCTCAGTGGACAAGTGGGGCCTGGCATGCAGTCAGTTCCTATGAATCAGAAGCATTCGTCCCAAGGGTTTGGAGATGGCATCATGAATAATAACATTCAACAACTAATGAATGGGCCAGGAATGTCAGAAGGGTACATGGGCATTGGTAGCACATATGGGAACTCAACAAAGCCTCTCCAGCAGGGTTTCTCTTCACATCAGATCCAGCAAAGGATGCCGAGTATGTAAATTTGTTGCCATATTCATTTGTTTTCATTAAGCTTAGTAGTTGTAAGTCCCCCCCAACTCTAACTAGCAGATGGCCAGAGCTTTGCAAATTGCATTATATATATGCGTACCTACACACACAACACACACATGCATACGAATGTATACATACATATAGATGTATGCTTATATGTATGTGACAAACTTCCTGTCATCCTTAAAATGTGTAATTGAACAATAGAAAATACATTCTCACTTAGTTTTTTCCCCTTTTATCCTTTTTGAAGCATCACTGTCTCAACATGGTGTTTCTCTGATGGGCGACAACACAGTTGCCAAACAAGTTGACATGACCATGTCAAGTTCTGGAAACTATTACAATCCTGCAGGCCCATCTAACATGTCTTCAACAAGCAATTTAAACAAGATCTCAGCTGTTGCAGCATCCCTCCAATCAAAGCCCAGGGCAAACGTGCTCACAGGCAATCACCAAGCGGGCATTCAACAAGCTATCCATCAAACGATTCAACAACCAATTGTCAAATCTGAGCCATTCTCTCACCCCGAGAAGGTCAACTTCCAGCCATATGCCCACATGAGCAGCCAGCTTGGTGGCAATCAACTGCACCAGCACAGCATGCAACAGCAGCCAATGATGACGAGGGTTGGAAACAACACCTTTTCGAGACAATCCTCTTTGGGCTCTATCGGCTCAATCGGTTCTCTTGGGGGCATTAATACAGACCAAGTAATGCCTGAGAGTGCCCTGCTGACGAATAATGATTTAATGCTCCCTCAACTTGCTGATTTCCAGGTGCCATTTGGTAATAATGAGGGAGGCCAGGGACAATTCTTTGGCCCTTTAGCTGGTTCCAATGCATTAAATCAGACTGTCCAGTCTGATGAGTTGTCATCCCATAATGGGGTGGGGAACGGCCGATCGAGGGGTGGGGTTCAGCAGCCAGACTCGATGCTGGTTCAGCAACAGTCTCAGTGGAGGCCGACTCAACAGGTGCAACGGAGCAACCACCAGATGGTTGCTGATAGCAACAACAGTCACAATAGCAATGCATTGATTGAGGGTGTGCGGGCCCCTGGTCCTACTGTCACTACTACGGTGGTTCCCAATAATGGATCCTCCCAGCTCTCTCAACGGGAGACACAGTATCAGAACCAGTTGAAACTGATACTATTCCTACTCCATGCGAGATCCTGTCGTGCTCCAGTTGGCCACTGCCCTGAGAAGAACTGTGTTAAAGCACAACAGCTTTGGAAACACATTGAAAGATGTCATCAGAAGCAGTGCCGGGTCCACCTTTGTGTGACAGCCCGGAATGTTATTCTTCATTTTGGTGATTGCCGGGAAGTGAACTGTCCAGTCTGTATCCCAGCCCACAAGTTTATAATCATGGCCAAACAGAAGTCCTTGACACCGAAGAGTGGCTCAAAAGAAGGTTTAAATGGAAAGGAGGTCGATAATAAGGTGGAGACTGAGGCTGGTTTGAAACATTCACAGAAGGGTGTGAATCAATTAGACTCATCGTCAGGAGTATTCTCAGATCAGATGGATGCCGAGCCAGTTTCGATGGATGTCTCAAATGGGCGGCGGCATCAGCCTGAGCCACCACTCCAACAGCCTCTACCAAAGAGGCAAAGGATGAATATGGATATCTCCCCTGTATCAGTCAACAATACAAACCCATCATTTAGTGCTCTGCAGGAAGCATTTCCTATTGAACAGAGTACCAGTAATATACCTGCAAAGCAGGAGACAGATGTTAAACTCAGTCCTGCATTGCGAAACATGCACATTGCCTCTACAGTGTCTGACACGTCATCAGTTCAGATGGGTTATGGCATGAATGGAGATGTTAGCATGGTAAGATCTTCTCAAACTGATGTGGGTCCTGCTGGTCCATCTGAGTGGGTCAAGCAGGAACCTTCTTTGTTGGTTGAGAATGAAGAGAGAAATGATGAAAATGCAATAGAGGCAAAACAAGAGGAGATGGAGGAGGATGGGGCTGCCGGTAAGTCAGGGAAACCTAAGATAAAGGGTGTTTCTATGATGGAACTCTTTACGCCGGAGCAAGTAAGAGAACACATCAAAAGTTTGAAGCAGTGGGTTGGTCAGGTACATATTTTTCCTTTATTTATCTTTTTATGAAATATAATTTTGAGAAATGTCCTTGATAAGATGAGCTTCAGACCGTACTGGCCTCCAGCTTTGTAAAATGTGCATTTCTAAGGTATTTATAAGTACTTTTCTACATTGCGCTACCGTCTTTATTTTGTGTGTGTGTTTGTGTTGGCATTGTGGTGGGGGCTGGGTATTGTCATGCTAACAAAATTTTCTTTGTTGCTTTTGCAATCACATTAATGGGAGAAAATGGAAATGCTTTTTCCTACCGAGGTGCATGTGAATGATAATTACTCCCAATTTGAGGGCCTAACTCACACATGTTATTTTTTAATGCTGTTGAAATTAAGGATATTAGGGCCATGTTTGGTTGCTACTTAAATTTAAGGAGGATTAAGTTGCGTACTCCATCTTATTCCTATTTTACACCTCGTTTGGTAGCTTAAGTCATGGCTTAAATTAATCTCTTTGGGAAAGAGAAATTGGTAAATAATCTGTCTAATACAGTGGGCCCTACAAGCAGAGTAAGTATGGAGTAAGTTAATATGTTTTGAGAGGTAGTTTAACTTGCTCCGCCTTAACTCCATCTTACTCCCGTTTTACACCTCATTTAGTTGCTTAAGTGTGAAGGGGTTTACTCAACAGCCAAACATGGCCTAGATGAATAACTTCTCTTTGAGAAACATGTGCATTGTTTATTCTATTTTGAATAATGACTGTTTATGTGGTTTGTGATGCAGAGCAAATCAAAGGCTGAGAAGAACCAGGCCATCTCGATGAATGAGAACTCATGCCAGCTTTGTGCTGTTGAGAAGCTGACCTTCGAGCCACCGCCAATCTACTGCACCCCATGCGGGGCTCGTATAAAGCGCAACGCTATGTATTATACAATTGGCATCAAAGGGCAGAGACACTACATTTGTATCCCATCCTTCAACGAAGCAAGAGGTGAAACCATTGAGATTGAGGGCCACACTGTCCCCAAGAGAAGGCTTGAGAAGAAACGGAATGATGAGGAGACTGAAGAAGGGGTACATTTCTTTGTTCTTATAACCAAGGATAGTAGTAGGGTACCAGACCTGTATTGGTGTGATATCGCGATAGTATATATTTTTTATTATTATTATTATTATTTTCGTTCCACTTTTTATGGGTTAGCAATTTCCTCGATGAATCTCTAAGAGTAGAGTTTGGTAGCTCAAGTGTGCAAGAGATCTTTTTTCTTCTCTGATCTTGTTGTTTATTTCCCCTTTTTGGGTTTATAAAATTTTAATTCTTCTCATGGGCTGGGGATTAAATCATCTTTTAAAGCCTTTTAATTTCTGTTGTCTATTTTCACTGAGAACTAACCAATAAGCCACCTTCTCCACAGTGGGTGCAATGTGATAAGTGTGAGGCATGGCAGCACCAAATTTGTGCTCTGTTTAATGGGCGTAGAAATGATGGTGACCAAGCTGAGTATACCTGCCCAAACTGCTACATTAAAGAGGTAGAAACCGGTGAGCGCAAACCACTACCCCAGAGTGCTGTGCTCGGTGCCAAGGATCTACCACACACAATCTTGAGTGACCACATAGAGAATCGTCTCTTCAAGCGGCTGAAGAAGGAAAGGCAGGACCGAGCCAACCATTTTGGGAAGAGCTTTGATGAGGTACCAGGAGCAGAGGGACTTGTTGTTAGAGTTGTCTCATCTGTTGACAAGAAATTAGAGGTGAAGCCAAGGTTTTTAGAGATATTTCAGGAGGAAAACTATCCAACTGAGTTTCCCTACAAATCTAAGGTGCTGAGAAGATCCTATTTTGAGGATTTGATTTTCATTTTCTATGGAATTTCATTTTTTTTTTGTTGCTAAATTTCGGGTTTTACTTTTTAGGCAATATTGTTGTTTCAAAAGATTGAGGGCGTAGAGGTGTGCCTTTTCGGAATGTATGTGCAAGAGTTTGGCACAGAATGTGCATTTCCAAACCAACGGCGTGTTTATCTGTCTTATCTTGATTCAGTCAAGTACTTCAGGCCTGAGATCAGAGCAGTCAGTGGAGAGGCTCTTCGTACGATTGTCTATCATGAAATCCTGGTATAGTCACTTGTTTGACCTTGAGAAATTACATACAGTTTGCCTTTTTTCCAGATAAACGGCTAGTTGTTTTGATATACATAATAACTGGTTCATATAATATTTTCAGCTTGGGTACCTTGAATATTGCAAAAGACGTGGATTCACAAGCTGCTATATATGGGCTTGCCCTCCTGTCAAAGGCGATGATTACATCTTGTATTGCCATCCTGAGATTCAAAAGACCCCTAAGTCTGACAAATTGCGTGAATGGTATGTGTTATCCCAGCAAATTCAAGTCAAGATTGTAGTCATTGTACATGTTACTAAACATATTCACTATAATGTTTACCCATGTCTATGTTTTGAAGGTACTTATCTATGCTGAAGAAGGGAGTAAAAGAGAACATAGTCGTTGACCTGACAAATCTGTATGACCACTTCTTCACACAGCAGGGGGAGTCCAGGGCAAAGGTGACAGCTGCCCGTCTGCCTTATTTTGATGGCGACTATTGGCCAGGAGCTGCAGAAGACATGATAACCCAACTGCACCAAGAGGAAGATGACCGCAAGCAGCAGAAGGGTAAGATGAAGAAAGCCACTATCACCAAGCGTGCCCTTAAGGCTGCCGGCCACACCGATCTAAGCGGTGACGCCTCAAAGGATGCTATGTTGATGCAGAAGGTTTCCTACTCTTTTTTTTTTTTTTTTTAATTTGTTTTACCTCAATGATTCCTTATGAGTGCTCATCTCGTAAAACGAGTGATGTGATAGTTGTTGCAAGTACTTGGCTTCTTGTTTTTAATGGATGTAATTATTGTCTGATCCTTTTTTTGTTTATTCCTTGTGAAGCTGGGCAAAACAATATATCCTATGAGGGAAGACTTTATCATGGTTCATCTCCAGCATCCCTGCAACCACTGTTGCATACCTATGGTGTCTGGTACACGCTGGGTGTGCAATAGTTGCCGATATTTCAACCTCTGTGATAGGTGAGCATAATAATTGGCAGTATTATTCATGAAAATTTTCTTTAAAAAAACATGCTGGTGTTGAACATTATCCAAAATGACAATTTCATCCTTCTGGTTGACTTTTGTGTTTATTCATCTACTGTATTCTATGAATAATCTTCTCTGTGCATGATAGTTGTCATAATGCGGAGCAACTGCGTGAGGGCAGGGAGAGACACCCGACGCATAGCAGGGAGAAACACACGTTCAGACCAGTGAGTTTTCTCTTTCTTGGGCTCTCTTCATATTATTATTTATCATACTTTTTATATTGTGTTCTTATTTTAGCATTTTGCACATGAGAACGTAATAATGAAATTTAATTGCACCTTATAAATCCTGATTATGTGCTGTTTCTTTCAGATGGAGATAATTGACGTGCCGAATGTCACAAAGGACGAGGATGATATCCTTGAGAGCGAATTTTTTGATACACGACAAGCATTCCTTGCACTATGCCAGGGCAACCACTATCAATACGACACTCTTCGAAGTGCAAAACATTCGTCAATGATGGTTTTGTACCATCTTCACAATCCAACAGCGCCGGCCTATGTGACCGCATGCAGTGTTTGTAACCATGAAATCGAGGCTGGCCAGGGCTGGCGCTGTGAGGTCTGCCCTGACTTTGATGTTTGCAACTCATGCTACCAGAAAGAGGGAGGGGTTAATCATCCCCACAAGTTGACAAACTACCCCTCAAATGCTGAGAGGGATGCGCAGAACAAGGAGGCTCGGCAGAAGCGGGTTTCACAGGTACATTTTTTATTGACTTACTTGTCGTCTGCTGTGTTGTTTGAATACACTGCAACTTTAATATTTTGGAATTTGGATTATTCTTTGACCTACTGTGGAATGGAGGTAGGATATTTTTTAATTTCAGATTCAAGTCTTAATGCGTAATCAAGAACTATAGTTGTTTAAAATAGAAGTTGTAGTTTTAGTAGGATATTTGGATTTGATGATGGAAAATATGGGTGGCAAGAATGCCATTTGTAAAAAATGCACACCTAGTGGACTGTGGGTGTATAAAAATATGAATGTTACTATTATACTAGACGCAAATGAAGATCCTTTTGGTAATTTCCATGCAATAACCATTAGTAATTATTTCACTGCCATTAGTATGAAGAAATAATATAATGAATTACCTAATTTATACATCTATTTTACCTAATGCAGCTGAGAAAGATGTTGGAGCTGCTGAGACACGCCTCACAGTGCAGGTCCCCACAATGTCAATACCCGAATTGCCGCAAGGTAAAGGGGCTGTTTCGCCATGGATTAGATTGCGCAGTTCGTCTCTCTGGAGGTTGTGGTCTCTGCAAGAAGATGTGGTACATGCTTCAACTCCATGCGCGTGCTTGCAAGGAGACTGCGTGCACTATACCCCGCTGCAAGTGAGTGAAATGAATTCTTGCTTTTATTATTTTCTGCTGTTATATTTTGCAAATCTTGTTTGCTTTGCTTTAGTCATTTAGTGAGTGTGTCCTGAGTAGGAAGAATATCTCATAGAAAATACATTCCAAAGTGGTTTTAGAAAATAATTGTTTACTGTCTCACTGTTACTTCATGGACTCATTGTTTGAAAAATATTATGGTATACTAGCGGTCTAGTTCATTGTTTAACTTTCTCCAAAGGGAAAAAAAAGGATAAAGATGGTAAGGTAATTAACCTCTCTCTCAAAAAGAATCAGAAGAAAAATGGGCATCAACTTTGTTTTTCCTGTTTAACTTGTGTAATGTATCCCCCTAGTAAAATGAGAATTAGATTCCACGCACCTACAAAGCATAGCAATTATAACATACAGGATATCTACAACTAAAGCAAGATAATTAGGACTGAAAATGGAGATTATGAGAAAAGTAATGTAGGGTGGGCACTGACAAATATTTGGTACTTGCATAGTTTAGAGTTTGGTTAGATGTTACTCAATTTATGGTTTGCAAAAATGTACTTTTATGAGTGGGTTTCATCTTTGATGAACTTAATTTTAATACAGGGACTTGAAGGAACAAATGCGGAGGCTTCAACAGCAGTCTGAGTCAAGGCGTCGGGCTGCTGTGAATGAGATGATGAGGCAACGCGCTGCAGAAGTTTCTGAAACCAATGACATGTAGAACAGTCATCAAGAGAATTCATGTACATAAATATTTTTTTTTTACCTAGGTGAATTTATGTACATACTTATACCTCCATTGTGTCATATACTGGAGTGCTAAGTGCTAACTAGATGTCTAGATTTATTGCAGTGCAATCATAGACCTTGACCCCCGACCTACACCAGTTGTTGTCATTCTTTTGTAATTTACATTGTGCAAGCTTAAATAATCTGTCTTTACTTCCAAAACTAAAAATGATCATGTTTCTCTCAAAACTAGAAGTGATCTGTCTTTATTTTCAAATTATGAAAGTTGATGTCTGAATATGTATTTGCTTCGTGAACACCTGAATGATAGTTATAACTAGATGCACAACGATAGAAACATTGTTGTAATATTGAAAAATGCACACATCTAATGGGCTATGGCTGTGGCGCTGAGGCGATGAGCTGAGTTAAGAGGATAGTAGATTGAATAACATATTATAAAGTAGCAAAAAAAAGTATATATATATATATATATATATAGATAGAGAGAGAGAGGTTGTAAAAGACATATTATTAAAGTTTTTAAAAATAGAGGCATGATGGAGGGATTTGAACCCTTCATCTTATTCTCCATATTAATATCTGCTTGGAGACCAAATTTTACATTTTTCTAAATTTGTTTACTATTTATTAAGTATTTTACAAAATTGTTGATCCAACGGTGGCTGCACAAAACAGTAAAACCGTTGGATTAGCGATTTTCAAAGTGGCTTAATAAATAGTAAAAAAATTTAGAAAATTATAAAATTTGGTCTCCAAGCAGATATTAATATGGAGAATAAGATAAACGGTTTGGATCGACCGTTTGGATTTTGAAAACTTGAATATTGAACCATAGCATAGAGACCTCTATGCTATCCATAGCACCCCAGCCTTACTCTCTCTCTCTCTCTCTCTCTCTATATATATATATATAGAGAGAGAGAGAGAGTAAGGCTTGGGTGCTATGGATAGCATAGAGGACCACCGTGCTACGGCTCAATATTCGAGTTTTGAAAATCCAAACGGTCGATCCGAACCGTTCATCTTGTTCTCCATATTAATATTTATTTGGAGACCAAATTTACATTTTTTGAAAAAATTTTACTATTTTTTTAGATAGGTAGAAAATCAAATATCTTAATGGTGCATAATTTTTTAGATCAAGTGATTTTCTACTTAGCTAAAAAAATAGTAAAAAATTTTCAAAAAAATATAAAATTTGGTCTCCAAACATATGTTAATATGGAGAACAAGATGAACGGTTTGAATCGACCGTTTGAATTTTGAAAACTCGAATATTGAGCCGTAGCACGGTGGCCCTCTATGCTATCCATAGCACCCAAGCCTTACTCTCTCTCTCTCTCTCTATATATATATATATAGAGAGAGAGAGAGAGAGAGAGAGTAAGGCTGGGGTGCTATGGATAGCATAGAGGTCTCTATGCTATGGTTCAATATTCAAGTTTTCAAAATCCAAACGGTCAATCCAAACCGTTCATCTTATTCTCCATATTAATATCTGCTTGGAGACCAAATTTTATAATTTTCTGAATTTTTTTACTATTTATTAAGCCACTTTGAAAATCGCTAATCCAACGGTTTTACTGTTTTGTGCAGCCACCGTTGGATCAACATTTTTGTAAAATACTTAATAAATAGTAAACAAATTCAGAAAAATGTAAAATTTGGTCTCCAAGCAGATATTAATATGGAGAATAAGATGAACGGTTCGGATCGACCGTTTGGATTTTGAAAACTTGAATACTGAACCGTAGCATAGAGGCCTCTATGCTATTCATATCACCCTAGCCTTACTCTATATATATATATATATATATATAGAGAGAGAGAGAGAGAGAGAGAGAGAGAGGTAAAAATGTATCCAACTTTGTTTTGATTATCATCTTAAGCTTGTAAAAATGTATACAAATATGGATAATTTCTAGACGTTGATTTTTCAACTTATTGATTCATATAAAAGCAAAATCAAAATGTAATAATTTTTTATGGTCACATAGAGAAAATAACATAGATTACATATAACGGTTTTATTTTGACGTTTAAGTTTTAAACTTTGAGTTATTTAAGTTTTTAAAAATGGAGGCATGATGGAGACACAAAAAATGGAAGCATTTGAACCCTTCTCTCTCTCTATATATATAGAGGTGGGCTATGGTGAGTTGCAAAGTAAAATGCGTTTTTACTTCACGCTGTATTTTTATTTTGAAAGTCCAAATGGCCAATCCGAACTGTTAGATGTTTAATCCATATTGAAATGTGTTTGGAGACCAAATTTTACATTTTTTGAAATTTTTATTACTATTTATTAAGCATTTTTGAAAATTTTTGTTTTGCTGTGAACAGTGAAAAACAGTAAAATTTTCAGGACCATCAGATCAACAACATTCAAAATTGCTTAATAAATAGTAAAAAAATTCCAAAAAATGTAAAATTTGGTCTCGAAGCACATTTCAATATGGAGAACAAGATGAACGGTTCGGATCAACGTTTTAATCTTTAAAATCACAAAACATGAGCGTGAAGTAAAATAGTCACTTTACTTCGCAACTCACCGTAGCCCACCTCATATATATATATAGAGAGAGAGAGAGATAGGCTAATATACAATCGATTGCACCACGCCTCTCGTGCAACCAAGTGGTTTTCTGATTTTTAAAGTCCAAATGATCGATTCGAACCATTAGATGTGTTCTCCATATTAAAATCTGCTTGGAGACAAAATTTTACATTTTTTGAAATTTTTTTACTATTTATTAAGCCACTTTGAAAATCGCTGATCCAACGGTGGCTTGCCAAACAGTAAAAATCAGAAGCTACCGTTGGATTAGCAATTTTCAAAGTGGCTTAATAAATAGTAAAAAAATTCCAAAAAATGTAAAATTTGGTCTCCAAGCATATTTTAATATGGAGAACATATCTAACTGTTCGAATCGATCATTTAGACTTTAAAAATCAGAAAACCACTTGGTTGCATGGGAGGTGTGGTGCAATCGATTGTATATTAGCCTATCTCTCTATATATATATATAAACATAAAATATTTTTGTGAAAGCGTTTATCGATTGGAAGATGTTCATAATTTGCTTCAAAATTTTATTTTCATAGGATGTGTTGTAATGTAATATAAAATTAATAAAAATATGAAGAACGCATTTCATTTAAATACTACTAAAAGTCTAAAACAAAATATATATATATATTGATTGCATTATTTTTTTTAAATAAATAAATATGGAGATCAAGCCTCGAGGTTCTATTAATAGTTTAATACCGACACCAAGGGTGTCAAAGAATTACAGGAGAAAAAAAAAATAGAAACTAAAATAAAATAAAAGCATAAGTAAAAAAAAAAAAAAAAAATAGGAAACTGCTAAGCTCATTTTCAATTTTCATCTGGCAATTTCCATCAGGAGCAATTGTGTTGTTTTTTTTTCTCTTCCTATATATTCTTCTACACATTTACCTCCATACCACAAAACATACTACTTGCTACATCTACCTCTCACCCTTAACTGATCTCACTTGAGAACCACCTTGTGGAGGTCATTTGCTAAGAAATATAGACAACACAGTAAGGATTCTGCTATTTAGCATCAAACAGATGAAGACGAGAACCCTCATTGGCAGCTTATACCTCCAAATTCTGCTGATATGTGTTGTAATGTGCCGGCCTCTCTTCGTGGCCTTATAAAAGGATTTGACTGTTAACTGCCTCATGTGTTTCAAGAGCTAATAAAATTTATACCCTAAAAAGTATTAAATTGGACGGATTGCAAGCATACAAACCTACCATAAAAGGATTTGACTGTTAACTGACCTGATGTGTTTCAAGAGCTAATTATCAAGGTCAGAACAATTTGTGGGTTCAAATCTGGCACAAGGGGGATGTGCTGCTATGGAAGTTGATGCACAATGGTATCCTTTTGGGGGAGATTATGGCATCACGAGTCATGATTTGGGAAGGGTGACCTGGTTTGTCAGACCAGTGGCCAAGCTCCAGAAAGTGTCAAACACTGGATGTTGCATTGCAGTTTCTCAAGATGGTGTTGGTTCTCGTCTAATCTGGCCTAAGGACTGAAGGAATTGACAACTCCCCAAGAGAATTTTTGCTATGGTTAAGTCAGCACACAAGCGCGCGCAGCAGTTGATTGGTCAAGCTTACCAGGGTCAGTCTCCCTCTAGATAAACCTTTGTGAATTTTCTGAAATGCATCTAGTCAGAATGTGGCTGCAGCTGCGAAAGGCAAAACCAGGACAGTGGCGCGGGCTGATCAACAACAGGTACAAATCTCACAGAGGATGTATTTTATGGATGGGTCTTGGAAGGGGGACTGGATGGAGGAATTGGCTATGTCCTCTTTCAAAATGGGGCACTGCTGGTATATAGATCAGCACGTCAGCTCACTTGCAGCCCATTGCAATCTGAGGCAAAGGCGAACTGCGGCTGTGTGTTTCATACTGACAGCCAAGAACTGCAGCAGGCAGTGGCCAGTTTGCAGCCACCTGTGGATATTGATTCGAAGGCGTATGGAGAGGCTTTTGAAATTTGGAAAATACTAAAACTATATCCTCGATGCAAATGTGTGCATATCAACAGGTGCCAAAACGATTTGGTACACCATCTTGCTAGGCTGGGACCATCAAGGATTTACTTTTCCTTTCTTTGCTATGTGATCCCTTTTACTAAGTTTGCTTCTGTTTTCTTTTTTAGATCACCAGGATGAAAATTTTAAACTCTTAGGGGGGCTGAATGTAATGGTTGTACTTTTTGGCCTACGGGCATGAAATATGCAAAAGAAAAAACATGAAAAGAGGAGCAAGTTATATTACAATTCATAAATCAACTCATTGGTGATAGTGGCTGATGGGATATGTGCATGTCAGTCCAATGACACTCTCATGAATACGCTTGTAGGACCACAACCTAGTATTAGCGCACCATGTGTTAATGGGACTTTCAATACAAGAACAAAATTATGAAAACGAATTTATTAATATTATTGTAATTAAAAAAAAATAGTGATGTGCTCGCTATGATTTAGATAGGTCGTACATTAAATTTTGTGTAATATACATAACTGATTAGTGATTCATCGAATAATTTAGAAATAATCATTTTAGTTTTAATTACCATTCAACCATTGGTCAAATAATTTTTTGATTATATCAAACTTCATACCCATTCTATCTAAATTATAAAAATTAACAACAATTTTAGTAATTTTTTTTTTACTGAACTTCCAAATCTATGACCAAATTTTGGAATACCTTATCAAAACTGCAGTGTATTACTATCTAGCCTGTAACCTGAACTGTCGGGAATTCGTATCCACTCCATTAGCTCAAAAGGGAATCTTTTTGAGTAATGAATATCAACCATCTGATCTATTTTAAGATTCATGCATATTAGATCCGCACTAATATTGAAAGACCTCTAATATTATAGGCGGGTGCCAGATTGTCTCCATTTAAAATCAAACAGTTGGTATTCATTAACTCAAAATATTATCTTTTTAGTTAATGCAGAGGATACACATTCAACTGTTGGCAGATAGGTTGGAATACCTTTCGTTCATTATTAGGCACTTCACCAGTATTTAGTTTTAGTATTTAAATGAAATGTGCTCTTCATATTTTTTATTAATTTTAAATGTAACGTATAGAAATTAGATTTTGAAGCAAAGTTATGAACAATCTTCCAACCGATAAGCGCTTTTTAAAAAAATATTATGTTTATGCTACGTTGTTATTTTATATTTACAATACATTGCAAGGAAAATATATTGGTCAACTAGCTCTACTATCCTCCCAACTCACCTCAAACCATAGCCCATGAGATATGTGCATTTTTTTTCTCAATAGTACGACGCCAGAAATTTTATGCATTTGACCACTAGTTGAAATGCATTATTGTTAACAATATATTATTTTATGCATTTCAACTATATTACTTTTTGTATCCACATAACAACTAAAACTAGTGTAATCAAAGCACGATTATTATTCATTATTAATTACTATACTAAAAATGGGCCAACCTACAGAAGGAGAGACTGGTATTGTTCTCCTCATTCCTACTGTTCCCTGTTCCCAAAACATAACATAAGCAACCAAACAATCACAGGAAAAACCAATAATGAAAAATAAATTATAATACAGACCCATCAAGATTTCTGCTGCACATGAGAGATCTACAGTTACAACTATATGGTACAGCTTTCACATGAAACAGATGGTATGAAAATGGTACACAAATAAAAGATTGGCCACAACCTTGTACATTGGGTCAAGGCCTGTGTAAGCTCGCACTGCAATGGATCTAGTTAGCACTCCAGTATATGACACAATGGAGGTATTGAAAAATGTACATTCATTATGTTGTTGACTGTTCTATGAGTCATTGGTTCCTGAAACTTCTGCAGCTCGTTGCCTCATCATCTCATTCACAGCAGCCCGACGCCTTGACTCAGACTGCTGCTGAAGCCTCCGCAAGTGTTCCTTCAAATCCCTGTATTGAAATTACAAGTTGATCAAAGACGAGTCCCATTCATAAAAATAAAAATTTGCCAACCACAGATTGAGTAACATCTAACCAAACTCTAAAATAACCAAATATTTGCCAATACCCACCCTCTATTATTTTTTTCATAATTTATGTTTTCAGTCATTTTTATCTTGCTTTAATTGTAGATTTCCTGTATGTTATAATTGTTATGCTTTGTAGATGTGTGTACTCTGATTCTCATTTTACTATGGTATACATGACATGAATTAAACAGGATCACTAGTATACCGTAATATTTTTGAGAGGTTAATTACCTTAACATCTTTCTCCTCTTTTTTTCCTTTTGAGAAAGATAAAACAAGGTACTAGACCACTAGTATACCATAATATTTTTGGAACAAGTGTCCACGAACAGTGAGACAGTAAAAAATTATTTTATATAACCACTTTGGAATGTATTTCTAAAGTACTAAACATATTAACTACGAGATACTCTTCCTACTCAGGACACTCCCTAAATGACTGAAGCGAAGAAAACCAGATTTGTGTTATATAGCAGCAGAAAATAATAAAACCAAGAATTCCTTTCACTCACTTGCAGCGGGGTACAGTGCACGCAGTCTCCTTGCAAGCACGAGCATGGAGTTGAAGAATGTACCACATCTTCTTGCAGAGACCACAACCTCCAGAGGCACGAACTCCACACTGCATACCATGGCGGAATAGCCCCTTTACCTTGCGGCAGTTCGGGTATTGACAATGTGGGGACCGGCACTGTGAGGCATGCACCAGCAGCTCCAACATCTTCCTCAGCTGCATTAGGTAAAACATAGATGTATAAATTAGATAATTGATTTTGTTAATTCTTCTTACTAATGACAGTGCAATATTTACTAATGGTTATTGCATCTAGTATACTAATAACATTCATATTTTTATACACCAACAGCCCAATAGGCATGCATTTTTACAAGTATCAAGACTTGAATGTAAAATTAGAAAAATATCCTACCCCCATTCCACATTAGGTCAAAAAAGAATCCAAAAAATCAAAGTTGCAGTGCATTCAAACAGCACAGCAGCCGACAAGCGAGTCAATAAACAATGTACCTGTGAAACACGCTTCTGCCGAGCCTCCTTGTTCTGCGCATCCCTCTCAGCATTCGAGGGGTGATTTGTCAACTTGTGGGGGTGATTAACCACCCCCTCTTTCTGGTAGCATGAGTTGCAAACATCAAAGTCAGGGCAGACCTCACAGCGCCAGCCCTGGCCAGCCTCAATGTCATGGTTACAAACATTGCATGTGGTCACAAAGGCTGGTGCTGTCGGGTTGTGAAGGTGGTACAACACCATCATTGACGAGTGTTTTGCACGTCGAAGAGTGTCGTACTGATAGTGGTTGCCCTGACATAGTGACAGAAATGCTTGTCGTGTATCAAAGAACTCACTCTCAAGGATATCATCCTTGTCCTTTGTGTCATTTGGAATGCCGGTTATCTCCATCTGAAAGAAACATCACGTAATCAGGATTTATAAGTTGCAACTAATTTTCATTATTATGTTATCATGTGCAAAATGCTAAAATAAGAGCATAATATAAGAAGTATGATAAATAATACTATCAAGATAAAGCTCTACTGGAAGAAAGTCCAAGAAAGAGAAAACTTACAGGTCTGAAAGTGTGTTTCTCCCTGCTATGGGTCGGATGCCTCTCCCTGTCCTCACGCAGTTGCTCCGCTTTATGACAGCTATCATGCAGAGAGAGAAGATTATTCATACAAGACAGCAGATGAATAAATGCAAAAGTCAACCAGAAGGATGAAATTGTCATTTTGGATAATGGTCAGTATCAGGATGTTTTTTTTTATACAGAAAGTTTTCATGAATAATGCTGCCAATTATCATGTTCACCTCTCACATAGGTTGAAATATCGGCAACTACTGCACACCCAGCGTGTACCAGACACCATAAGTACGCAACAATGGTTGCAGGGATGCTGGAGATGAACCATGATGAAGTCTTCCCTCATAGGATATATTGTTTCTCCCAGCTTCACAAGGAATAAACAAAAAAGGATCAGACAATAATTGCATCCATTAAAATCAAGAAGCAAAGTACAAGCAAAAACTATCACATCACTCCAGGTTTACAAGATAAGCATTCATAAGGATTCATTATGGTAATTTTTTTTTTTTAAAATAGTAAGAAAAGAAAGTAGGTTACCTTCTGCATCAACATGGCATCCTTTGAGGCGTTACCGCTTAGATCGGTGTGGCCAGCAGCCTTAAGGGCACGCTTGGTGATAGTGGCTTTCTTCAGCTTACCCTTCTTCTGCTGCTTGCGGTCATCTTCCTCTTGGCGCAGTTGGGTAATCATGTCTTCTGCAGCTCCTGGCCAATAGTCACCATCAAAATAAGGCAGACGGGCTGCTGTCACCTTTGCTCTGGACTCCCCCTGATGTGTGAAGAAATGGTCATACAGATTTGTCAGGTCAACCACTATGTTCTCTTTTACTCCCTTCTTCAGCATAGACAAGTACCTTCAAAACATAAGACATGGGTAAACAATATAGTAAATATGTTTACTAACATGTATAATGAATGCTATCTTTGACTTGAACTTGCAGGGATAACACACACCATTCACGCAATTTGTCAGACTTAGGGGTCTTTTGAATCTCAGGATGGCAATATAAGATGTAATCTTCACCCTTGAGAGGGGGACAGGCCCATATATAGCAGCTTGTGAATCCACGTCTTTTGCAATATTCAAGGTACCCAATCTGGAAATATTATATGAACCAATTGTTATGTGTATCAAAACAGCTGTTTGAAAATAGGCAAACTATATGTAATTTCTCAAGGTTGAACAAGTGACTATACCAGAATCTCATGATAGACAAACGTACGAAGAGCCTCTCCACTGACTGTTCTGATCTCAGGCCTGAAGTACTTGACTGAATCAAGATAAGACAGATAAACACGCCGTTGATTTGGAAAGGCGCATTCTGTGCCAAACTCTTGTACATACATTCCGAAAAGGCACACCTCTACACCCTCAATCTTCTGAAATAACAATACTGCCTAGAAAGCAAAACCACAAAGTTAGTACAAAACCAAAATACTTTAGAAAATCAAAAATCAAATACTCAAGAAAGGATCTTCTCAGCACCTTAGATTTGTAGGGAAATTCAGTCGGATAGTTTTCCTCCTGAAATATCTCTAAAAACCTTGGCTTCACCTCTAATTTCTTGTCAACAGATGAGACAACTCTAACAACAAGTCCCTCTGCTCCTGGTACCTCATCAATGCTCTTTCCAAAATGGTTGGCTCGGTCCTGCTTTTCCTGCTTCAGCCGCTTGAAGAGACGACTCTCTATGTGGTCACTCAAGATTGTGTGTGGTAGATCCTTGGCACCGAGCACAGCACTCTGGGGTAGTGGTTTGCGCTCACCTGTTTCTACCTCTTCAGTGTAGCAGTTTGGGCAGGTGTACTCAGCTTGGCCGCCATCATTTCTACGCCCATTAAACAGAGCACATATTTGATGCTGCCATGCCTCACACTTGTCACATTGCACCCACTGTGGAGAAGGTGGCTTATTGGTTAGTTCTTAGTGAAAAGAGAATAGAATTACAAAGCTTTAAAAGACGCCTGTTATTGAAAATTATTACCCGAGCCCATGAGAAGAATTATAAGCTTGTAAACCCAAAAAAGGAAAATAAACAACAAGACCAGCAGAAACTAAAGAGAAGAAAAAAGATCTCTTATGCTAGGACTTGGATTCTCCTATTAGACTAATGATGCAAATGCAATTAAATCACATCAAGTATTCAGTCTATAAACTCAACTCGTAGAAATTCATCATCAGGCAAACTAAACCCAAAAAAAGGGAAATAAAATCAAAAGAAGATACTATTGTGATACCACACCAATACGAGTCTGGTACCCTATACTACAATCCTTGGTTGAAAGAATAAAGAGATATACCCATTCTTCAGTCTCCTCATCATTCCTTTTCTTCTCGAGCCTAACTTTGGGGACAACATGGCCCTCAATCTCTATGGTTTCACCTCTTGCATCATTGAAGCATGGGATACAAATATAGTGCCTCTGCTCACCAGTGCCAATTGTATAGTACATAGCATTGCGCTTTATACGGGCCCCGCATGGGGTGCAGTAGATTGGTGGTGGCTCAAAGGTCAGCTTCTCAACAGCACACAGCTGGCATGAGTTCTCATTCATCGAGATGGCCTGGTTCTTCTCGGCCTTTGATTTGCTCTGCATCACCAACCACAAAACTGTCATTATTCAAAATAGAATAAACAGTACACATGTTTCTCAAAGAGAAGTTCTTCATCTGCCATGTTTGGTTGTGGAGTAAACCCCTTCACACCAAAGCTACCAAACGAGGTGTAAAACAGGAGTAAGATGGAGTGAAGGCGGAGCAAGTTAAACCACCTCTCTAGACAGATTAACTTGCTCCACATTTAATCCTCCAGTAGGGCCACTGTCATAGACATATTCATTTCCCCATTTTTCTCTCCTCCAGACAGATTAATTTAAGCCATGACTTAAGCTGACAAACGGGGTGCAATATAAGAGTAAGATGGAGTAGGAAACTTAATCCTCCTTAAATATAAGTAGCAACCAAACATGACCCGAAAATCCTTAATTTCAACATAAATTAAATGACAAGTCTGAAAACTAGTGCTCAAACTGGTTGTGATTATCATTCACATGCACCTCAGTAGGAGATATATTTCCATCTTTTACCATTTTCTTCCATTACAGAAAGATACAGACAGTAATATGATCTCAAAGCAACACAGAAAGTTTGTTAGCATGACAATACCCAGCCCCCACCTCAATGCCAACACAAAAAAAAAAAGAATGGTTGTGTATAGCAAATCACTTATAAGTACCTTAGAAATGCATAATTTACAAATCTGGACGCCAGTACAGTCTGAAGCCCGTCTTATCAAGGACACTTCTCAAATTTATATTTCATAAAAAAAAAATATATATATGTACCTGACCAACCCACTGCCTCAAACTTTTGATATGTTCTCTAACTTGCTCCGGCGTAAAGAGTTCCATCATAGAAACACCCTTTATCTTAGGTTTCCCTGACCTACCAGCAGCCCCATCCTCCTCCATTTCCTCTTGTTTTGCTTCTGATGCATTTTCATCATTTCTCTCTTCGTCATCAACCAGCAAAGAAGGTTCCTGCTTGACCCAGTCAGATGGACCAGTAGGACCCACATCAGTTTGGGAAGATCTTATCATGCTGACATCCCCATCCAAACCATAACCCATCCGAACTGATGACGTGTCAGACACTGTAGAGGCAATATGCAAGTTTTGCAATGCTGGATCAATTTTAACATCTGTCTCCTGCTTTGCAGATATATTACTAGTACTTTGTTCAATTGGAAATGCTTCCTGCAGGGCACTAAAAGACGGGTTTGTATTGTTGACTGATACAGGGGAGATATCCATATCCATCCTTGGCCTCTTTGGTAAAGGATGTTGGAGCGGTAGGAGAGGCTGATGCCGCCCATTTGAGACATCCATCAAAACTGGTTCGGCATCCATCTGATCTGAGAATACCCCTGACGATGAGTCTAATTGATTCATACCCTTCTGTGAGTGTTTCAAAGCAAGAGGGGCAGGGGCTGAGGCAGGTAAAGCAACAGGGGCCAAACCAGCCACAGTCTCCACCTTATTATCAACCTCCTTTCCATTTGAACCTTTTTTTGAGTCGCCCTTCAGTGTCAAGGACTTCTGTTTGGCCATGATTATAAACTTGCGGGCGGGAATACATACTGGGCAGTTCACTTCACGGCAACCACGAAAATGAAGAAGAACCTTCCGGGCTGTCAGACAAAGGTGGACCTGGCACTGCTTCTTATAACAGCTTTCAATGTGTTTGGCAAGCTGTTGTGCTTTAACACAATTCTTCTCACGACAGTGACCAACTGGAGCAGAACAGTATTTCGCATGTAACAGGAATAGTAGCAGTTTCATCTGATTCATATACTTTGTCTCGTGTTGAGAGAGCTGGGAGGATCCTTTATTTGTAACCACCATAGTTGTGACAGTAGGACCAGGTGCCCGCACGCCCTCTGACGATATGCTCATGCAAGACTGGTCAGGTTCATTTTGAGAAATTTGCTTCTTCTCAATCAATGCATTGCTATTGTGACTGTTGTTATTATCAGCAACCATCTGGTGGTTGTTCCGTTGCATCGGCTGAGTTGGTCTCCACTGAGACGGTTGCTGAACCAGCATCGTGTCTGGCTGCTGGACCCCACCCCTCAATCGGCCATTCCCTACCCCATTATGGGATGACAATTCATCGGACTGGACAGTCTGATTTAATGTATTGGAACCAACCAACGGGCCAAAGAACTGTCCCTGGCCTCCCTTATTATTACCAAATGGCACCTGGAAATCAGCAATTTGAGGGAGCATTAAATCATTATTCGTCAGCAAGGCACTCTCAGCCATTACTTGGTCTGTATTAATGGCCCCCAAAGAACCAATTGAGCCAATAGAGCCCAAGGAGGATTGTCTAGAAAAGGTGTTGTTTCCAACCCTCGTCATCATTGGTTGCTGTTGTTGTGGATGTTGTTGTTGCATGCTCTGCTGGTGCAGTTGATTGCCACCAAGCTGACTGCTCATGTGTGAATATGGCTGGAAGTTGACCTTCTCAGGATGAGAGAATGGCTCAGATTTCACAATTGGTTGTTGGATCGATTGTTGGATTGCTTGATGAATCTGCTGGATGCCCGCTTGGTGATTGCTTGTCAGCATGTTTGCCCTGGGCTTTGATTGGAGGGATGCTGCAACAGCTGAGATCTTGTTTAAATTACTTGCTGAAGACATGTTAGACGGGCCTGCAGAATTGTAATAGTTTCCAGAACTTGACATGGTCATGTCAACTTGTTTGGTGTCGCCCATCAGAGAAACACCTTGTTGAGACAATGATGCTTCAAAAAGACAAAAGGGGAAAAAAGAAGAAGTGAGAATGTATTTTCTATAGTTCAATTACACATTTTAAGGATAACAGGGAGTTTAACACATACATATATGTATACATTTATATGTATATATTTAATCATCCGTGTATGTGTCCGTGCACGCGCACGCACACATATACATATAACGCAATTTGCAAAGCTCTGACCACCTGCGAGTCAAGAGTTGGTGGGACATTTAACTACTAAGCTCGATAATGAAAACAAATGAATATTGCAACAAATTTACATACTCGGCATCCTTTGCTGGATCTGCTGTGAAGAAAAACCCTGCTGGAGGGGCTTTGTTGAGTTCCCATATGTGCCACCAATGCCCATGTACCCTTCTGACATTCCTGGTCCGTTCATCAGTTGTTGCATGTTATTACCAAGCAACCCTAATCCGTTGTTATTATTCATCATGCCATCTCCAAACCCTTGGGAAGAATGCTTCTGATTCATAGGAACGGACTGCATGCCAGGCCCCACTTGTCCACTGAGAGTGTTGTATTGTTGTTGCTTCTGGGGCTGCAGAAGCGGAAGCATAGAAGAGTCTGCACCTAGAATCCCAGACCCATTATTGTAGTCAGTGTTCATAGGCATGGTCTGTTGGGTTACTTGTGTGTTACTGGTGGAGTTAAATCCAGGGGTCGGTATCATTTGCGGCGTAACCTGACGTCGCACGCCTATTGATCCAGACATTGAAGTGTTTCCTGGCTGATTAATTGACATGTTCCCATGTGAGAGCTGGTACCCACTAGACATGGCACCTAAATAGGAAAGAATGTGGTATCCTCAGTAACAGCACACGAAAGAAAAGTCAATTGATATTTATGTTTAACTTATAAAATCACATTTAGTTTATACCCCAAAAATATGCCATGCCTAGCTAACTAAACATAAATGTTAAGAAATTGTATGCCTACTCTTTGCCAAATATTTACAGTAGTGCATTATACATGGCATAGGAAAATTCTATGAAAGTTCTGGTGGTACTTGTACAACCACTTCAATATTGCATGCGAAACAAAGCCCAGATAATACATTACATTTTTAATAATGGTAACAGTCATTGGTTCCATTACATTAAGGAAACAGTTATTGGTTCATTTAAGGGAGGTCTACTGCAACATATGCAAGAACGCAAAAGGAAAAAAACTCAACAAGGGATTAATGAGAGATTAAAGAAATCTCTACTATTCAAGATCATACCAGCAGGACCGCTAGTGGGATTAATCCCCTGGTTGCTCTCCATTGAGGATGACATTCGCATGGTTCCAATCGGATTGTGGGATATGCCAGGTGTAGGTATCATCATGCCAGATACCGACGAATTAGACTGTATGTTATGATGTGCCATAGTCTGTTGATGATTCTGCTGTTGCAACTGCTGCTGCTGCTGATGGAGTTGTTGTTGCTGATGGAGTTGCTGTTGACGTACCTGGTTTTGCTTCATTTGATTCAGCATATTTGTTATACGATTCTCAATCCCACTCTGAAATTTGCTTATATAGTCATCCTGCTCACAAGAAAAGCACAAAGAAATGTACAGTATGATCAGTTGTCTTCCTGCTCACAAGATGGCACTACAGAAGTTTGTAGGGGGGAACAAAGAGATTGATTTACTTTGTTAAGAGACTCTTTGAATATAGACTCTTCAAGCCTCTTCGCAATATCAGGCAATCTCTGCTTCCAGTCACTTGATGGATTAGTTTGTTTTCCCTCTAACCATTTGCATCTGTATATTTTTATGTACAAAAAAAGGAGAGGGAAAGAAACAAATTAAATTTTGGTAGTAATGAACAAGAAGCTTCAGTAACAATAAATTTCAACATATACAACTCAAACATAAATCCACTTGTATGTTAATGAGACAGACTAGTTCACCGCATCAACTTATCTATGAAAAATTACAACCAATTAAACACAAGAGAATAAGCTGGTAAGCAATACTTTATAACTTACATACACACACAGTACTTTGCATTCAAGAAAATAGGTTTATATGATACTAGCGATGTAGAAAAAAAGAAGAAGAAAGGCTTACATTCTGTCTTGCATATTGACTCGCAGTGCCTGGAGATCTGGGTCCATGCTGGCATGGCCAGTATGATTTTGCATCGAGTTCTGATCAGAGACAAAGTGAGGGAGTAGCCAGTCTAATCAGAGAAGTTCTAACAGTGTGATTATTGGGCAATTTTACTTACTCGCACCTCACACCTGAAAACCATATAGGATGAAATCAATTTTCAATTCTAGTAGTCAATAGCGACAACTATCAGGGCCTGGATAAAATAGACGGAACCCTAGCCAAAGAATCAAATAAATTTAGAAAAAGCTCTCGTTTCTACTGAAAACATAGTAACTACGAATCTAGGATGAAGAGTGAGCCGAGACTGAGGCTGGTGGGGCCCAGGCCTCACTATTATACTGTTTTGTGAAGTACCGTAACCCTTCTCCCATTGCAATAAGTACCTTTTGCAGCCTCCTTATTATACTGTCTCCCGTTGCAATTAGTACCTTCGGAAGGCTACGCTTGAATCGGGCGGAGGGATTCCTCCGACTCACCGTCCAATCGAATTTTTCAAAGGCGGATATGGCTGTTGATTGGAAGAGAGATTTGGGGGTGGGGGAGAGGTGAGCTTTATTTTTGAGAGAAGAGAGGTAAGCTTTAGATGAGTTCGTACTTCGTCGTCGAGTGGGAGGATTCGAATGTCGGAAATCGCAGCATCTTTAGTGGATACGGACCATTGTTTAATCTGGCTCGAATCGTTAACAGGACCCCTAATGTAGTCGACTGTTGAAGAAAATAGTTTGTGTTGGGCCGTATATTTTTTTAGTTTTGTCGGGCCGGTTATTACTTCTCGCGTTTTTGCTTTTTTATTTTCTTTCAATTGGGTCATGGGGATGAAAAAAGATCGGATACAGTCATACAGATCGGATAGTGGTAAAATCATATCACATTTTTTTTTTACATAAATACGGATAATAAATAAATACAATAAATTGGATATCTCCGTACATATATACATAAATAGTTTTATAATATATTTACTATTTGAATATAAATAATTAAAATTTAAAATCATATCCGTATATAATTTTCGAATACAGATCCGGCCGAATCCGATAACATCTAACAATGTTTTCACTGCTAATTATGAACTCCATTTTTCAACACCTTGGAACTGTCCAGTTCCATTTCCTTTTTAATTATTTTCCTCTTATTTCCATTTTTCTTCGTTTCTATGTTCATTGCTCATTGGACATGGCCATTTTACTCTTCTTTTATTTTCCGATTATTTTCCTTAACTTTTTTTCTTAAATTTGTTTTCTTATTTTTTGTTTTTTTAGGGATCAACACTAGGTGTAGCAGGGCAGTAGACCGATTAAATATTTTCTTGCACCTTCATTTTGACAATTAATTGTTACCAAACTTTTTCTATTTCTTTTGATATAAAACAAGTTTTTGCTAAAAAAATGAATTTTCAATCCAATTCAAATTGATTCACTAAATTATAAATTTCACGGTTAAATGACTGATTCCTATTCCGATTCTCAGAGCCATCGTCAAAACTCAAGAAATTATAGTTTGGAATATTTTTGGAGCCCAAACCTGATTCTTTTCAAAAGTTAAATGCAGTTTAAAGTTTAAAAATAATTCATTTTCTTTCATTTTAATTCTAGATAAAAAGGATGACAGCATTTTGTGATCATCAAAACATCAAACTTGTACATATTTAGGTGGACAACATGTTATAATGATTGAATTAATATGTTGTACCGGCTTATTTATATGAATATAAATGAAGTAGAAGTAGAACTAGGGTATTCTTAAGTTGACCAAGTCTCTTGATGAATTCAAGTCTAAAACTCATCGAATCGGCTTTAAATGACGAGTTTGAACTATTGAAATCTGCCTACCTTGTGAGTGATGCATTTGTATGTAAAATAATTTAATTTTGAAATTAATTTTGCATAGAGTCAAGTGATCAAAAAAGTTTTGAAAAATAAATGCATTAAAATTAATTTATTAACCTTCTAATTTTGACCGCTTTACTTTATACAAAATTAATTCGAATGTTTAAAATTTTGAGTAGAATTTGGGTGTTCTTAAGTTCACTAAACTCCTTGGTGAACTCAAGTCTAAAACCGGTCAAATCTGTTTCAAATGACGAATCTAAACCATTGAAACTCACCTACTTTACGAGTGATGCGTTTACATGTGAAAATTTTTAACATTTCAATTAATTTAGTATAAAGTCAAGCGGTCAAAATTAGAAGGTTAATAAAATTTTAATGTATTCATTTTTTGAACGTTTTTTTTACAACCTGACTCAATCCAAAATTAATTTCAAAATTAAATGTTATAGATATAGACGCATCACTTATAAAGTAGGCAGATTTCAATGGTTCAAATTTGTCATTTGAAGCTGATTCGAGGGATTTTAGACTTGAGTTCACCAAGAAGCTTGGTGAACTTAAGAACATCCTAGTTCTTGGTCACACAAAAACGTATGCACAAAATTTAAATACAGAAAACTGTACCTTTTAAACCTTAAACACACTTTTGAGTCAAATTACAAGTGTACAATTCTATCAAAGTAGTATTTGGGGTGTCGAACCACAGAGAGTAAGATTAAGACTTAGTTTAATCTTTTATAATTAATTTCAAAAAAAGTAAATAAAGTAAAGTACAATAAAATAAATGGAGGGTTTTGTTCTAATTAATTCTAAGTTTGGGTTCAATACCCGAAGAAAGGAATTTTAAACAATTAAAGTAAATAAAGGAAATAAAGATTTGTTTGCTTTCAAGTAAAATAGATTTAGGTGTATTCAGTCTACAATCCCTTGCTAATTCTATCTATTCGGTATTTGTTCAAATGCATGTATGATTTGATGAGATTTCTAACCTAAAGTGTTAAAAAGGGTCACGGTCGTGAATTAATAACGTGCCTAGATAATTTCGGACTTCACGGTCGTTCTTCATCCTAGTTATTTAGACTCATTGAGCTCTTGTTAGCCTATATTGACTAATTATTGACACAAGTATTTTGGTAGGTTAGGTTAATGTTCCTTGAATTTTAGGTGCTGTCACCATTCCAAAGAGATATTTAGCAATCACGTTAATACAAAATACGTATCAATACTTAATCAATCTAGGTGTCCTAAGTAGGGGTGTGACTTCACGGTCGTTCTTCACCAAACCCTAACCCTTAATTTCTATAGTTCCGGTTATGGATATCAAAGTACGATCGCTTCTAACCCAAAACCTAAGATATTTGTGTTCATAATTTGGTACCCTCCTCTAATCCTAACTTCTTTGGATCCTTTGCATAACAAAGCGATTCCAAAGCGGGACTACTGTGATTTCAAGTACTAAACTACGTAATCAACACAAATGATAAATCACATAAATTAACAATCAAATCCCATAAAACAATCATAATAAAAATAAATAACCGAATAAGATACAATTAAACAAGTTCATGCATTGACCTAAACCCTAGAGAGAGATCTACTCCCTCATGGAGAGATCCATTACAAAGATTAGCAAAAATAAGAAGAAATAAAATAAAGAAGTGATTACACCTTTTATCGAATTAAAAACCTCAAACTTGTCGAAATCTTGCTTAGACTTTCTTCTCCTTCCTAGAAAAGTTTTTGGAACTCCAAGAATTACCACAGAATTATTGCTATATCTTATGGAAATGGACATGCACTAAGGGAGAGAGAGATGAGAATGGATCAATGTTATTAGAACCGGACCGGACATCAACCCGATAAACCTTCGGGTCAATGGTTTACTGGTTGAACCGGTGGGTCAACCGGTTCAACTGCGGATTTTAAAAAATAATTATAATTTGTTAATATATAATCTGAAAGACTAAGATATTTACTAATACTTGACACATGTATTTCAAAATAACTGAACCAAGTTCAAATTTATCGATGTAGTAGAAAAAAAATGTGGTATCGAATAAAAATCCAAGTAACCTCATACAAAAAGTTTAACATTGTAGAATTAAAATTAAATGATTTAGACTTTTAGATTACATCTGTCCCTCTTCATAAATATGCAAATTTTGAACTTCGATTTCAAATCCTTAAAGATAAAACAATAGTACAGCGTTGGTACTAGGGAATAAGCTATATGCCTATATATCATAAATATTATTAAATATAACCATGAAATGAGAAAAAAAAAAGTACGGCAAAGTTGAAAAGCTACACCCAAGTACAAAAAGCTGAAGGTCAAAAAGTTGATGCAGAGGGTAAGAAACAAAAAAAAAAGGTAGTAACTTATTAAAAACTGGGTTCATTAGTAGCGGTTTACAAAAAAACAGTCAATTTAACCGGTTTTGACCGGTCTAATTGCAGGAACGGTCTTTTTATTGAACCAAACCGGATTATAGTCCATGTCTGGTTTTTTTGGTTAAACCACCGATCCGGTCCGGTTTTAACAACACTGAAATGGATGTCTTTGAATGAGAATGAATCTTCTCTTTTATAGCCAAGGGCTATGTCCAACTAAGAGACTAGGAAGTGGAGTTAATGGGTGCTATATTTTGATTATTTCTTATATTGCCTTATCCACATTTGATTGTCAAAATATGTCCTTGGTGAGCTAAAAATAGAAACCGTGTTGAAACCATGTAATTTTAGTTGTTTGCAGGTCCAGTGTGTCTGTATTGACTCCAAATTTCTTTTTTTAGTTCTCATGTTGTAGATCTTCTTGCTAGATTTCCGAAAAGTGATCATATGTCCAAAACAGAGTTACGAGTCAAAAGTAATGGTTATTTTAAGTTCAGGCTCCAGTTATGCGTTCTGCTACACGCACCGGGCTCGGTTTTTCATGTGTGACCAGAGTGCGTCTGCACGGATTTTGATGAATAGCTTATTATACCTTTTTAAAATTAGCGCGGATCCAGAAATCCATCTAAGTACTTAGTGCAGTTGTATTACAAACCGTGCGTCCGCACTGGACATTTTTTTATTTTTCTTCATTTTCTGCAAATTAAAATCAAACAAACGCAGTAACTTGATTCTATGTATATTCTATTCACTTTATATTCAAAATACAAGATATTTGATGTTATTTCGTGATAAAAATCAGATTGAATATATATATATAATTTAGGTCTATCAGTTCTACTTATATAATTGCATGATTCTTATATAAATATGGAATCATATTGTTCAATAAATACACTCTTATATTTATGTTTTAAGTTGTGTAGTTATTAATAGTTATATAACCAGATATAATATATTTGAATTTTAAAAAAATGCATGTAATGAACAAGTATGATATTTGAAAAATCAATATTAAAAGGTACAATAATGTCTCCTCAGAGATCATGGTTGACAGAGGAGACAAATATAGGAAGGGGTTCTCTTTAATGATGCAACTCCATTAAAAAGGAGGTATGTTGCTCTAAATTCCCTTTTGCAAAAAATTGAAGAACGCATGCATCTTGAAGCAAGCACAATAATTAAGTAGATGCTAACAAGCATTATAAGGTCATGGGATGAAGATAAGGTTATGGTCTACACACACTTGACAAAAGACCAAGTTATTTTTTCAATCGTTCAATAATTGTGCCTTTGATTTGGATAGAGACCGTTTATAAGTTATGCGTTGTATTTGATAGAGATATAAAATAAAAAATTTAACTTTATGATTATCTTATTTTATTTCATTGGAGGTAATAATTATCTTCTTCTTTTTTCGCTTACTATATCTAATTGTTGGAAACAATTTAGAAACATAATTCTTATCTCATACAAGAATAGAGGTAAGAATTATCATGGAGTTATCATGTTATCTTTTCACTTTAATTATTCTATTTCAAACAAGTTTTTAAGTTTTAAGCAGGCACTGTTCTAATTAGTTCAAACAAATATGTTGTTTATGAAATAATTAGCGAAATTAATTTTGAAGAGAAAGTGTTCTTCTGGAAAAAAAAAATGTCTCACATAAATATGCGTAAGTTTGACCACAGAAAACATATCACAAAAATCTAATTCAATGTTGATCAAGGAGAGTCTGGGTACAGTAAGTCTCTACATTTGATTCATTGAAATACTTGGATAAGTTTAAGAAAGCGTGCATCCTTGTGCTAATAGGGAATAAATTACTTCTTTAGGATGGATGTCAATTACAAAGTTACATACTCACAAGTAGGGGTGAGTAAATCGCTCATAACTCGCTCATTAAAAGCTCGCCTAAACTCACTCATTTATCCGCTCATTTAAACTCGCTCATTAATAACTCGCTCATTTACCTAATAAGCGAGCATGAGCATGACCCAACTCGCTTATAACTCGCTCATTAAGAATTTGCCACATCTAATCCCTACCACATTTAATCCTATGTAATTCTGTGTAACATCAACCTTGCCTCATTAAGATTGATATATAGTGAGCATAGTTTCATATTTAATCCTGTGTAATATAGTGAACACAATGTAACATTTAATCATGTGTAATGTACTAATATTCATAATTTCATATTCATTTTTTTTTTTATAAATCGGCAGGATCAAAACCTCCGCCTAAAGCCCAAAATGAGTAATAGTCATAACAACTTGCTCATTTAAATGAATTATAACAATTTGTTGGATTTTATTATGATGACTTTTAACAAATTTTGTTATGCGTGGGCACACTATATAATTTTGTTACGAGTCATAAGTCATAACTCGTGAGCCGCTCATAACTCGCTCATTAAAAGCTCTCTCATTTACAACTCGTTCATTTATCCGCTTATTTAAACTCGCTCATTAACAACTCGCTTATTTAGTTAATGAGCGAGCATGAGCATACCCTAACTCGCTCATGCTCGCTCGTTAATCACCCCTACTCACAAGTCACAAGTCATAATCGGAAGTGGAGCTCTTATATTATATTTTTTAAATATGATTCAGGATATGGTGCTTTGGAAAAGTAAAGAGATGTTTTATTTTTCTGTTTATATTTATATTTTCAAAATTAAAAAGTTGATCCGAAACTCCTTAACATTTTAGAAAAGAATTACTACTTTTTAGAATTTTTCAAAACATTTTTTCATTAAATAAAGAAAGTATTTATTTTTTAAAACAGTGATTTCAAAAATTCTAAAACAATAGTACAAATTTTTTAAAGAATGTTAAATTTTGTTTTCGAGCATATTTTAATATGGAGATCATGTTAAGAGGTTTAGATCGACTGTTTGAACTTTGAAAACAAAAATATAAATAGAAAGTAAGCAACCACTTTACTCTCCAAAACACTGTAGCCAAACCCTTTCATTAATATGTGGTACATTTAACTTTTAGTGAATATATTCATATTTTTAGTATTTCATTTTAATAATCGTTCAATCAATTAGTGTGATTGTCAAATAATGGTTTTAAAATTTAATATTCCTTAAAACAATTTATGAGTATGATTAGTCATTTTAAATTATAAAAATGAATGTATAGTAATTTGTCTGGCTCATATCATAATACAACGCATACCAGATATAGTCTGCCCCTGCGAAGGTTTTCCAAATTTGACATAATATTGGAATGATTATTCAAAAAATAAATTAAGTAAAATAAATATACTTTTTTTTTAATTTAATAGAACTTGTTTTAAATTTGATATAATTTGAAAACTATTTGATCATTGGTCGAATGTACTAAAACTAAAAAATGATTTTCCTTTTTAATTACTCGATAAATGACTAATGAACAATTTTTACAATTATAAAAATAAATATAACTAAGTTTGATGTCACAATTATAAAATAATATTGTTTTCAATATAATATTTCCAATTAATACACTAAAATTTTTATTAATAGAAAAAACATTAAAAAAAGATCAATAATAATTAATGAATTTGATTGATTTTGAAATATAAGAAAACCGTTATGTTTATAAACCATAAAATCTAGATGAGTGAAATCAATTAAATAACTAATTAACAAAATAAGAAAAAAAAAAACCCTGAATGTTACTGTCTATAACGTCCCGACTCAAACTTGAAAAATGATGTCATTTGATAGTTTATAACAATAAACTTTTTTTCAATGGTCTGGATGTTATGGACATCAACGTCCTATATTTTTTGTTGTTGTTTTGTTAATTAAAAATTTAATTGAGTTCGCTAATCTAAATATTATAGTTTATAACGTCCAGCCACATGTTATAAACTATTACTGTTTTCTTATATCTTAAAATTTAACTAATTCTTTTACTATTCTTGATTTTTTTTTTCTATTAATAAAAAAAATCGGATTAATACATGATGGGTTAATAATAGGTCCCGGTCCTACTTGCCCATTCGTGTGAGAATGTCACGCGACTGACATGTACAAAACCATTAGCCAATACTACCACGCAATGTTGATCTATCTCATCTCAAAATTTTTTTTAAAATAAATAAAAGGGTTGATCTATCAATGGTAACAAAGCTTGGTCCATGGCGTCCGGCTGGACCTAACCTGCCCACGTTCGTCTGTCTGGAACCAGCCGGTCAATGTACGGGTTGGTCTCCGCTGTGGGACAACTCCGTATGAGCCTTTGCTAAGGCCCGTCTGTCAGGCCCAGACTTAGAAATGCATATAGCAAAAGCTTGTACAAAATTTAAAATTAAATTACGAATTGTTCATTATCTTAAGATGATTTTGGGTTAATATTAAAGAATTTTAATTATTTAGGACCATACTAATGTAGTAGAAGTGTAGAACAGACCTGATCGATGGCACCATCGGGCAGGCCATAAGGTCGGCACAACGCCACTACCCATCGCATTGCGAATCAACGCGCATCCTCTGAGGTATCTCATATTTAGCGTGACTTTTTAGAGATTCTCAACCGTTCAAATATGTTCTGCACGAATTCAAAACTCAAATAATACTGGCCCCTGCGCCATCCCCGAATAAGCACCGGACACGTCGTTCACGCAGAATATAAGAGGAATAGAGGATACGCACTCTTTGCGAATTCGGTTCGGATCCACTAAAGTAACCCCTTGGTTTTGATCCGGACTGTCCGAGCTGTTCTAATACGAATATAAAGGGGTACTGTGCATTCCACGGACTGGATAACCTGAATTTTTGATCGGACGGTCCGGATCAAAACTAAAAAATTGGATTACTACGGAGTACGGACTCTTCCATATAGGCCTCAAGCCCTTAACCCCGCTCATCATGCACTTTTCTAAAATTATACTTCGCTACTTTCTCTCTCCATATCCCAATTTTTATACTTGTGTTCGACTATGCTTCTAAACCGGCCAATGCCTTCTATGCTGCTGGTAGAGTGGAAATTAATGTATGATCTTTGAAATGAAGAAAGATGAATGGAATGGGAGGCAAAACATGTGTAAAGGCAACGAATTAGATCGATGGTGAGCATGAGCTGGAGAAGTAAAGGGTGTAGAAAAATGCATGGATTAGCCCTTTGATTCTACGAAACCTCTTTGATGCCCATAACAAGGTGCACATTTCCAACTGTTTCTATAGTTTAGCCATGAAGAAAACTAAAAGAAGTGTGTTTGAGCTCCTCTTTTCATGTTTCTTCATGGAAAAATCACTTGTGCTAGAATGAGTTATTCACCTTCAATGTTGCCTGTTACCTGTTTGACAAAATGCATCACTGAAATTCTTGTTTTTTTTGGTAGATTTACCATAATCAAGGAATTTAAGACTTGTGTCTAACTTTATTACATATGCTGATCAAACATATTTGTCAAAATTGACTCCGTTGATCCAAGGCAATGACACGTGCATCACATCTTGCAACTTCATGAATGAACTTTATTAGTTTATTGTTCATTTCAACTTTAACATTCCATTAAAATAAGCTTGCTAACTGGTTTTAAAGAGAGTCTAGGTAGTTGAATTAGTGTTACTGGTTCAAATTCAATGGGTAAATATATATGGTATGAAGAAACAAAATATATATATGTTATGTCATTGCACACACATGCAAATTACTTTGATATGAAAAGTTTGTCAATCAGAGAATCAATTTATGCATGCAATATGAAAAATAAGGAATTTTTTGGGGGCAACAGATTGAGTCACACAAAAATATGCACAAAAAATGTAGACATAGCAAAAATAATACATTTATACAAAAGCCAACCTAGACAGTGGATCTTTAGGCATTAATAAAAATATATCTTAATAAATCTTACTCATGACCAGTATGGAAATATAGATAAGTTCTAGAAAAATATACTCTGCATTCTATTAAGGAAAATAATTGTGATAAATGAATTTCAGATATCTTATGGCAGTCATAAACACAAACACTGGTGCAGAATGTACGCACGTGAACACATATTCTCTCTATCTCTCTCTCTCAAACAAAACACATGCTCAGATGAACAAGAATTTACTACATCGGAATGAAGGCACAAACATTAATAGAATGTATTTAGACCGAGACTAGTTTAATTTCAACAGCACATATATTCTCAACTGCAAATATCATAATCGTGAAAATATAACGCATAACGCTTCATTTGTCGCTTCGTGCTGAACTTACTTTTCCTCTGTACCTAAAGGCTTCCGTTTCTTTACCTCCTTTCCTTATCACCTTGTACTCACATTATTGTTTTTATATATTCTATATAGTTTTTTACCCTGTCCATCTTATCTCCATTGTCTTCTCGCATTTTTTCATACAATTGATAACTTATACATGTCGAAGGGACAATCGAGCAGCATGACTGCTGGTTTGATGGAAAAAGAGGAGGTCTATTCTTCTTTCCTGTCGGCTTGTTTTTCCTTATTGGCTGTAATTCTGATTTTTATGATATTCGGGGTAAACAACATTAAGTAAAATCTTTCTTATTTTGTTGTGAGTTTGTGCAGATTGGAGCAATTGTAGATCCAATCGGACATTCGTGGAAATGCACCTCACATAACTGCTCCTACGGCTTCTGTCAGGAGATTAAGAAATTGATCACCAATACAAAGAGTTGTACTAGCAACTGCAAGGAACTGATTTACTTTCTACGTCAGCACAACAACAACTGCAAAGAGGCTGAATGTGATATTTGCAACTTTGTGGTTAGATGTAATGTCTGTGCTCATAATGTCGAGACTGGTCAAGGCTGGTACTGCAAGGTCTGCCCCAACTTTGAAGTTTGCAACCGATGCTACCAGAAGGAGGGGATTTTTAATCATCCCCACAAGTTGACTACCCAAAACAAGAAGGCTCGGCAAGAGGCAGAGTTGAAGGTGCATTGTTCATTGATTTGTTTGTTATTGCTTTTTTTATTAAACTTTAATGGGGATTGGTTGTCCAAGATGTTTCTTTGATCTATGGCTAGAATATTTTCAACTTGATTTCTGATGCTTCATTAACTGTAATAACTTTAGGTGATGGATTTAAGAAAAAGGGTTCAAATGAAGTGGTGGATATCAATATTAAGAACTTTGGATTAATAATTGAAAAATTAGACAGGTAATTGTGGACATGTAAAAGTATGGTGTATGGATGCTAGCTTTATACAACATGGGAAGATTTAGTAGCCATGTAATAACAATTATGTCACTATTATTAGTAGGAAGATTACTCCATATGTATTGCCTTAGTTTATAATTTTTTATTTTTCTTAATGCAGGTGAAGCCTATTTTAGATGTGCTGCTACACTCCTCGAAGTGCCAATCTGGGCAATATTGCCACCAAAGATGTCGCAAGATGAAGGCATTATTTCACCATGGCAAGTTGTGTGAAGTTCGTTTCGGTAAAGGATGTCCTCACTGCAACAAGATGTGGTACATCCTTCGGTGCCATGCTGAAGCTTGCAAGGAAGCAGAGTGCAGTGTCCCCCGATGCAAGTAAACACCATCTCTTATTGTTAGTTTGAAATAGGGATTTAAAAAGGGAATAGTTTGCAATACTTGAGAATGTCTTGCAATTTGGGTGTATTTCAAATTTTTTTTCATTCAAAGTTTAATCTGAATTTTTTTACAAAATTATTTGGTTTAGAGAAATACTAAAAAAACAAAAGCAACCAATTTCATAAAACCTTGTGCAAATTGTTAGATATGTAATATATTTATGAAAACACATGGAACATCTATACAGGAAAATTACTTCGTAATAAGGGAGAAAGGGTTATAATGGACGATCTGTGATACTTTCAATGTTGTATAGAGTCTTATTCAGTATTGCTCAACTTATGTAAAGGCACATATGTACTTTTCTTTAAATATATAATTCATCTCAAAAAAACTTGTCACAAATACAGGGACTTAAAAGAACACCTGGGCCTTTGAGGAAGCTGCACCATCTGAGCTGAGGTATGGTAATGTGGTGAATGAAGTGATCGATAGGCAATGCACTGCACAAATCTCTGAAATCGATGACCAATTGAACAGAAAAGAATACCAATAAATGTATTTCATCACCTCTGTGTTTATTCCTTTTTGAAGTTTCTGGAAATGTTTAAGTTGATGTGGAAAAATAAAAAGAATGAGAATTTAGTTTTTTTTAAAAGAGCATCACTGTCCAGGTTCGGAATGAAAAAAGCAATTTTCTTAAGCAGAAGAAAAGCTCAATGATCGGCCGCGCAAGGCAAACTAAAATTGCCATTCTGGATCCCAAACAACAAGTGGCTTTTTACTGTTAAAAAATCGGGTACGTTTTAGGGTTTCAAATTTGCCCATTGTTGACCGAAATTTGGACTCCTCGTTTTGAAGGTAGAATCTGATGTAGATATAATCCCTACAAAATACTACAATACGGAATTTATTCTACATATTCATAATTCGGTTTATATTCCTTGCTAGGGAATACGACAATAACACATGCGAGAAGTGATTCTAATTGAAGGGCACATCTCATAGATGAGATGCATAGATATATAGTCTAAAAAGACATATTTGACAAATGTAATTTTTCAAAAATATATTATGGCATGAACTGAATTTCCGAAAGCACTTATCAATAGGAAATTTTCCATAATTTTATTCAAACTTTTTATTACAATATAAATTAATATAGTGATGAAATTATATTGTGCATAGCACATATTTGTTGGGTGCTAAGAATTTAAATATTAATTTAATTTCTTTACAAGGATGAAACGGTTTGTAGGAGCCGCTCAATTCGATCTATTGAAATTATGTACCAACCAAATTTGATATATTATCAAGAATCTTTTTCTACTTTTTCGGATAGTTAATTTTTTTTTTAAAAAAACAATGGTTTTAAAATTATTCATCCAATTGGATAAATAATTATTGTATCTGATAGAGAAATAAAAAAGTTGTGTTTGTAGAGATAAAATTTCAGTTGTATTTAGTAGAGAGAAAAGGTTTAGGTTGCATTTGGTAGAGAGATAAACTAGAGGTTGTGTTTGATAGATAGATAAAATTTTATTGTGTTTTGATAGAGAGAAAAAAAAAAAGGTTATTTTTGGTGTACATTGATAGAGATAGAAAAAAAAATTAGATTGTTTTTAATAGAGAGATAATTATTTTTATAAGAACGATGAAGATCTAGTTTGCTAACTTTAATTTAATGTTCATAAATAATCTCCCATTGAACCTACCACCTCTCATATAATTTATGTTGTCCTTTTTTACTAGACTAAAGGTTGTTTCTTGAGAGAGAAACAAGTTGAAGTTGTGTTCCGTAAAGAGCTAAAGTTTAGGTTGTATTTGGTAGAGAAAAAAATTCAAGTAGCTCGAGTTATTAAGTTTATGATGTATTTGGTAGAGAAATCAATTTTAAGTTATGTTTGGTCGATAGAGTTAGATTAAATCTTAATATGCTCTAAGAAGTTCATGTTCAGTTATCTTAATTCATAGATAGATGTTAAGGAGGTTTAATTCAGGAGTAGAGGTTCGCCCGAGTAAGAATTAAGATTTTGTAAAAAAATAGGTCAAAGAGGGGTTCTTGATTCTTGAATCAATGTTCAAAAGTATTAAGCGACTAAAGAAGTTAAATGAGGTGAAATGAAGTTTGAGGAGGCTAATCTCTTTATTGACAGACAACCCTTGTATTTGATAGATGGATAAAATTTAGGTTATGTTTGGTATAGGGATAAAACTAAAATTGTGTTAGGTAGAGTGATAAAGTTTTATGTTGTGTTTCATAGAGAGAGAAAGTTTAGGCTATTCAATAAAGAAATACATTTAGATTGTATGTGATAGTGGGATAAAATTTAGGTTGTTTTTAATAAAAAAATAAAGTTTTATATTATGTTTGATAGCGAGATAATGTTTATGTTATATTTGATAGAGTGATAAAGTTTTGATTGTATTTTGTAGAAAGTAAATTTTAAATTACATTTGATGGAGAGAAAATTTAAATTGTATTTGTTAGATAGATAAATTAAGGGGAAAACTTTAATTCTCATTGTATGCAATAATGCAAATATGATTTTTTATTTTATTCTTTCACTACATGAAATGACTGAGTTATGACTGGGTTATTATTTTATTGGGTGAGTGATAGGATGTAAACGATTCCAAATTCACTCTATATCTGAATTCGGATTAAACGAAAAGGATAATTATTAAGGAAGCTGATAATTGTACCTCAAACAAAGTATCCGCACGCATTCCCCAACCTTCTAGAATGTCGGCGACAAAAAGATCAGGTTTTACTTTATACAGCGCAATAACAATATCAATCTTTCTTTATTATACATAATTTTGCTGCATGAAGAAAAAAACACTATGTTAAAAAAATTAACAAAGGCATCACCAAATGCAGTGAAACAATCGGATAATTTAAACATATAAAGAAAAGCGTTTAAACAACTGCGTTCAAGTGTTTAACTTTTATTGTAAGTGAGTTAATTTTTTATTTTTTAAAATAAAAACGAATCCCTCAATTCGTCCCCGAGCACAAAATTTGTACCAATACCCGAGTGCATCCCCCACCAAAATATTTATAGCTCTGAATTTTATGTTAGTCAAAACTACTAGTTCTAAGCAAGCAAAGCTCTATTAAATAACAATGAAACTACTGATTCGAAACAACAATTGTTAGCAGTCTCATCAATTATTTTATGTTAGTCAAAACCCTAACAATTGCAATTTCTAAGCATGCAAACCTCTGTTAAATAACAATGAAATTACTACTTCAAAACAATCATAAAATTAGAACTTGTCCCAACAATGCCAATTTTTAAGCACGTAAAACTCTATTAAATAACAATAAAACTACTACTTCGAAACAACAATTATTTACAAAACAATATAAACCTGTGTGTAAAGCATATAAACCTATGCAAGTAAACCAATATATATTGGCAAGAAAACAATATTTTAAAGCATATAAACATGTGTGTAAAGCATATAAACCTATGCAAGTAAACCAATATACACTGGCAAGAAAACAACATTTTAAAGCATATAAACCTGTGTGTAAAGCATATAAACCTGTGCAAGTAAACTAATATATACTGGCAAGAAAACAACATTTTAAAGCATATAAACCTATGTGTAAAGCATATAAACATGTGTTTACAAACGCATTTTAAATCATATAAACCAGTGTTTACAAAAATTAAAAAATCTATGTTACAAATATATAAACCTGTGTTTACAAACACATTTTAAAACTTATTCTTCAAATATATTTTAAAGCATATAAACCTGTATTTACAAACATTAAAAAATCTTCATTTAATGGATTACTTGTTCAAAATGGAGACTGTATTTTTAGTTATTAAATATAAAAATCTATTAATTTGCATAATTAAAATTAGAACCAATCCCCCATCGCGTCCCCAAGCTAACTGGGTTTAAATTGTACTTTAAAGTACTTTAAAGTACGTTTAAGTAAGTAGTTAATTAATGAATAGAGGATCGTTAACAATCTGGGGGACTGATTCGGGGACTGGTGATTACAACTGTTTCTAACAGACTGTCCACAAAATTAAAGCGCAAGACAAAAGCATGCAAAGCTAACATTTAAAACAATCAATGTAAAAACTGCAATGCGTTAAAACAACAATTCGTTAATTAATAAAAAATTAATAAATTACCATTATTAGTGGACGGTTAAACCCAGTTAAACTAGTTCGGGGACGGGCTCGGATTTGGTGGCTCGGGGTACAAGAACATTTCTCAATTATTAATTGTGAATTCTTACTAATAAAAAAGCAAATCGAATATACATATGGAACCGAAACCGTCTCCAGAACATGTTTCCTTTCTCCGCTCTAAAATATCGAATAGAAGTAGGGTGTTTTTAAATTCACTAAGTCTTTTTTGAATTTAACTCTAAAATCTTTTGAATTGATTTTGAACAATAAATTCAAACCGTTGAAATTCTTCTATCTTATGAATGATGTGTTTACATATAAAGTTTTTAAAATTTCGAATTAATTTATTATAAAGTCAAGTGGTCAAAATTAAAAGGTTTATAAATTAATTTTAATGCATTCATACTTTGAACACCTTTTGACCACTTGACTCTATATTAAATTAAAATTTTAAAATTTTCACATGTAAACATATCACTTATAAGGTAAAATTATTTCAACAGTTTGAATTAGGGCGGGGCAAAAAAATTCGAACTCGCAACTCGCTCGTAACTCGCTCATTTACAGCTCGTTTAACTCAGCTCATTTACAGCTCAGCTCATTTACAACTCGAGTTGACCAGCTCGTTTAATAAATGAGCTGAGTTCGAGTTGACCCCAACTCGCTCATTTATAACTCGAGTTACATAAAGTTAAATAGTATCGGTCACAATAAATTCCAAAATAATCAAACTCGAATCTCTAAACTGTTATTTGTGCTTTGAGATTCGTATAAAATATGTTTGAACTTGTGTTGTAATACTATCACTAGTTAAACGAGTTGTGAGCCAACTCGAGTTGATAACGAGCTGAGTTCGAGTTGGCTCTATAGCTTGTTATTATCATCTCAACTCGAGTTGACTCGCTCATGTATTAAACGAGCCGAGTTCGAGTTGGAGGTAACTCGCTCAAACTCGGCTCATTTACAGCCCTAGTTTGAATTCATCATTTGAAGTTAATCCAATAAGTTGTAAAATTGAGTTTACAAAGATACTTTATTAACTTAGGAACATGCTAGTCTACTCCTAAAACAATTTTTATTGTTTGTAACCCCAGAGAACTATGCATGTTTATTATTTATTTGTCTTGTGGGACTAACCCCAGCCCTCTTTCCGGCGCCTTTTCCTTTCTTTTCTGAAACGCAGCTCTCCAGTGTCTATCCTTCTCCTCTTTGTTTTAATTACAAATTTCTCTTAATTTATTTAATTTGTTTTTTTTCATAGATTTAATATAAACTTAAATAATCTAACTTAAATTATTAATTTATTTTCATATTTAAATTTTCTTAATTAATATTTGTATCATAGAGTTCATAAAACTCAACTATCCGACAATTATTCATACCATATCCGTATTTGAATTTGTATTTGTAAATTATCTGCTTTATATCTACATCATTTAAGATAAATTTGATTTTAAATTTTAACATCTATTTATGAAGAGAGTCGCACCGACACCTCACACCCCAGTAAGCAAGTAGATAAAAACCTAACACATTGGCAACTCAGTCAATAATTTATAGTAGGGTTGCCAAGAGAGGCAAACAATTAAAACTCAAGTAGATCATGCAACTAACAAATTGGCATTGTAAAATTGCCAAAGAAACCGAAAACCAGAATGAGATCACTACCAATTTTTAAAAGTGCACGTGATCTGCCTCCAAGATGTGTTTCACTAAGCTGTTGAATTGCTATCTCGAGAAGGATAAACAAGAGTACATAGAATGACACCTTCATGGAAGCTATTTTTATTTATTTGGATCAATATTACCTACTTACCTTAATTACCTGATCAGTTTGTAATTAATTTGGGTGCAAAATACACCATGATCCCTAGCTGGCTGGCTCCTTATTGTATTCCACACTATATATAGGTGCCTCTAACATCTTTGCAACTTATTGTATTCTTTAATTACTGCGAGATCGAAGCACATGGAATGATGCTTAAAATATTTATATATTATCTTGATTTGGAGGGAAATAAAACCAATTACATAATAAAGTATAGCAAATCTTTGGGTGCCAACATATTTAATGAATATAGTAAGCCCATAATGTTGTTGATTTTTCATCTTCATCTTGGGTCATATAAATATAATAATTAAGAAACTTTCTTCATTTTTAGGGGATTATTTACAATGCCCTCTTTTTGCATTTATTTTCTTCTTTCAGGAGTATGTACCAGTTTTTGTTTTATCATTTGTGTATATGTATACGAATTTTGCCTGGACTTTACTGCTTTATGTTTTTATTGTTTTGTTCCGACTAGAACTGCCTGCACTTTTAGCTTTTCTGACTAGAAAATAGGGATCACATCCTATGGACATGCTGGTACACAAAAATATTCTGGACATGATTAACACATGGTTTTGGATTTGTGTCACCAAGGGGAAATGTGGAGATAATTATCCAACTATTGACAGTGGGGAAGAGTTCGGTGGCTCCAAATGACAAGGGCTTATGGGACATAATCTGGGCAGCTGGAGCATGGGAGTTATGGCGCAGCTCATACATGAAGCTGATATTCAGATCAGACAGTGGAATATTTTGGAGAAGGTGCAGGCTTACCAGAAGCAACGAGATTTCGCTTCTTTGTTTTATTGTTTGATAGCAGTTTTGTTTTCACTATAGCCAAGTTATAACAATTCCCTTTTTCTTTTTTTAGAAACTGATCAGGTGTTGTACAGAATATTTGCGTACCAGCCATGCAAGGAATATCATGATCATAATAATAATAATAATAATTATTTTGAATAAAGAACAATTTTACACTTTTAACATTTGACATGCTAAGATATAACAAAACAATAGTAAACTAAACTACACAAACATTAACAAAAGCTACTAAAATACCATCTAGGTTCTACAATTAAGCTCCTAAAACAAAAAGAATCAACATTTACTGTCTGCGGATTTCTGATTAGCTTGTTGTATCGACCTCGTACTGCCAAAACCCAACCTCCTACATAGAAAACCCAAAGGGCCACTACTTCCACTCTTTGACTTGCCAATGTTATCAATCTCTTGTTTCATACCATTGCACTCTTTCTCGAGTTCAGAGACCCGCAATCTGATCTCGTCGATTGTGAGCTTGGCCCCTCCATTCTCTTCTCCAGTGGCATCTCCATTGCTGCTCCTTGGCAGGATACGAGAACCATTTTGGTCCACATTGTCAGAGACAAAGAACCATCCGGCAATTGTGGTTCGAAGGCGAAGCTGCTCAAAAAATAGAACCTGTACTATGACTCTTAGGGGTAGTCTTTCATTTTGGGCAGCATGTGTGCATGCTTCTAAGGATAGTTTCTGACAGTTCAAGAGACGGCATAACTGCTCTCTTTCCGAATCTGTCATCTTTGGATGTGCCTAAAACACAAAAATCAATAATCAGGACTTATATTTTCAAAAGTGGAGTCAGACTTTTAAACTATGGAGGTCAAACATGTATTAGGATCAATCTTATAAAATTTTCATGGTGAGAATGATGATCAATTTTATAGTATCACAATATTTTACTTTAAATTATATAGAAAATCAAACATAAATAAAAAAAAAAAAAATGGGGATCAATTGACCCCATTCATTTTACTTGAATCTGCCCCTGCATATTTTCGTACTTCTATGAACATCTAGAGGTGGCAAAGTGGAAGGCTGTTTAGTAAGGTTCAGATCCGGTCAGAAGGGTTGTTTGGATTTTGGAATTCCCTGGTTGGCATGGACTACCTTTTTGGTACCATGTCTAGTTAGGCTGGGTACTGGTTTTTTTATTCTCAAGTTCTCAGGTTGGTTTCGGAAGCATATCCTCTGGGATACAGCATGATAGAATGAGCTCCCAGCTGAGTTTCTGTGCCTATTTGGATTATAAGGGTCTGCTTTAAAATTCGTGCTAGGTTAAAAAGGACAATGCAGATATCATTCTACACAGTAGGGTACCACACTGGATCTGAATTCGTCAGTTTCAGGGTCCGTGTTGGGTCACAAAAATTCATGGCTATTTCCTTGGGAAAAATTTAGAAGTTATATTGTCTTTGTGATATTTGACATTTAGAAGCAACAGTGATAGATCTCTAGAAGGCTCTGAAATCTTTGGTCTATCCCAGTTCTCGGTGGGATGTTCTACTGTGGGGCAGTAGCAGTGCTTGTAAAGCACAGCTGCCACTGATGGATTTTTCTGCAAAATTTCATGTCAACCTCGCTACAAAAATTAGACCAGCCATTAAAAGATAGATAATTAAGAAATGGGTTTATAGATAATACAAATACTTTGGAGGGAATCCATAAATTAATAGCTTAATTAGCAAGGCTAACTTGAACCTTGTCCTGTCGAAGCCTTATTCCCTCTAAGGCCTGACAATTTTATAAATTATTTTGTTTTGAAACATGCTACCTTGTAATGGTTGAAACCTAATTCCCTCTTTAAAAAAATATAGATAGTTTAGATGGGGTTCTAATAGAGAAACCAACTGAATAGAGTTTATGATTCATGACTGGTAAGTTTTGTACCATGCCAGACTGGTAAGTACCTAAATTCAAAATTCAAAATCACAATGCATGTTTTCCAAACTAAAAGTTTAAGCAATTACCTTAAGGTAAATATCAATTGCACGGTATATCCCGTCATCTAAAGGCCTCGCATATTCAGGCACCAAGGCCGCTATGGCCTGAAATTGCGCGCACTTCAAATTCTCGTCTGACGCAACCTCGGCAAGATATGCATCTATGAGTCTTCCCACCATGGTTATAGGTGTCAAAACCTCAACTGCCGCTGGTACCGTCTGACCCTCTTCTACAATATCAGGTGAGGCCGCAAAATTTGACTGGTACGCAAATATAAAATGGTCCAGTATACGCTGCATACACTCCACATCATACAAAGTTTTCGATGACGTGACATTTGGGATTTTTAAATCTTCTACTTGTGCATCATCCAATTGGGTCCCGATTCTTTTCTCTAGGTTTTCTTTGCATGCAGGATTTGCATTAAGTACTACAGCAGTGCGCAGGAGGCTGAGAAGGAATTGGGTTGGTGCGGCGCCTTTTTCTGTAGGAAGGAGATCAACTATCTCTTCTAAAAGACGCCTTTGGTCTTTCTCTGAACTTATGGTCCAAGAAGAGGTACTTGCCGAGGGATCTTGCTGACTTGGCCGTCTGCTCAAACCCTGCAAATACCTTCTTGAGTAATGCTTTAAAGAACCCGCAATTTCTCCGGGTTTCATTCCTTTTGATTTTAACGCCTTAATCAATTCCTTATACATCTGAAATTTGAGGTATGAAACATCCCGGTACCACCAATCCCTACCTAGGGGCTTTGATGTTTTTGTATCAATTATCCCGTTCCAAAGCACCGACTCCTCCATTGAATAACTCTCATGCAATAACGGCCAACCAAACGTACCCGGTTCAGAACATGCTTTTGTTGCGATAGAATCGATGCACCTCGAAACAATGTGCAACTTCTCGGCATGTTCTAGTACATCATCCGCGCATGTCTGAAGCGCTCTAATGGAGTCGTTCCAGTTGGAGAGAACTTCTCTAAGAAAATTCTCTGTCTGAGTTATTAAATTGCCATCGCCAAATTCATCGGTCATTTTGAGAAACTCGGCTGCGCAGCGAAGTGCAACGACATTGTGCGCATTGAGTTCAATTTTTATGTCGTAGAAGAATCGGGCTACAAGTTCAAATGTCTGGAACCCACCAGGGATATCAGAGAGGTTGACAACACAATTCCCCGATTCGTCATCTGGAGTTTTGTTGATTTCCTCTTGGAGTGTTCCGCTTCGATTTATTAGAGGAAACTGAAAAATGGATCAAGAATTAATTCAGTTTACCCACAAGGACTGGTAAATGATTGGAAATAATTTGTTTAATCAAGACCAATGTAAAATATGATTGGTACTGATTTGTTTGTTAATAAACTGTTTGTTTCAGGCTTACATTACATGCTCAAACTAAACCAAAATTCAAACAAGATTTTTTAAATAAATTACTAAAAAAAATTCAGAGATGAAAAGTTGTGAAATTTGAAGAGACAAATGTGTACCTTATGGAGATGAAACGACATCTCGCCAACCTTAACATTTACGTCACTTGCCAGATCAGTCATACAAAGCCTGAAATGAAATACATTGTTAGAGCATCTACATCTCTGAAATTATTAGAGTTTCTAATCCAATTTCAGGGATGTGGGAGAGTTTCTTATTTAGAAACAATGCAGGAAAGTTTCTTATTAAGAAACTGTTTATAAATTCTATGTTGGCCAAATAATTGGTTCAAATTATTTCTCTTTTTTAATTTGTTGCTGACGTGGCTTAATAGAAATTCTAAAATGAGTTGCAAAGATGTGGGAGTTAGAAACTTTAGAGACCATAATTTCTAAAAAGTAGTTAACAGTTATTTAGAAACCCTATTGAGTTTTAGAGATGTAGATGTTCTTAGTGAAAAAAAATTGAATATATATACTAGAGTAAGGCTACGGTGCTATGGGTTGTATAGAGGGTTACGGTATTATGATTTAATATTTGAGTTTTTAAAATCCTAACGGTCGATCCGAACTATTCATCTTGTTCTCCATATTAATATGTGTTTGAAAACCAAATCTTACATTTTTTGAAAATTTTGTACTATTTTTTTAGATAGGTAGAAAATAAAATATCTGAATGATGCAGAATTTTTTAGATCAAGTGATTTTCTACCTATCTAAAAAAATAGCGAAAATTTTTCAAAAAATGTAAAAATTTGGTCTCCAAACACATATTAATATGGAGAACAAGATGAATAATTCATATCAACCGTTATTAAAAACTCGAATATTGAGCCATAACACCGTAGCGTTACTCTATATATATTCCTAAAATATATAGTTTTCTTTCACATTTCCACCGAAAATTAGAAACCATCATGATGATTTAAAATCCAAGAACACCAAAGAATGATAAAATATTAACAGTACTGGAATTAAAAAAGTACAGAAATCTGAAAGTGTGCATATTTAAGAAAATTGTACTGCGTCCTGACTGAAATAAAAAGCATAGCCAATCCCTATCAAGTCAAAAAGGAGAGATTATAGTTACCATGTTTGACCCTGTAGCTGGAATGAATCTGTTTTTGAACCAAGTTTCAGTGTAGCCATGGCTATCTCTTTCTCTCTCTTGTTGGTTTGTGATAAATTTTCATAATATCTGGTAATAGCAAGGGATTTGTTGATGATAGAGTCTAAGGAGAGAGAGAAACAAAAAAGTTTTGCTATAGCACCAAAGGCGAAGAACGGATTATTATTCTAATTAAAGCCAAAACCTAATTAAACAAATGTGAGGCATTCTAAAGAAATGAGCTTTATGAGAGAGAGAATTTAGAGTTGTTATTGCTAAGTTTAGTCTTTTCTATATCTTTAGCTAAAAATTAAAGACATCATTTTGCCATTTATCTCCTACAAAGGAGAGAATGTATCAATTTTGACTTAATCGCCTGTCCATCTAAATAAAAGATATTTTATCAGTCATTTGTGATATGATCATGCTAATTCCAAATATTGACCTAGAACTGTGGCTATCCGAAAGTTAGGAGTTTGAACCCAACTCACAACTTTGCAACCTCTACGTAGATATCAAAAAAAAAAAAAAAAAATCCAACAATTGACTTACTCTAGGAAAATTTTAATTGGTCTTAGACTTTGATATATTCTTGACTCTTATTTTTTTATCAAATTTATATCTAACTAACCAAATTAAATCCAACAACATGAGCTAAATTAAAATTAGAGATGAAACAAGTAACCCTTTAATCAAAGAATCAGTCAGGTCTAGCTCAGAACCGGACTGATTCCTATAAACCTTAAATTATTTACTTTAAGAGTGAGTCTATGGTAATATGCATATCACGGGTTGTTACTGTGTTACGGTTTTATATTCGAGTTTTTAAATTCTAACGGTTAATCCGAACCGTTCATCTTGTTCTCCATATTAATATGTGTTTGGAGACCAAATTTTACATTTTTTGAAATTTTTTTACTATTTTTTTAGATATTTAGAAAATCACTTGATCTGAAAATTCTGGACCATCCAAAAACAATGATTTTCAATAAATCTAAAAAATAGTAAAAAAATTTTAAAAAAATGTAAAATTTGGTCTCCAAACACATATTAATATGGAGAACAAGATGAACGGTTCGAATCGACCATTAGAATTTCAAAACTCAAATATAGAGTTGTAGCACGATGCCAAATCGTAATATGCATAGTACCGTAGATTCACTCTTACTTTAATATAGCGCTGATATCATGTTCCAACCAAATATTCAAAGCTCAAATAAATAATAAATAAATAAATAACTCTATCCCATATACATACCAAATCTAAATTAATTAGTCAAGTTCAAAGGAGATACACGCAATTCGATAATTGTCGATTCCTCATCGAATATATCTTTTAAAACTCTTGATAATTTAAGAGAGAATAAAAGAATTCCAGGAAATGCTATTCTAGAGAATATGTTATTATTATGTTTGATTTGCGCTTGGCTATCGCTTTAACATTTCAAAGAGTGACCTGATTCGCCTCCTTTGGGACTAAGAATAGATCAGTTGGAAAGGGATCTCAAAAAACGATTCAATGCTTCTCAGATACACTGTCACAACAAGATGTCTATAAATCGATTTGTATATATGGGCGGTTTGTCGGAGCAGAAATGATGTGGCAAACAAAAATCAGAGCCTCAAACGTGTCAGGAATACTATAGAAGAGAGGAGGAAGCTTGCTGATTCAAAACAATTTGTACCGGTTGGTTTGGTACCGGGTCCAAAGTATGCCAGGAATTACAAAGTCCCTCGACCAATTTACAGAATCACATATAATTAAGTGGTTAATTTATTGTTTTGCAAGTGAAAATTGAAAAGTCAGTAGGTTTGAATGGGAAAGAAGGGAAATGAGAAAAAGAAAAGATGGAGACAGTAAAATGGGTAAGATATAACTTTTATTTGAATAATCAATAAATTGAATAAATTTGTGAGTTTTTGAAATTTAGAAGGGTAAATATGATATTATGAATTTTAGAGGGGGAAATATGTAATTTCAAGGTTTTTGAGGGGGATACATGAAATTCTCCTTTTCTTTTTTTTTTCTTTTTTTTTGTAAGGGACTCGGGTGTGCTTCGAAGAATTCAGATCCTCCCCGGTACCGTAATAGGGACTCATCACCGTCGAGCTATATCCCCTTCCGACCACCGCCGCCTCCTCTCACTCTCTCATCTGAGCAAATGGTTATATTTAATCCTCTTCCGACAGTGACGTTTACCCCATCTCAGGCGAGCATAGAGATGGAGGAGACTCTTCTCCGATGTTTAGTTTTGAAGGATAAGCAAAACTTTGGAGCAAGTTACTTAGAATCTCATCTCACAAAGCTATTTCCGGTTCCGAACTGGGACTGGATTGCTCGTAGACTTACTGATGACACTTACTTAATAGAGCCTCCTGATGCAGAGTGGAGATCCCTAGCTATTTCCAAAGGGAAGATCTGGCTGGGCGATGAATGTTTTCCAATAGATCCATATGAGCCTCGTCGTCATGATGGGTGTATCAGATTGGAACCGATATGGGTCAAAATCCGTGGCTTACCTCCTCACCTTTGGAAGGATTTTGATGTTGAACGCCTAGTTGATGGATTTAGAGGTTATGTCATGGAAGTTGACCCAATGTCTGCTGAGCCCATAGATTTCGTGCGTATTAGATTTCTTGTAAGAGCAAGAGAAGACATTCCTAAGTGTAGGCAGTTGGTGTTTGCAGATGATGATGATGATGATAGCAAGCAGATGTCCTATGTTCTTACTTTTGAAATTGAGGATGATCCTCAGTCAGATGTAGCTTTAGAAAGTTCTGATGGTGCCAGTAGCTCTGAGGGAAACAAATCAATTGCAGCCTGGAATTGAGGAGGAGGAGGTAATAGAGGTGAAGTGTTTGATGTAGTACCTTAGAGGATGATCAAAACACGGGGGCTTTTTCTAAGTAGCTTTTTTGGAATAAACTACTACTTCTGTTATAGCTGTTAACTCTGTGTTGCCATATGTGCTAATTTGTAGCTTGGCTTCTTTAGTACTGTATTAGGTTACTATGTAACTTCTTTTGTTCTGTATTAGGTTACTTTGTATTGGTACCAGTAGTTTGGTATCATAACAACTATGCTGATATCTGAATGAAATCAGTGGGGTTTACCCACTTTTGTAAAAAGAAATATATATATCTAATTATTTTTGGGACCACAAGTGATTTTGCACTGATACCAACCTTTTCAATGGTTTGTTTTTCCTGCTATGAAGAAAATTCTTCACACTAGTTTATATATCAGTCTTTGTTGTAATCTTAATGCAGTTTGTTCTCAATTTTTGAATGGGAAATGTAAATGACTTATGCTGGTAATTTATGTTTACTGGGTTCTCAATTTTGAATGGGAAATGTAAATGACAGATGTATGGGTAGTGTTATCCCTATTTCAGAACAATTATGACTCACATGGGGAAGTTAATTTGTAAACAAACAAATTTCTTTAATTAATTCTACTTTATTGATTATATAGAGGCTTTCCATGTTTTCAGTTTTAACAGGAAATTGCTATGAGAGAGTTGCAACAACCAATTACTGGACTTTGATGGGATGAGCACAGTGTTGCTGGCAATTTGTTATTGTGCTAGCAAATGAACCAGTTGCAATGAAAAGAGGTTACTGTTTTGTTGAGGTTAACCCCCAGGTTAGCACAAAAAATATATTTTAGTGTTTTGTACATGTGAGAATCAAATCATTTGCTTTTGGCTCCTATAATTTGATTTTATTGAAATTACTAAGCTTACTGATACTGTGTTATCACTTTTATAGGCCATTTCTTGTAGAGGTGTTCATACCGAACTAGGCAAACCAAAGTTATAATTCGGTTTCAAAAATAGAACTGAACCGAACCAATTTAGCATTGCAATCGAACCGAACTGAACCAAAGTTTTATTTCAGTTTGTTTGTTTCAAACCGAAATATATTAATTTAATTTAAAACAATTGATTTATAATAAACTTAAATATATTAAGAAATAAACCGGGGTATTAAAAAATAAACTGGAATATTAAGAAATAAACAGAAGTATTTAAAGCAATTGATTAAGAAATAAACCTAGAGTGGTCCGGACCAAATTCATAATATATAAAATTTGGTCGGTTCAGTTATTTTGATTTTGAAAATTTTCAAACCGAACCAAACCATTAAACCGGAACAACTAAACCATTTGATCCAAACTAATTCGGTTCAGTTCAAAACTGACTAAACCGGACCCAATGAACACCCCTAATTCCTGGTTTCAGCTCATGCTAAAAAAATGGGAACTGTAGGATCATATTGAAACTGACTGCATAATATTACTTTTCCTGTTTGTCAATTATATTCTATGACGGTTGAGTTGACTAAATTAAGTTACCTCTTAATTGGATCATAATGGCCTAGTTATGTTTAGAGTGAATACATGTGAGAGAGGTATTTTGGGATGCAAACATACCTGCATATCATTTGTATACTGAATTTGAATTAACAATGAACGGTTGGGTTCTTCAGGTCAATTTTAATAAACATATCAGAGATCAAAATTCATTTGGTTAATTTTCCTAATTTTTTATTTGTAAGGTTAAAAAAAATACAAAAGTAGAAGGCAGTTTTGAAAATCCGAAAACTTAGCATCAATGTACCCTTGCTTCTTTGTCTTGATATTTTTTATACTGACAAAGAAACACGCACTGTGTACTGAATTGTAGCAGAGAAAACACAGAATGAACTGCTGTAATTCAATTGAGAGAAACACACACTGGAGATGAACAAAACTGTAATCTTTTGTACCCCTAGACTGAACTGCTGTAAAGAAACACGCATTGTAGGTACGCAGAGCAACAATGGTACAATGCAAAAAAACGAGTGCAGTTGTCAAACGCTGCATGTTATACATTTGCTGGTCCAATAATGAAATAAATAACAAGTAATTTATTGCATGCTATAATGAAGAACAAAAGCAAATAACAAGCAATTACATCTGATAATTAAACAAGCCTTTCAAATCAACAATTTATTAATTGCGGTAAACTCAACAATTACTACCTTATCAAATGACATTTGAAATCAAGTAGGCTGGAATTTACTTGTGAACGTGCCCAGTACTCTTCGGAATTTATTAATTAGCTTGATAAATACAAAAGTTGAAGTTTACGAAACAGGAATGAGAATAAAAATCAGCATCTGCAACCATGTCACTGAAATCTTATGTTTTTATTCTGAAGCTTCTCAACCTCTTGTGTTTTTTCATACCTGTGCAATTTTAATGCAATAATTTATTAGAGTTATTAACATCGATCAGATCCCTGAATTCACATCTATAATAATAAAAATATATTACTTGACAGCCAGCTCCTAAGGATGAATAGCGACATCAACTTTGACATAGTATAATCATTATAATTCAGTTTAAAGTCATGTTTAAATAACAAAAGTAAACAAAATAGTGTATCAGTAACCAGAGGTACCAGTAATCAGTGAAAGCATTAATTATTAATTTCAAATCATTGAAAATTTAGGAGGAGAAAAGAGAGAGAGAGAGAGAGAGCAAGGGCGTAGGAGGAGAAAAACAAGAAAGCAAAGAGGAAAAATAAGAAGAGCATACCCAGTGCCAAAAGCTCTCACACGTTGTGGGGATCTGAAGAAGGGAATTTCTAGGCAATCTTTTTCTTGTATTTTCTAAGGAGGCTCATTCGAATCCAGAACCTCCAGGACATCAAGGGTAAATGAAAAATTAATTTTCTATTTTTAAGTTATTTTAATACAAATCAAGCGATAATTTTTTTTAAAAAAATCAATGTACTAAAATTAACTTAAAAACTCATACATTTGACCGCTTGACTTAATATCAAATAAATTTAAAAAGTTATAAATTTTATATCTAAACGCACAACTAATGAAGTAGATCGGTTTAAATTCACCGTTTGAAATCGATTTGATAAGTTTTGGAATTGGTGTTATATAAGCTAAAATGACATTGATGTCATACTGGCCATACTCCTAATATTGAGTCTGGCAAACGGAGTCACAGAGAAGAAAAGCCTCGGGGTATGACATTGGTATCACATGACACTAACTTCAAAATTGATCGAATAGACTTCAAACGATTAATTCAAACCGTTGAAACCAATTTAATTTACGAGTGATGAGTTTACATGCAAACTTAATTTTTATATTTTCGAGTTATTTTAGTACCAAATCAAGGAGTAAAAAAAATTGAAAAATGAATGTACTAAAATTAACTTAAAAACTTACATGTTTGACTACTTGACTTGATATTAAATAAATTCAAAAAGTTATAAATTTTATATGTAAAATAATATAAATCACATCTAACAGTTTTATTTTGATTTTTAAATTCTAAATTATTAGAGTTTTAAAAAATAAAAAAATAGCGAAGACACAAAAAATAGAGACATTTGAACTCTCCTCATAATATAATTATATTCATAATATACAATAAAAAAATCAACAAATTAGGTAAATTTACGATCTTACTGATTTTTACTAGTAATAGTTGAATAAGAACAATACCGACAATTCCACCTCAAGTTATAGACTTATAGTTCCTGTTCGGCAGTGCTTCCTTACAGCTCCTTTAGTCTTAATCTCTCTTAAGTCTGCCGAACGGTTCCTCCTTTAACTGGATTAAAGACCTTAGCTAAGCCATCCTCCCCCCTTCCTTAAGAAATTGATCTCCTTTGCGTCTCCTTAGAGCCCAAAAAGGTACTTTTTATGTACCGTTTTACCCTCAAACTAAGGAGCTCCTTTAGTGTTCTTTTATTTTTTTAATATTTTCTTCGTTACTCTTCTTTCTTCTTTGAACGCTTCCCAAGGCGTAAGAAGAGAAAAATTCGTTTCTACCTCACTTCTGTCGTGAGCTCGCCGGCGACAAACTAATTTGATTCGATCTTATAGAGAGCTTCACACCGAGACGCTCTATCGATAGAGATCCAATTTAATGGTTTTCGTTGCCTCGTTTTAGTTTCTCGCGGCTTTCCCTTTCTCGAATGAAACCATTCACTTGCTAAAATGCCTATCCAGTGGGTTACGATTATGAGCTTTTCTTACAGTCGAGTAAAGACAATGTTTGAAAGTCAAGATTAGGCAAGATTTCATCAACAGTCGGTTACTGATGTGTTTTGCATTTTTCTAAATTACAAGGCGGTTCAGTGAGTTTCATATTTCCTTCATTTTTTCTAGTTGACATTCACTTTGATGATTTTTGTCCAATAATTTCTCATTATAAATTACAAGTTTTGCTGTCAGTTCCAATAAAAATACGGAAACTTTTGTCAATTTTCTGCAACTTTGAATTTGGACTGATTTCTCATGCCCGGCTGGTACATTGTACCGGCTTGAGTTCCTCACAACAATTTGGCCTCCTGTTTCTGTCTGGTAAACAATAATGAATAGTGGATGTTTATTGATAATCATTGGTTCAATTACATGATTTACAGAGCTGCTGCTCTTTCTTCATTTGATTGCTCCATTATCCTTGTCTAAAATGTTCATTTAATGCACTGTACCAATACCAGGTTTGATGCCTTGTACCAGATTTGATGCACGTACCAAGTTTCATATATTTGAGATGCGGCTAATACTGTTAACAGATTTGTCCGATATATTAAATTGTTCTGTAATTTAAATTTTTTTAATTTCATATGTTACAGAACTTGCCCTATATATATATATATATTAATTTGTTTCATGTATTAACTATTAATTTTAGATAATTTTAATCATTTTCACTAAAATGTGTGTAATTATCATTATCTTTGTTTGTTGTATTAATTGTATTAAATGGCAAGAAAAATGTGGAAGATGAGGATATTTAGGTCTTTACATACTAAAATATATATTTTATACTAAGTCTCCATTCTTAATCCTACAATTTTACCTAACAAGTGATTCTTAACAAGGATTAAATTTTTAATCTTCACCCTCCTAAGGAGAGCTGCCGAACACCCCCATAGTGAGTTAGTGACCACATATCTGACCGCATTACGGAGTGACGCCTCAGGCTCTCAGCGACCACATATTTGACCGCATGTTGGAGTGCCATCAGAAATCAGAAATGAAAGCAAAACCTTCATCGATTCTCGGGAGGAAGACGGGGTCAGGAATTCGTCAGGACTCAGGACTAAGGAGAACTTTGCTTTTGAATAAAAAGTAGTGAAAATATCTGTGTTTAATTGAATGTGGTAGGTTAGGTCATAGATCATATCACTGTCGCTATATACCCTTGCAACCATCGCCGCCTCCTCTCACTGTCTCACTGTCTCACCTGATCAAATGGATGAACCTCGTCGACGTCGTACTCCGATCATGAGGCTTACCCCAAATCAGATTAGCATGGAGTTGGAGGAGACTTATCGCCGCTGTTTACATTTGAAGGATGAGAAACACTTTGGAGCAAGCTACTTACAATCTCATCTGACAAAGCTATTTCCGGTTCCGAACTGGAACTGGATTGCTTGTAAAATTACTGATGGCAGTTTCATAATAGAGCCCCCTGATGCAGAGTGGAGATCCCTAGCTCTTTCCAAAGGGAAGATTTGGTTGGGCAATGAATGTTTCCCAATAGAGCTGTTTGATCTTGAACGTCATGATGCCCGTAACACATTGGTGCCGGTATGGGTCAAAATCCGTGGCTTACCTCCTCACCTATGGAAGGATTTTGATTTTGAACGCTTAGCTGATGAATTCAGAGGTTACTTCATAGAAGTTGACCCGACATCTGCTGAGGGCATAGATTTTGTGCGTATTATATTTTGTGTAAGAGCAATTGAAGACATTCCTAAATGTAGGCAGATAATGATTTTCGATGATGATATGAAGCAGATGTCCTATGTTCTTACTTTTGAAGTTGAGGACGATCCTCAGTCAGGTGTTGCTTTAGAAAGATCTGAGGTCAAAAAATCAATTGCAGCCTGGAATTGAGGAAGAGGAGGAAATAGTAAAGGAATGAAGTGTTTGATGCAGTAGAGGATGATCAAAACACGGGGCCTTTTTCTAAGTAGTTTCTTTGAAGAAAACTACTACTTTTGTTATCACTGTTAATTCTGTGTTGCCATGCTGATTATGTAGCTTTGCTTCTTTAGTTCCGTATTAGGTTACTATGTAAGTTCTTTTGTTATGTATTAGGTTACTTTGTATTGGTACCGGTCGTTTGGTACCATAATAACTATGCTAATTTCTGAATGAAATCAATGGGGTTTATCGACTTTTATAAAAAAATCAGATGTATCTAATTATTTCTTGGACTGCAATTGTGATTAATGGTTTGTTTTTCCTGCATTGAAGTACTTAATTCTTCACACTAGTTTATATATCAGTCTTTGTTGTAATTTTAATGTAGTTTTGTTTTTAACTAGTCAAGTGTCCGTGCGTTGCAACGGGAATTGACAACAAATTGATATCACCTAATGAAATGTCTATTAGGATTTTATTGTTCTTTTATGTTTGACAACAAATCGATATCACTTGAACGAACATTAAAATTAGATTTTATTGTTCTTTTCAATATGGTTGATGTAATTGAATATTTGGATTGTTAATATAGTATTTCTTTACGGTAATTAAATGTGAACCACATTGACTTTTCCTTGCTAGTAAAATTGCACACATTTCACAATTACATTCCTTCATTAATATAAATGTAGTCAACATTAATTGCTATTTTGCAATGAAGTAAAAAAAAGGAGATTTAACCACATAATCAGGCTTTAGAATAACTACATTGTACAGAGAGGAAAAAAAAAGAAAAGAAAAAAAGGCATTTGAATCAGATTTACAATGAACTAAGGAAACAGTATAGACAAAATTGTGAATGAAAATCAAGATCGATAGATAAAAATGCAAGTATATGAATACCCGCCACTAACCTTTACCAATACGGAGTTGTCGAATAAATGATGCAAAAGTGCAATTATACTAATATTGAACAGAAAAAAAACAGCAAGTACCAAACAACCGGTGATACACCAATAGTACCTGAATAATGCCCTTCACACGACAGACAATATCATAGAACCAGTATAACCTCATTTTCACCAAAATAAACTGGTCCAGTAAAAACTTAATCCATGATAAATAACAGATAACAAAAATGCACACAATCACAACATCCAATCAAATCTCTCTCTCTACCCTTACTACTACCCTTACCCTTGTTCTTACCACCCGACCTGTCAAAAGGCGCCACACTCGGCCTCTTCTTTCTCACCTTATCAAACACATCGTCTCCATTATCAAACTGAAATGGATGAACAAAAAATAAAAAATAAATAAGATAAAAAAATAAAACCTCAGTAAAAGTGATAAAGAGCCATTAGGCCACTCTGCCCAACTGCTGCACATGCTTTTCCCATCAAGCTCAACTTGTGGTTTTTGGAGATCAGAAAAACTGAAGGGGAAGAGAATAAATCAAAAAAAGATTACCAATATGGTCCATTTATATTTTTCCGTATTTATCTTATTTTCTACATCAAGAATGATAAGAATAAAAAAAAAAAAACTTTCTTCATCCTCACTACAAGAAAAAATAATTTAGTATTTTTAATTATTTATTATCTTAGCAGAATGAGAAAATAAATGTAATTTTCTATCATTTTAATCATATGGTAAAAGTTTATAACTCTATATAAAAAATTTATGAAAATATAGAGGGAATATATAAATCTCAATTTATATTGATTGAAGTTCTATTAAACTTTTCACAATAGAAGAAAAAACAGATTTCCTTCTATTGTCAAAACCTAGAAATTAGAAACAATGAGAGAGTTAATTTGAGAAAAAGCACCTGCTATCAAGAAGTTTTCTATACCGCAAGCGTTGGCGGCCCACACTAATAGCACCTGAACTCACCAAAATAACCTCATACCCCTCTCTCGAAGCTGCATTTGTATGAAATTAAATTAAAACATAGTTTAATAAGTTGCATGCATTTGCATTTGTATCTTTTGACCAGTTTAGTATTACCTGCTCAAATAAAGAACCCAATCGACCAACTGCTAATCTCCCGTCTAGTCTCATCACAACTACAGTTCCAATATATAAAATTACACCAAACCTTCTTGACTTTTTTTCCGATGAACGTGATTGACAAATTTGATTTATACATGAACCAAAATCACAATCAGTGGCCATGGCATGGTTTTTTACAGTTAGGTCCCTATCTTTACTATTATTATTTTTGCAAAGGGGCATTTGAGGCCATTTTTGTCTCAGTTCTTTACACAAGTCATGTTTTGATGATGATGATGAAAATTATATTATATCATTTTGGTAACAAAATTCTTGGCATCTAAATTACCATAAAGCTATAAGCTTGAAGTTTAGTGAGTTTCAGAAATTGTAGAGGTCCTTAAACATATAATTAAAAACATTATAGAATGAAACACCTCAGGCCTGAAGTTCTTTGTAGCTGTACATAACTCACTATAAATGAAGATGTTGACACGACCGTACCCAGCAACCTGGCGCAAGTCCTTGACATCCTTAGGTGGAGCAAGCGCACTTGCAACAGCCCCTATTGCTTTTGCTGATTCTGACTTGCTCTTTTTCATAGAATCTCCTTCGATTGAAAATATTATTTATGTCATCAAAGAGTTAGATAGATAATATGGTATAAACGAATTCGTGTACCAGTAAATCAGATTAAAAAGGAAATTTTCAAAATTCACCAAAATTACTCTCCGAAACTCATTTTAATGATAATGGTATAAACGAATGGAAAAATACAATTAGTGATCAGAAAAGTATTACTTAACCAAAAAGCTAGAAAAACTCAAGTTCATACAATGATCAGAAAAAATACCAGTAAAATTCAAACAACAGTCTTAACTATTATACCTTCAAAATATGTAGCGATCGGTGTCTCTATCAAAATATTTCTCTAGATAACAGTAGCAATCTCGTATTTATTACTTCTTTTTAAAAAATAATGACAAAACCTATACTAAGTTCATGGAAGTTGAGCACAAAATATCACACATATACACTTCCCCAATATGTATTAAAAAAAAAATTTACATTTACTCTTTAAAGGTTTTATCTAGGTGAGTCATCTTGTAATTTGAAAACCAAAATATTGATCCATAGTACAGACCAATCTGTGCTATGCATAGTACCATAGACTGACTCAACAACAAAAATAATAAGAATAAGATGTTGTAATTTCAGCTAGTATTCTACATGGGATTCTATAATTTCAGCTAGTATACTTACCTTGACTATGCTTCAATGTTAAATTAAGTCGTTTTATTTAATTTTAACTGTACATTAAAATTAAATTTAGCCTTCATATGCCCTTAACAAACAGAGAAAGAAATAGAGGAACCTGGAGGCTTTATTCATTGATGTCAATGCATCATGCATGCCATGCATTGGTCTATATGTACATCTTGAAGTTCTCAAAATAAAATGATTGGTTGAAGGTTTTGATCGGTAATTTGTTTACCAATACAAACAATATTTTAATATAACAAAAGAGATTCTTACCGGTCAATGTTTGAATGTATATAATAATATTTTAATATAAAATTGGCTACAAAAGAGATTCTTACAGATAGTAGTATGTCATTAATTAGGCTAATATAACACTAGTGTTATATCAAACTAAATAGCATTATATCTTAAATTTTTAGATCTGCTTTAAGATTTATAATATCCGTCTTTATTGTTCAAGCACTTCATTTTGTACAGATTTTAAAGCAGATTTAAGAATTTAAGATGTGGTATTATTTAGTTTGATATAACACTAGTGTCATATTAGCCTAACTCATCATTTTATATTAAAATGTTTGAATGTTTAGATCAGTAAAATTTTTATCTATCTAAATTCTTTTAATTAAAATTTTTAGAATCGATAAAATTTATACTAATTTTTCTATTAATATTATAACTCATATATTCTTTTTTTTTCTCTCTCAACCTTTTTATTAATTTCTATAAAAAAAAAAATTTCTCCGAGATATCTCAACTTTTGCACGACTGACGTGTCCGGTGCCTATTCGGGGTGATGTAGGGAGTCAGTATTATGGAATTCGCATCCTCTGGGATATCTCATATTTTGCGTGATTTTTTGGAAAATCTCAACCGTTGCAATACGTTTTGTGCGAAACTCAAAGCTCAAATAATACTGGCCCCCCGTCACCCCGGAATAGGCACCGGACACGTCAGTCTCGCAAAGTATGAGATACCTCATAGGAACTCAGTATTATGTGTACGCTTTGATATTCGTGCAGAACGTATTTAAACGGTTGGGATTTTCCATAAAGTCGCGCAAAGTTTGAGATATCAGAGGATACGAATTCTCGATTCTCGGGAGGAAGACAAGGGGTCAGGAGACCTTTGCTCGAAAGAAGGGGTGGTGGGACCAGCAATGAAGAGGGGACTGGAGGGAAGGGAGTGCTAGTGATCCAGACTCTAGAGAGCAGCAGTGAGTGAATGGAGCGGATATGTCTTCGTAGAACTGGAGAGGAATTTAGTAAGCTACTTTTTCAGAATATTAATTGGATGTTGCTTTTGCATAAAAATTAAAAAATTATGGAAATATCTTAATTTTTATGGGGTATGCTTTTAATGTGGTAGATAGATTAAGGTCATATATATCTCATGACCGTCGAGCTATATTCCCTTGCAACCATCGCCGCCTCCTCTCACTCTCTCACCTGAGCAAATGGATATACCTGGTCGACCTCGTAGTATCACCGTGACGCTTCCCCCAAGTCAGACGAGAGATGAGTTGGAGGAGGGTCTTCTCCGTTGTTTACATTTGAAGGATGAGAAACACTATGGAGCAATCTACTTACAATCTCATCTGAAAAAGCTATTTCCGGTTCCGAACTGGGACTGGATTGCCCGTCAAATTACTAATGACAGTTTCATAATAGAGCCTCCTGATACAGAGTGGAGGTCCCTAGCTCTTTCCAAAGGGCAGATCTGGCTGGGCGATGAATGTTTCCCAATAGAAGCGTTTGATCTTTATGCTCATAATGCCCGTACATGTGACATATCGGTAATGGTATGGGTCAAAATCCGTGGCTTACCTCCTCACCTCTGGAAGGATGTTGATTTTGAACTCCTAGCTGATGAATTTAGAGGTCATTTCGTGGAAGTTGACCCAACGTCTGCTGAGGGCATAGATTTTATGCGTGTTAGATTTAGTATAAAAGCAAGAGCAGACATTCCTCCACGTAGGCGGATGAGGTTGGTAGATGATAATGGGAAGCAGATGTCCTATGTTCTTACTTTCGAAATTGAGGACGATCCTAAGTTAGATGCAGCTTTTGAAAGAGTTAGTGGTGTCAGTAGCTCAGACTGCAACAAATCGATTGCAGCCTGGAATTGAGGAAGAGGAGGAAGTAATAGAGGAATGAAGTGTTTGATGCAGTACCTTAGAGGATGATCAAAACACGGGCTTTTTCTTAGTAGTTTCTTTGAAGAAAACTGCTACTTTTGTTATAGCTGTTAGTTCTGTGTTTCCATATGTGCTGAATATGTAGCTTTGCTTCTTTAGTTCTATATTAGGTTACTTTGTAACTTCTTTTCTTATGTATTAGGTTACTTTGTATTGGTGCCAGTCGTTTGGTACCATAAAAACAATGCTAATTTCTAAATGAAATGGGGTTTACCCTCTTCTATAAAAAAATTATATATATCTTATTATTTGTGGGACTGCAATTGTGATTAATGGTTTTTTTTCCTGCATTGAAGTACTTAATTCTTCACACTAGTTTATATATCAGTCTTTGTTGTAATCTTAATGTAGATTTGTTCTCAAGTTTGAATGTGAAATGAAAATGACATATGCTGGTAAGTTATATTTAGTGGGTTATCTTACATGTCTGTGTTGTGCTGTCCCTATTCCAGGACAATTATGACTCACATGAGGAAGTTAATTTGCAAAATAGCAAATTTCTTTAATTAATTCTACTTTATTGATTATATTTAGGCTTTTGTTAGTTTCAGTTAACAGAAAATTGCTATGAGAGAGTTGCAACAACCAATTACTGGACTTGGATGGGATGACCACGGTGTTGCTGGCAATTTGTTTTTGTGCTAGCAAATGAACCAATTGCAGTGAAGAGAGGTTATTGTTTTGTTGAGGTTAACCCCCAGGTTAGCACAAAAAACATATTTTAGTGTTTTGTACATGTGAGATTCAAATCATTTGCTTTTGCTCCTACAATTTAAGAGTTTATTGAAGTTACTTTGTTTACTGATACTTGAGTGTTAGGACTTCTATAGGCCATTCCTGGTTTCAGCTCATGCTAAAAAAAGGGACCTGTAGGATCATATTGAAACCAACTGCAAAATATTAATCTTTCTATTTGTTTATTATATTGTGTGATGGTTGATTGGACTAAATTTAATTACTTCTTAATTAGAAACATAATGGCACAGTTATGTTTAGAGTGAATTCATGCAATTGGAGTAATTGGGATGCAAACATACCTGAACATCATTTGTATGCTGAATTTAGTTACACAACAGAGGAGTAAATGGTGTTTTTCATGGATACTGGGTAATGGGTTTGTTGCAGAGGCATCTTTTCATGGATACATACAGGTTCCTTTCATGCTAAACTCAAAACTATAGAAGGCATATCAACCTTTTTGAAATGTCCCTAAAACACTGAAAAATATTCATTTAAATTTAGCTTTCATAAGCTTTTATTTTATTTACTTTGATTGCTTTGTTCCATCTCAAATGCAATTAAGCATAGTGTATTTTTTAACAGTGCAATAACATTTCCCATGCACCATGTTCCATGCAGATTTTTCTCAAACACTGAAAAATTTTATTACCAAAGAAAAATAATCTTAACAAACCTCAAGTAGCCTATATACTGGCTCTGTTCCCATGACTTGAACTGGAAAAGTAAATTTGTTAAATTGAAGGTTTTGGGCACCTGTAAAATTTAGTAGGGGCCAAGTTGAAATCTTAGCCCCAAATGTCAAAGCAGGCAAAAAATTAAGACTATTCAAGAAAACTCTAGCAATGTAATTAATCCTTTTGAGTTGTGTGGTAATTATTTTTCATTACTAATATTATCTAATTTAGTTTAAAGGATACTATGATTTGTTGAAATAATTCATGTGTGCCCTGTGAAAGAAACCTGAGAACGCTTATACAATGAAAAACCGCACTGAACAAGTAAATAAGAAAGAAATAATACTAATAAATGAAAGGTAAGGAAGAAGCTAAGTGCAAGAATGGAAAGTCTTGGTTAAATAGTGTTTAACTGCATTAATAGAATATACTAGGATCCAACAGTTGAAAACACATTGCGTTCGTCTTTTGTTTAGTAATGGCATACAGTGTTAGATCATTTGTTACATAATTCATGCAAGCCTTGTAAATAAGACCTGACAAAGGTATAAAACAAAGAGACACGCGGGGGAAAAAAATAACAGAAACGTATAATAAAAAATATGGAAAGAAAGGTGAAAGAAGCTAAGGGTATGAATGGGAAATTTTTATTTAGTAATGATGGACGCTGTAGATAGATGATAATATGATCCAATGGTTGAGAATACATTACTTTGCATCAAAGTGACCTCTGCTATATAAATTAGATCATTAAGTTGCCCGATTGCTTCTCTTTCTAACCTTTCTAGATTTACTTCTTTTTCTTAATTTTATTCCTGTTGAATCCCCATGGCAGAAGATCAAACAACGCGCAGCAAAGTTGAGGGCTTGAATCAGTCTGATATCGATCAAGAATGGGTTCTTCTCTTTTCTCTTCTCCTTCTCTACTCCCTTTTCTATTTAATATACAAGAAAAGATTAGATTGGAAATTTATTTATTTTTTAATTATGGAAGTAGAAAATTCACAATCAACTAAAATTTATTTTTAAATGGCTATCCGCAACCCGATTGGTTGAATTAATTGGCAATAATTTTTTTTTCCAGTCTTGAAAGGCTTGCAATCGAGGAACTAGATCTTTAGAATTATGGATCGGTTTTAGTTGTATGCATAATTCTTGGAGAGCTGGAAGATCTATAGAATTATGGATCGTTTTTAATCGGATAAAGAACTCTTGAAAAAATAAAAGTCTTCAATTTATTATATATTTTTTATAGAATTTATACATGAAATATTAACTTGGCAGATACTTAACCAGATCTATATGGCTCTTCGAAGGACAAATTATCCACCTAGCTAGTAATTCTAATTGTACAACACCAAGCAACTCCACAGGTCAAAAACCGAAAAATGATTGTAAATTTAAAAAAAGCTGTTTCTCACTCCTCTAAGTAGAAGGAAAATCGGGAATAGCTAAAATCTAGCTAATATAGTTGATTGGTTCAGAATAGGATGGTCACCAATTTAAAAGTCATCTAAATCCAGGAATTTGTATTAATATAACTTCTCTCAGATAATCTATGTAAACTACATATCCCATCTCTCTTTGGTAATCCCCATCTCTATATTATATTTCTTTTGTGAATTTGTAGCTGAAACAACTGCAAACTCCAGTCATGCATGCGTCCGAATGCCAGAACTTGCAATGTGAGTTTAACGATTGTAAAAAAATCAAGAGACTTTTCACTCACAGCACAAATTGCAAGGTACGCATCTATGGAGGTTGCAAGATGTGTGAGACATTGTGGTTCCTCATTTCATTCCATGTGAACTCCTGCTCTGCTTCCAACTGTGTAGTACCAACATGCAAGTAAGTACTGTGATTCACAACTTTTTAAAGTTCATTTTTGTGATGTCACACGCACAAAAAAGAAAAAGAATGTGCTGCAAATCTCTATTAATTAATAAAATGAGATGCTGGTATGGAGAAAAAGGCATAAAAATTTAGACCTACAGATGATGCTTCTTTTTATTCTACATCTATTTGATACTTTTTTGAGTTTTGACTACCTATCGTCAGAATTTGTGCTTATTAAAAATATAAAATTCTAGATTTTTTGCTATCTATCATTTGGATTTTATGCAAACAAAATTAGGTTGAATTTATAATTTCTTTGATCATCCATCACTAGCCCGTTAAAACTAGGACATTAATGTTTTCAATCATTTGATGGATTGCCAAATGATGTACACGCCTATCTAAATGATGCATAATACATTTGTACCAAATCAATGTACCATAACATTGGATGTACTCTATTTCTCTAAAAAAATGATAATACAAGGAACCTTTATACAAAATAGATGTACCACAAAAGTGGAGGTACACTATTTCTGTAAAAAATTATTTATAAGGGGGTGTATAAGATTGGTAAGGTAGATTTCAGTAGAGTTGATATGGTTTACTTCTAATGGAAAATGTTGTTGGAATCAGCATATATACTTGACTTGTTTTTAAGCTTAGAAATCAAACTGAAAATTTAGTTTTTCAAAAGAATTGCATTTATGAATTAAAATATTATATAGTGTCTACATGTTAAAACTTTTGCCTTTCTAGTTGAGGAAAACTTGTATACATATATACGGGACAACATGGCAATGTTGGCAATAATAACTCTACTTTGGGCAAAAAATGTTTCCACTTGTATGTTAGGCATCTTGAGGTATCCAAGCAAATATAATTTTCTACTAGCCAAAAAGCAATACAATGCAGGGACTGGAGAGAGGATTTAAGAAGAATTGCAAACAAGTCGTGAGAGCCGAGTAAGAGTGAGGTTCTGGGAAAGCTTCTGATGGACTTAGCCATTGGTTCAGAAGCAGATCCAAGTGCAAGGAACCAGAAAATGAATCAACTGGTTGAGCATAAGTCTAGCAAGGGCAAGGGTTCCTTAGAAACAGGTTCTGGTTCAGGCTCAGGCATGGGTGGATCTAAAGGTTAGCCAGGTTGCTTAGCCAACCCCAAGATTTTAAATTTGTAAATAATGTATATTGAAATTTCTGTTTTTATGTAGTTTAGCCCCCCTTATAAAATGTCAAGTGCATGCTTGGAGCCTAGTGGTTAGAATTCCACTTTTTGGTTGTGATGACTTGGGTTCAAATCCCAGTGACCACATATTTGTATTATTCATTTTGCATTTCAGGCCCTCTTATCTAAATTTTCTAGTTCCACTCTCAGGTTCGATTGCAAGTAAGCAACAGGCTGAATCAGTACCCAACAAGAACAAGGTTTCACAAAAGGTACTCCTGGAACAACTAATAATAGGTTCTGGGTCGGGTTCAGGATCGGGTTCGGGTTCGGGTTCGGGTTCAGGCTCAGGTTCTGGTTCAGGTCGAAGTGCAAGGCAACAGAGAATGAAACAACGTATTGCAGAAGGATCTAGTAAAGGAAGAACCCAGATTCAAAACAAGCAGTTTGAGTATACTGCTCAGGACAAGAATATCATATGTGGTCTAACGTTTTTGACCGTATATGCGCTCTTTAGAGATATGATGAAAAAATGAAACGGCCCTATTTGATGAACATACCTCTTTTCCAACATCATGAAAACATGCTTTTTATTGTGCTCATCTAGTAGACATCTCTGTGAGCTATGTGTTGACATTTATTATGTTAAAAAAAAAATTTAGCCTTGCTGGCAAGTGGTGACAATTTGGGTGTATTAATTCGTGGATTCTGGTGCATTTAGCTTGCTTTTCTGTATGCATGTGTGTGCTTTGTATCTCTGTTTGTGTCTTGTTTGAATGTGCAATTTGCTGAATTATTTGGTAGCTATGCTGGTGACAACAAGTCATTGGTGCCAGGTTTCGAGGATGAGTTTATCAAAACTGAGAAAGACCACTCAGTTTTATTTTGCGTAATTAGGATCTTTCATGAGGCCTGAAAAGATGAGCTCATAAGCTGCTGTTTCCTACATTGCAATTATGTGCAATACAAATTACAGACAAAATATTTTGCCTCTTTGTTTCCCCCTGGTATAGTTGTATCTTTTTCCAGAAGAAACCTCCAGTTTTGTTTCCCTTTTCTTTCTGTTGTCATGTTATTATTAGAATAGTGTTCGTTGAGGGAACAAATTGGACCACTGGATCGTTCCTGGGGTAAAACTGTAAAAGGGTAAGAAAGGAGAGGGGCATAGAGGAAGGATGTGGCGAGTCCGTATCCTCCGAGATATCTCAACTTTTGCGTGACCTACGTGTCCAGTCCCTATTCGGGAGTGATGTAGGGGGTCAGTATTTCGTGTGCTTTGAGATTTGTGCAGAACGTCCTCAAACGGTTGAGATTTTCCATAAAATCACGCAAAGTTTGAGATATCTCAGAGGATATGAATTCGGAGGTGGCAGCCCCGTGAATTTATGAATTCGTATCCTCTGAGATATCTCAAACTTTGCGTGACTTTATGGTAAATCCCAAGCGTTTAACTACGTTCTGCACGAATCTCAAATCATACATAATCCGGACCCCTACATCACCTCCGAATAGGAACAGGACACGTCGGTCACGCAAAAGTTGAGATATCTCAGAGGATACGCTCTCGTGAATTTATTCTCTGAGGTCAGAGCCACCTTTATGTAATGGCCGAGGTCCTTTCAATGGACATAAATTTTTAGATAAACGTCTTTTGTCTTTTTGTCTAGTGGTAAAGATATATATATATATAATGTGCACTATTTTTTCGTTTCTTTATTTTTAAAGTTCAAATTGTTGATTTGAATCTACCAACGTGTTCTATATATTAAAATGTGCTTGGAGACCAAATTTTATATTTTTTGAAAATTTTTTACTATTTTTTCAGAATATTTGAAAATCATCATTGTGCTGAATTTTTTATTATTGTTTAGTTTAATAAAAAATTCTGAAAAAATAGTAAAAAGTTTCCAAAAAATGTAAAATTTGGTCTCCAAGTACATTTTAATATGTAGAACATGTTGGTAGATTCGAATCAACAATTTGAACTTTAAAAATGAAGATACGGGAGAGGGTGCACGTTAGGAGCACAAAAATGAGGGTGCATTTTAACCCCACTCTATATATATATATTTTGTTTGAGGAAAAGTAAAGATTAATATCTTTTTGTGCGAGTTGTATATTTGAAATTCGAATGAGAAATTTTGTATAAATATTAAACAGTTGAATGACTTAATCTCTGACATGGTTGTCCTATTGTATAATTGTAAGCTCCTAATTGTGGACTCAAAACTGTTGTCCTATTGTATAATTGTAAGCTCCTAATTGTGGACTCAAAACGATAATAGGACTCCAGAGTCATTTAGTGAACTTCCAAGGTCGTAATCGTTAACCGGGGATCATTTAGTTTTACGTAAGTTTCAATATATAGTTGATAATTAAGTACATACGATTGTATTTAGATTCAATATATAGTTGATCAATATGGTTGTAATTTAGATTTTGGAGTACATATGATATTATAATATTGACAACTACAACAAAAATGAAATTATATGATGCAAACATTTACAAGTAATGATAAACGTCGTATTAACAATTTAACATTGTCATTTTAGTAAATTTAAAGCAGAAAAAAATTAAGTAGCAAAACCTAATTCAAAAGTCAAATTTTTTTTTAAATTTTAATTGTACATAAAAGTACTCTTTTGTGTAATATTAAATATGGTTTATTGTAAATTTATATAAGTCTTTTTTTTTGTCAGATCTTGTAAAAATATAATATTTTTTCTTCAATTTATTTATGCAATTTATAAGTAATTGAAGAAAGTAAACAGATTAAATGATTAACATTAGATAAGAAGAAATATAAGGTCTACTTCAAAACATATGCATGTGATTTTCTTCTGTACATCTAGCACCAATTAATCCATTCACGTCAAATGTATAGATTAGTCTAATTAATATAATAATTTCGTTGACGACAGTACCTCACAGAGTCACAGTCCATTCAGTATCCTTGTGGTACTGGACGAGGAATTGATATCCTCCCCGACCGTAAAAGGGAATCTTAATTTGTAGATCCAGACTGTTCTTTTAACATGGCAAGAATTTTAAAGAGGATTCTTACATTTTCAATAAGCATCGTATTGAGAAAATCTAGATGGCAAAGTTGTAAACTTCACTATTCAATATGAGAGAATTTTTGTCGATTAGACGAGTACGTATTATTTTAGAGTCCGTTCGGCAAATACATGGAATAGTGGAAGAGTGAAAAAAGGAAGAGACTTTTATTTCATCCAATATCAATTATGTTCGACACATTTGGAATAGTGGAAGAGTGAAATTGAGTTAATTCTCACATGTGAAAAAGTCACACTTTCTCAATTCCACCTCTCTACCATGGAATAGTGAGATTGAACAGAGTGGAACTAAAGTGTAAAAGAGAAGAGTTTGACTTCATATTTTCATCATAATTTTACTTTTTCTCTATTCCATTTAATTCCACTCATATTCGGCTACTATTCCATCATAATTCCTCACTCTTTCTCTATTCCACCACAATTTCTTCGTGCTGAACAAGCTCTAATATAGCTTCACTTTTGCGTGAAGAATGTGTACGGAGCCTATTCGGAGATAGGAAGGAGTTAGTATTATTATTTGGAATAAGTATCCTCTTCAATATTGTAAAAGATTTCCTTCCCTTTTTAAAATTGAGATTTACTCAGCAGCTTTGAGAATTGAGCTAGCATGGGGGCAATATTTATTGCACTTTGAGATTTGTGCAAAATTGAAAAAACGGTCCAAATCTACTATTTAAAAAAAAAAAAAAAAGACATGAGTCTGTTTTATATATCTGAAACTGATAAATTACACAGACCCCATTAAAAAAACATAGTGCCTAATTCATTCATGGTGTCTAACTAGATCTACTAATTTTAAAAGATTATATTTTACTGTACCAGGAAGGATGTGAATTCATATTGTTTGTGCTTTGAGATTTGTGCATAACATATTTGTATGTTTGAGATTTTTCAAAAATATTTGAAAGTTTGAGATCTCATAGGATGCAAATTTGTATTGGACCAATACACAATGGAAGAGGGTTTGGATCTCCTAAAGTAATCCAATTTTTGAGTTTTGGATTCAAATTCATCTCTCCAGATGCATGCGCTCCGCTCAGAATAGATTATCACGTATTCGAATGAGACGATCCCAATTTAAAATCTAAAGATTGAGTTACTTGACTGGATCTGAACTCATTGGGAGAAGCTTTGAAATCGTGCTAGAATAAAACCCCGGACCTTATTCTACCCGTCCGATAACGCGTTGGATGATTAGATCTGAATTCCTCAGTAACAGCCCGACCGAACCTAAACCCTAAACCCGTCTTTTCCTCGTTTTAATGAACGACACATTACTAAACGCTTCCCCTAATCTCTCTTCCAATCAACAGTCACATCCAAACAAACTACAACGAAGAATCGGCGTGCTTCATTCGGACGGTCGGTGAGTAGGAGGAATCAGCCAGCCAACCGCATTTCCACCCCGATTCAAGCGTTGCGTTGTCTCCAAAAGAGCAAAACGATTTCTCCTTTGGCTAATAATCGAATCAGACCGTGTGCGGCCGATAGAATTCCCAAACCATGTTGGCAACGCAACAATGGTCTACGGCTTGATTGTAAGGTAATAAAGGTACTTACTTTACGATCATCGATCAATCAATAGGGAAAGTGATAGTCTCTACATTTTTTGTTCTCTGTGAACTGCGTAATGTTATCTTATAGTGATTTCTGATATATTCTAATTTAATTGTTTATTATTCCAGCCAGATTATCAACAAATTTTGCAATCTCATATGACCTTACTAGGCCGGGCCACGTTCAGAGCAATCTCTTTGAATTGGTACTGAATATCTTCTACTCTATATTTGGTTAAAATCTCTAACTAGGTTTTTGTGTATATATTTTACTAAGCCAGAATTTTTGTTTAGGGTTTCTGGGGTAAGTTTCTCGAGGAATAAACTAAGATTCAAACAACCAATCAAAAGATCATACAACAACATAAAAATGGAAAGCACTGAGAGCAAGATCTCAGTGGCACGTGGGTCCCTCATAGCTCTAGAAGGTCTAGACAGGAGTGGAAAGAGCTCACAATGTGCAAAATTAGTTTCCTATTTGCAAGGGAAGGGTTTGTCAGTGGAGGCATGGCGGTTCCCTGACAGAACGACAGTTATTGGCCAAATGATCTCTTCATACCTCTCGAATGAGTCACATTTAGATGATAAAGTTATTCATCTGCTCTTCAGTGCTAACCGTTGGGAGAAAAGGTTTGTTTCCTTGTAATATTTTACCAGTTTGGTAAAATATTTTTTTTCTTTTTAAACATTTTTGTTTGTTTTCTGGTCCTGAGATATGTTATTTTCGAGGGTTTCTGTTGAATGAAGGCATTTTGAGGTCCTGGTATGAAAATTTGGCTTAAATTTTACTGGAAAATATAGATTGTAAATGCTCATGCTGGTGAAACATTTCATCTAAGTTCTTATGATGTGATGTTAAATAGAGAATTTGATTTATTGCTTTCTTACAGGGCTTTAATGGAGAGTAAGCTAACAAGTGGAACAACCCTCATTGTAGACCGGTACTCTTACTCTGGTGTTGCCTTTTCAGCTGCCAAAGGACTTGATTTCCAGTGGTGCAAGGTTAATTCTTTGTTGGAGAAAACTGTTGTATGCTATAAGTGAGCATCCTTCTGATTTGTGATGAATAATTTGTGTATCTGTGTAATTACAGGCTCCGGAGGAGGGTTTATTAGCTCCTGATTTGGTCTTATATCTCGATATTCCGCCTGAGGTAAATTCTTGATTTACTTATGCTAAGAGACTGGTGGGTGATAAAAAATTACAAATACAATTTGAATTTTTGGCTTAACTGTGAGGGTTTACCAGTATATTTCTGAATGGCACAGATCTACTGGTCTGATATTTGCTCAACTGGTATGTTTCTGATACTAGGGTTTACCAGTACAGCTGTTTGATTCAAGTGTGGCCAGTCATCATAATGCAATACTGGTTTTGAGCACTGATTTGTGGAATATTTCAGAAAGCAGCCGAAAGGGGAGGATATGGTACAGAGAGGTATGAAAGATTGGAGTTCCAAAAGAAGGTGGCCGAGCATTATTATTCCCTTCGCGATTCTTCTTGGGAGGTAACCCATATCTCTCAATACCTTGTGAATATTTTAGGTTGCTATTTTGTTTTTGAACGCAGGATATAACGCTTTTTTAACCACCATTTTTGTAATAGGTTGTTGATGGTTGCCTTAAGATTGAATCTGTGGAGGAACAGTTGAGAGAAATTGCAATGAATTGTATATCGAAATGCCAGAATGGAAAGCCACTGGTTAACCTTTGGTCAGGCAATTGAGATGTTTTTTTTTAAAAAGTGTTGGTGTTTTTAAAAACCTTTGGTCAGGCAATTTAGCTTACACTTGGTGTTTTTTTAAACCCTAAATTTCTCTTAGTTGAAGAACATTGTTTCGGTTTAAGTTACATTAAAATTGCCACTTGATAGATGTCATTTCATATTTTTAAATTTAAGATGTGCCACGTTGCGGAAACACAAAAATCTTTTTCATATCAAACCGCCTACATAAAAAGTAGAGCTGGAATTGATTGATCGTCAAATTCTCTGTAGTTTTACAAATGAAGGTTTTTATTTTTTATTTTTTGGTTTGTTGTTAGAAAAACCTTGGGCAAATTTGAAGACGCCCAGATTGACTTGTTTGCTCAATTAATGGGGAACACATGGTCTTCAGCTTTGGCCTGACTGCAAATTATATTAGCATCAAATTTGAAGGACCTACTTTTGTTGATAATTTTTTGTTTTGTTTTTACGATTCTTATTTAATTATATTCACATGTTCATTTTTATAATAAAGTGGTACCTAATCGTGTGAAGGGAAGGGAAGAGAGGAGAGGAGAGAATATGCATTCCTCTCTTTCCTCTTCTCAATTTGTTTTGCATCATTTATTCTCCAATTTTGTTGTTGTTTTACATAAAGTTCAGTACTTCCGTGAGGTTCGGTTATCCCTCATTTCTCTATCTTTCCTTTCTTTTATTTACACGTTTTCTGAAGCACCTCTTTGATATTATTTTTATAAAAATGGTTTTTCTTTCTTCAGTCCAGATTATTTCTCTTTAGATTGCCCACCAATAAGACTCAAATGATTTTAATCTTTGGACAAAATTGTCTTTGCCTCCTCTCTTGGCTGAGTTACTTCTTAACCGTTGGATTAATTTTTTAGAAACTGAACAACTGAAGAGCTGTAGAACAAATCATGCTATTTAGGCATATTAATGAAATAGGAAAAAGAAACAAAGGTAAGTTGTGATGTGGTTCAAGTTACCGGCTGCCTTGGGAGACAAGGTTTGTTCAAAGAATTAAAGTAATAGAAAAAAAAATAAATCAATGATGATATCAAAAACTTGGTAAACAAGGCGCCTTTCTTTTATTTTCCATATCCAGCGATTAAATTTTTTAGTGTCTTGGACTGAAATTGTTGACCGTCTTAATAATTTGAGAAGCGATGATCACCCAACCATCTTCCATGTGTACCTTCGGTGACTCGGCACATTTTTTTTATAGGACTTTCAGTGTCATGTAATTTTTATGAGCGAGTCCATAGTATATTAGTATGGTTTAGTATATACTATGTGTTAATATTTTTATTTTTAAAATTCAACCACGTGTCGTAATCTCTCTGAATATTTAAAACAATAAAAGACGTTCAAACAGTTGATCTGTGTTTAACATGATTTCTATATATAAGTGTACTTATAGACTAAATTTTACTTTTTTTTTTTTTTACAAAAGTGTACTTAGAGAATCTACATTTTTGATATTATGAGAGTTTTGAATCTAATGTAACAACTTCTAATTCAGTTTTAAAGATGTGTTAATATAATGTGACAGTTTCTAATTCAGTTTTAAAGATGTGGGGTAGTTTCTTATTGAGAAACTATATATAAAAGTTTTTTTTTTATTAAGAAACTGTTTATAAACTCCATGCAAGTCAAATGATTGGTTCAAATTATTTCTTCATTTTAATTTATTGTTGACGTAGTTTAATAGAAAATCTAAAATTAATTTTAGAAATGTGAGAGTTGGAAATTTTAGAGACTTTAATTTCTAAAAGATAATTAATAATTATTTAGAAACTCATTTGAATTACTGACATATAGATGCTCTTAAATAAATATAAATAAGCACTTTTAAATGATTATGTAAAAGAATGTAAAATTTAGTTAGTATGTACATTTTTATATGGAATGTTTTATCTATAGTATTCAGTATTGACCAATTCGCACTATGCCCACTACAGATAACCTAATATTTTTATTTGATAACATTTGATATCTCATGATTTCAACCAGCTTTTCGTTTATGCTGATGTATGTTCTATTCTACGGACAAATCTTCTCGTTTCCAAAAACATAAACAACTTTTTTTTTGTAGACTTGCGACTTCAATATTTTTAATTAACTCTTGAAATTTTTTATGTCCATTACATATTGACCAAGGACTTTGAACATTTTATAATAAATATTGGGAAATTTTCATGTTTACCCTTCAAAAACATCAAAATTACTTGTTTCTCGCTCTAAAATTCATAACATCATATTTACCCTAATAAATTTCAAAAACTCAATTAATGCCTTTTAATTAAAACTAATTTTAAATTTATAGAATACCCATTTTACCTTTTATTAAAAAATATAAAAATATATAGCATGTTTAAGAAAGTTTTCTAATTGATCGATTGTAAAAAAAGGTCCATTTTCTTACTTGTGCATGCACACATACGTATGTCGAAATGTCATTGTGTATGTGTCACACGTAGAGAAATGACCCGTTATTAATTTAATAAAATGAATTTTAATAAAAAATAATATGAGTTCTAATAAAAAAGACATTAGGTTGGTTAAAGTTGCGAGTTTTAAAAATTTTGAAGGGTAAATATGATATTATGAATTTTAGAGGGACAAATATGTAATTTCGGGATTGTTGAGGGGTATACATGGCATTCTCCTTAATATATTTTATATATAACGCTATGTTATTGACATCGAGTTTAATTATTGTAAAAACATTTGTGTTTGGATGAAATACAAATTATTTAAGTCTTAACTTTTCATTATAAATTTAATGTAGTGATACAATTTAAACGCATTTTTTTTTCATTTTGTCCCGTAATTAATGTTTTTTTTAGTTCTTTTCCTGTATCAATTGTATCTTTGTTACATAAAAATAATTATCCTATTATAATTACAGTCCATCTATTGGTATTGATACAAGCCTGCTACACTAAATTTTTTATTCTCAATTAACAAAATTAATTTATCATATACTTATCACGGAGGAGTGGAGGAGTTCCTTTCTTCTTTTTTTGGGTTGAATTAAAAAGTGGTCTTTTTACAGGATATCTTTTATTCTTTTCTCTTTCCAAACAGAGACGATTTAAAAATCGCATTATGCAATACCCCGCGGGTTATTTTACCGATATGTACCGAACATCTCCCACGCAATCAAATTGCTCTATTTATGCTATCCTATCGTGCCCTTTTTGTTTTTATCACATACTAGCTATTGCTAGTGTTTTCTCAGTACCCGTTTTACTCTCCGAGAATAAGTAAAGCATAAAGCTTTAGGTTCGATTCTCTTCTTTTTTCTCTTTAGTTCACTCAGTTTATTATCTCTGATTTCATTTGCATTGTATATATCTGTGAATACAGAGGCCTCTTGATGCTTTTTTATAGGAGATTTTTTAATCGGATCTGTTTCGTTTAATAGCAAGCATTGTACTTGCTTCATCTTGTATGCTTGTTTGAATCCCGATTTTGCAAAATAGCAACGGATATCTTTGTAACTCGTTTTCTAGCTATTGTTTATATTAACGGATTCAACCGGTTTCAAACTTTTCTAATACATCATAGGTTTCATTTTTAATGAAATCGGGTGCCTTGATGCCACTTTTATTCGAAAAAAATGAATAAAACATGATACAAATAGGCAATCTGATGTTTTTTTAAAGTTTCAACATGCATTTTCAATTAAGGTTCTTTATTAGATCTAATAATTTGCATCCGAAGTTTAATGAATTATCGCTTTTGTATACATTTTAAGGGATTAGTGCATTATTGAAGGCCTATTGAGAAGTGAGAACTATTCTCATCTTTGTTTTCTATGTGAAAGTAATTTTCTTTTAATACAACTAAAAAGTATATTAATTGTATGTTTTGTGTTCCCAAATTCATCTCTGTTTTAAAACAACAATACATGCAGGTTGAACGAAATAGTTCATTTTTACCTATGAATGTGTCATATATGGATCTAGGCCTTAAATACTTCGTCAATAAAACTTGATGAATTACTGAAATAAAAAACAACTACTAAATTTCATGTTTGAACGAACTTCCTATGCATTTTTAAAAAAAAAATATTCTTTCAAAGTTGATTTCTTCTTCAACCTCTATTCTACCTCAGCTTTATTCTGTACTGTTTAAAAATTAAACCTCCTCTTTGAATGCAATTTTGCAGAAACTCAGTCATAGTTAGTGCAACCTTCAAGAGAAGGAAAGATGGTGAAGTTCACCGTTGAAGAGTTACGCAAGATTATGGATCGGAAGCAGAATATCAGAAATATGTCTGTCGTGGCACATGTTGATCATGGTAATATATAAAATGCACTTCCATTTCAAATTTTGGTTGTATGATTGGCTAATTCTCTTATGATAAAGCTTGTTTGTGCCATTAGATATTCAGCAAGTATTTAAATTATCAACCCTGCTATCGAAGTACTGTATATTGTAGCGAATTCTGTAGTCTAAGGGTTCTTTAAATTACTCCTGTAGATGTAAGTTTTTGACAAAATTATCATAAAATGAGATTGAATATTTAATTCTGTATATCTACAGTCAACATGGAACTACCTTGTAAACATATGTTTTGCTTATAGCAGAGTTTCAGATCATATTTGTTGAATCTGGATAGAATTGATGATTTTCATGTGCAAAAGTTTATAAGAATGATTTAAATTAAACATATTGTGTGCTATAGTTTGACAACAGAAAACACAGGTCTTATAGATGGATTTAAATGTTCATGAGTTTGAGTGTGAGTTTTAATTAGTAGAATTAACATTATTCATAGTTCAGTTTCGCGATTAAAATTGCATGATCTAGATACCACTGATCTGTTCAAAGAAAGTAAATCTGATTTTTAGTATTCCTGAAGCAATTATAATTTCATTTGTTTTCCTTATATCGTATACACTGACAAATCCTTAATAATAACTAATAAGTTAACAATAATAAACTGTTTCTTTTTTCATCCTCACAGGCAAATCAACCCTGACTGATTCACTCGTGGCTGCAGCTGGCATCATTGCACAAGAAGTGGCCGGTGATGTGCGCATGACTGACACTCGTGCCGATGAAGCTGAGCGTGGCATCACCATCAAGTCCACTGGCATCTCCCTTTATTATGAGATGTCTGACGAATCCCTCAAGGCTTACAAAGGAGAGCGCTCAGGCAATGAGTACCTCATCAACCTCATTGACTCCCCTGGCCACATCGATTTCTCCTCTGAGGTCACCGCCGCCCTTCGAATTACTGATGGTGCTCTTGTTGTTGTCGATTGCATCGAAGGCGTTTGCATCCAGACTGAGACTGTCCTTCGGCAAGCCTTAGGCGAAAGAATTCGTCCTGTGTTGACTGTGAACAAGATGGATCGGTGCTTTTTAGAACTTCAACTTGATGGGGAAGAGGCGTACCAGACTTATAACCGTGTTATCGAGAATGTGAATGTGCTCATGGCAACTTATGTGGATGCACTTTTGGGGGATGTGCAGGTGTACCCTGAGAAGGGAACAGTGGCATTCTCCGCCGGTTTGCATGGCTGGGCCTTCACTTTGACCAATTTTGCCAAGATGTATGCAGCAAAGTTTGGGGTTGATGAGTCAAAGATGATGGAGCGGCTCTGGGGTGAGAATTTCTTTGACCCGGCAACCAAAAAATGGACGAACCGGTACACTGGTACGGCTACATGCAAGCGTGGGTTTGTGCAGTTATGTTATGAGCCTATCAAGCAGATCATCAATTTATGCATCAATGATCAGAAGGATAAGCTCTGGCCTATGCTTAAAAAGCTTGGAGTGACTTTGAAATCTGATGAGAAAGAATTAGTTGGTAAGGCATTGATGAAGCGGGTCTTGCAAACCTGGCTACCCGCTAGCAGTGCTTTACTTGAGATGATTATATACCACCTCCCGTCCCCTGCGAAGGCTCAGAAATATCGTGTTGATAACCTGTACGAGGGCCCACTTGATGATGTTTATGCTAACGCAATCAGAAATTGTGACCCTGAGGGACCTCTAATGCTTTATGTCTCTAAGATGATTCCTGCCTCTGACAAAGGCCGGTTCTATGCTTTCGGCCGGGTCTTTTCTGGTAAAGTTGCAACTGGCATGAAGGTTCGCATCATGGGACCCAATTTTGTCCCTGGTCAGAAGAAGGACCTATACCTCAAGAGCGTACAGAGGACAGTTATCTGGATGGGAAAGAAGCAAGAGTCGGTGGAAGATGTGCCGTGTGGCAACACAGTTGCAATAGTTGGGCTTGACCAACACATCACCAAAAATGCAACTCTGACAAATGAGAAGGAGATCGACGCATGCCCCATTCGTGCCATGAAGTTCTCTGTTTCCCCAGTTGTGCGCCAAGCTGTGGCATGCAAGAACCCGGCAGATCTGCCGAAACTTGTTGAGGGTCTAAAACGACTCTCAAAATCAGACCCAATGGTTGTTTGCACAATCGAAGAATCAGGTGAGCACATTGTTGCTGGTGCTGGTGAACTCCACCTTGAGATCTGCCTCAAGGATCTTCAAGACGATTTCATGGGTGGTGCTGAAATTATCGTGTCTCCTCCTCTCGTCTCATTTCGGGAGACTGTGCTAGAAAAATCATGCCGTACTGTAATGAGCAAGTCACCCAACAAGCACAATCGGTTGTATATGGAAGCTCGACCCTTGGAGGAGGGTCTTTCTGAAGCTATAGATGAAGGTCGTATTGGGCCCCGTGATGACCCTAAGACTCGGTCTAAGATTCTCTCTGAGGAGTTTGGGTGGGATAAAGATTTGGCAAAGAAAATCTGGTGCTTCGGGCCTGAGACGACTGGACCCAACATGGTAGTCGACATGTGCAAGGGAGTGCAGTACCTTAATGAAATCAAGGACTCGGTCGTGGCGGGTTTCCAGTGGGCCTCAAAAGATGGTGCACTTTGTGAGGAGAACATGCGTGGTATCTGCTTTGAGGTCTGTGATGTGGTGCTCCACGCAGACGCAATCCACCGTGGCGGTGGTCAGATCATTCCAACCGCACGTCGGGTCTTGTATGCTTCCCAACTCACTGCTAAGCCTCGTCTTTTCGAACCAGTCTACCTGGTTGAAATCCAAGCACCTGAGAGTGCGCTTGGGGGTATTTACAGTGTGATGAATCAGAAAAGAGGGCATGTGTTTGAGGAGATTCAGAGGTTGGGTACACCACTTTACAACATTAAGGGGTATCTACCGGTATTTACATCTTTCGGATTTGATAAGGATTTGCGGGCTGCAACATCTGGCCAGGCTTTCCCACAACTGTTGTTTGATCATTGGGAGATTTTGACGTCTGATCCTATGGAGCCCAGATCACAGGCTGCAACTATTGTTGCAGATATCCGCAAGAGGAAGGGTTTGAAGGAGCAGATTACTCTATTATCAGAATACGAAGATAAGCTATAGACTATTGTAAGTTGTTGATTTTAGTTTTTGTATTTTTGAGGAGGTTTGTTTGTGTGAGTTTGAATCTGTTTATTTAGCTTCTTGTTATATGTTGTTATCTAGAATGCTGAATGTTTAATTTGAGTAGGAATGTATATAGATCGGGTCAAGTAAGGACTTAAAATTTGCTGATTAGTTTAGTGCAGATTTTGTCCTTTCTAAATAAGAATGATGTATTTTAAATAAGTACTTAAATTCTGATTTTCAAAATTTTGGTTCACTTTATTTTTAAAGGAATTTCTAGTTAATTTTGTTTTGTTACAAGCATCTATGTAATTCTCTTACAAATTCAAGGAATAATACAAATTTGAGACAAGTGTTGTGTAAAATACCTTTTTTTTTTACTTTTTTTTTTAAATAAATTGAAGTTTGGGGCTGGAGACCCCTTTCTTACCATAAAAAAGGTGTTGTCAAAAACATCATGTTTATTTTTACCATCAAATTAATATACAATTCATAAGAATTGGGTATTATATATAAAATTTATGTTTCTTGGTTTCCCATGCTAACTTATAGCAGTACATCCGCACAATGATTTACATCACAACAGTAATTAACCAAAACATCATTAATTAAACAAAGGATGTATACAACTAGAAACTCAATGTAAGAAGGATAAGACAGTATTGCAGCAGAATTAATCCAATAGGTAAAATAAACAATTAAACCAAGCAACTAATTATAGAGTTCTTAATGAAAACAACATCAAACAAAACTAAACAGATCAATACGTATTGTTCCTGCAAAATCGTCTCCTTGCATACCTTTTTCGGAGAGCATCAGTTGAAGACATCACATTAATCTCGACCTCTGTACAGATGTATATATTGTCATTAGCACATAGATTACATCTTGTCATAGAGGCTTGACTGATGTTTAACTCTAGTTGTTTTTAACCCTTAATTTTTCTCATCGCCGTTTTTACTATCATCCTTCCTACTTCATCTTTAGCATTATTCCTTTAAGCACAAATAAGTTATTATAATATAATTTGTCGACCATTTGTTAGTTCAAATATTTGTTTATGAGCTACCTACTAATTAGAAGGAAATTTGCTAAATGATTGCCAAAAGGATAGAAAGAAGATTGAATAACATCCACAAGAATAGATGGTACTAATCTAATTTAGGCAATCAAAATAATCACTGAACTATACAAAATTAAGGTTAATTAAACATACTTGCAACCACGTGGCAGTAATCACTATGCATATAGTGTAATATATTTACCTGTCTGATAGCATAATATCAGGTTTGTTTATGTTGGTTCTCTATTCTTTAAGATAGTGTATGATTTTTTCTTTCCTTCCAAAAGTACAGTTTTAACTTTTTAAGTGGTTTAATAAGGGATAATATACTATAAAAGACTTGGTATTTATTTCTCCTATACCCCTTTTGTGGCCACACTTGTGTAGTTGGTATTTCTGATATATTTAAATTTCGATTCTATGTGTTGCGGTAAATCATTTATATCAAGTGGTGTTTGACGGTGAACAAGTCATTCAAATAATTACTTTGAATGAAGATAATTGGTTCTACAATTCATGTAAGACAATTGAAAATATTTAAATACAAACATTTATCTGACTTGGTTGCGTTTTGGAAGGTTAATGGCTCTACAATTGAGTTGTCATTGATCACTACAACGTTTGCATCTTTCGGATTGGGCCACCTCTGTCTTGGTGATCTTCTTGGGAATTTGAGACATCTCTACAATTGAGGTCAAAATTTGTGTCTGTTCGCGTGCAGAACTTTCATAAACTTGGCATCTAGGCTTCAAGAAGTTCGTTTGTTCCTGCCCCTAAACAAAGGAATCAGACCTAAAGCCCGTAAAAATTGTGTATTTACTTTCCAATTGCATTTCGACCTCAGATCAATTCATGACAAAAGAAAAACAATTTACCATCACTTCTAACCCTCAATTAAGCATAAACACCAGAAATATATATATATATATATATATATATATATATATTGTCGATTTCGGTAAATGCACTTGCCTGTTCATTGCTCAATCATTACCTTTGCCTTAGTTCATATCTAACATAAATAAATAAAATTTAAGAAATATAGGTAGCAACTTTTTAATCTTTCTTTTTGTTTGCTCAAAGTGTCATTTCAAAAAACTCACAAGATATAATTGTTAATAGTTTAGCAATGAAAATTTAGAGAAAAATAAATCAATAAATAAATGAGGTTTAAATAATTAAACTTAAGTTGGTTTATTTTTAGCTTTGATTTTTTCAAATAAAAGGATTGAATTTCATATTGATTTATTCGTTTATTTATCATGCTTTAATTTGAAACTGAATGCTCCTGTTCAAATTAATTTATCCATCTTTCTGTGTAGCTAGGTTGCTAATTTCTCTTAAAATTTTAAAAAAAAAATATAATCCGATTTGCTAGAAGATAAAAAAAATTTACTTTTTAAGTCTGGGAGATATCATATAGTTTCTGTTTATTAATTTTCTTATTTTTGTCTACTTTACTTTAGTTCAACAACTTTTAATCATAATATTTTATTTGAAAATTTTAACGACTCTATAATATATTTTATATTTTAACACATTCATTAATTATTTTGATTGACTAATATATTTAGATAGGTGAATATATTTTGTAAAAATACAAAAACAAACCTACAATGTATTGAATGCATTCGTTCAGAAAATAAATACAGAGTTGTTAAAATTTAAAATATTATTATAAAAGTTTTTAAAAATCAAAATATATTATTACCAAAAAAAATTAGATTTAGATTGGTCTCATTTGAAATTTGACCCATTGCAATTGGGAGAGTGAAAAGATGTAAAAATTAAGAGGATGTACTTAATTTCCATTCTCTAAACTCTCGTTTTCTTTCTTCCAAGCAAAAAAAAATTACATTGAAACTTCCGAACTTATCATGACACGTTGTTTGGTTTGATTATTTGGACCCGCGCTCACACACATTTCATATCGGATCGGATGATTTCAATGTTTGACCCTGCTCAATCTTAAAAAAAATAAAAAAATAGTAAAAATAATTCTCAAATATAAAAAGGACTTGTTATCATATTTTTGATATATGGATCACATGGGACGAAATGCGAGAATAATATCGTGCAAAATGCAGATTTTACCTTTCTAATGTAAGAAGACCAGCGGATCTATATCCTTTGTATTAAATTACTATGTTGCAAGAATACGGATATCGTATCGGATACAATACGGATACGATAATACAGCAATTTTGAAAAATCTTAGATACAATATGCCTATTATATATTATTAATTCAATATTTATATTATATAAATTAAATATCAACAAATTTAGATAAGGTATTTTACATAAGTTATTATATAAATAAGATACAAGGTTAGAACAACAAATTTAAGTAGCTGCAATTAGGGGTGTTGATCGGTTCGGTTCAGTTGAACCGAATTGTGTGGTATCCGTATCATATATGTATGGAGCTGTAACGCAACCTAAACAGATTTAGAATAGACAATACTAAACAACAACATTAACAACGATTTCTTTGTTGCAGGAAGCCTATTAATTAAGCACAATTTAGTTAAAACCTGAATAACCACCAATTTATTATTAATATATACATGACCATGCATGCAGGAACCAGTAAACATACATTAATTACTAGTAGCATTCTCACCAATAGCCATATCCTTTCCTAAAATGGCAAAAACTTATATGCTATGGTTTTTGAAAGCAATGTTATCAGAATTGGACCGAACATCGAACTGCTAAAATTTCGGTTCAATGGTTCACTGGTCGGACCAGTGGTTTAACCGGTTTAATTGCTGATTTTTTAATAATACTAAAAATATTAATAAATAAACATGTTATTGTCCAAATAAAATGAAAGTATTGTCTCTTGATTAATTTAGCTAAGTGCAAGGATATAAAAATATATATTTTGAGCTAATACATCAAATAAAGGTTTAATTTATTTGATGAATAAAAAAATCAGCAATAAAGCTAAATGACTAAAAATTCAATTTTAAATCTGAATAAATTGACATTCAATAAAGCCTAGATGCCAAGTTCTGCACGGGAACAAACACAAATTTCGACTTCAATTGTAGAGATGTCTCAAATTTCCAAAAAAATCACCAAGACAAAAAGTGGCGAACATCCACGCGAACAACCACCTTTGTCTTGGTGGTTGTGGAGGCTCTTTTCATCTTCTACATATACTCCAGTTCGCCACGAGCTTTTGTCTTGGAGGAATGAGTACAAAACCTCATTTATATATTTACATTTTTAAATGGTTTTGATTTTTTTACCTTAGTTACCCGTACGTCCATATTTGATTGATAATTATGGTTATAAATATTGTATCTACGGTTTCCAGGAGTTAACAATTCAGCCCATCTTTGCGGTCCTGGGCTTTTCTGGGCCCATAATTTTTTGTGCTTCCATTTCTGGCTCCACTTCTGAGAGCTCTTGATGTATCTGAGCAGGTATTTTAGGCCTAAAACATGCTGATGAATACACATATTTTTATTATAAGAACATATAGAATTCTTATAAAATAACACAATAGCCCATAAATGTTCTTATAATGAAAAATTAGTTTGAGTCCATGTAGCTGTGCCAAATCAGCGGAGTTAACAGAAGATATAACAGTAATTAGAAGGGAAGATTACACTAAATTCAATAGCTGGGTACTTGATTGAACTAGAAAATTTTCAAAATGTTAAAAAACTCAGAGATTAGAAGTATAATTCTTTCTTTCAAAATTTTGTCATAATATTTTCTAAATAATTAATGGTTTTTAATGCATCATCAAATAATATTTTGATTCTATAAAATTTGATTGTTAGACTATATACATGTCTAATAACATATCTATAAATTTTAATTTTAATTTATTTGCAAAAATATTTTAAAATATGTTGTTAAGATTGTCAAATGATCCAGCCTCTTATTTAAAATCCGTAACTAAATTGATAAACAAATGGCTTATCCGATCAGTGATAATTATTATATATAATTATATATCTCGGTCATGTCATGATTTATTTTGTCCTTTACCTAGTTCAATCTACGTGAAAAATATATTTTATGAATCAAATTTATTAGTTGTAATGGTTCCCTCAGCAACATGTTGACATCCTACTTGCTAGTAATTACCTAAAGCGTTTAATTATTAAGATTTTAAAAACTTCTCACTAATTTTGAAAATAAACCCTATCATAATTTAAACAAGTGCCGGAAGTAGGTGAGAAGCTTTTAATCACCGTATCATATCAAACTCACAAGTGCTAATGCATGATATTGAAGTCAATAATATAATTAAACTCTGACAGAATTTACTATCAAATTCAGCTTATTGAAGATAATGTATGGAGTACATATCACATTGGAAGCAACTAACAATCCTCCAACTCTAAAATTTCCGGATATTTCCAACTAATTCTATAAACATCAATACTAAATTCTGTAAATCAATTCAACAAATTCTGTCAACATAAAAACGCGTAAAAGGTGTTAAAAACGCATGACGGCTGTTGGAGACCATATTCTGTGAACATACACATAGTATCATGTGAACATACACATATTATCTTGTAAACATACACATATTATTCCGTAAACATACATCTTGTATTTGAAATTATAGCAGTTATGGCAGTTAAAAGTGCATCAGAACTAAGCTAAAAAGGAAAAGCTTTTGTACACGGAGATTTTCGGAGGACTATAACCTGGGGGACGTTACCTTTTCTCTATTACATTTACTATTAAAAATAGAAAAGAGGGGTTGTTTACCACCTGTTTAATCTTCCTAATCTCCACAAAAAAAAAAAAAAATTGTGGTAAGGCATAGAAGAGGCGAAAAGGAAAGCAAGAACCTAATTTACAATAGCGGCCCATTAAGGCCCATCTTTGCTGAATCAACTCACGGATGCATTCTTATCTGGGCCCGGAGTTTTGGATTTCAATTTGTAGTTAAAACCGGTAAACGAGCCAACTCGAGTCTGAGTTAGGTAAAGTTTAAGTTCAACTTATGTCAGAACGAGTCTAATTGAGTCCGATTTTAGTTAAGAGTTAAATCGAATCAGTTCGTTAATAGCTTGTTCGTGTGTGAAATGCATATAGATAAATTACCTTTTGTTAATTTTGTGATATGAACCTCGCATAGACTAAAAGGTGAAAAAAAGTTGAATATAACTTTTTTTCAATGAGTTTCACTCTTTTATGATAGACAAGAGAGAGAATGAAATTGTCTGTGTTGTGTCAATTTTTCTTACAATGAGATCAGTAAGGATGCAAACGGATCAGATATTATCTATCTATAATCGGATTCATATTTAAAAATTAGATGTGGATATTTTATATCCGAATATCTGTGTTACATTTTAATTATTTATATATGAGTAGTAGATATATATCATATAATTTAATATGGGACTGGTTAATTTGCTGTTGGCAACATTTCGGCGAAGTGCTTACGGGGTCATATTAGCGTATTTGATATTCAAACAACAAATTCAAACCGTTAGATGTTCAATCTATATTAAAATCTGTTTGGAGACCAAATTTTATATTTTTTGGAATTTTTTTACTATTTATTAAGCTAGTTTGAAAACCGTTGTTTTTATTAAATTTCTGAAGCATTGAAAACAGCAGTTTTCAAACTAGCTTAATAAATAGTAAAAAAAATTCGAAAAATGTAAAATTTGGTCTCCAAGCAGATTTTAATATAAATTGAATATCTAACGGTTTGAATTTGTTGTTTAAGCATCAAATATTAAAATATGACCCCGTAAGCACCTTGGTCAAAGTGCTACCGGTAGCAATTTAGCCATACTCAATTTTAATATATATTATGAAAAAAATATTTTTATTATTATTAAAGAACATGATCTGTATCTGTTCAATATATGATCTATATTTATTTAATATTCAATTCGTATCAATATCCGTAAAATAAAAAATAGATATGAATATAATTTTACCATTGTCTGATCCGTATCCGCTCTGTTTGCACCCGAAAGAGACCAGCAAGCATACGATGAGTTAAATTAAGTTTGAACTCAGCTCATTAATTATAGACTATAGTGATAATGACAAGTCTAAATGAGACATTATGAATTTGAGACTTTCGAGGTATAAAGTTATTTGAGGCAGTTCTAACTTCTAACTCCTAAATAATAATATACAGATCGACAACTAGCTAGTCTACAGACTGAAAAGACCTCTTTGACTTCATTCAATGACTTTCTAACAAATAGGTCAGTGTTGTCACTCATATTCCCAGAAGGGTACTAAAGCCGCTCACCTCCTCATTAATTGTAATAAAAAGACAATAAATAAAATGAAGAAATAATGAGCTTTTGATTTAATTCAAAGACAACATCTCTCGTTATCTCTCTTTATAAATTTTGAAATATTTGATGACTTGATTCCATCACTCTTTTCTAAAAATAAAAAAATTTAGGTGTCCTACCAAATTGTTATGTTAATTTTTTTTATATATTTTACTATCATTATTCTATTATAAAAAGAGTGCTAACTATAATTTAGAAAATTTTCAATTCTTTCGTCCGATACATAATATATTGTATTTTTGCTTCAAAATTTATCCAGTAGAACTAGGGTGTTCTTCAAGTATAATCAAGCTCTTTGATGAGCTTAACTATAAAATATATAAGAATAATTTTAAATGACGAAATCAAATTATTAAAACTAACTTCACGAGTGATGCATATATATATATATATAGTTGGGCTATGGTGCATTGCAATGCATGAAGAGATTTGTATATTGGATCATAAATCTAAAATTCATAATCCAAATGGCCGATCCAAACCGTTCATCTTGTTCTCCATATTAATATGTGCTTGGAGACCAAATTTTATATTTTTCTGAATTTTTTTACTATTTATTAAGTATTTTACAAAATTGTTGATCCAACGGTAGCTGCTGATTTTACTGTTTTGTTAAGCCACCGTTGGATCAATAATTTTGTAAAATACTTAATAAATAGTAAAAAAATTCAGAAAAATATAAAATTTGGTCTCCAAGCACATATTAATATGGAGAACAAGATGAACGGTTTGGATCAGCCATTTAAATTTTGAATTTTAGATTTATGGTCTAATGCACAAACCTCTCCATGCATTGCAATGCACCATAGCCCAACTCTCTCTCTCTCTCTCTATATATATATATATATTAAATTTATAGATTTTCAAATTAACTTATTATAAAGTTAATACAAAAATAAAAATGAATGTATTAAAATTAACTTATAAATCTTTTTTTAATATTTGACTTTATACTAAATTAATTTTAAAAAAAATTGACATGTAAATACTTCATTCGTGAATTAGATCAACTTCAACAGTTTGGATTCACCATTTGATGTTATTCCGATAGATCTTGAAGATAAGCTAGCCAATCCTTTTGCGAGCTTAAGAAAACTCTAATTTAGAATTGGCGAGCTTAAGTACACCCTAGTTTTAAATCTTATTTATTTATTTATTTTTGTAAAAAAAAATTGGTAGAGGCTACTCTAGTTTATTTTGTTCCGATAAGTAAATTCCTCTTATCTTAAATTTTCCCAGACTATTTTTTTTTTTTTTTTTGGCCTTAAAAGTCCGTAGACCATTCATTACCAGAAAACACAGTATACATTATTAATTGCAGCTTATTAAATAGCGGAAAGGTATCCGATAAGAAAACATTGCATTTCTACCCAATTAACTAATTTTTGGGGTAAACAATTCCCTTCCCTCTTAATATAAGTACAGATGAAAATTTCCACAACTATTAATCCGAAGTTCCAAACAGCAAGGAAAAAATAAAACTGAAATTAAACTATTTCATTTTTCAATTTGGAATACAAGAAAAAGTTAATCCTTATGATTATTCGATGCACAAATTTCAAAAAGTCAAAATATGCTCTTTGATTCATGTATTACCCAAATTTTTTTTATGGGTTTTTTAAAAAAAAAATTGTGGGGGCTATTCGTCGCCACGTCAGTCTTCTAGTGATTAATAGAAATGAGACTATGCTTAACACATATGCTTATTTAAAGCCATATATTATTCGTTTCTCTAATTCTTTATTATAACCGTTCTAGAAGAGCGAGCGTATCCTTCGAGTGGTAGCCACGCGCACGCGATTACCTTTTTAATTTGTTTAATGTCTCCTTTATTTATTTATTTAATTAGCACTTTTTGGATAATATAAAGTGTTTTAATAGTGGATGAAGCCTAATAATTCTAGCATGAAAGGGGAAATAAATAATTCTGCTTCTAAAATCTGTTGTTTTTTGTGCACAAATTTCAAAACAAATGAATGGATGAATTGGAAAAAGCATAGTCATATGATTCTCAAAGAATCACAACAGATCTCTTTCTCACGAAAAGTAGGAAAACAGATCACTTGCTCCTTCAGTAACTGCGGATGGGGCCGGTCACTGTTATTTTTTAAAATGGGGGTCCACTAACAGTGATTTTGGGGGCAAGAATTTCCTGCCTCCGAAAAAATAGACGATTCGATCTCGAAAAGTAGTACCTCCTAAAAATGTAAAGGCATAGCAAGCAATGTAGAAATTAAATAGTTAATGCTATGGGATGATGAATTAATATGGCGATACATGAGTAGTGCTTGGCACACTTTCAAGCTACGTGGGTCAAGTAGACTTTCAGACAGAGAATAAAATCTATTTTACAATATTTATAATATTATTATAAATTACATAAAAATCTCTTATGAGCACATAATTTCAAAAATAAATATATATCAATTAACCATATTCAAATAAAAGGAAGAATTCACTCTATTCCGTGAAAAAAAAATGTTTTGCAATGTAAGAATTAGTAGTAGTTATGTTGAAAAACCGTCTTTTTATTCGTAAATGAAATTAATTCATTGTAATTATGTCAATCGCCCAATTATGAATTGTTTTACGTATAAATGTTTTGAAGTCCATACATAAATAATCTTTTTTTTAAAGTTCGCACATAAAAAAATTGAACGGTTAGGATCAGAATAACAGGTTCTTGTTATTTCTTTTGAATAACCGAGTTTTATTTACAATATACATATATAGTAACATCGATTATTCAAGTTTTAAGTCATGTAATTTGTTAGTTAAGTATAAAGTTTCAAATCCAATGTATCAAATTGGTTGTGTAACTTACCACAGATTCATCATACACATAAATATTAACTATGCTAGATAGATATATTGTGTACTAATAAACTAGTCTCCAAAACCGTACCATGTATGTATTTCAAAAAATGCCAATTAAATAAATCCGAACGCTATACACTTGTCACTTGGTAGTCACTGGTAGTCACAAACTCACAGGGTGTAATCTATTAAGGAATCACTTTCAAATGGGGCCGTGGGTCGGGTCCGCTCCCTTCCGACGTGTAAAGCAAAAAGGTACAAGAACCTATTTAGTATATTTGCATCATGCCCCGTTATATAGAAATAAGTGCTCTGTTATGAATGATTATGTATAATCTTTATGCGCCTTATTCGACAATAACTTAGTGTTGCGATGTCCGATGACTCGCATATATAGTACGGAGCAAAACTTAAACTGAAACTTTCCGAATTTTTTATTAATAAAAAATAAATATTTTTGTTATTACAAAAAATTAAATAAATAAAATATTGAAAAAAGAGACGACTTTTGAGTTTTATCGATATATAGATAGTTCAGGACGAATTTTCCTATCCAACAGAGGGGGCCAATTATTCCGTTCGGCTTTCTTTAATCTATCTGATCAGATTAGTTACTAATTTCGCTTAGTAGAAAAAAAAAATCTTAGACGGGATAGATTATCCCGTCTGGTATTGTAACATTTTTTTTAGAAAAATTTCATTATCTAAGATGAAAAAAAAAAAAAAGCTACAGTACTAGATGGAATAACCCTGCTAAGTAAAATTAGTGGAGCACTAATCTGGACGAGATGATTTATTCCACCCAAAATACTGTAGCTGGACGAAATAAACTATCCCAATCTAGCTATATAATGATAAAACTCAAAAGCATCCTTTTTCGATATTTTATTTATTTATTTTCTATTGCCTAATAAAAAATTCGGGAGACTTTAGCACCTGTTTGTTGGCCACTCCTAATTAAATCTAATTGAAGTCCGCTTCAAATTTGGAATGAAATGTGGGGAATCTTGCCAAATTGAGACTTAATTAATATTATATTCCAAGATTACCTTGTTATCTAGCTACCTTTTAGTAGCTTTTGTTCGTGATAGGAAAAGAAAAGTGGGAAGTTTGAATAATGCTAATTAAACTAATCTTAGGTCTGGTTAAAATCCCAATACTAGCTTGGTAGATAGTTTTAGCACTAGCCTGATAGATAGTTTTAGCACCTCTAGTTGATGGCATCTAAACATGGGAATATGAGATAAATATGACAAGCCGAGACAATATATATTGCTCTTAATTCAACATGAAAACTTATCTTTGATGTTTAATTACATAGAGACGTGTAATTAAATAGGCTATTTCCTACTAATTTGTGGATCATGTGCATGACATCTAACTTACGGATGTTATCTGTAGATTGATTGATTAGTATGTTGCAGTATCATTAACTTGTTGATCTAATTCATATTATACCATATCAGATTAGATAAATAACTTTTGTCTTTCATTATTAGGTACATATATAAACAAGAAATTGTATCAACTTCTTGATGAGCTCAACTCCAAAATTTATTAGGTTAATTTTCAACAATGAATTCAAATTGTTCAAATAAATCTAATTCACAATGATGCATTTAGTTATTAAATTTATAAAATTTCAAATTATGTTAGTATAAAAAATGCGGTCAAAAAATTAATCAGATGCAGAGGTAATTGTTCCCCTAAGTAAAAATAATTTCAAAATCTTATATTTGTCGAAAAAAAATAACAAAAATTATAAAAAAAATATTAAAAGCTTATACCTTACTTTAAAACTTTTTCTTCAAAATATACTTCTACCTCTATTAATTGTTAAAAATAAATTATAAAAATATATTAATATTCAAAATATTTATAACATAAATTGGGCTATTGTACTCTATGAATGAAATAAAGTGAATGTTTTATTTCATGCTATTAGGACTGTACAATATCGCTCAAACTCGTAACTCGCTCACAACTCATTCACTAATTGCTCGTTTTAACTCACTCATTTACAACTTGAGTCAGTTCCAACTCGAGTTAGCTGACTCATTTAATAAATAAGCTGAGTTTGATCATATCCCAACTCGCTTATTAATAACTCAAGTTACATAAAATTCGTCACAATAAATCTTATGCCCTTCTCAACGACTCCTAAGTTGTTGTTTGAATTTTTTTTTATTTTGTTAGTTGTGTTATTAATTATATTTGAATTGTTTGTGTTTAGATAAATTCTTATTAAATTATTTAAATTGTTTTTGTTTTTGTTTAGATAAACTCTTACTGATATATAATTATAACAAAGAAAATTGACTAATCAAACGAGTTGTGAATCAATTCAAATTTATAATAAACTGAACTCAATTTGACTTTACAGCTCATTATTGATATTTCAATTCGAATTAACTCCCACATTTACTAAATAAATTGAGTACGAACACGCTATCTAAAATTATCTAAAATTATGTCTGACCTTAATATTTTATCTACCCTATCTAAAATCTTGATTCGACCTGAGAAGAATTGTCTTGTATCTTTTTTCTCTGTTGACGTCAAAAGTCAACAGTATACATCAGTAACATCACCCAGTAATTTCAGTAAGTTGTGCTTTCCAAATAACATTATTTGTGAATCCGGTTAGGGGCCGAAATTTTTATAATATTCAAATTAAATAACAAATTACGAAATCTATCATGTTTTGCAATGAAATTCGAAAATTAGTCTATCTGATTAACCATTAACCGGAATAGGCCATTCTTTCCGGTTCTTCAATTCCCAGAAATTGAGAATAGGATTGGTTAATGGTTAACCAGAAATAAGGTGTTTGGTTAATGGTGTACCGGAAATAGGATAGATGTCAGGTTAATGGTTAATCAAATTTGTAGATTTTTTTTTTTTTTAAACATAAATTTCTAATTTTTTATTTTTTGTATTAAAATATTAGAAATGTTGAATATATTTCTTTAAAAATAGATGGAACGCAATATAATTTGATTTATTAGAAAGGATGCAACAAATAATCCGGATCATAATTTAAATATATGCTATGAGCCTATGACTATCATAATTTAAATATATATCCCCAGTACAAATATATTATCTAAATATCTTGAAAAATATGCGTTAAGCGAGTTTATTTTTGTCTGATCCGTTGCCTACCAAAATGATTCACTGTCGTCTATTTGTGATCATACATACACAAATAGGGGTGTAAACGGATATGATATTATCCGATTTTATCCGGATCCGAATTCGAAAAATTATCTAAATTATCATATATGTATTCATATTTAAGATTATTTGTATCTGTATCAGTATTCAAAAAATTATAATAAATAAGGATATGGTAAGACTTTTAATTATATGTATCCAACCGTTTGCACTTTTAAATCACAATAAATGTGCTATATATTCTGAAATTGATTTATTAAATTGCACATAGATATATATATTTTGACGAATAATATAACACTATGATATACTAGTGACTAATATTTTAATAATATAATAGACATTTTGTAACCAAAAAATTAATTATAAAAAATATCTGTATCCGTCCCAATCCCTATCCATAACATTTAATATCCGTATCCGAGACTATCCCTATCCGTATCCATTTCCGAAAAATTATAACGGATACAGATACGGTAAAATCACTATCTGACCCTTATCCGATTGTTTACACCCCAATACACAAATCTTGATGCCAACTCTATGGTTTATATAAGCCCTGCACTAATTAATTAAGACGCCTTCTCCATTTACAGGCTCTGATATGATATTACCAAGCTTCTGTAGAGGATTTAATTTAAACAAGTCATTTCAACTTTACATAGACTACTGGAAGATGTAGAATTGTAGATATGATTAAAATATACGGTGCTAATAAAAACATTTATTATATCATGTTGAGTAAAATAAAATGGAACGAAAGTGTGCATCTAAACAAATTTTACATGTTCAACCCTCAGAAGAGAATGCAAAATTTATGTAGAAATGTTAGATGAAAGAAAACACAATTCATATCATATGAATTAATTGGCTGATTGGCTGATCCTACTCAGGCAAAATACAACTGGAATAAAGTAGAAAATTTGTTATTTGCCGATTCAATATTCTACACTGTATAAACGAAATCGATTAAAGAATTTTGAGATCTGCATGACTCTGATTCCACCTACCCCAACAATCAATTAAATAATGCACCACTTAAACAGCTTAACTTCATAATAATAATTAAATATAATGTACCTTACCCCACTTATATTGCATATTACCAGTTAATTAGAAGGTGACCTCCTTTTGTTTCTTACCTCATATCAATTTTAGAATTAGTCTATAAATAGAGAACCATTGAGCGTGTGCTCTCCATACTCCCAGACCCCATTTCCATTTTCTCTCTCTCTCTCTCTCTCTTTGGTTGCTTCCATTTCATTCTCTAATTATTCTTAGTTCAAGCATTAATTAAACACAATATATAAACATGTCTTTACTAATGAATTCTGTTGTGCATGCTCAACCTCCTCCACTGGTAAATTCAACAACTCAAAACAGGGACCTTGAGATCGGCAAACCCGCTCACACGATCAATTACATGAAACGGGCCCAGTGGCTTCGGGCCTCGGTCCTCGGGGCCAATGACGGGCTTGTATCAGTGGCATCCCTGATGATAGGTGTCGGTGCAGCCAGTTCAACTGTCAAGGCCATGCTGGTATCTGGCCTGGCCGGTCTGGTAGCCGGTGCATGTAGCATGGCCATCGGTGAATTTGTCTCGGTCTATGCTCAGTACGACATAGAAAAAGCCATGATCGAGCAAGGAAACACAAATGATGGAGATGACAACAAGGAACCATTAGCAAATCCTTGGCTTGCTGCCGGTGCATCGGCTCTCTCGTTTTCAATCGGAGGTTTGCTTCCGTTGCTTGCTGGTGCATTCATCAATTCTTGGATTGTGAGGCTGGGTGTCGTTTCTGCCATAACTAGTCTCGGGTTGGTTGTTTTCGGTGCAATCGGAGCGCTTCTCGGTGGTGCCAAACCGTATAGAGGTGCAGTTAGGGTTTTGATTGGAGGATGGCTGGCTATGGCTATCACTTATGGTGTTCTAAAATTGTTTAGCTCATTTGTGCATGTGAATCTTTCCTCCTCTGGATAAACTGATAAAGTGATCATAGTTACAAAAGCATTAATTAGTATAATTAAGTGATTATTAGATGGAGATGGAAATCAATTAAATAGCCTAGACAAGAATATGCATTCAAGCTCGCTAGCTATTAATTGTTCTTGATTTTTTGTTTTTGTTTTTCTACTGATAATGTATTTCACTTTAAGTAGTATGTTGAGGATGTGTAATATTCTCTCGACTTTGTCACTTTTGTCAACATGATATGGATACTATTATTAGTTTGATGGTCCCTGTTTTTATAATTTAAATCTGAAATCTTTTCAATCACCTACTGGTAGAATTCTTTGCTTTCTCTCAATCTTTCCCCATTTTTCTATGCATTAATTCCAGTACATTTAACTGAAGCCAGAGTTTTTAATTAGAGAAAAATTGAGGTCTAACATTTAAAATTCCCATATTCACAAAGGACCTCTTCCAGATTTTAAACCAGCGATCTTTCACGTAGAAAATATTGTCTTTATCACATAGTTAGTTATTGTTATATCGGCAGGGCGTATTAATTTGAATATTTTTAGTAGCCATGCTTACTGAAGGATAGAAAAGCAATTGCAAGGATTTATAAAAAAAACATATATGATACGAGCAATGCTCAAGTTACCACATCTTTTGAGAGAAAATTGAATTGTTAATTTTAGATCACCCGATCATGTAATAAGGATAAGCTGTGGATTTTTTCCTTCCTTTAAGACTAGTTGTTTTAAATTTTTAGTAAGAAAAATATTTACGATCGATATAAATTATAACAACATTATTTTTATATCCTTGTTATTTGATTTTGAGAAACCTTAATAATATAATATAATCATCTCATTAAATGAATATGGAATCTTGTTGAGCCATCCGAATTGCTCCATAGTCCATAGGAATCTTATTCGTATTTGATCAATCCTATTTAGACCCTAGGCAATTGAAAGCACAAATTATTATTATTTTTTTTCAAAAAAACTTAATGGAACCAAGTAATTATAGACATTTTTTCTTTAAATTTTGTCGTAATATTTTCTATATAATTAACGATGCTTAATGCATCATCAAATATTATTCAATTGTATAAAATTTGATTGTTAGACTATTATGTCCAATAACATACCTAAAAATTAAATTCGAATTCTAAGTATATTTACAATTTTCATTTTGAAATTTTTTTGTTTCAAGTGATTCATCTTTTTACTTAAAATCTGTAACTAAATTACTGTAGTTTCTTTTGAATGTCTTGCCCTATCAGTGATATTCAGGGTTTTAAGTAGCTGGCTATAGCTATGCAATAGCTGTGCTATAGTTTTTTCAGACCTCAAAAGCTATAACGCTAATAACCGCCTTTTTTTATAATGATTCTAAATAGCTAGCTATGGTTGCGCTATAGTTTTTCCGGACCTTAAAAGCTGTAGCACTATAATTGCTATTTAAAACTGATATTACTATTTTATATTTCTATCATGTCTTTGTTTTTTATTTTGTTAGTTTTATATATGTGGAAAATATATTTTATGAATCAAATTTGTAATTTTAAGTAAAGTGTGCATCTGTAAGATTTTGACAACTTCTCACTAATTCTCTGAAGAGGAACCATAGCATAATTGCAACAAGTTTTTTAGACAAAATAAAAAAGTAGGTGAGAAGCTTCTAATCACCCGTATCAACTACACAAGTGCTAAATATTTACATAAAAATAGTTCAAAACAATGCTTGATTATTAAAAGGAGAAATAAAAACTCTATAAAAAGAACTACACAAAGGAATAACTAACATCCTACCACTAAATTATTTGATATAAAAAGCCATTCTAGCCAGTACCAAACTCTGACCGAATTTATTTATAATGGAAAAGAGGGGCAGTTTACCACCTATTTAATCTTCCTAATGACGCCAAAAAAATTTGATAGAAAATTACTAAAGACACCTTATTTAGGACAGCGGGCCCAAATTGAGGCCCATCCTGGCCCAGAGTTTTGTATTTCCATTTAAAGATATATATATATATATATATGTGACCTCAAATAATTTTTTCTTAGTTATCATTTATGTGAAATGAATAGATGGGCCATGATGGAGGTGTCATTATTTTTGGAGAACATTTATTTTATTAGCTACGTGGATAATATGGCAATCATTTGATCTGCAATTCATATCTATTATCTACAGTTAATATTATTTGGTTGGCCTGGCCAGATAATATATATAGCTGCGCCAGGGGTGCACATCTTTTGTATAACTAATAAAATTGATTTTTTTTTTTTTAGATTTGATAGTGACTACCAAGACAAAATTAAATATTTTTATAAAAACGATAACACCCCCTCCATATATTCATTGTACATAAATAATAACTAAAAAAAATCGGAATAAAAAGTACTTTGATTCATCAATGGAATCCTCTCAGGTACTTGACTCAAGACAATTGAAACGGATGATCCAGATTTACTCTCAATCAGTGCCTATTCGAAATAGCACAGGAGACCAAGAGTAAAGCTAATATACACTTAAGTGTACCAATGAACCCATACACTTAACTCTAGAACCGTACAATTAGCTTTGAGATTCGTGTAGATTTTTTAAAAGTCGTGATACACGAATCTCAAAGCTAATCATACGGTTCTAGAGTTAAGTGTATGAGTTCATTGGTACACTTAAGTGTATATTAGCTTTACTCGGAGACCAATATTATTTGTGTTTTGAGATTCGTGCCGAGTTAGAAGAACAACCAGGACCGTCCGTTTCAATTGTACTCGGTCATGTAACTTGAGGGAATGTGAATTCAGCCAATAGTACTTTGAATCTGACGAAAAATTAACATTATTGATGTTTCATACTTGACGAAATTCTATTTCAAAAATTCTAATATGATAAAACACTATCATTGTTTCAGGTTCAAAACGCTAATAATATTAACGTTTTTACTAGAAATAAAATATTTCTAATTTAGTGTCACATGCTTTCATTTTTTTTTCCCAAATGTTACTGATAAAAAAAAAAACAGAATTATATCCGTAGATATAAATAATGTATAGACAGAGAAAGCCTACGGGCGTTTGTTGCCAAAAAAAATGTATAGAAAGAGAGGAGAGATAAATTAAACAAAAGATAATATATCTCGGGAGATTTTGCTAACACGTTGGATCAAACACCTCTTTTGACTACAATTAATGACTTTGTATTAAAGAGATTAAGTGCTGTCACTCGTATACCGAGAAGAGTATCAACAGTATCTATATAACTAAAATTAAAAAAATATTAAAAACAGACATCAATAAAAAAATTATTTTTTAAATCTCTAAAACATATGCAATTAACTTTAATTATTTTTAGCAATTATTAATAAAAAGTTAGAAACTAGAGTAAATAAAAACAGTTAGATATTTTTAAAATATTTTAAAATTAAAAATTACGATACATCCCAAAACGTAAAATAGAAAGTCTTGACATGCATCATGCATGTGCTTTTAGAAAAAATAAAATCATAAATGCACATGCTCCTGCCAACCCGTCATGTTCATTTTCTTGTTTACTAGTGTCATTATTTTATTTTAATTCAGAAAATTTAATTTCTTTCGTCCAATACAGAATAAATTATTTATTTTCATCTTGCTTAGAGATCAAATTTAATATATATATTTTTTAATTATTTACTATTTTTTTTAATGTTCGTTACTAGCTGTTCATGCTTAATTATATAAGTAGATTTATGCACATGGGAAATCCTAATCTGGATTACTCATTTCATTATTCGATGCACAAAATAAAAAAATTTAAAAAAAAAAGAGTCAAGAGATGCTCTTTGATTCATGTACTACCATGCTAAACACGGATACTATATTTAATGCCATTTATTATTCGCTCTGATTCTCTCGTTTTTTTTTTTTTTTTTTATAGCTGTTCCAGAAGATTGGATTCTTCGAGTGGTAGCCACGCGCTCACCTTTGTAATTCTTCCGAGGATTGAAAATTTTTGGGAAAATTTCCTATGTACCCATTGAAACTTTTAAAATAGCTAATTTTCTCATAAATACATCATAATATCTAATATAAATTTAACTTTATTTTTTCTATTCCCTTTTAATTACTTAACTTTCTATTTGAATAATTTAAAAATTGAATTGACCAATTTAGCCTTTTGTTTAAATGGAGTTGTCCATTAAAATGTATCTTCTCTGATTCCCTTCCCCTCTCAAATCTCAATCGCTGTGATTTTGTCAGAGATTCACCGAAGCATATAGAAGAACTGGCCAATGAAGTTATGCTGAAGCATTGATTTCAAGCAATGATCACGAATGAAAACAATTAACTACATGATTTATTGGATTTTATCTTTTGGTTCATTCAAATTTTTACTGCTTTACATTCCAATATCTTGTATAGCTAAAAACCATAAGCTAACTTTTGTACTTCAAGCTGCTGGTACAATATCCTTGGCTGGCTGATGAGTACTCTAGTTAACAATAACTATGTTAAGCATTGGCAATTAAAGAGATCAACCTTGAAAACGACTTCAAAATTCTCAAGAACCAGCAGCTGCGGCTTGGTAGCCTGTGCACAAGTGTTTGCTCGGTTTGCTTGGACGGATTTTGACATACTAAAAATCATTAGCTTCGGCAAGAAAGTATTTTTAGAGCCGGTGTAGTTATTTAGTCTATGGCTTACGATACTTGGCGTACTAGAATAATTTCAGTGGTATGTTCAGTACCGAAAATGAGAGGGGGAAGAGAATTAGGTGTGAAGCAGAGAGGAGAGGAGGAGAGCAAGAAGAAAATTAGACGTAATGGATCCCTCCATTTATTGTACTTTTGCCTGTCTATATAACATCAGATTTACGTAAGAGCTCTACTAGTTATGGAATGGACACACACCTGTAGAAAATGTACTTACTAGAGTATCAAATTAACAAATCTAAATGCTTTCAGTCATATGAAATACCTAACTAAAACTCTCTCAGATATTTAATTAGTCAAATAAATACCTGGCGTGCATGCAAACAATATTACATTGAGCAGACAGCGCTATTAGACATCACTAACCAGTAACCACTGTCAACTCAGTCAACTAAAACAAAATTAAGAGTTTCACTGAAACAGGATGTGCACTGATTTGACCTCTCCTCTGACTCTCTGGTTAATGAAAGGAAACAACTACTTGAATCAGATCAGCACGTGTATTTTTTTCATGAAATAGTGCAATACAGGTGTCATCCAACTCTTGGTGTGTCATTAATCGGTCAATGCAGTAATTTTTATGAAATTACCTTTTTAGGCTCCGTTGACCGTTATAAAAAGGTGCAATATAATGGGCTTATCTATTCATTTTTCGGTTCAATGGGCTTTATCATACAGTATATTGGGCCATGTTCTTTTTTATCTAGTACAAGAAGACATGCTTTTTCAAAATGGGATCTCCAAAGCCTATATTTGAGTTCACAGTCACAGGTGGGAACTAGAAATCAGAATCATGCCGAAATAAATCAATTTAAGTTCTTAGGAAAAACATATACCCAAACTCCATGGATAATTGGATAAACACTGTTTGTAGTTATAATATCTATAGATTATCCCCAAAAATGACGCTAAAAGTTGACAAAAAAAAAAAACAATAGAGGCAAAAAATAAGGTGGCACCCAATGTGCCTGAATCCTGATGCTTTTATCTTGCTGTTTCTGTGTGAAATTAAGAGTTTATATTCATGGGTGGATTTTTACTGAAACAACTAAAGCCTAATGACTTGCTATGCAGCCTGAATTGATGGAAAGGATAGTCATGGATAATATAGAATCAGTAAATATGCACTATTCTACGAACTAGATAAAGCATCGACAAATGAAAAAAATATTTATCCAGACTATTTCAAATTTCACATCTGAGACAAAGACAACCATTAACAAAATAAACATTTACAGGATAGTAAAAGCAATTCTATATACTATATTATATAGTAGACAATCACACCACATTTTTAGCACAAAAAGAAGGCAACATAATAGCAAAACTACAGCATTTGATAGCCATCGTTAGAAGATACGACAAATTGACAATCTCAAAGCCAAATTTCAGTTTATAGCTATTTTTGAAACAAAACAAAAAAGGCGACTTCACAGTAGAACTTCATTGTCTTTCAAAAAGAAAGCCTCAGCCAAATGCTTCAGTTTATAGATACCTTGCAGATTGGACAACAATTCCTTATCTTAAGCCATCTATCAATGCACTGCACAAATAATGGATCACATTAATAGCTTATATACCAAGGACATATTTGCCTCTAATTTCTACCTCAGGTTCAAGGACTAAATAGTCATACACTCCCATATTTTACTATTTTTTCCTTTGGTGGGTGGTATCAATGAAATTGTATGTTATATTTATTTAGTCAAATAGCACTTATACTGATAAAAGGAAATTGTAAAAAATATAAATGTAAGAAAGAAAAAGAATGTTCTAAATTTTTACCTCTATATGAAATTTGTGCATGCATCGCAAATGCCGCACAAATGCTCCAACAGACGGGGCCTCCAGACATATTGCACATGCGTCCTCCACTTTATAATCCTTAATGTTGATGATGAATTGAATAAATCAAAGTTTTAATTAGATGAGGGAATTGTATGAAACAGTTCAATTTTGGCATGCATGTAACCCAAAAATAAAATCATAACATCACGTATACCCTACATAACAAGAAACATCATGCAAAACCAGTGGAAAAATTATATAAAATTTTAAAATGATTGTAAAGAATTTTTGGCAATTTTGTGAGTTCATTTAAGAAAATTTAAGTAAAAATATTGGAGATTTGATACACACTTGGACAGTAGATACTGGCATATTGTTGATCTCACTGTCAGTGGCCCCCACTATGTCATCTACTGAATAGTCATCATCATACACATCGCTGTATAGAAAAGATATACAGAGATGACTTAATATCAAAGAGGAAGAAATGCTTGGGGTATATAAAAATATAAGTAAACACTTAAAAAGGCAATCAAGTCTAGTTACCATAAACATGACAGTAAAAATTCTGGTACAGTATATCTAGATGTAGTAGATAAGTATTGTTATGGGCATAAAAAATTTCAAATGTTAATAATATAAAAAAAATTGTCATATATCACAGGTATAGATCTTACCTGTAGAAGCCAGGATAAAAGGAATCGGGCATATCAACATCATCATTGCGGTTCTCAAAGGTTGATTCCAATTCTTTTAGTAATTCTGATATCTGAACAACAAAATAAATAATGGATAAAGAATGAAGTTTAATTTTGTCAATAATACTATAATATACTATCGTATTAAACTTAGAATTACGGTTGCACGGTCCGTCTGAGAACTGCTGAGCCCTTTCTTTAGTTGAGATAGAAGCCACTGATCACAACACCAAAAAGAATAATTCATCAGACATAAGAATACATAAAAATAGGAATGGCCAAGAAGGGTACTTTGAATAAATATACATGAAGCAGGAGTTATCTATTCTATGTTTCATTAGAAAATGCTCACCATCTCGTGTTCCATTTCTGGGCCACTGAATCGCCTCTCATTCCTCCTAAGATTTGAATTTTGCATGGGAGACAGTTGTAACGGGAAATGTTGGCTGTTCAAATAGACAGGCTCCCAACAATTTATCTGACAGGAAATCAATACCAAATATTTTCTTAAAAAAAATGTGTTTCTGCAGAGACTACAATTCTAGACCCACATATTTTCCAACATTCTCGATAAGCATTCATATGAAATATGGGCTATATATGCAAACATAAAAGTGCCAAAGCATGACCAGCTTCTCCCCCCCACCCCCCCTTTCTTATGCGATGCAATGTTTAACTTCTAGTTTGTAGTCAATGAAACCAAAAAAAAAAACATAACAAGGGTATAATTGGAAAAGAAGGATAGAACTGTACAATATACCTGATTCAATTCATTGACATGGCTTGTAAAGGACATCATGTTGGGGTCAATGTCATGTTCTTCCTCCTCTCCTTCAGTATCATGAAACTCTCCATTGATCTCTTCCTCGAGGCAATGGTCAAATATTTGATCAGACTCAACCTGAGCAGTATGGTCAATTCCTTTTTCACCTTTCAGTTCAGATTCATCAGCACTCCAGTCTTCTTCACTAAAAGAATCTCCATCTTGTTCCTCTTCACTGGAGCTATCGATTATGACTACTTCTGGGCTGAATTGTACCAATAAGAAAATATCTGACAAATTAGCACTCTAGCTATAATATCAATATGTGTCCAGCAACCAAAATGAATATTATTCTACTACACAAAAAAAAAAAAAAAAAAAAAAAAACACCTATGCTTATCTAAAACATTGTAAATAAGTAAATACCTCACCCAGAAGATACATTTTTTGTATACATGCATGTATATACCTAGACATCTAGTACTGGTATGTATGATGTTTCACGTTTTGAGAGCTATGTGTGGTATTTTCACATTTTTCAGGGGTGTCCATGAAAACTTTTATTTACAGTAAAAGCCACAATGTACATTTTTCTGCAAATAAATGATAAAAAATGAAGACCAGTTTCTTTTCACTGAAACAAACTGTTTTGTAACAACGAACGAACCGCCAATCTATTAAAACTCCTCTAACAGCTACTACATACACAGTTCTTACAATCAGTCCCACAAATTTTCAAAAATTAACAAAATCTAGTCATGTACATTAACTAACCGACGCCAGTTTAGTAAAATGTAACACAGACAGAAACAATCAGGGAAAAAAAAAAACCCAAAAAAGTAGAGCAACCAGTGCACATCTGTACCGAGCTAGAATGATCAGGTACTAAATGGATCCAAAACTATGATTATCGCAACAAAAGACAAAGGACAAAGATATAGACGCACTAGGTAAGGCTAACCTCTCTGATCCTTGTTTAAGCTTAGTAACTCCATCTTCTATCTTGCGGGTCCCACTGCTACAACTCCGATCATGCTTCGCTTTTCCTTCACCATCGGTGCATGCAAGCTGGTCGGTACTGTTCCTCGGCATTGCCTTCTTTGCTCCGCAAATTAGAGAATCTTTTGTTGGATAACCAAAATGAAATATTTTAAACCAGTTAAAACTTAAAACAAATGTAGGGAAAAATAACTAAACGACATCTGTAGTGAGCCTGGAGGTGCACTCAAAAACGGTGACGAGATCGATGAGGGTCTCGAGGTAATTTCACAGGTATATTTGGCACTCTTGGCACGAACCGCACTGGTGCTGAGCAATGATGTTAGCTGCACCTGGTGTATAGTATTGTAGTATATTATAAGAGCTTCACTCGAGACTCTGGTCCACCTGTAAGTAAAAAATAATAATTAGTCCGGGTGCTGGGAGGAGTTCTAGAATGGTGCGAAACTGCGAACTGGAAAGGTACGGCCTGCAGTCTGCACCTCTTTCTGTTTGTAATGATTCATGTCACCGGAGGTAACAGAAAATTTGTATTTAGATGAAGATCGTCCGATCTGCAATGGTTCGAATATTTGAGGGGCCCTAGCATTCCACATCAAATCAGATTAACAAGAATTCTAATCGGACGTTGTGGATATAAACCCAAATATTATGTTACCGCAGAGAATTTGACTGTGTATTCAGGGGTGGCTTCTTCGAGTGCATAATCTCTGATATATCTCAATTTTTGCGTGACCGACGTGTACGGTTTCTTTTTGGCGATAGCACAGGGGCTGTATTATTTGTGCTTTGAGAGTCGTGTATATCGTATTTGAACAGTTAAGATTTTCAAAGAAGTCACGCAAAGTTTAAAATATCACAGAGAATGCGAATTCGGCTTCTTCGGTGTTGTCTAGCCGAATTGTACAAAATGGGCTTCAACGGGCCTCAATTGGAGGAGTTTTAATGTGTTTTTCTTTGAAATGACTGCAAAATGGGTGATAATTATTCGGAGGATCAACTTCATATTAATTATTTTAATATTTTAACCTTAGTTTTTTTTAATAAAATTAAAATAATATATCAAGTTCAAATATGTTGGTGGGTATATAGAGAGTTAACAATTAAATTTTAGGTATATTAAATATCATTTAATGACACATCAGAACCGTCAATGCAAACAGTTGAATTTTCAAGTCATTTGATGTGCGGTGAAAAATACACAAAATCTCATCATATTTTATATACATGATAGTTGAATAATATAGATCATGCTTATAATATTGATTTCAAATTTAAGACCTTTTTTTTTTTTATAATTCTCAAGATTGTTGAAATATAATATTGTCAGATAATATATTGTGAATTTTTACCGCGTCAATAAAAGTCTAACAATTGAATATACCTACCATTTCTCTTTAGTAATTATTGGGAGCATCATATTATAGAGAGCTGCGCTAACTAGAAATCCGATAAATTGGAAAATTATTCTTGTACTCTATGATCAACATTTATTATTTACATCTAAATTATTTATACTTAGAATGTAAGCTGTTAAAATCTAAGTCCACATTTATTTGTCTAGTATGTAAATTTTACTATACTTTTTACTGAATAAATATGATTTTTTTAAAATTAAGTAATTAATATAAACACATTTATCATCAAATATAAACATTATATAAAAAAATTAACACATTATACAAATAAAAAATATCAGATAAAATGATTTAATTGTCACTCAAATATGTTATTTCCATTCCTGTTAGGTCAGAACATTATTTTCGCATGACTTACATATGTATTTGAATTTTGTTACATAAATAGTATTCAGTTCAGCAGTTGAGATTGTAATGGTAAATTTAATAAAGGACCTTTTTTAAATTAGTCACTTAATCTTTAAAAAAAAATGACTGTATATCTCTTTTTATTATATAATTTTTCAAACTCTATCCTAAAAAAGAAATTACATAGTAAAAATTAATTTTTTTATATTAATAAAAATTTCGGGTTGGATATCTCCAAATAATATTTAAATTATAATTCAAAATTAATATTTATTTTGTTTACCATAATGAAATTTAACCAACATTATTTTATTTTAAGGTAATCGTCAAACCGAATAGAATGAAAAAGCAAAAATAAATATTGATACCACCTTATTAGACCTATTATTTCGACTTGTTTTCATACAAAAATATGTGTTTTGAACCAACAAATAGTGTCTTTTACATTAAATATCCATAGAATGTGGTACTGCTTTGTTTTGGTTCTTACTTTGCAGGAATCAGGCGAAATCGGGCAAAATCAGGCAAATAGCAGACTTCAGGAAGATTTGATGCGAGTCGCAACACCCATGATGAGAGTCGCATCAAAGCCCAAAGCGACCTGTGATGCGACCCTCACTCCTGCCTTGAAGACGAGATGATGCGAGTCGCATCCCACTGATGCGAGTCGCATCACGAGTTGCCGCCCAGTTCAAATTGAACCTGATACACCCCATGTCATATCCGTTGCCTATAAAAGGAGGTCCTGTGCCAGAATTTCGAGAGTTTTTTCCCCCTTTAGATTCCAGATCACTTTGAGAGCAGAGATCAAGAGAAAAGAGTGAGATTGGAGATCACTTGGAGAAGAAGAGAAGATTGCAAGATCATCTCCAATCCACCTTGGATCTTCGAGCTTCATCATGATCTGCCTATTCTCTCCCTCTTTTATGCTTTCTTTTACCATGTTTGAGTAGAATTTTAGTTCCTAGGGTTAGGATGTAGTCTCTAAACTTTGTCTTTGAATTGCATGTTGTTTTGATCTAAGTATGAACTTGTGTGATTCTTTGTTTGAGTATTCATTGATTGCTTGATTGATTCTTGATTGTCTACTGTTAGATGTCTATAGCATCTCTTCTAGTAATTTGACCTTGATGTATCTTGAAATTGTGATTGAGCATTTGAGGTAGATCTAAGATCAATAGTAGCCGAGAGGTGAACTTTCCATTATCGAAAGGTTGTGGATACCTCTAGTAAACCAGACAATCAATTTAGGTTAGATACCAGTAGGTGAGAGCTACAGGTTGAAGCCTCGCACAAGAAATCAACTTAGATACAAACACATGTCAGCTCTGCTCGAGGGCAATGCGACCCTCATCAGAGATGATGCGAGTCGTATGATAGGTCCAGAGAGGGCAAAGTTTGGGATGAAACCTGAAACCCTGGGAACGCCCTTTTATCATTGTTCAAAACTAAAACCTTTAATTGCTTTCATTTACTGTTAATTAAATTGTCACTTGAAATTAGAAAATATAAACAAATCAAACCCAACTTTTCACACTTCTAGTACCTAACTCGGATTTGTAAGAATTTGGAGTCGAATTATACCGTCCCTGAGGATCGATACCCGATTATACTCCTCGATAGAGTTGTGCACTTGCAACCCTAATCGGAAGTTGTAACCGCGGTTTTAAAAGGTACGCCCCCAAGCGTACCGAAACTTGCGTTGCGATTTCACGCGAACAAATATGCACAAATTTACAAAACTATACAAGTAATTACAGCTACCCACATACTATTACTTTGCGGTTGCACATTGATACTAAATCTTCACAAAACTTAATGACTTCTCTTTCGGGTGTTCGAGAAAAGTTTAAGCATGCCCAATTGTTAACAGTGCCATCATTCACCATTTTCTGCACAATTAAAAAGAAAGATAGTGGGAAAAGAGATGAGAGGATATTTTAGTCATTAATTATTTGAAGTGAAAAAATTAAAAAATAATTAAGCTTAGAGTGACATTAGAATGATTTCTAATTTTTTTAGTGGTATTTTTAATGTTTTAAGATTTTAGAGTGGCAAATAATCAATTTTTCCTTAAAAAAATCATCTACTGCAAATACGAATAATTCTTACTAGCTAGATAGCTCCATCAGTATTTTACAAAAGCAAATAGTGCTTGGAGAATGCTTAATATCAAAAATCTACATTAATGAAATAGTTGATTGGAGTCAGAAACAATACTCAAAATTAACTACAAAAAACAACTAACATGTAAACTACTACTAATTTAAGTTATAATGCATTTGGTTCACAACCTATTTTTCTCTAGTGTTTTTGTTTTAGTGTTTTTTTAATAACTTGATATCTAAAATGAATTAATCTAAATCTATTTAATTAAGGTGGATACTCCAAAAGCAGTTGCACCATTTTTTTTAGAGAAATGTTCTGGTACCCCGAGCCATCAAATCCGAATCAGTCTCCGAACTAGATTAATTGAAAAAACTTTCCAATTCAGTCGGACTGTTATTTTATCCGATTTCCATTTACAGTAATCTTTTCTTTTTTCAGTCACACATTCTTTCTCTCTACCACTCTTTATCATAACCCAATCAAAACCTTCGTTTTTAAGAAGCTTTGATCGTGATCGGAGCAGAGATCCATCGATCCTTCCCTCCGCTTTAATTGCCCCCTCCTCTTTCAATCAAATCAAAGTCGATCGAGAGATAGAGAGCAAGAGAGACGAGAGATCGAGTCTCCCATCTACGTTGATTCCTCTGCCACTGTTCTTCCCGTCGACCCCCATCGCCGCCTCGCGCTACCATTCTCATCTTCGTCCCTGTCTCAACCTCACCTATGCCTCTAGATTTTCTCTCTCCTTAGTTCTCTGAGCTTGATTGTGAACCCGATCTGGTCCACTGATGAGTCAGCCGTGAAGTCAAGTGAAATTCTGAGGAAGAAGACTACTTGATTCTTCTGTTTTCAGGTGAAATTCTAAGGAAAAATAATCGATAGCTGATCTTTTGTCCTTACTGTTCTCCTTTCTTAAATTGATTTATTTTGTACAGGTTTTTTCCATTAATTGACTAAAATACATTGTTCTTAGCTACTTTTACTTTGTTTGTCAAAAATTTCCACAGAGTTGTACTAGTAAGATATTAATGCAATAGTAGTTCTCAATTGTGCTATTTCTCAATAATCAGGCTTGAATTAACCTTCGTTGCCCAAAAGCCAAACGATAACCCTCTTATTAAAATTTATCACTCAACCCAATCTGGTCAAAATTCAACATCAATTTCAAGTGAAACCAAGTCATGGCAACTAAAAAACATGAGGGCCCAAATCAATAGTCAAACTAGCATCACTGTTGTATCAGTTTGTCCATATCTCTGTCCTTTGTATTATGTAATTTTATCGTATATTGTTGATGTGATGGCTAATGGTTTGTTTAATTGTGTTAAATTGAAGTTAGATTACACTTTATTAAGAGTGCAGTGTTAATTATAAATTCAAGGTACTGAGTCAAGGTTTGTTCCTGATCTGCCTTGTTACAGCATTCGGTTATGTGCTTCATGAGCTTGTTCCGATCAATAGCTGATCATTCTTTAGCTTTGCATGCTTGATCATTGAGGTTTAAAGGTTAAATCTCACTATAAATATATTGCATGTTTATTATTTAGTTGATAGTTAGGTTAAAATGCTCTGTAAATGAGGTTTATATGCTTTATTCTAGATATTTGAAGTGTTATTGTTGATGTTTAAAGATTAGATCAATGTATACTTCATTTTTTATTTATTTGATCGTTAGGTTTAAATGATTCATTCTTTTTTTTTTGAATGCTTGATCATTAAGGTTTAACGGTTAGATCTCACTGTAAATAAATTGCAAGTTTATTATTGAGTTCATTGTTAGATTTAAATTCTTAATACATGAGGTTTATACACTTTATTAGAGAATTTTGTTTGCCGTGCGGTTCTAAACTTATTAAGATGATCTACACATGAATTATTATGGAGTCATAATTACTGGTAAAAGTTTCTAATATGAAATGGAGATCAGTATGCATTCTGTAGCCACACTGGTTGTAATCTTAATGTGGTTTTGTTCTTAATTTTGAATGTGAAATGAAAATGACATATGCTGGTTAATTATATTTATTGGGTTTTCTTACATGTTTGTGTTATATTGTTCCTATTCCATGACAATTAAGACTCACATGGGGAAGTTAATTTGAAAGCAAGAAAATTTATTTAAATTAATTTAGACTCATTCATAGGCTGATGTGATGGAAATGTGACAAATTTGCTTTCCTTCCCATGAGCTTATCTTTTTCTAATCAAAATTAAACTAGTTTAAGCCAAGTTATTTTGATCTTCCTTTTGACATCGCATGAATGGCTGATAAAATGACTAGGTTGAATTCTTGTGAAAGCCTAGGGCAATTTAGTCATCTCTTGTTTGGCTTAATCAGGCTTTAATCATTTGGTGCAAACTGTCAATTACTTTAAAAAAATTGTAGTTACTGCTTGAGAAATAGTAAGTGTTATTTGCAAATAAGATAGAAGATTATTCTAAATGTTAGCAGGAATATATAGTTGTACATTACCAAGCTCTAAAATGTATATGCTTATATGCTTTGTAAATGAGGTTTATATGCTTTATAAATGAGGTTTATATGCTTTGTAAATGAGCTTTGTAAATGTAGTCTTATTATTGAGGTTTATGTGCTTTGAAATGTTATTGTTGAGGTTTTAATTCTTTGTGCATGAGGTTTATATGCTTTGTAAATGAGTTTTGTAAATGTAGTGTTGTTGTTGAGGTTTATATGCTTTGAAATGTTATTGTTAAGGTTTTAATTCTTTCTACATGAGGTTTATATGCTTTGTAAATGAGCTTTGTAAATGCAGTGTCACTTATATATGTTTGAACTATTCCATTACTTATTCAAAAAATATAATTATGATCAAGCCTAATTAACTAATAATATTTGTTTGTTTGTTTAGGCATATGTAGAGTCACTGGCTCATTTCCAAAGTGGATCTCCTCATATCTATCCTCTGTATGGATTAGGCGAACTCCCTCAGATTAATTATAATTAATTCATATTAATTTTTGACTCCTCTCAAAACCCAGTTTCAATTTTTTTTATAATGACATGACATATAGATAACCAATTAACTAATGCAGTCATTTGCTCATTTGAGTGCAGTTTATGGTGGCATCTACATGCTTAACAAACCAGAGTGCAAGGTATTATAAGGTATCGAGTATTGGCACCTACATGTGAAAAACTTTGACATAGCCAATAAATTGGTGAAGGGGGCTTCAGTTCTGGTACAACAAAGTTAATAAATGTATTTGCTGTTTTTGTTTTTGTTCAAGCCACGTTATAAACTCTCTCTGTACCTCATTGTGTTCTGGTAAAACATAGTTGGAAGAGGCTTGAGTATGTAGATGATGATCAATTATGGGTATTAAACTTGGGATTTATAAGGGTTTTGAAGAGTAAAAATGAGAGAAACTGATAGGACCTGCTGCTGTCCAGAAAACTGCAGCAGGTTGTGTCAACTTCGGAGGCCTCAAAACTAGGGCTCCTAAATGTGTATGACCATCAAATTTTGTGGCCAACTAGGGTTTGAAATGAAGAATATTATCATTTATTACTTTGACCAAAAATGATAACTACATTTCTACTGGTACGTGTTTTTTCCCAACAGGTTCAGATTTTGAGAAATTCTAGATTGCTGGAGAAAAATGTACAAAACAAGGGGTTATACTGCTTATTTTCAGTTGAAACTTTGAGGAATAACAGTAGACATATAGGCTAGGGGTTATGTTAACTTTTTAGTAGGTCATGTGTGGAACAATTTTGACAAATAGGCCATATGAACTTGCGTACCAGTATTTGCTGATTTGGACACCTAGAGGGTCATTATTATAATGTAGTTCAGGAGCAAAAGATCAATCCTTCAAGATGTACAACTAGCTAGTTTTTGTCAATTCATTTTTTTTTGTTGCAATTTGTTGGGGAATTGCTTTTGTACTTTCATTTTGTTTATTCCTTTTTGTTTTAAAATTATAATCCCTTTGTCATGTAAAAATTTGTAACCCAATTCCTCTATTTCTCTGTTCTTCTTCTATTCTGTACCCTGTCAAATATGTTCTTTATACATGAGGTTTATATGTTTTATACATGAGATTTATAGTTTTTGTATATGAGATTTAGCAGTTTTAATTGTCTCATTTGGTTAATTTTTAACTGTTGACTAACATACTTTGTACATGAGGTTTATATTATTTGTACATGAGCTCTATATGTTGTTAATTTTTACGTGTGTTAATTTTTCATAATTTTAAAAGCTTAATTGCAGTATTTTAAATGCTCGAGTGTACTACTTTAAATACATCAAACTATAGGTTTAAAATCTTGATTGCAATGTTGTTGTACCTTGAAATTTAATTTTTTGGCTTGAAGACAAAAATAGTTAGGAGTTAAAACTATTCAAATTTAGGATTTTAATGCATGCAGATAGAGGTTTCAATGTTTATGAGTAGTATTGTAAAAGGTTATGAACAGAGCTTTAAAAGCTTACATATGGGTGCTGAAATGGAAGTTAGACATTATATACCCCATTCAGTCCCCAAACTAGTTCAACTGAAATTTTTCTAATTTTGGATAACGAATAACTGTCGATAATTTCCATTTTTGGTTGTTGAATAACAGTTTAACTAATTTCCTATTATACTTTAAAGTGTCAAAAGTGTCAAAAGTGTCAGCTGTAAAAAATAAAAACAATAACTTATATTTGAGGTTTAAATGTTTCAACGTAGTAAATTAAATGGTATAAATCATAGGTTTAAATGTTTAAGAATTTAAGTGATCATGAGATTTACCTTTAAAAAAAACGACGACTTAAAAATAACTCAAAAATATTTCTTCATAGATCTCATTTGAAAGAACAAATTGAGTATAAAACTTTAGTATTTTTAGATTTGCAAAATTCATCACAGATCATCGGAAAAATTCACGAGAATGATTAAATTAAAAAAATAAGAGTGGGTGAAATAAATCTTTCTTTTTTTTGGCTTGAAGACAAAAGTAGTTGGAAGTTAAAAATTATCCAGATTTAGAATTTCAATGCTTCTAGATAAAGTTTTAAAAGCATGCGAATAACAATATGAATGCTTATAAACAGAGCTTTAAATGCTTGAGTATGAGTCTTGAAAATGAAAGTTAGATATTAAGTGCTTGGGGGACTCGTTTGGGGATTTTGTTTGGGGTACAATTATCAGGCTCCTTTTTTTTATTATCCTAACTAGTTTGGTCATATCACTATGTAAACATTGAAACTTTCCATCTACAAATTGCAAACACACAAATTTCAGATTTAGAACAACGTATGCATTAATCGGATCAAACAATTCAAATATTAACCTACTTGAGGAAGAGAGTGGCGGTAATAGGGCTTCCTTGATAGCCGTCGGTGTTGGCTATATCAGCCAAAACAGAACTCGTTAATGCGTAATAACTTTTTTCAATTGAAAGTTTACATAGTTTATCCCCTGCCCTCTATGATGTCTCCGGCATCTATCTCGCCAGCTCATCACTCAGTATAAAAATACCTATTGCAGTAAAAATAAACACAATTATAATGTACATTAGAAGTTAATCCAAATATTATATATGTTATCTAGCGTAACTATAAGTTTACAAAAATTAATGTTAAAACTTGCTTAAAATTAATTCTTAGTTAGGTCAAACAAAATGCGAATCTAATTAAAATTATAATATATGAAATATCTCGCGAAAATATGCTTCCAACTTTGTTTGATCTAAATATCCCTTTATTGAAAATAAAAAATTCATAGGCATTCTTATATGCCTAAACAAGATATGCGTTGAAAAGAAAAATTATAGTATTTAAACGAAAAGTTTCATGAAAATTATAATATTCAAATTTTCAAACATAACATCATGATGTTAATATTCTTTTTCATTGCTCATTAATGTTAATATCACTTTTCTCTTTTTCATTGCATACTGATATTTATTTATTTTGTTAATTTTTATGCAATTATAATATTCAAACACATCATCATGATTTTATAAAGTATTTACAAAAAAAAATTAGTATTTTGGTGAATAAAATAGGTGAAAAAACTTTGTTAGATCTTTTATAATAGAAGAAAGTTTAGAGGGGTTATTTTAAATATTTGTTGTTTCCGGATAGTATCTCTCCTCTAGTCAATCTGGTTTTATGAAATTTTCACATTTAATGATCTTATAAAGTGCTGAAAATTTTGTAAAAAGAAATTTGTTATTTATAAGTACTTGATTACATTTTTCTACAATAGTGATAATGAATATGAAAGAAAAAATATTTGTGAAGTGCATTGAATTTGATTTTCTCCAGAGTCCAAATTATTTCAATACATTTTGTCTTAAAATCTGATCACGGAGAAAGAAAAATTTTGAGTTTCACAAAAATAGTTACAGCAGACTCTACCAATATATGTGTATATATATCATGCTAAAAATATATATAATTTGAATTATACGAGATAAAGTAATACTTCCATATTTATTTATATGGTTCATTCATATATTGTGCAAACAACGCAGTTTCTGCATGTTATTTCATGTTTTCTATTTTGCATAGATTCATGATTATTGGAAGCTATGTTGTATGACTACGGATACTGATATCATATCCGATACGGCAATACAAGTACGTATATCATATCAAATATGGATACGGCATCTAGACATCACATATAAAGTCTCATGATAACATAGTCGAGAAATGATCCTTTCATTTTTTTTTTATTCACAGTACAAAGAAGAAAATGAGAATTAATTAAACATTTTACAAAGCGTGAATTGCAGAACTCGGTTTGCTAGAAAAAAGGAAAAAAAAATGTGATACTATAAACCAAAACTTTTCTTTTAATTAACCCCCGAACTTTTTTATTTAATAAAATGCAATTTCGAAATTAAACCTCTACAAATAACCTATGTAATTGTCACTTCAATATATTGTTTCCACAGCTAAAACTAATTAGGGCCTATTTGGCAGATTACTGTTCACCGTGGAAGAAAAAAAAATTGCTTAGAGCTAAGTTTTTATTCCCATGATAAACAGTAAAATTCATTCAAAATTTTTGATTCCCACATCCATTCTTATTCTCTACTGAGCTGCCGAACGGGCTCTTAACATGGATAATATAATATACTTGGTCAAAAAAGACAAGTCAAAAACGCATAATGACTTACATTATGCCTTACATTATGCGTTTGAATTTTATCGCATAAATAGTTTTCAGTTAAGCGGTTGAGATTATAATGGTGAATTTATCAGGATTCTGAACCTCAAGGTTTAGGAGTTTATGATTTGAAAATAATTCAGAAATTTTCAATCCAACAAAGAAGGAAAAAAAAAACACTCCAGAAAAAATAAAATAAAACTTTATATTTTTTTCACATTTTATTCGCGAATGATTCACGTTTTATTCTCGAATAATTTGTATTATATGTTTTTTCATGTTTTATTTGTTGTTTGATTCGGAGATATCAAAAACACATTTTTTTCGCGATTTTTTTGCGAACAAAACACAAATGATATTACTATGCTCAAGCGCACAAGTTCTATCCGAACTCTCAAAAATAAATCTATGTTTATTCATTCAAAGAATAACTAAGCATTTTTATAATTTTAAAATTTTAATCTTTTTTTTTTTTACTTTTTATATAACTCTGTCTCTCATAAAATATAAAATATTTAATTATAATAGTTAGAATTCTACTTACTAGTTATGAAAATTTAAATTCAAATTTCACATATTAAGTTTTTTTCTGGCCTTACTAAGCCCTCTCATTCACACACTCATAGACAACCGGAGCACAAAGCCGCCTCACTCGTGTAATCCAAACTTTCATCTTTCTCAAAAGAACAACGAAGAATACAATGCACAAAATTTGAACAGAGAAGACTCCAATGGAAATTTAAGAGGCTCCGGTGTGCATATCGCCTGGCTGGATATAGCAACTGGGTTTCAAAAATGGTAAATGGGCCTACATTTATGCTTACGGGCTGCAAATTAAACAAAAGTGGCCTAAATTTGAAGACTTCACAATATGTTGTTCAAATTTGTGTAATATTTTATGAACTTCAGCTAAACTGCTTGAATTTGCCTAATAGTATTCGTAATTTCATATTTTTATTGGCCTTTTTGTCCAACACCATCTGATGTAGTGACGTCATAATGTGAAGAGCTCCTAGTTTTACTGTTTATTTGATCATTTTTATATAGTTCTAGTTAAGATATAATTGGAGAATCCAAAACATCAAAACAATAGATAAGTGCTTTCAAGCTTGAATTTCTCCAGCAATAATTTATTATTTTTTGTATATATTAATTAAAGTTTTCCAAACAAACGGTCTCTGGTTGGAAAGAGATAGCATCAAGATTAAATTTACAGTGCTAATTTGTTTAGAAAATTTTAGTTTTATTCAAGAAAATTTGCAAATATTCTAAATTTAAAAAATTGTATTTTAGTATGTCGGCTAATTACTGACCATGACAAAAAAAACCAATAACTTTTGCATTCTTTATATTTACTAATTATTTTCTTCCGAATAAAAAATAAAAATCAAGCATTCAAATTGAATTTTACAAAACATCATGGCTTAAGATACAATAATAAAAAAAAAATCCAAAATAAAGACTATTAAGGAACAAAAATCAAGACAAAATTTCTCCTTTGGCATCCAAGATGAGAATTATATCTGAATCTCAATTTGACGGCATTATGCAATACCATTTGTACTTACATCAGAATCTCAATCTGACTTTTGTATTGCATATGTAAAATTTCTGTGGACAAAATATCGATAAATGGAAATAAATTGTTTTATGAGCATGCGGATGACAAACTTTGAAAATTTGTAATATTTGCTTTATACATTGTGCAATCTTCTTTCATGATTTTGTATTTAAACTCAACATGAAACACCTGAATGCAACAAATCCGTTGCAATTATGTAGAAATTCGTATTAGCCAATATATCATAATTTTCAGTATGCCATATTCAGAATGTAAATTAAGCATATCTGAATTTTAGTTTCCTCCAAACTTTCAATAACTAGGAGTAATGTCTGCTTGAACTTCAACTAGAGAAACGCAATGTCCACCTATCTAAATTAACACAATTTTTTTTTTCTTTTGTAATAATATAGAAGAATAGGCTATATATAAATTAACACAATTTTGTAATCCTCATGCATTATATACCTTCCAACTACTTATATCACATCATAATACTACCGTTGCATTTTTCGAATTAATATAATTATTTTCATTAATATCTCGAGATATTGCAAATTATGCAACAAATTTCTAGCTCACAGTGAACTTCATGCTCTAAGTTAAAAGAGACTGGTTTAATTAAAATTCTTCCAAAAAAAGGAAAAAAAAAATAACATAGCAATAGTTAAAGGTCACAGAACAAAGCACGGACACACAAGACAAATTCTGACAAAGTGAGGGCCACTGTTGTACAGATTTTTCGGGGAAACATTTTTTTTTTTTTTGTTCTGATTTGAACCCCGCATGATATATTAAATAAACAAGGTCAATTACCTAAAAAACATTCCCAGGAAGGGCCAATAATATCTAAAAGATGCAATTGAAATCCCCTGGAAATTAAGGAAGCAGCTAACAGTTCCTGGTTCTCAGTTTTCTGAAAATTTCCGGACTTTTTACACTAATTTTATAAACAAGTTCATTAGATCATGTAATATTATGAAAATAATCATATAAACAAGTTCAATAGATGTTCTGCAAATGAAACTATGTGGTCCCAGATGAAAATGCGTAAAAGCTGTTGAAAACGTATGGTCAACGAACAAAGTACAATTGAAGAACAATCGACAGTTAAGCTGGGGACCTTCTAGAAGGTCTCTGTTCAACAGTTTGTATGTACACATTTTATCCTGTGAACATACACATATTATCCTATTAATATACAAATATTATCATGTGAACATACACATATTATTATGTGAACATACACATATTATTCTGTGAACATACATATTGAATGAGAAAAATGACCTGTAGCTTTCAAAACTTCGATGTTGTTCGTCAATGATGATGCTCCTCAACAATGATATTAAATGGACAAACGACACTAAAATTACAATAAGAGGAGACGCTGATCTTCAATTCTGCGACTCAATACTCGATTGAAACAAAAAAGAAAAAGAAAAAGAAAAAAATCAGATCAGAAAAGAAAAAAAGGTTAAAAAAACAATTCAATTTTCAAAAAAAAGGAAAGCGGTAAAAAAGGAAGGGTTTAAATAGAAAAAGTGGCGGCTGTAATAGTGGGGACTGCGTCGTTGCCGATTATGGCAGTTGAAAGCGTGTGGCTGAAAAAACGCGTCGAAACTAAGCTAAAAAGAAAAGGTCTTTATATGCGGAGATTTTCGAGGAACTGTAACCCGGAGGACGTTACTTTTTTCTCGGGAATTAAATCTAACATCCTACTAAATTGAAAAAAACACGACTTAGAAACTATCTAAATTAAACCCTATCACACAGCAAATCTGGCAACACTTATGGAGCACAGTTCTTCGTCCAGTATCAAATGCGAAGAAAAGAGGATTGATCTCTTGCTCCATTGTTGGGATACCAGCTAACTGCTCCCTGGTCATTTGAGCACAGTTCTTCCGATTCCTCAAAAACAAATTATTTTACATTTGACACGGTCTTATTCGAATCCTCAAAAACGCAGTCTATTTTTCTCTTCGGTTAACGGTCCAGCCAGAAACACAAAAATATGCTTGTTTTAGAAGAAATAATCACACCATACTGACAAGTTACATAAAACAACAAGGGAACAAAAGGGTCGGATCTGATCTGGACCGTTAGATCCGCGTTGAAGTCGTGTATCTGACGGCCATTTTTATTAATATCCCAAAAAAAATAGATAATTTTAAAAATAACCTCGTTTTTTTTTTATTTTTATTAATGCCCTAACCGCTTGGAAGCGGAGCGGGCCAATATCAACACCAAACCGCCCACTATATGGGCGGTCCACTTTTTTTTTTTTTTTTTTTTTTAAGTTTTTTTTTTTTTAAAAACAGAAATTTTTTATTTTTTTATTGAAATATTAGAAATGTTGAATATATTTCTTTAGAAATAGATGTAATACAATATAATTTGATTTATTAGAAAGACTGCAACAAATAACCCGGATCAATATTTTTCAGGCCGGATTTTTCGCGGCTGTAAGAAAAATTAATATATCTCTTTATGTGTTATTGGACAAAAATAAAAATGCTTAGATTCTGAGTTATTGATCCCGGTTCAAAAGTCACTTCTATGTAATCTAGAAAATATTATAATCCTTCTAGGACATTTAATTTATAAAAAGTTGTATCTATTTTGAGAATTCTTTTTGAATAACAATTATTAAATAACTTAAAGTTTTTATTTTTTTTTCAAAAATAGATACAACTTTTTATAAATTAAATGTCCTAGAAGGATTATAATATTTTCTAGATTACATAGAAGTGACTTTTGAACCGGGATCAATAACTCGGAATCTAAGCATTTTTATTTTTGTCCAATAACACATAAAGAGATATATTAATTTTTCTTACAGCCGCGAAAAATCCGGCCTGAAAAATATTGATCCGGGTTATTTGTTGCAGTCTTTCTAATAAATCAAATTATATTGTATTTCATCTATTTTTAAAGAAATATATTCAACATTTCTAATATTTCAATACAAAAAATACAAAAAATAAAAATTTATGTTTAAAAAAAAAATCAAAAAAAAAAGAACCGCCCTTGAATTGGGCGGTCTGGTTTTTTTTTTTTTAATTTTTTTTTTTTAAAAAAAAATTTTCTTTTTTTTTTAAACAGAATTTTTTTTATTTTTTTATTGAAATATTAGAAATGTTGAATATATTTCTTTAGAAATAGATAGAATACAATATAATTTGATTTATTAGAAAGACTGCAACAAATAACTCGGATCAATATTTTTCAGGCCGGATTTTTCGCGGCTGTAAGAAAAATTAATATATCTCTTTATGTGTTATTGGACAAAAATAAAAATGCTTAGATTCCGAGTTATTGATCCCAGTTCAAAAGTCACTTCTATGTAATCTAGAAAATATTATAATCCTTCTAGGACATTTAATTTATAAAAAGTTGTATCTATTTTTGAAAAAAAATAAAAACTTTAAGTTATTTAATAATTGTTATTCAAAAAGAATTCTCAAAATAGATACAACTTTTTATAAATTAAATGTCCTAGAAGAATTATAATATTTTCTAGATTACATAGAAGTGACTTTTGAACCGGGATCAATAACTCAGAATCTAAGCATTTTTATTTTTGTCCAATAACACATAAAGAGATATATTAATTTTTCTTACAGCCGCGAAAAATCCGGCCTGAAAAATATTGATCCGGGTTATTTGTTGCAGTCTTTCTAATAAATCAAATTATATTGTATTACATCTATTTCTAAAGAAATATATTCAACATTTCTAATATTTCAATAAAAAAATAAAAAATTTCTGTTTTTAAAAAAAAAAAACTTAAAAAAAAAAAAAAAAAGTGGACCGCCCATATAGTGGGCGGTTTGGTGTTGATATTGGCCCGCTCCGCTTCCAAGCGGTTAGGGCATTAATAAAAAAAAAAAAAAGTAAGATTATTTTTAAAATTATCTATTTTTTTGGGGATATTAATAAAAATGGCCGTGTATCTGATTTAAATTCAGGTTCATAAATTTAATTTCCGCACAAAATACAACGCGAATCGAATGATTAGATATGACATCAGACCAAATTTGATTCGATGTGTGATGATTATCCCGGTCTCTAGTTAACTTTCTAGAAAAAAAATTACCGGACTCTTCCACTGGTGATAATATTATCGATTTCTAAAGTTTTTTCTTAACAAAACAGAAAATGTTATAATTTTTTATTTTTTTATTGAAATATTAGAAATATTTAATATATTTCTTTGAAAATAGATAAAATACTATGTAATTTGATTTATTAGAAAGACTGCGACAAATAATTTGGATCAATATTTTTCAGGTCGGATTTTTTGCGGCTGTAAGAAAAATTAAAATATTTCTTTGTGTGTTGTTAGAAAAAAATAAAAAATATATTTTAAATCTGAGTTATTGATTCTGGTTCTAAAGTCACTTCTAGGTAAATACATAAAATATTGTGATCCTTCAATTTTTGGAAAAAAAAAACAAAAACTTTAAATTATTTAATATCCAATTTGTTAGAGTTATGTCGAGACTTTTTTGTTCTCTCAAAAATAGAAGGATCAAAATATTTGTTTTATTTACCTACAAGTGATTTTTGAATCGGAATCAATAACTCAGAATCCAAGTATTTTTATGTTTTCTAATAACACAGAAATAAATATATTAATTTTTCTTACAGTCATGAAAGATCCGGCCTGAAAAATATTGATTTGGATTATTTATCGCAGTATTTCTAATAAATTAAATTATATAATATTTCATCTATTTTCAAAGAAATATATTAAATATTTCTAATATTTCAATACAAAAAATAAATTAATTATAACATTTTATGTTTTGTAAAAAAAAAAAAGCTTTAGAAACTAGCAATTTTATTAGAGAGTCCGATAATTTTTTTTTGGGTTTTGATCGACTTCAAATCAGAAACTTTTTTTCTTCTGGAAAATTACCTAGAAATCAGAAAACAAAATACTGGTTTGGACAGATCTCGAATTCCAACTCAAAGAGAGCAGTTTTTGAAATTAATTAATAATTTTGAATATTAATAAAAAAATTCGAAATATTCTTGCCAGAGTAGATCAAATGGGCAAGATCCAAACACAAAATGTGTGTTACTTTAGGGGAGTCGTATTCACAATCGCGTTCTTCCGCATTTTCTCTTTGTTCCCATACAAGCATTATTCTATGGTGCATACACAAATACGATGCGGAATTATTTTTCGACACTCTCTAATCTATTGTGACAAATGAATTATTCAGATTTGGTTCGGTGGATTCAAAATTTATAATTTGAAAATAATTTGAATTAGTTTAGAATTATACATTGAATTCAGATTAAAGGTAATTTATACTATTACAATAAAAAGTCAATTTTCTTAATGCTAAATTAATTATTAATTTGAAGGGACTCATTATAAGGATTGATACAATAATACAAGAGTAAAAATTTCTGAGACTTTTATCTTCTATATAACACAATGACATATTGATTTTCAACTCCTTTCACATCTATTTTTTTTCAAAAATTATGTCTCACCTACGTGGTGGGGGTCTGCTGCCACGTACATTTTAGTTTTGAATTAAACTCAGCATCTTCCAAGAAAACGCATACAAAATGCGAATAATTCGTAAAATTTATGAATTATTCAGTGAAAATTCGGTCAGCCATATAATATACTGTTTCAATCGGCTCAAGAGCAAATTCAAATTATTCGTAAATATTTCGTGAATTTTATTACGATGGCCTCTAACTCTATATATATCTTGAATAATTCACAAATCATGTTCTATGATTTCTAACTCATCTATATATATTTCACTCGGCACACCATTATGGGCATTGTCTTCGCCTCGGAAATTTCCAAATTGATAATTACAAAATTACAAAGAAGAGAGAATGCATCTGCGGTTCAATAACAATAAGGGGTGCAAATGCATCACATATTATCCGTCTGGATCCGAATCCGATATGAATATTTAGATATAGATTATTTGTAGATACGGATGCAGATTCAGATATTATTTATATAAATATAGATACAAATATTATTTATGTGGATTTTCAATTTCGAAAGCAGATACGGATAATATATGTATCCTTAATTTTTAATTTATTGAATATCTATTTACTAACTCAATAATTTTTTTTTTGAAATTAGACCTTTCAACTTCTCTCAATTTCATTTGTTCATGGCGGATTGATTTCTTCTTTCATTGTTGGGGAGCGAAAAACCTTCCAGAAATAGATTATTTTTGAATTGCTGCTTCATTTCACTGAATTTGGTGACTTCTCTCAAGTTTCTCTTACTAAGGATCTAAGACACAGATGGTAGTTTGATTTTCATTATTGTTGTTGGATTATTGCTCTCGTCCCACTAAATTTTGACCATTGTTGTTGGATTCTAGCTTTTGACTCACTAAAAATTTATTATTTTTGTTAGATTTTTTATTTGTGATCTTGTTTTTAGTGAGATTTTAGGGTTTTAGACTAAATCTCAAGAATATTTATGAAATTTTATAATGTTCAGTCTAATAAACACATATTTAACAATGATACAATTTCAAAGACATTAAATACATCATTTCTTCTAAAAGAAAGAACCGATTTCTGACAGAGATATGATGCAAACCAGTCTTTCAAGATTATATGTTATTAAAAATTATATAAAGTACATATGAGTCACTTTCAATGTCTCATGCTTTCTTATTTTATTTGCATCTCTATATTAGTATACAACATACAAATTAATGTAAATTAAAATCTAGGTTAATTTTTTTTTAAAGGACCGCCAACTTTAGAAATCACCATATCTCATGCATTTTAATAATTCAGTATATATTATATATCCAAATGCTTCAGTAGCTTCAGCAAATATTATTGTTTAGAAATAGTAACTAAATCTTTGAATTATTTAGGTCATCACTTTAAATGGCAACATCGAGCAGACCTATCAAAAGTGAGCCACAACAGAATTCAGTACCGGCACCTACTACATATGTTGGTACTAGCAATGCTACAGACGAAAACCCGTCTAGTAAAAAGTAAAAGAAACTGCAATAAGGTGTTTGGAGTTATTTTAATAGAATTGAGACCATTGAAGTAGTAGTAGTGAATGGAAAGAGGCAGGAGCGGATTTACGTATAAGTTAGAGGGTGCTAAGCCACCCTATAATTTTAAATTCTTAATTATGTATATTAAGCTTTAATTAAACTTTTGAGTTTTTTGAATTTTTATATAGTTTAGCACCCCTCATAAACTAACAAATGTTTGTTTATAGTTTTGTGGTTTGAGTTCTAATTGTTATGTGTAAGGTCGTCGGTTCAATTCTCACCCGCCATATTTTCTTTTGTTCTTTTCACATATTACATTTTATAGATTAGCCCCTTCCTACTTAAATTTTCTAGTTCTGCCCCTGAAAGATGATAACAAATGTCACAGCAACTTGGTACTTCACACTTATAGAAGCATTGTACAGGAGAACATGGTGTTTCTACTAGACAAGGTTTAATTAGTTCAGTTAGAAAGACATGCAAGTATGATGAGGAATTGAGTCATAAGAAATTACCACTTGTCGTTATAACGAATATCCATTTCGCATTATTAAGTATGAGTACTTAATTCAATGAAGGAATTTTTTAATCCAATAAAGTTTGAAAAATATTTTTACAGGAATTCTCATATCTTCTAACTTCGACAAGAGTTTCAATTTTAGAACTTATAGTATCAATCCTGAAGAGACTCGACATTATGAGCACAAAACTTGCATCTATAATCAGAAAGTTGCAAATGTCACATTCAGTTTCTTTTCATTTGTCGTTGTGTTCACGTAAAAAGTATCTTAGTTCTGCTTAAGCTTTTTGTATGAACGGTCAAATGTTTTCTCCTGACAGAAGCCGTGTGGATAGTTCAACTAGGTGCATTTCCATATAGCAATCTTAATTAGTATTAAGAACCCATCTGATTTTTGAGATGCATGCAAATATGTACCATAACATGGTGAGTGGCTACTCTACTTATATAAACATCTGAGATAATATACTTATAAGTTATTTTTGTATTTTCAATGTCTAAATGGTTGTCTGAAGCGCTCAACATGTTTTCCATATTAATATATGTTTGGAGACCAAATTTTACATTTTTTGAAATTTTTTTTTCATGATTTTTCAAAACAAGTAAATTTTTTTCAAAAAGTATAAAATTTGGTCTCCGAGCACATTCTAGTATAGAGTTGTTGAGTACTTCAGATTGACAACTTGGATATTAAAAACGCATAAATAACTTATAAGTATATGCCCTTATATGCTTATGGAAGTAGAGTAGCCAACCTCCCGTAACATGATATTCATTATGTCATATTCAGAATTTAAATTTAGCATAACTTGATTTAGTTTCCTCCAAACTTTCAAGTAATGAAAGAATACATACTATATGCTTAAACTAGAGCTTAAAAAAATTGCAATGTCTACCTATTTAAATAAACACACAAATCTAAAGAATTTTGTAATAATATTGAAGTATCAACTATATATATAAAATGGTGATATATAAATGATTTACAACCTTTTTTAGTTCTCGTACATGAGATACCTTCCAACTACTTATAACACACCATAGGGGCATGACAGCATGACCCCAATGCTTTCTTAAATATATATATATATATATATATATATATATATATATATATATATATATATATATATATAGTACACTGTACACCATAATACCGTTGCATTCTCGAATTAATATTTCTAAATTCTAATGTTACTTTCATTATATCTCATGCTATTGCAAATTGCTCAACAAATTTCTACATTAAAATGAACTTCATTCTCTAAATTAAAGAGAGTATTAAATATAATTTCAGATAACTAATTTAGAATCAACGTGTTAATTTTTTTTATGTCAGTTTCTCATTCCATTATCTCATGGATCAGTAAGTTATTAAATTGAAAGTTGTGCAAGGCTCATCTATCTTCCTTGGCATGAGTTCATGTATAATTCCTGTCGTGTAAAGAGATTAAAACACAAATATTCATGCCAGTTAGACAGACTGGTCGAATTCTACATATGGACGTTCTCTGGTTCTTCCACATCTCTCAATTCAATAATTCTTTACTGATTCATGAGAGGGATGAGAAACTGACACAATAAATAAAACATACAAGATTGCAAAATAGGTCATACACTAGCAATTTAAGTACGGACCCTCATTGTCCTCCATTTCTGTACAATAAGAATTACCAAATAATAACTCAAAAATTACAGAAAATTGTAACATTACAAACTCGGCGTATACTTTACAAACTTGGTGCAGCCTTTTATTTCTAAAAGAAGATACTAGTTCACATTCATGACTCCATGTCGTGTTAATTTTTTTTATTATTTTTTTAATAATAATAAGGATCATAGTCCTCATTTGTTTCATTGAAATGGAAAAATGGTTCAGGTCTCAAGAGAAACCTGTTTTACAGAGTTGCAAAAGGGCTTTTTAGTGACGAGCCAAGGGGACTTGATGCAGTACAAATTTAGACAAAAAGAAAACTGGAAAAACTAAAGTTATAATGAAATTGAAAATTAAAATGAAAAAAGGATCAGAAACAATGGATTTAGTTCAAGTATTTCCACCGTGTGCATCTCCTCCGACAGCATTTGTATCTTAATGGAAGGAGAAAAAAAAAAACAAGCTGGTAATGTAATATGAACCTTCCCCGCAAAGAAGTTTTAAAAAATATAAGAATTAAGTTTCCAAAATTCAAAAAATTGGGCCATCAGAATAATTACTTGTAATCAATAGATACTGTTTCTGAAAAGTACAGAGTCTGACATAGAGAAAGAAAAATCATTAACTATATTTAAAATAAAATTGCAATGTAACCTGTCAAATTTGAATTATAGAAAGGAAATGCACATGAGACATGAGTTGAACATAAACCAGTATTGTAAGTGCTTGCAGGCTGTTGTGGAAAAAGAAAGAGAAGAAAAGATAAAGAAAGAAAAACCTGAAATGTACCTGGCTGGTAAAGGCATGGTACCAGCCTCAAATATACGATGTACAATGTTGTCATTAGCAATATGCCAATATGTAAACAATAATCAGGTTCAAGTGATTTATTTTATGAAATATTTTAAATTACTTCTATAGATAATAGATTTTTTTGACTAGAAAATTAATCAAGGTTCAATTTTTCATTTAGAAATGGACAAATGTTATACTGTAAATCTGACAATTACAAAAGTTTTAAAAACTTTTTGGAAGACATCAGTGGATATTATCAACAAGTACACAAGAAACATCAAAAGTCTAAGGACATTATGTTACTGAGGGGAAAAAACAGAAAAATAAACGAAATTTAGGCCTTCAGATTGTTCATAAATGTATTTATATTACTATTTCAACATGCCAAAGTCACTGGAGCCCAAATATATAATGTGTAAATCAACCATGTCAGAAGAAAAATCCAGAGTGGTAACCCACACATGGTAAATATACTTCTCTGAGATATCTCAAACTTTGAATAGGCATCGACAAAACATGTATTTTGCGTGACCTATGTGCCCAGTGCCTATTCGGTGATAGCATAGGGGGGCAGTATTATTTGAGCTTTAAGATCCAAGCAGAACCTATTTGAACAGTAGAGATTTTCCAAAAAGTCACGCAAAATAAGAGACATCAGAGGATGTGAATTTGGTGGTCCATACCTTTGAGGTAACAGAATATTTCTGTTTAGATCCAGAGCTTCTGATCAAAATCTGCATGAATATTAAAGGAGCCCTGTGATATAAATTGGGGGGAAATCCATGTCACTTAACACCTTGTTTGGATGAGAGTAGAGGAAGGGAGGGAAGGTGAAGAATAGAAGTGAATGTAATGGTCTTATATTTCTTGAATTTATAAATACTTGTAGAATTTGTTTCTGTAATGCAGTTGGTCCATGTAGCAATTGCAATTCTCTCTCTCTTCTCTTACCGGAATTCAGATCCAGTGCAATATCTGACCGTGTAGAATGAGATCTGAGTTTGTCCATTTTAATATGGCATGAATCTCAAAACTGACCCCCTACATTCCAAAAAGACTTCGAACAACAGGGAATACTCACTCAATCCATCGATCCAACAACATTATATATTGGGCTCCAACAGTGACATGTAATTTGTGATATTCTTTTATCACATCTTTTCATCACCAGGCCAGTAATTTAGAAACAAAAAAAAAATAACAAACATTAAATAAAGGCAACCGTTGTAGTACAGCATGAAGCCATCAACCCAACAAGACAACAACAATGCAAAAGTTAAAGATAGAAATAAGCAGTCAAGCAATAGCAAATAATATAGAGAAATCATCACAGTGCAATCTTATAGTTCGTGCATTTTCTCATCCAAAGAGTCAAACTTAGCGAACAGGGAAATGAAAAATAGTCCAGCAAAACAGAAAGAAATTCAAGGGAAAGTTTACAGATACAAAAATCAGCGAGCAATAGAACATGAAGAATAAAGAGTCCAGCTAGTATGACATCGGTGCTAACTTCAAAATTGATTGAATATACTTCAAAAAACTAATTCAAACCGTTCAAACCAATTTACTTTATGAGTGATGCGTTTACATGCAATATTTTTATATTTTCGAGTTTAGTACCAAATCAAGTGGTAAAGATATTGAAAAATGAATGTATTAAAATTAACTTTAAAAACTCACACATTTGACCGCTTGACTTGATACTAAATAAATTCGAAAAATTATAAATTTTGCATGTAACGCACAACTAATGAAGTAGATCGGTTTGAACAGTTTGGATTCACCGTTTAAAGTTAATTTGATAGATTTTAGAGTTGGTGTTATATAGGCTGAAATGAAATGAGACTGATGTTATACTAGCCAAATTCAGTATAAAATGCATTGTGAAGACCCTCAGTACGTATTATAACTTGTTTTTAAACACACTATTCTCTGGGGCCCATATAAAATGTCCATGACTGACTAGCAATGAATTCATATCACCTAAGATATCTCAAATTTTGAGTGATCCGGACAGTTCGGACCACACATAGAACTAGGGGTGTCAATGGCAACCTTTTATCCGTTTACCTGACCTGTACCGACCTGTACCGTATCTGATAAGATGGATACAGGTAAGGTTTTTTCATTTGGCTTATCAGGTACAAGCAAGGGTCTAGCTTTTTTTTCATTAACATAGCAGGTAAGGGTATGAAAATGGTTCCACTCAACCCGTCTACATGCAACAGGCAGCAAGAAATATTTTGTTACCTCAGAGGATATGGACCCAGCTTCTTCAGCCTATTATGGCAGCAGTTGTGCGCTCCAACTTGTGTTGTTTCTCTCTCCCTCCACACACACATGCATGTTTTAAAGAAATAATAAATAGAATTGACATGGGTTCAGGAAACCTTAACCCGAAACCCTAAAGCCAAAATCCATGTGCATTCTTATCAGACTTCAACAGAGAACATCATAATCAGATCTCCATTCTTATATTTATAAAACATCATTAGGTCTTCATCAAAGTAAATACAATGCATTTTGAAACCAAAACAAACTCCCAAAAGAGCATGCAATAAACAATAGGTTATATAATGCTGTAACAACAAGAAAAAAAAGGAGAATTTATCATGGGAAGATCAAAGAGCAAATTCAAAGTAGCTTGTGGAAATTGATTAAAGAAAACTGATAAAACATCAGAGAGATTCCAAATTAGACCAAGTATTCATCCCTTTCCAGCATATTTTTCAAGATCTGTACAAGAATCAAATCATACTGGTACCATTTGCATGTACGACAACAGATGAGAACTCACCAAAAAGGGTGTCAAATCTCTGAGACCAAGAAGTCCAAGAAAAGGAAACAGGACAAGCAGGAAAAATCACCAGCTCCTGCTAAAAAAGGAAGAGTGCGCTAAGACGAGCAATGTCTTTGACCAATTTAATCATTCGCAAAATCTGCTTCACTCCCCAGCAAGCCAGTTGCCACAATTTGACTATGGGAAAATTTTCCACCCTTGCAATTATGTATTGAATAGGATCTGGAAAGGAACGAGTTTACAAGCTGAAGGTTCGGTGATCGGGAAAATATAGACAACTTTAAGCTCTTTAAAACACAGACAAAATCTCCCAAAAACCAAGAACCAAAAGACTGCTTTAACCAATTCAGTTAACAAAGTTTTTCACCTACCAAACAAGAAGATAAATGACATGCATCTATCCCATTTGATGATCCTCTACATGTAGAATCAAGGGGGCCATCAACCACTAAGAGTAGTCTGAAGGAAGGGCAGTACAATAAAAAAACCAACACTTTTGTCTTAGAAGGCAGTTAACACTTTCTGGATTGACCAGTCGTGCCACTCCATTCTGCTTCTTGAGCTCAAGAGGCTAGCCCGGTTGTTGAGTTCGACATATCATACAAGACTAACAACATATTAGAAATACCACTTTACAGAAACTACTAGATCAGAGAAGAACAACATAAAGGAAAAACAACTCTGAAAGTAGCATCGAGAAGGTGTGTGTGGGACCAGGAGCTTGTAGAGCCTGTAACCTGTTTGACCTAAGATGTTTCTTGAAAAGAAGGCAGCGCTCAAGCTCTCTGTCGCTCTCCTCCAGAAGTATCCCAAGTGAGACAGATGAGGAGGCTCGGGAGCAAGCAGACATGAAAACAAAGCAAGATCCAGAAGACAGAGAAGATGGAGTGGAGGAAGCAGTCAATACCAAAAAATCACACCAGTAACAAAATACAATTACCTCAAACACAGGAGCTTACAAAAATAGTATAACCTTTGGTTAATTTTTCAGGGGAAACAATTAACTTAATGAAAATAAGAGATGTACTCACAAAAAGGAAATTCACAACAAAACTAAATCTCTCCTCAGAAAAGAACAAAACCAAATCAAATACTATTATACTAGTATTCTCCATAGAGAAAGTAGCCGATCTGCAGGATATTGATTGAAAAGGTCACAACAAAATAAATAGAGAACATATATTATGAAGACCCTCAGCAAATTCATAGTACTTCAAGTTTTAAACACAAGGTCTCTGGGGCCCAAATTTAAAGGCCAATGGCTTACATTGTAACATAGTCATTCCTTTCTTTTTTTTAAGCAGGGAAGGCAGCAGAATTCACATCCCCTCAGGTTACCCGACTGAGTACAATTGAAACAGACGGTCCAGGATCCATCTTTTAACTTGGCACAAATCACAGGACCCTAATATTCTAAATCTATCCATTCATCTGTTTCAAGACTCGTGCATAAAAATAAGTGTTTTTGAGAGTCTGCATTTCAAAAAAATGAAAGGGTGGATTTGGAATCACAGGGTCCTGCAATTCTTTTAGAATCACAACAGATTTATTTCCCTTGCATACAACAAACCACTGGCATTCTTATTGGTCTCAACAGAGAACTATTTTTCAGATTTCCATTCTTATCATGGTACAGCATCATTGGGCCTTCATAACCACAAAGTAAAATGGGTTTTCACCAACAAACAAAAGGAAAACGCCAGAAATATACTTTAAACCAGGCTGGAACAACATTTTTTGAATTGAAAGTGTTAAATTACACTCAGTTCAGTTCAAAATCAATCTCTAAAAACTTATTTGAAAAATGAAAACCATGCATCGCATTTTAATAAGAAAACTAAATTCAAGTTTCACAAATCTTGAAACATGCAAAAACCAAACTTCATTCTAAATTCTGGTAGGCCATAAAATGAAAGTCCACTTCCAAAAATAGCTTCATAAAAACTCTTAATAGAAAATGGCGTCGGAGAGAATCCATATAAACCAAGTCATCATCCTTTCTTAAAATTCAAAAAAGGAGTGCAGATTTTATCCACATTTTCCTATTCACTTGAATCTCACTAAAAACGATCCAATATTGTTGTACAAGGATATTAGCTATATTTTAAGACCTATTTACTAAACTTCACAAGGCAAGGAAAAAAGATACCATGTAAAAGGTAAAAAAATAGCATCATTTTTTTACTCGGCTCATTAGCAAAACTAACTTTTTCTCCTCTTAAAATTACTCTATGCAAACAAAAACTGCAACTTTGGTAATGTTTCATTAATAAAGGAGATTCAGAACAAATGGACAAGTGCAATCCGGTAATTCCTCACAAATAAACAAACAATGCAGCAGAGCAATAGATAGGAATCTTATAATTACACAAGTTTAAAAAACTGTTCAGAAGACATCAGTGAACAATATTATCAACAATTGCACACTCACAAACATCAAATTTCTACGGAGATGTATGTTGCTGAGGGGAAAAACCATAAAAATAAATGAAATTGGGGCCTTCAGAATGTTCATAAATGTGTTTATAGTACTGTTTCAACATGCCAAAGTCACTGGAGCCCAAACATACGAACGTGTATCCTCTACATTAATGGAACGTGCATTAATAGATCTGGACCATCCGACTGAGATCCGCACTAATATTAAAGGGCCCCGTGCATCATAGACGTGGAACGGATTGGCTCCGATCCTGACCAGACAGCCAAGATGCATTAAAGTCAAAAGATGCTTTTTTGAGTTAATGCAGAAGATGCGGACTCCAAACATACAATGTGTAAATCAAACATGTCAGAAAAAAATCCAGTTGTAACCACACAGTATCATAAAAGTACGTATTTGAACGGTTGAGATTTTCTAAAAAGTCACGCAAAATATGAGATATCTTAGAGGATGCGAATTCGCGCGTGCCTGGGAGCCAAAACATATATTCCTTGTTAAGATAATTCATATCACCTGAGGTAACAAAATATTTTTGTTTAGATCAGGACCGTCGGATCAGAATCCGGGGGAGGGGGGATTCATATCCTCTGCATTAACTCACCGTTTGAGTTTAAATCCTATAAATTTACTTTCCAATGTTCAGTTTTGTTTATTGTTTTTTAAATCCGTTGTAAGATTGTCACAACTCACAATAACCATTGTCAAGTGATCCCTCCTGTAATGTAATTGGTCCATGTACCAATTACAAATCTCTCTCTCTCTCTCTCTCTTCTCCATCCATCCATCCATACAACATTATATATTGGGCTTCAACAGTGACATGGATTTGAGATATTCTTTTACCATATCTTTTCATCATCAGGCCAGTAATTTAGAATAAAAGAATAACAAACATTTAGTAAAGGCAACAGATGTAGTGCAGCATCAAGCCATCGACCCAACAAGGCAACAACAACACAAAAGTAAGGTAGACATAAGCAGTCAAGCAATAATATAGAGAAATCATCGTAGTGCAATCTGATAATTCGAACAATTTAATTATTGACACCCAAAGGGTCAAATTTAGTGAGAAGCGAAATGAAACGTAGTCAAGCACACCAGAATGAAATTCAATGTATACAAGGAAAATTTGCAGCTACAAAAATCAGCAAGCAATAAACATTTAGTATAAAATGCATTGTGAAGACCCTCAGTAAGTATCATGACTTGTTTTTCAACATACTGTTCTCTGGGGCCCATATAAAAATGTACATTGTCTAAGTTTTGAGTTTTTTGGAAAGTTCTGCTAACATTGGATTTCTATTTCTTTAAAATGGCAATTATAAAAATTTTGGACATGCAACAGGCAGCAAGCTTCTACAGCTTTTTATGGCAAATCGAACGGTCAGGATTGAAACTCAAAATTTGAGGTACCTCAGGTGATATCAATTACATGCACACATGCTGGCATACACACACAAGAAGCGGAGGAAGAGGAGACGATAAGAAGAAAAGGAATAAACATGGCTTAAACCCTTGAACTCAAAATCCTAAAACCAAAATTCATGTACATTCTTATCGGGCATCAACAGAAAACATCATTTTCAGATCTCCATTCTTATACTTATTAAACATCATTAGGTCTTCATCACACTAAATACAATGCATTTTTAAACCAAAACAAACAACGAAAAGATCATGCAATAAACAACAGATTAAATACTTCACTACGTAGTAGATGCCGTATGAACAAGAAGAGAAAAAATCAATCATGGGAAGATCAAATGGCAATTCAAAAGCAGCTTGCGGACATTGATCGAAGAAAACAGAAAAGAGCATCAGAGAGATTCCCAATTAGACCAAGTCTTCATCCCTTTATGGAATTTCAAAAAGGAGTACAGATTTCCCTGTCTACAGTCTCGTCATCACTTGCATGACCTTATCAAACAAAATCCCTTGAATTTAATGGATTGAAATTAGTGATTTCACGAGTTCACAAAAGAAAAGCTTCAGTTTTACTGAAAAGTGAATAAACACCAAACTCTTAGGCGATGATGAAAAGTACAAGAAAATCGAACACGAGATGGAGATCTCTTTTTCATCAGGAAAAGAAAGAGAAATATACTACGGAAGAGATTTAATACCTGAGACAGCGGCCGAGGCTGCAAACGAGTCGAGTTGGAGTGAACTGAGGGTAACTCGAACTCAACTCGTGAACTTAAAAGAGTCGAGTCAACTCGAGCTGATAGTTAAATCAACTCGTGAGCTAACGTGCATCCAGTGAAAAAGGAAGTCTTTGAAATACGTCAATCTAAACTATAAAGCAAAATATAAAATTCTCAGACAACAGAAGGAAAACCTCAAGTCTTTGAAAAAGAAGTCCAAAATATAGCAGATAAAACTAATCAAGCTCACTATATACCATAAAACTGGAACAGTGAGCAAAGCAAGAAAGAGGGATCGCGGAGGCTGGAAGGCTAGGACCAAGGAGGCGGAGGCCGGAGACAGACGCGAACCCGGCGCTTTTGGTGGCCTGGTGGTAATGGCCAGTGGGGTTTAGGTAAGAGAAGTGGGAATTGGGAAAGAGAAACTGGGAAATGGGAATGGGTCAGGAGTCCGGACTGCGGGAATCCATCAAAGAAATGGAGAGGTACTCAAGTGTTTTGGGCCTCACGGCCTGCCGAAGCACAACTCTTCACGGCCCATCTAAATCAATAAGAAGAAAAGCATTTCGGTATTCAAACGGACAGTTAGGTCAAAAATTTCAAATCTAGTCGAATCTACTGATTTAAACTTGTTAAATGAATAACAACATTTTTTACATAAATAATTTTTTTACTATCGCAACTAATTTTTGCATAAATCTAAACTCAATCAAACCTAAACATACTAAAAGAAAATGATATAATTCGCCAAAAAGTGGAATAAACTTATAAACCAGTGGCCTTTTAAACAAAAGCAACAATCTACCCCTTCTCACCTTGTACAGATTTATTCCTTTTTCTCAAAAGAGTACCTCTCTCTCTCAATGTAGTTGTTGAGGATTGTAAAATGCACAATTTCATAACATCAAAAACCTATAACACAGCTGGTGCATCAATTTCCATATTATCAATTAATCTTACATCCCCAAACCAAGCTGCAATGCATATAACAACGGAGCAATCTATCTTCTCCACAGGTGTCAAGCTTTCTTGCTCCACAATCTTCAAGTTAAACATTATAAACAAAAGAATAAATCAATTGATCAAACAGTGCTAACACATTCTCTAGCAATAACATGACTAAGGCAATGGTAATATGCATATTATGAATTGACCCGTACTATGGAACCATCTCTATATTTTTAAAGTTCAAATAGTTGATCCGAACCGATAAACATGATCTCCATATAGAAATGTGCTTGAAGGTCAAATTTTACATTTTTAGATATTTTTTTAGATATGTAGAAAATTACTTGATCTAAAAATTCTGCACCATCCAAAAGCAGCAGTTTTCTACCTATATATAAAAAAAAAATAGTAAACAAATTCTAAAAAATGTAAAATATGGTCTCCATGTACACATTTTCATAAAGATAAAATGTTTAACGGTTCAGATCAACTATTTGAACTTTAAAATAGAGATATGGATCCAAAGCACGGGTCGATCCGTAATATGCATATTACCATAGCCTCACTAGTCATAACATACCCAGGTGTTCAAGTTCAGGAAGAAAATTTGAACTGGTTACCTCAACATAATCCATTCTTCCACCAGAATCTGATACTGTCTGAACAATACTGTCTTTAATTTCTTGGCTTAATATCCTTCCTTTTGAGACACCAACTTTGGCTTCTGAAAGAGCTTTGTAGATAGACAGAGCCTACAAAGGAATAAATATAAGATATTTGGCTCATGAAAGAAATGAGATTAGACATCAGCTACAAGTTGCATACAATTTTTTTCATTGTTTAATCAGTACTCTAAATTCTAAAACAAAACTTTGGCCATTTTTTTAATAGATGAGTTCTCGTTATTTGGCATGCACCACTAATTTATGCTATTTGATACTAATCACTATGTACAACACTGTATAAAAAAAGAACAATTTGCTGGACAGTTCTCACAATATCAAGAAAATGCAGAAAGCCCTTTCCAAAAAAAAAAAATCATGTGTAATTATGATTCCCATTTTGTCAGTTCTGAAATAATTGTATGGTTTAGAAATTAATTGCATCAAAGACGTAATATTTTTCCAATAAGAAAATGAATAATTTACATGCAACTCTTGATGAGGTATGGTCTATTCTGTAAATTTTCCACTACAATTAGCGTAAAAAACGATATGTTAATAACACACCTGCTTCCTATTTCCGGGAGAGAGGCGCACATTTCTTGAACTCATTGCAAGGCCATCAGCTTCACGCACTATTTCTGATCCAACTATTTCAATTGCAAAGTCAAGATCACGTACCTAAATTATAGGTTGGAAAACCATACTTACAAATAAGCAATAAGAAAAGCAACAGAACATTCAAAATGAAATAAAATAAAAAGTAGATCATTGCTCTCTCACTTCCATTGATTCTATTCAACATATATCAGTTTCTCACCAAGACTCATAAACGAGAATTACAAAGAAACATGAATTCCTTGAAAAATAGCAACATTTTCGCAGACAAATTTTGCTCAGAAACAACAAAGAAAACTCTTAAATTATAGCTCTGCAAGACCTCATTGTGCACACATAACCATGGAAATCGTTTTGATCTATAGAACATGAAATGCTTTATATTTAACCCTCCCATAGTTTCTTCCAAAAGAGGAAAAGACTAATCTTTCTCACACATTTGTTTAGAAGGAAACAATATCAATGAATGGATGAATGTGGTGCTCTTCCTTTTTTTGTGATTTTGCACAGATTTACAAGAACCCAAACATAAAGGTCAAAGAGTATCCTTAAGCCAAGAATCAACTGTGCTTACAATCCAAATTTGTAAATTTTCATTTGTTATGTACTAATCAATAGGTTGGTAGGAAAATAAGAAATAAGTTACCATGCGAGAAATGATGCGCCATTGCTGATAATCTTTTTTCCCAAAAATGGCAACATCAGGCTCTACTATATGAAATAACTTGGTCACAACTGTCGCAACTCCTCTGAAAAAGACTGGCCGGCTTGCACCGCACATGCCCTTCTCCAGCCTCTCCACTTTGATCCATGTCTCATGGGGACTCTCTTTCTCTATACATGAAATTTGAGCTTGTTCTTCGCCTATTTAGAAACAGAGAGTCATAAAGAGTTCATATGCTTTCAGATGGGTACTATTGAATCACACCATCTGGTTCACTGTGTACGATTCAGATTGATCAATTACCAAGACACTGCCGGTAACTTCAATTTTAAGACACTGTTGACCATTTGATTTTTCACTTAGGAACAGTGCTAAGTGAATTTAGACAAGTGACCTGATGCAGTTGCAGAATGGGTTTTTTCTAGTGACCGGTTTGGTAGTTTAAATGCTCCTGTCCTGATTTGCATGTGAGTGTGTATTCAACATGTTAAAGATAATGTGAACATCAATTTCAAAATGTCCTGTTGATTAGTTCCTTAAGTACCCTATCTCAAAATTGACATGTGGAGTTTGTCAATGTTTATCTTTGCTAAATATATAGTTATGTGTTTACAAAATAACCTAAAAACACTAAATTCTATTAATTATCATACATGGTTTATTTAAGTCACATCAATACGACTAAAAGCAAGATAATCAAAATTGGTACCGGCCCTTAATTTGCAATTATAAATTATTAAGATCGCACTGAAAAACAAACATGAAAAAGCAAACAAAAATCATTCTCAGCTCATACCAGAAACAGTGGAGAGGTGATGACGTGGCAGCACTGCAAGTGGGCCCGGGCTATCATAATCGTACAGATTTCTGGGGCAAAAGACGGCCTGAACAACTCCCGTTTGGGAGAGCTTTTGTAAATCCCCTTGCATATCGGAGGGATAAGTGGAGAGATCCTCCGACGGTGCAAATTGGCCCGGGTTCACGTAGACTGAGACCACGATGACGTCAGCATAAGACCGGGCTTCACAGACCAGCGAGAGGTGTCCCTCATGGAGGTACCCCATGGTGGGGACCAGCGCCAGAGACTTGCCATCTTGGCGCATGCGCCTGGACCAGGTGCGCATCTCCGCCTTGTCTCTTATAACCTCCATCCTAATATTTGAATTTAAAATTATGTGGGGGTGTTTGAGAAGAAGGTGAATGGAACTAGTGTAAAATGCGGTTTTCATGCGGTATGTGGAAGGCCACATATGCGGATTTATATATGCGGATTTTAAAATAAGAATTCATAAATAATATATATGCAAAACTATAATTTGTGCACATTAGAGACACATCTAAGATAAGAAATGAAGCATCTAATAAATGATTGATACTATGTATATGCATAAATATATGAGAGTTATAATTTCACAGCAGAATATAAAATCTCACTAAAAACAATCCAATATTGTTGTACAAGGATATTAGCTATATTTTAAGAGGACCTATTTACTAAACTTCACAAGGCAAGGAAAAAAGATACCATGTAAAAGGTGAAAAAATAGCATCATTTTTTTACTCGGCTCATTAGCAAAACCAACTTTTTGTCCTCTTAAAATTACTCTATGCAAACAAAAACTGCAATTTTGGTAATGTTTCACTAATAAAGGAGATTCAGAACAAATGGACAAGTGCAATCCGGTAATTCCTCACAAATAAATAAACAATGCAACAGAGCAATAGATAGGAATCTTATAATTACACAAGTTTAAAAAACTGTTCAGAAGACATCAGTGAACAATATTATCAACAATTGCACACACACAAACATCAAATTTCTAAGGAGATGTATGTTGCTGAGGGGAAAAACCACAAAAATAAATGAAATTGGGGCCTTCAGAATGTTCATAAATGTGTTTATAGTACTGTTTCAACATGCCAAAGTCACTGGAGCCCAAACATACGAATGTGTATCCTCTACATTAACAGAATGTGCATTAATAGATCTGGACCATCTGACTGAGATCTGCACTAATATTAAAGGGCCCCGTGCATCATAGGCGTGGAACGGATTGGCTCCGATCCTGACCAGACAGCCAAGATGCATTAAAGTCAAAAGATGCTTTTTTGAGTTAATGCAGAAGATGCGGACTCCAAACATACAATGTGTAAATCAAACATGTCAGAAAAAAATCCAGTTGTAACCACACAGTATTATTTGAGCTTTGAGATTCATGCAGTACATATTTGAACGGTTGAGATTTTCTAAAAAGTCACGCAAAATATGAGATATCTCAGAGGATGCGAATTCGCGCGTGCCTGGGAGCCAAAACATATATTCCTTGTTAAGATAATTCATATCACCTGAGGTAACAAAATATTTTTGTTTAGATCAGGACCGTCGGATCAGAATCCGGGGGAGGGGGGATTCATATCCTCTGCATTAACTCACCATTTGAGTTTAAATCCTATAAATTTACTTTCCAATGTTCAGTTTTGTTTATTGTTTTTTAAATCCGTTGTAAGATTGTCACAACTCACAATAACCATTGTCAAGTGATCCCTCCTGTAAAGTAATTGGTCCATGTACCAATTACAAATCTCTCTCTCTCTCTTCTCCATCCATCCATTCATCCATACAACATTATATATTGGGCTTCAACAGTGACATGGATTTGAGATATTCTTTTACCATATCTTTTCATCATCAGGCCAGTAATTTAGAATAAAAGAATAACAAACATTTAGTAATGGCAACAGATGTAGTGCAGCATCAAGCCATCAACCCAACAAGGCAACAACAACACAAAAGTAAGGTAGACATAAGCAGTCAAGCAATATTATAGAGAAAACATCATAGTGCAATCTGATAATTCGAACAATTTAATTATTGACACCCAAAGGGTCAAATTTAGTCAAAAGCAAAATGAAACGTAGTCAAGCAGAACAGAATGAAATCCAATGTATACAAGGAAAATTTGCAGCTACAAAAATTAGCAAGCAATAAACATGAAGTATAAAATGCATTGTGAAGACCCTCAGTAAGTATCATAACTTGTTTTTCAACATACTGTTCTCTGGGGCCCATATAAAAATGTACATTGTCTAAGTTTTGAGTTTTTTGGAAAGTTCTGCTAACATTGGATTTCTATTTCTTTAAAATGGCAATTATAAAAATTTTGGACATGCAACAGGCAGCAAGCTTCTACAGCTTTTTATGGCAAATCGAACGGTCAGGATTGAAACTCAAAATTTGAGGTACCTCAGGTGATATCAATTACATGCACACATGCTGGCACGCACACACAAGAAGCGGACGAATAAACATGGCTTAAACCCTTGAACTCAAAATCCTAAAACCAAAATTCATGTACATTCTTATCGGGCATCAACAGAAAACATCATTTTCAGATCTCAATTCTTATACTTATTAAACATCATTAGGTCTTCATCACACTAAATACAATGCATTTTTAAACCAAAACAAACAACAAAAAGATCATGCAATAAACAACAGATTAAATACTTCACTACGTAGTAGATGCCGTATGAACAAGAAGAAAAAAAATCAATCATGGGAAGATCAAATGGCAATTCAAAAGCAGCTTGCGGACATTGATCGAAGAAAACAGAAAAGAGCATCAGAGAGATTCCCAATTAGACCAAGTCTTCATCCCTTTATGGAATTTCAAAAAGGAGTACAGATTTCCCTGTCTACAGTCTCGTCATCACTTGCATGACCTTATCAAACAAAATCCCTTGAATCTAATGGATTGAAATTAGTGATTTCACAAGTTCACAAAAGAAAAGCTTCAGTTTTACAGTAAAGTGAATAAACACCAAACTCTTAGGCGATGATGAAAAGTACAAGAAAATCGAACACGAGATGGAGATCTCTTTTTCATCAGGAAAAGAAAGAGAAATATACTACGGAAGAGATTTGATACCTGAGACAGCGGCCGAGGCTGCAAACGAGTCGAGTTGGAGTGAACTGAGGGTAACTCGAACTCAACTCGTGAACTTAAAAGAGTCGAGTCAACTCGAGCTGATAATTAAATCATCTAACTTGCATCCAGTGAAAAAGGAAGTCTTTGAAATACGCCAATCTAAACTATAAAGCAAAATATAAATTTCTCAGACAACAGAAGGAAAACCTCAAGTCTTTGAAAAAGAAGTCCAAAATATAGCAGATAAAACTAATCAAGCTCACTATATACCATAAAACTGGAACAGTGAGCAAAGCAAGAAAGAGGGATCGCGGAGGCTGGAAGGCTAGGACCAAGGAGGCGGAGGCCGGAGACAGACGCGAACCCGGCGCTTTTGGTGGCCTGGTGGTAATGGCCAGTGGGGTTTAGCTTAGAAAAGTGGGAATTGGGAAAGAGAAACTGGGAAATGGGAATGGGTCAGGAGTCCGGACTGCGGGAATCCATCAAAGAAATGGAGAGATACTCAAGTGTTTTGGGCCTCACGGCCTGCCTAAGCCCAACTCTTCACGGCCCATCTAAATCAATAAGAAGAAAAGCATTACGGTATTCAAACGGACCTAGTCGAATCTACTGAATTAAACTTGTTAAATGAATAACAACAGAGTGATATCTAAATTTTATAGATAAAGTCACATTTTTTACATAAATATTTTTTACTATCGCAACTAATGTTTGCATAAATCTAAACTCAATCAAACCTAAACATACTAAAAGAAAATGATATAATTCGTCAAAAAGGGCAATAAACTTGTAAACCAGTGGCCTTTTAAACAAAAGCAACAATCTACCCCTTCTCACCTTGTACAGATTTATTCCTCCTTTTTTCTCAAAAGAGTATCTCTCTCTCTCAATGTAGTTGTTGAGGATTGTAAAATGCACAATTTCATAACATCAAAAACCTATAACACAGCTGGTGCATCAATTTCCATATTATCAATTAATCTTACATCCCCAAACCAAGCTGCAATGCATATAACAACGGAGCAATCTATCTTCTCCACAGGTGTCAAGCTTTCTTGCTCCACAATCTTCAAGTTAAACATAATAAACAAAAGAATAAATTAATTGATCAAACAGTGCTAACACATTCTATAGTAATAACATGCGTAAGGCAATAGTAATATGCATATTATGGATTGACCCGTACTATGGAACCATCTCTATATTTTTAAAGTTCAAATAGTTGATCCGAACCGATAAACATGATCTCCATATAGAAATGTGCTTGAAGGTCAAATTTTACATTTTTAGATATTTTTTTAGATATGTAGAAAATTACTTGATCTAAAAATTCTGCACCATCCAAAAGCAGCAGTTTTCTACCTATATATAAAAAAAAAATAGTAAACAAATTCTAAAAAATGTAAAATATGGTCTCCATGTACACATTTTCATAAAGATAAAATGTTTAACGGTTCAGATCAACTATTTGAACTTTAAAATAGAGATATGGATCCAAAGCACGGGTCGATCCGTAATATGCATATTACCATAGCCTCACTAGTCATAACATACCCAGGTGTTCAAGTTCAGGAAGAAAATTTGAACTGGTTACCTCAACATAATCCATTCTTCCACCAGAATCTGATACTGTCTGAACAATACTGTCTTTAATTTCTTGGCTTAATATCCTTCCTTTTGAGACACCAACTTTGGCTTCTGAAAGAGCTTTGTAGATAGACAGAGCCTACAAAGGAATAAATATACGATATTTGGCTCATGAAAGAAATGAGATTAGACATCAGATACAAGTTGCATACAATTTTTTTCATTGTTTAATCAGTACTCTAAATTCTAAAACAAAACTTTGGCCATTTTTTTAATAGATGAGTTCTCGTTATTTGGCATGCACCACTAATTTATGCTATTTGATACTAATCAGTATGTACAACACTATATAAACAAAGAACAATTTGCTGGACAGTTCTCACAATATCAAGAAAATGCAGAAAGCCCTTTCACAAAAAAAAAAATCATGTGTAATTATGATTCCCATTTTTTCAGTTCTGAAATAATTGTATGGTTTACAAATTAATTGCATCAAAGACATAACATTTTTCCAATAAGAAAATGAATAATTTACATGCAACTCTTGATGAGGTATGGTCTATTCTGTAAATTCTCCACTACAATTAGCGTAAAAAACAATATGTTAATAACACACCTGCTTCCTATTTCCGGGAGAGAGGCGCACATTTCTTGAACTCATCGCAAGGCTATTAGCGAAGTACTGGAGGCATCCAGTGCAAGTACAACTGCTGGTGACTCAAAGAACTAGAAGCATCATTTTCTGTTATGATAACAATATCTTTACTGTAGTTAGATTGCCTTTTACCATAGTTAGCCAATTATAGTTATATGTATAGAAGGTTATATATACACAACATTGTAAGCATCTGATGAATAAGAAAGAATCTTTTCAAATCAATTTCTTCTTCTCTTATTTTTTAAAGGCCATCAGCTTCACGCACTATTTCTGATCCAACTATTTCAATTGCAAAGTCAAGATCACGTACCTAAATTATAGGTTGGAAAACCATACTTACAAATAAGCAATAAGAAAAGCAACAGAACATTCAAAATGAAATAAAATAAAAAGTAGATCATTGCTCTCTCACTTCCATTGATTCTATTCAACAGATATCAGTTTCTCACCAAGACTCATAAACGAGAATTACAAAGAGGCACGAATTCCTTGAAAAATAGCAACATTTTTGCAGACAAATTTTCCTCAGAAACAACAAAGGAAACTCTTAAATTATAGCTCTACAAGACCTCATTGTGCACACATAATCTTTCTTCCAAAAGCGGAAAAGACTAATCTTTCTCACACATTTGTTTAGAAGGAAACAATATCAATGAAGGGATGAATGTAGTGTTGGATTTTGACGGTTCAAACCCATTTATTTGCTTAAGGTGCGAAAAGAGTAAAACAAAATTTTACATCTAACTTAAACTACATATTAAATTAATCAAAAAGATTCATTTAATCATATTTACAGATCTACTCCATAATTGATTTTCTAAAGCTTTAAATCTATTTATCAATTAAATAGATTAATATAACGATTTATACCTTATTTTCAAATCACAGTTGGAATGCAGATGAGCGAGAAGAGCTACACCAAGGAAGAAATCAACTCGGAGTATCACACGTGTGATACCTCTATTGGTTATCCACCAAGACTAACCAGAGAGCGGTTTATTTATTTTGTCAAAAATAATATAAACCGCGGTATTCTGCAAAAACACTATTCACCAAAAAATTTGCTTTAATCAGATTTGCTAATTAAACCAAATCTGAAATACCGCGAAAATTCGATAAAACACTATTCATCGATTGAAAAATCATAAACAGAGAAAGAGAGAATTCCAATTAACGAAGTAATCAGATTAACACGTGAATTAGTGGTTTTTCTCTCTAACCCTCACCCCTCTATTTATAGGCAAATGAGGAGGTTCGCCAAAAGATTGAAATACCCCCGTACTTCACAAAATTACATTTTTGCCGTTTTGGGTGAGGCATCCAATTTGCATTTTGCTATTTCATATTGGTTGGATTTGTTTAATGGATTCTAAACCCATTAACCCAAAGGAATAGTAAATAGTATATATCCAAATCAAATATGTATAATTGTCATGTACAATTATATTCGTTTACGGTTTTCGTTTGGTAATTTTTATACAATATGTCAAACACGTTTATAAACAAACCTGTGTTTCTATTTGTCATTCTAAATGACGTACAATTAATTATAATTAATTATACAAAGTCTAACTAATTATAACCATTAGTTTTTGCTTTGTTATTTTTAACATGACAAATATAATTTAATTATAACACGTATAATTAATTATAACCATCTTAATATTGATCATAACCAATTTATAATCAATCACAATAAGATTCTCCGATTAACTCCTATATAGTGTGACCCAATAGGATCTGTGTTATGTTGGTAAATAGAATTAAAACTGTTTTTACTTCTATAATCATGAGAGGCATCTGGCAGAATACATCATGAGCATCGAATTACACAGATGATGATGTACTGTACAATATCATGATCCAGTAAACAATTTACTTGTATCATTTCTTTTGTCACATAGCTATCAGATCAGTTTCAAGGTAGATGTGTGCCATCCTTGTTAACTTAATCTTTTCTTGATCTTGAGCAGATTATCAAATATAATTACTCTTGTAATTATACTGCATGCAGATAATCTAACTCTACCAAAGGGCCTAGTGATGCTATAGCTCGTATAAAATACGAGGAACAAATAGTACTTTTGGCATACTATCACTTCCTCAGCTAAGCTATACATATGAAAGTGCTACCGTTATGACTGTTTTTTACGGACAGCGTTAGATAACAATTACACATACATATTTCTTAGTAGGAATGATAAATATCTCATACTGTAGAACTTGACACTGAATGAAAACATTAATGACACGAACACAATTCTATTTAATGTTTTATTCGAGGTCTGTCAAATACCATGTTCCTAGAACATGTATCTATGTGATTAAAATGACATCTTGTGTCAATGGTTGGTAAAACTTAACCATCTTTTAATCCACATACTAACCTAGTAACGGTTAATTAGTGTTCCTGCTAATTACCTCGGTTAGTGACTTCTTAAGAATATATATCATCTTAATTATAGAGTTTCACAATTCCAGTCATGAACTCAAAATGATCCATAATACAATAATATTCACGGCAACAAAATGATATATAATTAAACATTCAATTCATGAACAAAATTTTATGATAAATTATCGTATTATTGACTTCTAGATTATTACAAACTAACATGTGGTGCTCTTCCTTTATTTGTGATTTTGCACAGATTTACAAGAACCCAAACATAAAGGTCAAAGAGTATCCTTAAGCCAAGAATCAACTGTGCTTACAATCCAAATTTGTAAATTTTCATTTGTTATGTACTAATCAATAGGTTGGTAGGAAAATAAGAAATAAGTTACCATGCGAGAAATGATGCGCCATTGCTGATAATCTTTTTTCCCAAAAATGGCAACATCAGGCTCTACTATATGAAATAACTTGGTCACAACTGTCGCAACTCCTCTGAAAAAGACTGGCCGGCTTGCACCACACATGCCCTTCTCCAGCCTCTACACTTTGATCTATGTCTCATGGGCACTCTCTTTCTCTATACATAAAATTTGAACTTGTTCTTCCCCTATTTAGAAACAGAGAGTCATAAAGAGTTCATATGCTTTCAGATGGGTACTATTGAATCACACCATCTGGTTCACTGTGTACAATTCAGATTGATCAATTACCAAGTATTGCTTTGATGTATCTAAATTTTACAGAATGATCTTAGGCACCGCCAGTAACTTCAATTTTAAAACACTGTTGACCATTTGATTTTTCACTTAGGAACAGTGCTAAGTGAATTTAGACAAGTGACCTGATGCAGTTGCAGAATGGGTTTTTTCTAGTGATCGGTTTGGTAGTTTAAATGCTCCTGTCCTGATTTGCATGTGAGTGTGCATTCAACATGTTAAAGATAATGTGAACATCAATTTCAAAATGTCCTATTGATTAGTTCCTCAAGTACCCTATCTCAAAATTGACATGTGGAGTTTGTCAAGGTTTATCTTTGCTGAATATATAGTTATGTGTTTACAAAATAACCAAAAAACACTAAATTCTATTAACTACCATACATAGTTTATTTAAGTCGCATCAATACGACTAAAAGCAAGATAATCAAAATTGGTATTGGCCCTTAATTTGCAATTATATATTATTAAGATCCCACTGAAAAACAAACATGAAAAAGCAAACAAAAATCATTCTCAGCTCATACCAGAAACAGCGGAGAGGTGATGACGTGGCAGCACTGCAAGTGAGCCCGGGATGTCATAATCGTACATATTTCTGGGGAAAAAGACGACCTGAATGACTCCCGTTTAGGAGAGCTTTTGTAAATCCCCTTGCATATCGGAGGGATAAGTAGAGAGATCCTCCGACGATGCGAATTGGCCCGGGTTCACATAGACTGAGACCATGATGACGTCAACATGGGACCGGGCTTCACAAACCAGCGAGAGGTGTCCCTCATGGAGGTACCCCATGGTGGGGACCAGCACCAGAGACTTGCCATCTCGGCGCATGCGCCTGGACCAGGCACGCATCTCCACCTTGCCTCTTATCACCTCCATCCTAATATTTGAATTTAAAATTATGTGGGGGTGTTTGAGAAGAAGAAGGTGAATGAAATCAGTGTTGTAAAATGCGGTTTTCATGCGGTATGTGGAAGGCCACCGCATACCACATGTAAGGTATATGGCCGCATATGTGGACTTATATATGAGGATTTTAAAATAAAAATTCATAAATAATATATATGCAAAACTATAATTTGTGCACATTAGAAACACATCTAAGATAAGAAATGAAGCATCTAATAAATGATTGATACTATGTATATGCATAAATACACGAGAGTTATAATTTCACAGCAGAATACAAAATCTCACAACAAATGAATAGTATCTCCTCTTTACAATACCAGTACCTAAATAATAGTATCTCCTTATTTCAATCAATGACAAATAATATATAGTACCTAATTTGAATCAATGATGAACCATCCAATCTTACCAATTACATTACACAGTAGCTGTAATTTATTTCAATCAATGATGAACCATTTGAAATCATATTTGTTTCAATCAATGAACCATCCAATCTTACATGTATAGCTATAAAATATATAAATTTCACTAATTACCAGGGGCAGTGACTAATGTTCGCACAAAAGCATGCACACAAAGTCTCAGGTACAGCTAGCTGTACCCTTTTAAACCGTGATTGAGCTTTCGTATTAGCTTGCAAGTGCACAACCTTTGTCCAATGGTACAATTAGGTATAGATCCTCAGGGACGGTACAATTCGAGTCTAGATCACTACTTATCCTAGTTAGGTACTAGAAGTATAAAGTTTGGTTTGAATTTGTTTTAAATTCCTAAATTCAACAACAGAAGATTGCAAAAGAAAATAAATGTTTGTTTCAGTCAAGTTTAAAAGGATGTTTCCAGGGTTTCAGATTTCATCCTCAGCTTTGCCTCTCTGGACCCTCACTCGACTCGCATCATCTCTGATGCGACCCTAGTGATGCGACTCGCATAGCCCTCGAGTGAATGCAGCATTGCACTTGTTTCTGAGTTATTCGATTGTTCAAGGTTCTACTGACCCTACTTACAATTCCTGAGCCTCAACTCTCGTTTATTAGCACCAGAAACCTAGCAAGGAATTGCAATTTCACCTTCTTAGATCTACAACTTTCAACTCTCGTTTATAAGTGTTCAATTTAAGTCAATTGATCGGTTTGTGATAGGCCTAAATTATATATATATTCGATCTGATTTTTATCACAAAATAACACCAAATATCTTGTATTTTGAATATAAAGTGAATAGAATACACCTGGGATCAAGTTACTGCGTTTGCTTGGTTTTAACTTATAGGAAATGAAAAAAAATGAAGAAAACCGAAGAAAAATGCCCACTGAGAATACACGGTTTAGAATATGGCCAAAATAAGTACTTAGATGGATTTCTGGACGCGCGCCAATTTTAAAAAGGTATAATAAGCTATACATGAAAATCCGTGCAGATGCACGAATCTCGATGCAGACGCACTCTGGTCACACAGGAAAAGTCCGAGCCTAGTGCGGATGGTACTGTAGCAATGCGGATTGCAGTACGGACGCACTGTAGCGTCAGCCAGAAATAGAGTCTGAACTTAAAACGGTCATAACTTTTGACTCGTAACTCTGATTAAGGCTTATGACCACTTTTTGGAAAGCTAGCGAGAAAATCTACAACATGAGAAACTAAAAACTAAAATTTTTCTCAGTGCGGATCATCCCACCCGCAGTGCGGCCCGGAGAACCCGCACTGGACCCGCAGAAAGCCAAAATTGCACGTTTTTGACAGTTTTTCTATTTTTGGTGCATCATGGACGCGTTTTGATAGCCACATGTGGATAAGACAATCCTGAAAAACAATCCAAATATAACACCCACTAACTCCACTTCCTAGGCTCTTAATTGAACATGATCCTTGGCTATAAAAGAGGGGATGTCATCTCATCTCATCCCATCCATCATCTCTTCCCATACATCCGTTATCTCATTCTCTCTCCCTCCACACACACAATACTTAGCGATAAATTCTGAAGTAAGGAAAGCTTTCAAGTAAGGAGAAGAAGGGTTTCCTGAGCAAGAAGTCGGCAAGATTGAGGGCTTTGATCAAATAAAGGGTGTAATCATTTCTTTATTACATTTCTTCTTACTTTTGCCAATTTTTGTAATGGATCTCTCCATGAGAGAGTAGATCTCTCTCTGGGGGTTTAGGTCAATGCATGAACTTGTTTAATTCTATTTTATTCGGTTATTTGTTTTTATTATGATTGTTTTATGGGATTTGATTGTTAATTTATGTGATTTAATAATTTGTGTTAATTACATAGTTAGTACTTGAATTGTAGTATCCCGTTTTGGATTCGAAAGAACCAAAATTGACTGTGATCAATAGGATAGTACCAAACTATGAATGCAAATACCCTAGGTTTAGGTTAAGATTGTAACCAATTTAATCTAAGCCGGAACTATAGAAATTAAGGTTAGGAATTTGGTGAAGAACCTAATCGTGAAGTCAAACCCTAATTAGGACACCTCAATTCAAATCGGGTATTGATATGATGGACTTAATTGTGAAGTACCAATATTTGAGGAGATGAGAGACTAACAAGAGCTTATAGGTCTAGGTAGCTAGGGCGGGGAACTTCATTGAGAAGTTCAAGTTACCTAGGCACGTTATTAATTTACGAAAGTAACCCTTAATAACATATTAGGTTAGAAACCTCGTCAAATCATACATGAATTCAAACAAATACCGAGTAAATAGAGTTAGTAAGAGATTGGAGACCAAAGACCCCTAGATCTCTAAATCTTGGAAGCAAACCAATTCTTTTATTTTACTTTTATTTACAATTATTGTTTCAAACTCCTTTCTTTTGGGTATTGAACCTAACCTTAGGAATTGTTAGAACAAACCCCCCAATTTACTTTTATTGCACTTTACTTTATTTTATTTTTCTGAAATTTATTACTAAAGTTTAAACTAAGTTTTTATCATACTCCCTGTGGATCGATACCTCAAATACTACTTTGATAGAATTGTGCACTTGCAATTTAACTCAAACGTGTGTTAAAGGCTTAAAAAGTACATCTTATTGTACTGAAACTTTGTGCATACGCTTTTGCGCGCATCAGTTTGCTAAAGGTATCCACTATCTCTCAATAAATGGAAATCTCACCTTTCGATTCAATTGATCAATCTTTTCAGATTTCTAACCTACCTCAAGTGCTTGATTAAGTTGCAAGAAATATCAAGTCAAGATTTTAGAAGAGATGCAAGAAGCATTCAACAAAAGACAATCAAGATTCAAACAATCACAATCAAGCAAATAAAATAATAATACTCAATCAATTGATCACAAGAACAACTCAAATTCAGTTGCAATACATACAATCAAAGCTTTAGACTACATCAACCCTAGAAACAAGGAAAGATCTACTCAAACAACATCATTAAAGAAGAGAGAAGAGAGAAGAGAAGAGATCATGATAGAACCCAATGTAGCAATCTAGCAAGGATCTTCCCTTCTTTCTTGATCACCACTCCAATTCTTGAGGTTTTGAATCTTCAAATTCGGAACTCCCTCTCTGGTGGCAGGGGTGGTCTATTTATAGACCTTTCAAAACGAATGTTTCAATTCTGGGCCCTTATTGGGCCTTTACTGTCTGCTCAGGAAGCTCACGATGCTACCCGCATTGGAGCATCAAGGATGCGCTTCGCATGAGATGGCAGTGCGAGCTTCTGGTGTGACTCGGAAGACTGGATGCGCCTCGCGTCAATCCTGATGCGGGTCGCATCAAAAGCTTTGGACTTCAAAATTCTCCTGATTTCACCAATTTCCTGCAAAATAAGAACAAAAGCGCAGCAGTACCAAATTCTACTTGTAATCACTATAATAGACGTTATTTGATGGCTTAGAATACATGTCTTGGTACTGAAATTGGTCAAATCAATATATCAAATATGGTGATATCAACTAATTTACCAGAATCAAGCTTATTAAGGTTGATTTGATTACAGCTACTGTGTAAGATGGATTGGCAGAAACACACTCACGTTTGGCTTCCTAGTATCGATCATAACTCAGAAGCATCAAGCCAGTAGCACCGATGGGTGAAGAGGCAGAGAAGAGAGGCGATCGGTGGAGAGTGGAGGACGCGCTGTGATGAGGGAGAGACGTTGATGCGTGAAGAGGCAGAGGAGAGAGGCGATCGATGGCCGGCGGAGGAGAGAGGCGATTGGTTAGGTTCTGATGACCATTTTGAATTTTTGAATTTTATTTATTCGTATCTTTAAGGTAAGTAGGTGGGGGGTGCAAAGGTTGATATTATTAGAGGATTAACAATACCCAAGTAGGGTATACCCGACCATACCCGCCCGTACCCAGGGTACCCATGCCCGAGATCGGGCATGGGTCAGGTACTCGGGTACGCAGGTACGGGCAGAAAACCAGACCGGACCCATTTTTTTGGACCAATACCCGACCATACCCTACCTGAGTTTACCCGTACCCTAGTACCCGAGTACCCGTATCCAATACCCGACTACTGTTCATTCCGAATTCAAAATTCAAAAATTCTATTCCCCCCCATGCCAAAAGACCAACAAAAAAACCAAAAAAAAAAAATACCCATACTCGCCTTACCCGTCAAGGGTACACGGATACGGGTATAGGACGGGTAGGGTATGATTTTTGAAAAATATACCCGCCATACCCGTACCCGTATACCCTTATACCCGTCCTACCCGTACCTGAGTTATACCCTTACCCGTCCCGGGTATACCCGGGGTACCCATACCCGTCCCACTATTAATACCTTAGATATTATCCGACTCTATCCAAAAATTTAATACGGATATTCAATATTTGAAAATGTGTGCGGATATAGATACGGATATAATTTTTAATTTTAATTATATGTATTCAAATAATAGATATATATTATACAATTTAGTATGAATTATGAAAAAAATAATGTTATTTACTATTATAAAAAGTGGATATCTGTGTCCAATTAATGTCCGATTTGTATTTGTATCTGTCTAATATCCGATCCGTATTCGGAAAATAAAAATGGATACGGATATGATTTTACCACTATCCGATCTGTTTGCACCCCTATTAAGTAGGTATTAGGTAACTGATGACCATTTTGATGGTTCAAACCCATTGATTTAGTTTAATTGCGGAAAGTGTGTAAAACAAAATTTTACGGTTTAAGCTAAGAATTAAACGAGGTATGTCAGGAAATTTTTCAAGGCGGTCCACCTTCAGTATTCCTTTGGCATCAAAACCTCATTTAATTCATTTACAGATCTACTCCATAATTGATTTCTAAAAGCTTTAAATCTACTTATCAATTAAATAGATTAATATCACATGTTTATACCTCGTTTCCAACTCTCAGTTGGAATGTAGCTCTCACACCCCAAATCCACCGAGTCTGACAGCCTGCCGCGTGTATCTATCAAGTGTCTCATATACACGCAAGGCAGTGGATCTTTTTATATGCATTACCAATATCCTCATTTCCTGCGTCCGAGTAGTAAACCTGAAAATAATCGGGAGGGAGGGGGTGAGAATAAATTCTCAGTGCGAAAATTTGCCACAGTTGAATTATTGGACTTGCAATCAAACTCTATATTCAAAAAATGAAACCCAAACAATAACAATGCAAACAGGTATATATAATCGTAAATAACAGAATGCAAATACTCGACAACAGTTTATCAACCTGAAACACAGTTCACGAAATTTCCAAGATGAATTTCAAACACAACATATATTTGGCTTAACTCAATTCATAACTCAATTCAATAGGGCTTGGAGCAATTACAGATGTTCTCTCGAGGTGGTACTCAAACCCACATCTGTAGGGTTACTGACATCTACAGATGGTCAACCAAACTGGACCCTTTATCTGACACCCATCTGCAATTGCTTGACTTAACAGTTTATTAAAGTCTGGTTCAAATCATATAAAGAAAATCCTCTTTGAAATCATTCCAATAGTCGTAATATTCAATTGACCTTTCCAAATGCATTAACACGTAGGAGAATGCCACCGAGCCACAGACGTTACACAAGTCACCCACGACCTCAAATCACATATCATAACATATCTCATATCATCACATAATCACCCTCCCTCGTCCCAACCGGTACTGAGAATATCGAGGGCCGTTCACCTAAGGCCATTAGGATCCTGGGAATCCAAGTCAGCATACAGCCCGACTTGGCATATTCATTGGATCCAAGTGCTTAACTTCGTAAATCCATTCACATACATATCCAAATCCAATCGTGGTGACTTTCAATCAAATCAGATCATAATAGATCGACACAACCTACAACCATACCAGCATGCAAATCACTCAAGTCACATCAATTCGACTTTAATTTGATTGGGCTATGCAAATGCTTTACACAATTCGATTATGCAATCAATGATATTCAACATGACAAACGAATACACAGTTTAATTCCTGAAAATAAAGTATCAAACAAGTCCAAGAATCCCGCACCTTAGTATGACGAGCGTACCGCTTAGTTGCGAATCGGGCGTCTCGAATTACCTCGCGATATCTTGCTCGACTGAGCCTACACCTATATTATACATTTACTTGGTTTAGTTCGGTTACATTATCAAAACTTAAATTCCAAAAGCCGTCTTTTAATTCGTCAATTCTTTTATACCTTTCGGCTCATTTATAATCATTTTAATTCAAGTTCAATTTCAAAATTATATATATATGGTCGGCCCTTATATAAACTTTCACCTTATTACACTTTGGTCCATTTACGTATCAATTATTTTATTCCAATTCAATTTAATTAAAGGCCCATAATTTAGCAAAGGTTTAAGCCTCTAATTAACAATTCACCACTTAGGCTATTAATTTATACTACTCTACATAAGGCCTTATATTTTACAATTCGGATCCCTAAATATAATTAATTTGCAATATGGTCTCTGCCAGTTCAAAGGCTGGTATACACACATAAATTTAGCACAATACCAGTGGTATCACTGGGCCAGTACCGACTGATACCAGCAGCACATACACAACAACAACATGGATGTACTAGTCACAATTTACCAGTACAACATCAACACAGAACCAGCAAAACAGAACAGAAAGCAAGACAACAAAGCGAACCAGCAAAACAGAAACAAGTCACAGGTCAGGTCAGAATAGACACACCAGAACTCAATCAACGCGGCTCAAGCCTCAAGTCAGCACCATTTACTGGGAAAATCAACAACCCGAGCAAAGGTGAAATTAACTACAATTCCCTTTTAATTCATACAAATCACCATGGTCCTATATTTTACAATTCCAACCATTTACAAAAATCATTTTGAAATATAACCCCTTATACTTAATTTATTTGAGCAAATCGATCGAGTCGAGAAAATCAACAACCCGCACTCGATAATTAATAAATCACTTCCTACAATTATACTATGACATTAATCAATCCATCACGACACAAATCCAGAAGTTTAGACGTTATTTTGGAAATTACCCGAAATAGAAAATATCAAAAGAAATCGATTGGTTCCGAGGGTTTCGCCTCACCTTGCGGCCATCTCACTCAAGCACAAGCCAACACCAAGGCAGCATCTAGCGAGCACCGGGTCAGCACCACCTTAATCCTAGAAACTAGGGTTTCATGGGAGGGAAGGGGGAGGCAGAAACCGAGAGAGAGAGAGAGAGAGAGAGAGAGAGGTTTCTGGCGGGTCGGACTGAGAAGAGAAGGAGGGAGAGAGTGGGGCGACGGCGGCTGCTGGCCGTGGTAGCGGCGGAAGAGGAGGGGGCGGGCTCTGTTTTTGGCGGAGAAGGGAGGAGAGGGGGCGAGGCTGCAGCTCTCACGGCCAGAGAAGAGAGGAGAGCAAGGGGAGGGTTTTGGTGGGGTTCGCCGGCGACGGGAGAGGGGAGGCGGGGCCCTGCTGGGTTTGGCGTAGGAAGAGGAAGGGGGGCGGGGCTGTGGGGGGGGTTCAGTTCTGTCACCGTAGAGGGAGAGAAAGAGGGAAGGGAGAAGGGTGTAGTTTAATTGGGTTGCTTTAAGATTCGTGCTGGATCAAGATGAGAGGTTGATATAATTCCAGCATTTAAATTACAATATTTAAGATCCGTGTTAGGTTAAATCCAAAGGTCCAAACAAATTAGAATTTCATTATGGTCATTTTAAATGGTTTAAATTCTGTTTCTTTTATAAATTTAAATCGAAAGTTCATGATATTTTTGTAACTATATTTGTACATATAATTTATGTATTTATCAATCAATTTAAGATTCGAATAATTTGATTTTCCTTTTATATAATTATATATATATATATATATATTAAATTTTAGAATTCGAATAAATCCATATCGGATAGTATTTATGTCTCTATATATAAATATCAAATCAAATCCTTAAAATTCTCAAATAAACGAAATTAGTAACTTTTATATAATTTATCTCCTACGAATAATTTCGTATAATTATATTCTTATTTGGAATTCAATTACTTATTTATTAAAACGAATCTAATTAAATAAATTTCTTCTTTTTCTAACAACTTAGAGAAATTTGTCACGGATTTTCTGAGTCTCTGATTTACCGAATAATTATAATTTACTATATAGTGCTATATTTTATTTTATTTCTAAATCTCTAATTTTTATTTTTCATAATTTCATACATTATTTATATTACAAAATTTTAGTTTCCTTTTAGTCGGTCAGAAAATTTCTGAACGAATCATTAAGTTAATTAAACTTTTTATTTAAACCAATTGATCGATTTATCAATTTTAATCAAGTTTTAAAATTTCGGAATGTAACAGTAGCTGAGCGAGAAGAGCTACACCAAGGAATCGACTCGCAGTATCACACGTGTGATACCTCTATTGGTTATCCACCAGGACTAACCGGAGAGCAGTTTATTTCTTCTGCCAGAAATACCGTAAACCGCAAAATTATGCAAAAACACTATTCACTGAGAAAAGGATGAAATAAATATATTTGTGTTCCGAGGTAACTCGGTTTTGCTTAAAAGCTAAACCGCAGGATTTCACAAAATATATTATTTCCTAATCTCGTAATAACCGAAATCGAGGAAGAGAGAAAAACCGATTAACGAAGTAATCAGATTAACACGTGAATTAGTAAGTTTTCTCTCTTCCCTCACCCCTCTATTTATAGTGTTTTGAGGAGGTTCGCAAAACACCGAAATACCCCTCAAAACAAATTTATTTACCAAAAACCCTTGACACCTCATCCTTTAATATATGAAAAGACCAAAATACCCCTTCCACACTCTTCTCCATGCTTCTACACCCTAAGGTGTCATGCAAGGTGGCATAGGTGTGAAATGACCATTTTGCCCTTAGCCCATTAAGGCATGAATAGTAAAAGGCTTTGATTTTTGGGCTTTGGGCTTTTAATTTTAATTAAGGCTTTGGTTATTTTGTTCTTTTAAACCCATAATTCAAATCCATGATTAACAAATTAAAATCCAAATCAAATATATATAATTGTCATGTACAATTATATTTCTTTTTGTTTGTTGTTCGGTAACTTTTATACAACGTAACGTGTACGTTTATAAATTAACCGTTGTTTCTGCTTGTCATTCTAAATGACATTTATAATTTAATTATATCACGTATAATTAATTATAATGATAGGCCTAAATTATATACATATTCGATCTGATTTTTATCACAAAATAACACCAAATATCTTGTATTTTGAATATAAAGTGACTAGAATACACCTAGGATCAAGTTACTGCATTTGCTTGGTTTTAACTTGCAGGAAATGAAGAAAAACGAAGAAAAATGCTCAGTGCGGACGCACGGTTTATGATATGGCCGCAATAAGTACTTCGATGGATTTCTGGACGCGCGCCAATTTTAAAAAGGTATAATAAGCTATACATTAAAATCTGTGCGGATGCACGGATATCGATGCGGACACACGGATCTCGATGCAACCGCACTCTGGTCGCACAGGAAAAGTCCGAGTTTAGTGCGGATCCCAGTGCGGACGCACTGTAGCAATGTAGAAGATGTTACTATATCGGTGCGGATGGTACTGTAGCAATGCGGGTGGCCCGTCCGCACTGTAGCAAAACGTATAACTGCATCCTGAACTTAAAACGGCCATAACTTTTGACTCGTAACTCCAATTAAGGCTTGCGATCACTTTTTGGAAAGCTAGGAAGAAGATCTACAACATGAGAAACTAAAAAAAGAAATTTGAAATCAGTTGGACGCACTAAACTCGTAGACAACCAAAATTACACGTTTTTAACACGGTTTCTATTTTTGGCGCACCAAGGACACGTTTTTACAGCCACATGTGGACAAGGCAATCCTGAAAAACCAATCCAAATATAGCACCCACTAACTCCACTTCCTAGTCTTTTAATTGGGCATGGTCCTTGGCTATAAAAGAGGGGGTTCATTCTCCATTCAAGGCATCTCTTCGCAAAGATCATCATCCACACTCATCTCTCCCATCCATCCATTCGCATCTCTCTTCCCACTCATTCTCTCTCTCCACACACACGATACTTAGCAATATATTCTGGAGAAAGGAAAGTTTTCAAGCAAGGAGAAGAAGGGTTTCCTGAGCAAGAAGTCAGCAAGATAGATGTTTTTGATTTGTTAAAGGGTGTAATTACTTCCTTTATTTCATTTCTTCTTATTTTTCCAATTTTTGTAATGGATCTCTCCATGAGGGGGTAGTTCTCTCTCTAGGGGTTTAGGTCAATGCATGAACTTGTTTAATTCTATTTTATTCGGTTATTTATTTTTATTATGATTGTTTTATGGGATTTGATGTTAATTTCTATGATTTAATAATTTGTGTTAATTACATAGTTAGTACTTGAATTGTAGTATCCCGTTTTGGATTCGAAAGAACCAAAATTGACTGTGATCAATAGGATAATACCAAATTATGAATGCAAATACCTTAGGTTTAGATTAAGATTGTAACCAATTTAATCTAAGCTGGAACTATAGAAATTAAGGTTAGGAACTTGGTGAAGAACTTAACCGTGAAGCCAAACCCTAATTAGGACATCTCAATTCGAATCGGGTATTGGTATGATGGACTTAATTGTGAAGTACCAATATTTGAGGAGAGGAGAGACTAACAAGAGCTAATAGGTCTAGGTAGCTAGGGTGGGGAACTTCATTGAGAAGTTCGAGTTATCTAGGCACGTTATTAATTTACGAAAGTAACCCTTAATAATATATTATGTTAGAAACCTCGTCAAATTATACATGAATTCAAACAAATACCGAATTAATAGAGTTAGCAAGGAATTGTAGACCAAAGACCCATATATCTCTAAATCTTGAAAGCAAATCATTTTCTTTCTTTTACTTTTATTTACAATTATTGTTTCAAACTCATTTCTTTTGGGTATTGAACCCAAACTTAGGATTTGTTAGAACAAACCCCCCCCCCCCCAATTTACTTTTATTGCACTTTACTTTATTTTATTTTCTAAAATTTATTACTAAAGTTTGAACTAAGTTTTTATCGTACTCCCTGTGGATCGATACCTCAAATACTACTTTGATAGAATTGTGCATTTGCAATTTAACTCAAACGCGTGTTAAAGGTTTAAAAGGTACATCTTATTGTACTGAAACTTTGTGCATACGCTTTTGCACACATCATATAACCATCTTAATATTAATTATAATCAATTTATAATTAATCAGTAAGATTCTCCGAGTAGCTCCTATATAGTGTGACCCAATAGGATCTGTGTTATGTTGGTAAATAGAGTTAAAAGTGTTTTAACTTCTATAATCATGGGTGGCGTCTGGCAACATATCATGACCATCCAATTACACAGATGATGCTGTACTGTACAATATCACGATCTAGTAAACAATTTACTTGTGTTTGTTCTTCTGTCTCATAGCTATCAGATCAGTTCCAAGGTAGATGTGTGTCATCCTTGTTAACTGTATCTTTTCTTGATCTTAAGTAGATTATCAAATATAATTACTCTTGTAATTATACCGCATGCAGATAATCTAACTCTACTAAGGGGCCCAGTGATGTTATAACTCGTATAAAATACGAGGGATAAATAGTACTCTTAGTAGACTATCACTTGCTCAGCTAAGCTATACAGATGGGAATGCTACCGTTATGACTGCTTTTTATGAACAGCGGTGGATAACAATCACACATACATATCTCTCAGTAGGAATGATAAATACCTCATACTGTAGAACGTGACACTGAATGAAAACATAAATGACACGAACACAATTCTATTTAATGTTTCATTCGGGGTCTGTCAAATACCATGTTCATAAAACATGTATCTATGTGATTAAAATGATATCTCGTGTCAAGTGGTTTGTAAAACTTAACCATCTTTTAATCCACATACTAACCTTATAGCGGTAATTAGTGTTCCTGCTAATTACCTTGGTCAGTGACTGGTTAAGAGTATATATCATCTATATTATGGAGTTTCACAATTTCAGTTATGAACTTGAAATGATCCATAAATGCAATAATACTCAAGGCAACAAAATGATATAAACATTCAATTCATGAATAAAGCTTTATGATAATTTATCGTATTATTGACTTCTATATTATTTACAAACTAACACTGGTCAACTTACAATCAGAACAGAGTTGGAATAAAACTAAAATTTAAAAAGAGTCCTAATTTTATAATTATTTTGAATATTAAGTATATTTTTATAAAAAATTAAAAAGCATAAATATAGTAATTTATTTTAGGAAAAAATTATAAAGTGGACATATTTTTTTTTAAATCTTAAATATATTATTATATTTTTTTGAAAACTATATAAAATGTAAGTACATTTTTTAAAAAATCAAGAAGCAAGTGCTTTTCTCTTATTCTACAGAGCCACCGCTAATAATTAGGGGTACGTTTGAATGCACTTTAGAATAGCTACTATTTGAGAATAGTAGATGAAAATAATGATTTTTGGAAGAGTGTAAGAATAGGGTTGATGTGGTGCTATTTGGAATAGCGAAAATCTTGTTTAGATTGAATATTTAGAATAGCAATAGAAGGATTAAACATTTGAGAGAGCACTAATTGTTATTCCAACTTTATGTAGAAATAGCAAGAATAGTGAAAACAGTGCTATTTTTGCTATTCTTGCTATTCTGAGTACATCCAAGCGTACGCTAGATCTGGATCCCTTAAAGTAACCCAAAATTTGAGTTTGGGTCTGGAACGTTGGATTAGAAATTGAATCAATCCAGTTAAGTTAGAATTTACTGGTTCTTTTAATATTAATGTGAATTCTGATTAGATGGTTCAGGTATAAACTCAAAGTTTGGGATTGCTTTTAGGTATCCGATTTCCACCAAACTAATAAGATCTGATTTCAATAAAACTTGGAATTAATAAAAATTGTCTCTTACCCATCTAACCCGTTTCAGTTTTCACTTATGCCATGTGGCATCTTATTTGTCCGTTTATGCTTTGAATATTGTCCACCTACTTCTCACTTGTTGAACAAAATCTCCCACTCAGAATTCAGAAACAATTTTTTATTCATTAGTTTGGTCGGACCTCCAATTCTATCCATATTCCATAATAACAAAAAACAGAATATAGAGTTTTTAAAAAAGAAAAAGCACCCTCTGGTAGGTTTATGTGCAGCAATTTTAATCAACAATGCGCTGTGATTTAATCCTCTCAAGTTCTTGATTATGTGGTTTTTGCAAACAACTCTATACATCTATTAGTGTTCCCAAGTCATTTTATAGTCATTTCATAGTATTTTTTTGTTAATTTAAATTATGAAAAAAAGAGTGGCTAAGTCACCCTTTTATAAAATTTTTAATTATATGTATTGAAATTTAATTAATCTTTTTTTAGATGTTTTATATAATTCAAATAAATATCAAATGTTTGTTTGTAGTCTAATGGTTACAACTCAATTTTGTAGTTGAGAAGATATGAATTCAAATCTCACTCACTACATATAGTGCATTTTAATTATAGCTCCCCTAAAAAAAAAAAAATCTAATTCTGCCCCTACTTTAAACTCGCAAGGAAGTGCAGAGCACAATTCAAGTATTCATAACGAGGGACAAAGGCACCTTCAACGGATTGAAATTATATATTGTTGACTCATCAATATTTATCTATTAAACAATAAACAAAAGACTATGTGATTAAATAAAGCAGAAAATCAGATGGCCTCTTAAAATATTGTAGAAAATTATTTTTTTCTTATTGCGCTAAATTTTCAAGCATGAAAACCTAATTTAATTTGCTTAATAAAAATCGCGTACACTTCTGAATAAAGAAAATGACCTTTGTTAGCTTTGAAAATAAATTGATAAATATTTAAATTACCTTTGTTTTGTTTAGGAATTTTATAATTGACTTGCACTCGACTCTCGCCGAACTAGTTGTTCATCCAAAAAGGCCCACTATAATTGAGCCGTAATAAAGAAAACAAATTCAATTGATTATTAAAATTTGATGTTTCTCTCACCTCTTTATTGATTCGAGCCGAAAGTTTGATGTTAAAATCTACACCCCGGCTATTTGGAGACCAAATTCTTTGTTTTGGGGCAGGAAATTTCTGCTCCCATGATAAACTCTCAGTTCAAAAATTAACAGTAATCGGTCCTACTTGACAGTAACTGAGGAGGCAGAATTTTCCTGCATCCCAGAGAACAGGTAATCTCTTTCCTGCTATTTGAGCCCATATTTGTTTATAAACAGACAACAATTGTACATTGAGATCTCTTCTTATATATTTTTAATACAAACAACTTGACGATATAATTGATCTACAAGATGGCTAGAGCCTAATAAACTTACAAATTCAAAATTAATAACTAATTTAAATATTGATCGTATACGTTGTAACTTATTTTATCTTTCGTTTTTCAGATGTTGCTTGTAGTTTTAAATTTTTAATAAACAATGAAAAGGTTGCAGATTCAATAGCTCCTAATTGACCACATTATTTTTGTTTATTTATCTTTTGTAGTGGGTAGACAAACAAACATTTTTTATTTGATTGAAAAATATTAATTAAATTGCCAAGTTAATTCAATATTAGTACCTTTAGACATTAGGCATGATGTTTTATATATGTCATTTTATATGGTCTATCTTGAATTTGTATAAATTTTATTTTTTTGTACTTACAAAAAGACCAAACCTGACAGAGATAGTATAGCACAATCTTAGATTGCAATGCATTAATTAATATATTGATGAACTTTGAACAGATGGAGAGACAGTTTGATGCCAAATGAACGTTTGTTTCTTTTAATTAACGGACCAATTGATCAGAGGATTATAAATGACAAGTGAGATATTCCGGATATTTTGCTCACCCCCTTTCATGATGGAGGGCAATTTTTCCCAACAAATTTAAATTAGTAACCCAAATTGCATGAATTAAACCATCCATTAATACCTAGCAGGAAATTTGTTGTCACTAATTTGTCTCATAGTCACCCATACTTCTGCATTGTATCTAGGGGTGTTCAAACGGTTTGGTTTAATCGATTTTGGACCGAACCGAACTAGTTCAGTTTAAACGGTTCGGTTATTTCGGTTTATTGGATCGGTTCGGTTGGTTTTTCAAAACCAAATTATAACTTCGGTTTGAAAAATTTTCAAAACCGAAATAACCGAACCGACCGAACTTTCATATAATATGAATTTGATCGGAACCACCCCGGTTTATTTTTTAATATTCCAGTTTATTTCTTAATTAATTGCTTTAAATACTTGATTTATTTCTTAATACTCCAGTTTATTTCTTAATATACTTCGGTTTATTATAAATTAATTGTTTTGAAGTTTGATTCGGTTCTATTTTTAAAACCAAATTATAACTTTGGTTTGCTAAGTTCGGTTCGGTTTCAACCGAACCGAACCGATGAACACCCGTTTGTACCCCCATGAGCCTTACATCCATTTTAATCCCTTCTGTCATGTTAGGTTACTCCTTCAGATGAAAAAATGATTAAATGGCTTATAATTTAAGTTCTTCATGATTGGTCTAAACTTAAAACATAAGTCACGACTTAAATTATTCTTGTTAGGTAGAAGTTTTAAGTTAAGAAGTACATTGTTAACAATTCATAAAAAACAAACTAAAATTAAAATAATAGCAAAATAATTCACAATAATATTACAACCAAATTAAAAGGAATTGGATTAAATGATTATATTTGTAATAAAAATGCTAAGAACCACAACAATAATAATAGCGACACTACTAATAATTTTATTGTTTTAAATATAATAATATTAAATAGTAGTAGTAATAATAGTAGTAGTAATGACGATGATAATAATACTGACAATAATGATGTGATAATGATAAGAAAAGTATTAGCAACTTCCAATTATGAGAATTTTCTAAATGCTTAAACATAATAAAAGAGTTTCATTTTAAAATCAGCTACTTGTTAAAATCACCAATATATATTCTCCATAAAATATTACGAGACAGTGTATTAGTTGTGAAGGGCAAGCACTAGCCCAGGTTTAGTCGAGCAGCGTATTATTCTGCAAGTGAAAGGAACTATCAGATCCGTCAAAAACGCTAGATGTCATCAGCGAGTTTTCTTAGGATATAAAGGGGAGGTAGTATAATTGGCTAGAAATAAATACTAGAGTTGTTATACTTAACAGTCGAGAGTTCAATTTAAAAAAATAATAATAATAGAAAAAAAAGGAGAGTTTTCTCAGGATATATTATTACTCTCTGTCCTTCCTTTTGCCATTGAATTTCCTTCGTTGAATTAGTAGGCCTTTAGGTTACTACGAGAAAAAAGCAATATTATAAATGAGAAGGGTCAAATGTCTTTATTTGTCTCTGTCATTCCTTTATTTTTAAAAACTTTAATAGTTTAAAATCTAAAACTTAAAAATTAAAATAAAACTGTTAGATGTGATTTATGTTATTTTTTGTATGCTTATAAAAAATTATCACATTTCAATTTTATTTTTATGTGAATCAATAAGTTAAAAAAACTACATCTCTAAATTATCTACATTAGTACATTTTATAAACTTTTGATGACAATCAAAATAAAGTTGGAATATCATAATTTTTTACACGTATATAAATAAAATGATACAAATCATATATTTTAACTCTTAAGTTTTAGATTTTAAGTTATTAAAGTTAAAAAAAAATAGACATAATGAAGACACAAAATAAAGACATATGAACCTTCGTTATAAATTCATTGGATATTATTAACTTACATTACTAAGAAGAATGATAAACAAATTTCACTATTCATTGAGCTCACTTCTCTACGGATACAAATACATCAGATGAAATAATTGGAATGGAAAAAAAATAAAATAGATCCATTAGTTTTGAAGCATCGAAATATTCTCAATCTCTCAATTACATGGGGTCCGGATCCCCCAAAGTAACTCAATTTTTGAGTTTTGAATCAGAACTGATTCATTTGAATACGTCAGACAGGATCACTTTGGAATTCAAATCCATCACTTGGAATATGTGCGCTCCACTTCAAAATAGATTGTCGCATATTTAAATCTGACAGTTCCAATCTAAAGCTCAAAAATTGAATTACTTCACTAGATTTGAATTCGAGAACTATTTGGGTCACTTTGAATCAGACGTCCATCATATTAAAATAGAATCCGTACACACTAGATCAACACAAATATTGAAGCAGACATGCACAAATGTAAAAGCGACGTGCATAAATCTTAAAAGACCAGACAGGTGTAGAAACCTGGACTCAAATTTGAGTCCAACGAACCCAAATTGTTCCCACAAGACATATCCATCCGGCATCCATTGAGGCTTCATGCTTGACCTTGATTCTATCATGAATTGGACATGGTTTAGGAATCAAATATTAAATAGCTCTGAAAAGTATCAACCTGTATAATAATGTTGTGCAACAACAGTAACCCTTCTTTACATAAAACAAAAAGCATAATCATTTTTTTAAAATTAAATTTTGAGGCACAAATGATGCATAGCTATCATATAAACTACATTTAAACTAAACATATTGTAAATTCGGTTCCTTCTATTTATCTGAACTCTATATAAGATGGAACAATTAAAAACTATCTTTTAAAAAATGACATATTATATATGGATCTTGATGGATTCGAACCATCATCCCCTGAAAATTCAGGAACTCTGTCCATAAGATTGAGCTAAAGATCCGTTTCAAAAGGTAAACTGATGCTTGATCCACACCAATAAATTTCCCTTAATCATGATAAAAAAAAACTCCTTTCCACCTCAAAGGAAACAACAAAATTAAATACACTTTCCTTCGTCTATGACCACAATAACATTCAAGAAATTTCTCACAGTAATAAGCTTTCTATTATACTTACGACACTACTAATTCCCAATCAAATAATTATTTTCATAATATATAAATAACATTATTCCAACTAAAAAAAATGTTCATGACCATATTGCAGAACCAACAGCCAACACTATCATTCATCAATTTCAAACCTGCCTTATAAAAATGTCTTTTGTCAAGTGCCAAATGACAGGCTAAGCAGCAGTTCTTGTAAACAAAATCTAGCTAATTTTATTGGAGCTTCAAGAATTCTTTTTCAGGTTTTTACACATTTAGGTGTAAACATTCAGGATTAGTACTCTTGTAGACACTCGGATTTGGCACTGAAGAAATTCAGCAAAAAGACGTACAAAATTTTATTGGTGGTGGTAAATTCTTGAACAAAATCTAGGTGTAAGCATTCAAAACATTTAGGTGTTTACACCTGAATAAGCTAGACATTCAAAACATTTAGGTGAAAAATAACCTGATGTAGGTGTAAACATTTAGGTGTTGAATTTGGCATTCAAAACCTCCAATAAAATAAGCTAGACATTCAAAACCTCCAATGAATCCTGAATGTTAACACCTAAATGTTTACAACCTGAAAAATAACAAAGAACAGAATTAATAGCAAAAATAACCTGATATAAACATGAGCATGCACCTCCAATAAAATCTCAACATACAAACTAGAACATGGAGATCTTGATAACCTCCCCTATACATATACTGAAAAAAAAACGATCCACCTCTCAAATGCTGATACAAAACTAAAATATATGTTACCATAAATATTAACATACAAAAACTCCAAAATTCAAGTATTTCTCCAATCATTCAATGATAGTGACATAATAAACTCCAGATACAATTTTTCATCAAAGAAAAAATGGTTTAGCAAGTTTTACTATGCTTCCCATAGTCCAAATAATTTATTATAACCCAGCAAATGTTTATATTCAGCAGGCTAATACCTGATACAAAAATTCATAAGCAGCAGCAGCTTGGGAAAAAAACCTTATTGATAATTTACTGACTTGAACAAATTGCATTTTTGTAATATCAGGACATAAGATCACTTCTCACTTGACATAATGATTAAGGTAACAATTATTAAATAACATCAGCAAGTGCATCGCCACTAAAATTGCCAGAACTTTAAATTTCATACACAAAGGAAATAATTTGTGAAATTATGAATTATTATTACGCAATTCCAAACTTCTTACTGCATGCATCGAGCTTCAAATAGATTCAATCACTTGATGTTTCAACTGCGTTCATGTAATCATTTTATCAGTGAACAGTACAACAAAACCTTGATAAAATCAATTCCAAGTTAAATTGGCGTTAGATTTTAATCATTCGTTTTGATTTAATACTTCAATTCTTGTGACTTTTTGATACTAATAAATGGAGTCAACTGTGAGTTATACCTCAATATAGTAGTTCAGTAGGCTTCAATTGCAAGGCTTCCATCATCAACGCAAGTTATAGAGCAGGTTGTTCAGCAATCAGATGCTCTGTAAAGAAAATCTACGGAGAAAGGGGTAGAGAGAGAGAGAGAGAGAGAGACGCACACACACACGAGGAAGAACCTGGGGTGAAAAAAAACCCCCATGCGTTCTCCTCCAAACAAAAAAATCTTTTTTATTACTATGGGTGACCTGCCATGCGAGCGCACCCAACATGGCAAAGGTCTCTAAAGTACAAAATATATACAAGAGATCAGATCAGAAAGCTTACACCTGTAACTATACACACTTGCCCAAACCTTCCAGTTGATAGAACCAAACAAACAAACGACTCAACAACACAACCACAAATCTGTAAGTCGTAAGTTTGTTTCTACAAGATGTGATGCAGTGAATCAGGATCAAACGGGTTCGTTTCTTCAAAGCAAGTCACCCTTCAATAGAATAACCGCCATGTGCGAGATCAGACCAGATAACATATGCTAGATTTATTATATCAGATCGATCTCACTTCTAACACGAGATCTGAAACTGATTTCAAAAGTCACCGTCGAAATATTTCAGGTTGGCGCCAGATCTACTAACAAGCAGTCACCCACCAGTTCTGATAAGATAGAATTGAACAAATAAGGGGATGCCTCAAATTCAAAGTTCAAAAATAAACTTGAGAGAGATCTTATAAATTAGAGCCTCCGTGAAGAAACCGACGAGTCATCACCGCACCCTCCTAATAGCAAACCATGCTACCGCTACCACCCCCGTCAAAAGAAAAAAATAAAATAAAATAAGGCAGGGAAAGAGAGGAGGCGGCGACTGCGCCAAAGTAATACGAGGGGAGCAAAGGATTAAGTATATGAATTTATAGCGCGAGATCAGAAACATTGGCGGTGGATGGAAGTTGGCCTGGACTTGAACGGTCCAAATCTATCGACGTGCAAAACTTTTACGAGTGCTATCCTCTAAGATATCCCATATGTTGCGTGACCTACGTGTCCGGTGCCTATTCGGGAGTAACGTAGGGGGCCAGTATTATTTGATCTTTGAGATTCGCGTAGAACGTATTTCAACGGTTGAAATTTTCGAAAAAGTCACGCAAAATATGAGATATCTCAGAGGATGAGAATTCAACTTTGCTGGGAGGCCACGATCGAGGACAAAAATCTGCTGTTACTCCTTCGATATAACAGGAACCTATTGTTCGGATCTCAACTGTTAATCTTCGATACGATTCGTTCATAGAAAAAATTTCTTTGTTGAGATTATCGCATGAAAAATTTGGAAGGTTCAGATTTGAATAACAGGTTCCTTTTATTCCCAGGGTATAACAGCAGATTTATTTCCATCGATCGACTCGTTCCTTATCCGGTACAAAGGTTGCGTTTGCGACTTTTGCTTGACAGGCTGTCTAGGCTCGAAATGAATCTGCTGTTATTCCTATGAATAACAGAACCTGCTATTCAAATCTCAACCGTTGGTGTTTAAAACTTTCTTCGTTAACATTCACGTTTGGATAAGTTTGAACGGTTGAGATGTGAATAACAGGTTCCTGTTATTTCCAAGTAATAACAGCAGATTTATGTTCCGTCTGGGCTATTCAAAAAAGAAAAGGACAGGTTGTTTTGGCGTGGAACGCGTGGTAGGTTTGTTCTTCAAACAACTTTCAGGTTCGTGCATCGAAATTTTCTGTTAGAAATTTCTTGGTGTACTTCAACGAAAATTTGAGTAATTCGTGAAAGTTGATGTACTTTGCAAAAAAATTGGTAATTCGTGATTTAATTTGAGTTTGATTTGAGTTTAATTTGATTAGAAATTAGATTGATCTTAAACAAATTAAACTAGTTCAGTTTGAATGTTATTCAAATCAAATTTAAACTGGATATAATTCATTTGAAATTGATTCCCGAACTATTTAGATTCGAATCTCAAATAATGTAACCAATAGATTCAATCATTAATCTTTAATAATGCATAAATCAAACTTATATCACATATCAAAATTATTAATATAATGATAGTTTATAATAGAGAAATGTTTCAGCAACGTAACAATTAACAATAAAATAAGTTTTATTGACTAAGTTTGTACCGTGATTTTAACCAATCCAGCAATGTAAAAGTAATGAAATCTTGAACTGGCTCATAATCTATTAGTGTTAATTTGTAAAATGTAAAAAGAAACTGTGTGAAATTTTGTTCTGCGAGAAGAAAATTAATGCATAAACTATCGGTATAACTAGAACTGCCAAAAAAATTGTAGTTCGTAATTCGATTGATTTCAATTCAAAAAATTCATAGTTCGCAATCAATTCGATTTAAAATTAGTTCGATTCGAAACAAATCAAACCAGTTTGATTCAAATCAAACTTAAACTCAAACTCAAACTGGGATTAAGTTTGATTTGTTTTCAGCACTACTTTCAATTGCTCTCCCTTAGAAATTCTAAATATTTAGTTTTTCAGCTAAATATTTTTTTTATTCTGTCGAATATACTTTTTAATGAGAATTAGTTTGATTTCGTCTAATTTTAAATTTGTCTGGATTCCAATTCAATCTGCATTTTTTTTTTCAAAGAATTTAAGATTAAGATTCTCTTTACTCTAATTAAAAAATATCAAATTAATCCATGCCTCCATTTTAAAAAAATTTAATAACTCAAAATTTAAAAGTCAAAATAAAATCATTAGATGTAATCTATATTATTTTCTATGTGCTCATAAAAAATTATCACATTTCAATTTGTTTTATGTTAATCAATAAGTTGAAAAATCAACGTCTAAAAATTATCCACATTAGCACATTTTTTACAAACTCTTGATGACAACCAAAACTAAATTGAAATGCCATAATTTTTTTACACGTGTATTGATAAAAATGATGTAGATCATATTCAACGGTTTTATTTTAACTTCTAAGTTTTAAATTCTGAGTTATTAAAGTTTTTAAAAATGGAGGTATGGTGGAGGCACAAAAAATAGAGACATTTGAACCCTCCTCAATTTTCATATATGTGCCAATAGTTCTTTATATGCATATCTATAGAAGTGGAATTATAAATTTTGAATGACAAAGCTACAAGAATAATATAGTCGCTACCACGTTTATTAATTTCATCTTGATAGCTGCTACCAAGTTTTCAAAAAAAAAAAAAAAACTACAAGAATAATATGGTCACTTGGAATTGTTCGCATGAAAACTATAGAAAAAATTAATACAAAAAATTAGGTTGACATGTTTTATAGGAGAATATTGAACCGTTTTTTATTGATTTCATGAAAGATTAATAAAATTAATTCATATGTAATTATTTTCACCAAATCTGATTTAATAGGACTGCTGGAGAATTTACGGTTTGAATGACTCTGACCCTTGAATTGCTATTGAAATCTGTGTTACAACTTAAAAAACCAATCAATCAAGTTGGCTACCTAAAATTTTATTTTTTTATTTATGGTTTATAAAAAAACTCCTGAAAACCACTTCAACCAATGCAATTATGCAGAGATCAAAATTTGATGGGCTGAAATCAACTCAAGAGACATTTTTCCTCTTACGAATATTAAGAAACCCAAGGTATTATTCTTAGACCTAATCTCTACTTCTGTACGTCTCATTCACCGATTTTTTTATTTATATCAAAAAAAAATATAAATTTAAAAAACTAAACCAACTGCCTATTAATTTCCAAATCTACCCAAACCGGAAAAAAAATTTCTGATTTCAATACCAATTTCCGGAAAATTTTTTTTCCAGAAATTGGATCCTAAATCCGGAATAATTTTTTCCGGGTTTAGGATTTTTTTTTAGGAAATTTTTTTTTTCATTCTGCAATTTTTATTTATAATTTATTTATTTATTGTATTAAAGTATTACAAATATTTAATATATTTAAAAAAAATAGATGAAATACTATATAATTTAATTTATTCCAACGACTGTTACAAATAATCCGGATCAATATTTTTCATGCCGGATTTTTTACGGCCGTAAGAAAAAATAATATAATATATGTATATGTATATGTATATGTATATTTATATACAATATATGTATATGTATATATAATATAATATAATATATGTATATATATGTATATATAATATAAGAGGAGAGTTCCAATGCCTCATTTTTTTCATACCTCATCATACCTCATATTTTATATTTTCGTTTTCAAAGTCCAAATTGTTGATCCGAACTGTTCAATACAATATTTATACTAAAATATGCATGGAGATGAAATTTTATATTTTTTGGATTTTTTTTTTGCTATTTTTCAAGATAGGTACAAAATCACTGTTTTTGAACCGTTCATAAAACAGTGATTTTCTACCCATCTTAAAAAATATATTACATTATATGTATATCTTAAAATATGCATATTTTAGTATAAATATTTTAAAATAGCAAAAGAAATCCAAAAAATATAAAATTTCATCTCCATGCATATTTTAGTATAAATATTTTATTGAACGGTTTGGATCGACAATTTGGACTTTGAAAATAAAAATATAAAATATGAGGTATGTAAAAAATGAGGCATTGGAACCCTCCTCTTATATTATATATACATGTATAGAGTAAGGCTTGGGTGCTATGGATAGCATAGAGGCCTACGGTGCTACGGCTCAATATTTGAGTTTTTAAAATCCGAACCGCTCATCTTGTTCTCCATATTAATATGTGTTTGGAGATCAAATTTTATATTTTTTAGAAATTTTTTACTATTTTTTTAGCTAGATAGAAAATCACTTGATCTAAAAAATTCTGCACCATTCAGATATTTGATTTTCTACCTATCTAAAAAATAGTAAAAAATTTCCAAAAAATGTAAAATTTGATCTCCAAACACTTATTAAAATGGAGAACAAGATGAACGGTTCGGATCGACCATTAGGATTTTAAAAACTCGAATATTAAGCCGTAGCACTGTAGGCCTCTATGCTATCTATAGCACCCAAGCCTTACTCTACATATATATACACATATATTATATTATATTATATATATATATATTATATTATATTATATTATTTTTTCTTACGGCCGTAAAAAATTCGGCATGAAAAATGTTGATCCGGATTATTTGTAGTAGTCGTTCGAATAAATCAAATTATATAGTATTCCATCTATTTTTTTTTAAATATATTAAATATTTGTAATACTTCAATACAATAAATAAATAAATTATAAATAAAAAATGAAAAATGAAAAAGAATTTCCTAAAAAAAAAAAATTCGGAAAAAAAAAATTTCTACAAAAAAAAAATGCTAATTCTGGAAAAAATTATTCTGGATTTATGAAAAAAAAAATCCTAAATCTGGAAAAAATTATTCCGGATTTAGGATCTAATTTCCGGAAAAAAAATTTCCTGAAATTGGTATTGAAACCGGAAATTTTTTTTCCGGTTTGGATAGATTTGAAAATTAACAGGCAGTTGAGTTAGTGTTTTAAATTTTTCAACATCGAGCAGCTAATTGTTATAGTTAATGATACCTAATATTCATTAGGTTCAGGCGGCAGAAATGGTTGCCATATAGATAGCGAGGCCAAGCTCGCAGCCCACCTAAAGGGAAATTCGTATCCTCTGAAATATCTCAAACTTTGCGAGACTTTATGGAAAATTCCAACCGTTTAAATATGCTTTGCACGAATCTCAAAGCAAACATAATACTGACCCCCTACATCACCCCGAATAGGTAACGGACACGTTGGTCACGCAAAAGTTGAGATATCTCAGAGGATACGCACTCCCTAAAGGGACCCATCCGCAAATGTATGTAGATAAAAAGTCTATTAAGTTTCATGGATCAAATATGTTGAAAAATGAGCGGATACCTCTTGATGCTCGGGAATTGGCCGGAGTTTCTCTTTTGAATTATGTATACCTAGATTTATTATCCAGAGATAGAGATGAAAAGGACTAGTTTTGCTGCCTTCGATCTATGCATCTTTCTTTCATCTGGTTTGCCAAGTGGGTAGGGATTCCATTGGTTATAACTTATAACTTGTAAGCTTCCTTATTCCTTGATTATTAGGTCTTCTTCATTTTGGCGTAGGTACACTGTTAATCTCACAGCGAGTGAAAGGATGTAGCCTTTTATGTTGTAAATTCAATCATGTTTAAACATTAATGGACATATTCATTTACAATCAGAGAGGCATAAAGGTCAACTTAAATTTTAAAATAATTAAATAGAAAGAAAAAAAAATTAAAAGGAGATAGAAGAAAGGATGTTACATTTATATGGAGATATTGGATATTATGTTATGTTGATGGGGATATTAACTATTTCAAAAATTTGCATGAGTACACTAGAAATTTTCCCTAATTATAATTATGACTTTAGAAGGTTTGGTTCTATAATTGAAACACATCTCATATGTTAGAATTATTTGATTTGATCAAATAATAATTAGGTGAAAAGTTGATTCAGTAGTTTGAGAAATCTCTCTCAAGACAAATCGTGGTTGTATGGACTTAAAACTACACTATATGTATATTATGCATATGAGAAATGATAAAATGAGATATAAATTTTATAATTCATCAACCGATGAAGTAAAATTTGCAACAATCCATATTACATTAACAATCTTTTCTGAAAAATCAACTGACATTCAAATTACATAAAACTTGATACAAAACAATTATATATTAGATAATAGATATAAAATTTTATAACAATCCATATTATTTAAACAAGAGTAAGGCTTGGGTGCTATGGATAGTATAAGGTCATCCATACTACAACCTCAAAAACTTATTGTATAAACTTCAAACTTTGATTTAAATAGCTCAATAAATTGGTTATATAATAAACTTGTAGAATACTAATTTTTACTATTTTTTATGATATAATAGCCTAAAAATAAAGAAAAATTGTCAATATTTTAGCCTATTTTTTGCCATCTTTAGTAAATCATAAAAAATAGTTAAAAAATTTCAAAAATAGTAAAAATTAGTATTCTACAAGTTTATTATGTAAAAAATTTATTAAACTATTTAAATCGAAGTTTGAAGTTTATACAATAGATTTTTGAAGCCGTAACATGAATGACCTTATGCTATCCATGACACTCAAGCCTTACTCTTTAAACAATCTTCCTCTCTTAATACAATATAATCTTTCTCTGAATTCTGCACTTGTAGGATAAATTTGCTAATTAATATGCAGTAATTGGGCGGTCTAATAGTATCAGATCAGTTCAATATTTGATCAAAGCTGTTTGTTTTACATCAAAATAAACACGAACAACTTTATTAATTATACGGATCAATTATGCATAATTCTCGATAAAAATCGAACGGTTACAATTAGACATCATGTCTAATTTGATCCGTTACTCATTGGATATCGTTTCCACTCCCCTAACAAGTGGTTGCATATACAAACACTTGAAACAATCAAAGTGACTTATGAAATTTCCAGCGCACTACATGGTCAGAGTGGTTGGCGGTTCGATATCCGGTCAAAATCGTTTGATCTGTATTAAAGATTTATACATATTTGTGTGAATTTTGAAGTTATATGTATGAATCTTAATGCAAATCAAACAACTGTCCAATTCCTCCATGGATCATAACTCTGCTTCCTAAAATTCATTTTTTTTCCTTTATTCGGCACGGTAGTACACGTAGTCCCGGCGGGGGGGGGGGGGGGGGGGGGGGGGGGGGGGACTGCCTCTTGGATTTTGAGTTTACTAAAATATCTGCATGTTTCAATCTACTTTGCTTTTTTTCGAAATTATTTTTACCTGAATTTTTAATTTGTAATTTGAATTAAATTTAAAGTTAAAATTAAAATTAGTTTCTTGAGTTATAATTGGTAACTAGAATCATAGGTTAGAGAATGAAAAATTACAAGTTAGAATATTAAAAATTATAAGTTAAAATATTAATTTTTTTATCGAGTATCTAATTAGTTAATGAATTTAAATCTAATTAACTATTTAAATCTGATTTAATATTTTTTTATTCCTGATAAAAAATCTGGTCCGCCTAGGGTACACATTTGGAAACAAAATCCTCTGCCCCCCGGGGGGCAGGAAATTCCTGTCCCCAGAGTCTCTGTCGGGTGGGACCGAGGTGGGACCGATTACTGTTTAGGGTTTAACTTTTTGTTACTGTTTTTAAATGGGCCCCACCCGCAGAGACTCTGGGGGCAGGAATTTCCTGCCCCCTGGGGAGCAGAGGATTCGATCTCACACATTTGACCTTTGTGGCTTTGTAACAATTTTTTTTTCTTTCTATTAGATCAGTGCATATATTGTGTTACATTTATGATCCATAAGGTTTGCAACATTAGATACGTTAGACACTTAAATAATTTATATTGTATTTAAAAATATTAAAACTTAGACAAATATAAAAATAAATAAATTAAAATTAGATTAATTGAAGTCTAATATATATAAAAAAAAACGAAATTTATTTGAAGTTTAGTGATCTAAACAAATATTTTCATTTATTTTAAAGCCTAAAGTGTTCTAATTAACTTCGTAAATTTTTATCTTCTTATTTCTTAATCACATCATAAATTCCTTTTTTTTTTTTGATTCGCGCACCGTGAATTTAATTCCATTAACAACAATGTCGATACATTATCTCCATTTACTCCTTTTAGTAGTTTCTTAATTTTCTCCGTTTTTCTATTCTGCCTTTTTTGACTCAAGTTCTATTACCGGTGCCAGACAGTTGGGTCCCACAATACTTATGGAGTGAGCCACCTCAACTCACTACAGGAATGCTTTGAGAGAATATGCAACAGAGGAAAAGAGCTTGCTTTCTTTTTCATTTTCCTAGCAGCAGGAGTGGTACTGGTACCTCTCTGAGAGACCTGTCAAATTCTGTCAATGCTTGACTTTATTGTAGAGAATAAATGCAGCAATTGGAACTTGGAAGCTTTATTTGGAGGTGAAGACTGAAGAGACCCAAGAGAAGAATGAGAGAGAGAGAGAGATAAAAGAGAACAAGAGTGAAAGGAGGATTCATTTGGGGTCAAGAATGAGCAACTTTTATGTGGAGATGGATGCTTTCTCAATGCATACAATGGCAAGTTTATGCATATTCTTAAAATTCATTATACTGCATGTATCATTGCTATTTTTTACTTCAGTCCTCAAATTTTTACTTCTACTTCTCCTTGTTTTTGTTTTTTTTTTTTTTTTTTGAAAGAAAGGCTTATTAGCCAATTTTCATTGCTGAAAATTGATCTAAATACAAACACAGACTAACACTCCCTAAATCAAATTTATCCCTAATGACTATTACCTATATGCTGAACACTCTCAGAACAGCATCTTAAAATTAATCAACCCTCTATTATCCCTTTCTATCTAGCTAACAGCCAAAGAAAAAAAAAAAAAAAACCTTTTAACTGGTACCAAAAAGTGTAGAAGTTTTGTTACCCTAACTAGCTTGTTACAGCAACACTGTTCACTGAGAAACACAAAAATGATCTGTACTGATTTTATTTTAATGAATTTAAGCCTGGTTTCACCCAAAAAAAAAGAAACACAAAAATGCACTGAGATCATTAGAAACTTTAACTTTGTTAAAAGTGTCTATGTTATTATTCCGGTAACCCCAGTGCTAGTGTGCTATCAGCGGTACCATGTGTCCTTTGAAAGTCATATGTGCAGGTATTGAGATTGAGCTTTATTACATCCTCTAGCATTCTCCTTTGAGTGACACAGACAGACCTTGAACCCTTAGTATGATGCTCATATGGCTTTTTAAGGACAACATTTTTAGATTACTGGCAAAGATAGGGGACTTTCTCAAAATAGTTTTCTTTCAGCCTGCAGTTCTTGGGTAATATTTTCATGTTTTTGTTTTGACCTACATACTGTTGGATATAGATGCTCCTTTAGTTTTTTTGTAGTATGTTTACTCAGCAATTCGTTTGCACTAAAACTGTTTTTTTTATCTTAGTATCATGAACACTTTTTGCTGATTTCTGAGGAAAAAAAAAATGCATACTATGATAAGGTTCTTTTCTCCTTTGCATTCCATGTTGCAGCATATTCCAAACAAGTTTGCAAAAATGTTGAAAGGATCCATGAGAGAAAATGTTGAACTGGAAGGTCCAAGCGGAGCTACTTGGCATGTGAAAATGATCAGGTCTAAGAACAAATTCGCTCTACAATCTGGTTGGAAAGGCTTTGTAACTGCTAATCATATAGATCAAAATGATATTTTAGTATTTACATTCAACGGTAACTACTCCTTTAAAGTGGTAATCTTTGATTGGAGTGGATGCGAGAAAGCTGCTCCTTTCTTTGCAAAAGAGATGGAGACAGAGAAGGAATCAGAGGAGTCGAATGACAGTTTGATTCGACAAAATGCTGCACCTCAAAGCGAGGTGAAGAAAGAGATCATATCTTTATCCTCTGGTGGTAGTGATACCGATGAATCTTTTCGCGAGATTTCAGGTCGTGCCACTCATGTGAACACGAATGGAGAAAGCGTTTGTTGTAAGAGAAAAAAAAGAGGTAAGTATATCAAGCATTTTATTCATCAAGGAATGTGATTCTGAATCCTATAAATGTTTTATTTGTCCCCTAATCTGAAAGAAAAAAAGAAATGATTGAACTAGTTCCATTTAATATCCTGTTGCAGATTTTGCTCAAGAATCATGCCAGAGTGATAGTGAGAGTGACGAAGGAGAGCACAAAACTGTCAAAAAAAGAAAAACAAAGAAGAATGAAGCTAAGAATGCTTCTGGGCTATTTCTCCTACCCTGCTATACCCATTTGACAAGAGCTCAAGAGGAGATTGCTAACAGGATGGTCCGAAAAACTCAAAAGGGTAGTGACTTGTTCGTCAAAATCTTGACCCGAACCGATACTGGGACACATAGATCTTGTCGACTGGTACATCAGCATTTTTTTCAATTCTTACTGTTACTTAAAATTACAATGCTGCAAGCAAGACAGCTTAAAGATGTAAATATCAAGTGCATATGCCATCAATCTTACTTACTATTTTTTGTACAATTTAACTCTGTACCAGAATTTACCAGCTGTCTTTGCATGTGAAGTTCTTGAAAGCAAGAAGAAGATTACTCTGTTACCTGCTGATTTAGGTAAGAGAAGCAAGGCATGTACTGTATACTACCGTAAGAATAATAAGGCGAGATACATATGTAATGGTTGGCGCCAATTTGTACGCATAAATGGACTGAAACAAGGGGATCTTTGCCTTTTTGAACTAAGGAAGCAAGACAAACGAGGAATTCTGACCATGGTAGTTCATTTCAATCGGGTGAGTAGCTAAGATATATAGAGAGGCTACATTTTGTTTGCAAAGTACATCCCTTCTGATAGTTTTCAATTAAATCATTGCTGGATAATTATTTTTTTAAGTAAATCGGGTGTAATTTGCAAAGCCTCAGAGCTAATATATGCATCTCCAATGAATGTGATTTTGTATATTGTGCTGGTACTAGATATGATTTTGTATTATGCGTGAAAACTTATTAGTTGTAATTGTCAGACAAACTAGTTGTGGTGATGAACGGTGTTTATTGCGTAGTTGATATGCCTTATTTGTTATGTGTAGATAAGTAAATTTTTAAGGCTACCAATGGCTACAAATATTTCTTTTTAGCATCTGGGGATATAATTTCTGATAGATAAAATAAAAGGTTAAATTGTATAAGGGTGATTTTGGTTGGGTTAGCCTTTTAGGCCTAAAAAGCCCAAAGCGACTCCAGGTCACAGTTGTTGGTTATTTAAAGCAAAAAGGTTCAATTTGGCAATATTAAAAGAACATGAAAAATATATATTGTTGTGCCTAAATAAAATTTTCCTGCTCCATAAAGAGAGAGATTGAGATACCGTATAACATTAGACGTCCCTCATTCAGAAAATAATTTTAACTCAAAAGCTATCTAACCTATCTAAACGAAAGAATAAAAATTGAGATCAAATATCATACAAAATAAAAGAGGTTACATCTTATTTATTTGAAGTTAGACTAGAACAGCTAGATTCAAACCTTTGTCAACACATCCAGGTCCGTTACAAGGCTCCTTGCATCTCCCTAAAATGTGTGTTTAGATCCGAAGTCTTAGACATAGATTTAATTTTGCTCAAAATTAATTCAATATTATTAAATATACATATATATCCGAATGTCTCAACACAAATTAGGAGTATAATCAGATGAAGTTGATAAGATTTTAATTCATAAAGTCATCATACTTATAATTTGAAGTCTTACTTTCAATTCTACGACCATAACTTATCATCACAGTGACAACAAAATATCACACATTGATATATATAAAACATGACCAATTATCAGTAATAATGATATTCATGCAATATTCATTATGTATAATCCAACACAACCTATTTTTAACTAATAATAGATGAATTTATTTATAAAACAATCATTATAAAAATATAAATATATATATGTATAAAAAAGATAAACAATTAAAAACAATGCATTAAGCATATTTTAATTTCAAACTTAATTATATTATATGGTCATGTTGAATGATGTTTTATTTTAATCTAAATTCTAAACTGATGTTTTTTTTAAATCTTTGAGCAAATGTATAATGTATACGATGAGTTTATTTAAAATCTAATCCGCACCAAACCAAATAGAATTCAAATCTGTTGTTTTTCGAATCAGATTGAATGAGTTAATCAGATTCGATCGATTATTTGTTGATCCCTAACAAAATCTATCCTTTCAAACTTTCAAAATCTTTCTTTTTCAGTGTATATACATCATACATGTACATTTTACCGTGCGCAGAGAAACAGCCTTACATATTTCCGTAATTCAATTTATGCACACAATCAATGGCAAGTTTGAAGTTATATTCTAAAGTCTACCATTGGCATTTAACTATTCTGCCATCTCGTTGCTATTTGTTTCTCCAATCCCTCATTCCCTAAACCACTTCTTGTTTGACCAATAAATTAAATTAATGTTGTCCTTAAATTTAATACCTACTAATTTAATTTATACCTTTTCTTTTATTTATACATATAAGTGGTTTTGGTATTTGAATTCACAATTGCACTTGTAAGTTTTGATTCACTTGTACAACAATTAATGCATTAAGCCATTATACCAACTGGTACCAGTGAGAAATAAATCAAAGAGTAGTTAAGATTGTACCAAGCAGCAACACAAATAAAAGAAATAAATCAATCAGAAATCGTTGTTTGCCTCTACTGGCTTTACCAGAATAAGCAAAAGGAAAGACCCAAATCACAGAAAACCCAAAAAAAGGAATAAGTGTGCTGTCCCCTTTACTGGCTTTGAAATCAAAGAAATGGTCCTTTACTGGCTTAGAAATCAAAGAAAATCCCCAAACTTCTTCTTTTATTTTATCAGAAATTATCTATCAACAAATGCTAGTAAATAATTTACTACGCAATAAACACCATAAATCGCCATATCTACTGTCTGACAATTAGAATAAATTAGTTTTCAAACCTAATATAAAAGTATATGCATTACCAACACATTTGAACAACACAACATATGAGCTAGCATTCCAGATGTATATATTTAGCATTGCAGCCTTTGCAAATTACACCTGATTTGCTACTTTTAGAAGTAATTAACAAGCAATAATTTAGTTGCAAATGACGGCAGGGTGTACTTTGCAAACAAAATGAAATCTCTATAAATATATCTTAGCTACTCTTCGGATTGAAATGAACTACCATGGTCAGAATTCCTCCTTTTTTTTGCTTTGTTAGTTCAAAAAGGCAAAGATCCCCTTGCTTCAGTCCATTTATGCATACAAATTTACGCCAACCTTGACCTATGCATTTGCCATTTTTTTTCTTGTAGTAGTTTGCAGTACATGTCTTGCTTCTCTCATCTAGATTGGAAGGCAATAAAGTAATCTTCTTCTTCTTGCTTTCAAGAATTTTGCACCCAAAACCAACTGGTAACCACTGTTACATAGTAGTAACATAGTACAATAAGATAGATAATATTCCATAATGTAATTTGTCTTGCTTCCAGCAATGCAATTTTTTAGTAAAGGTGACCAAAAAAAAAATGCCTACGTACCAGTGTACAATCCTTACTTGAAAGAGTATTGGTCGAATTCAAGATTTTGACAAGCAAGTGACTATCCTTTTGAGTGTTCCAGGTCATCCTGTCTGCAATCTCCTTCTGAGCTTGTGTCAGATGGGTCCCACGGGGTACCAAATATGGCCTTGATGCTTTCATAACTCTATTATCCTTTCCTGTGTTACTCTCACTCATGGTTGATTCTTGTACGAAATCTGCAACAAGAAATTAAATGGCATAAGTTAATTTCTTGTTTTCTTTCAGAATAGGGGAAACACAATTATAGGATTCAAATTGAAGAATATTACAGAACTTTCACCTCATATACTATTTCGATCAACAAGAAGTGAATTTAATTAGAAAAATAGTTAATTCAAAATGTAGAACCTGTCACTTGCTCATGCTGTTTAGAAAATTCCAGAACACAGCTATGTACCACCATCATAATTTAGCAGGGGATTTTGGAAATTAAAATGATTCAAGTAGAACAGTAGAAGTCTGTGTTTGCTGCTTGTATTTTCAAAAAGAAGTTGGCCTGGCAGGTTTGACCGTATTTGGAGAGATGCTTGTATACAACTAAATCATTTATCCATGAAATGCTTGATATATATACTAGGACATCTGGGGTTATTGGATTCCAAGAGGAAGCATTTTTTTAAAATCACGAGTAATAATAGTTTCCAGTATACTATTACATCATAAATTGATCTTTGAAGAATCAATCACATTTCTTGACGAAATTAAATCTTTGATGCATAAAAAATTAAAAGGTTCAAAAGTAACAAATATCATGAACAAGATATACATACCTCTTTGTTTCCTCTTACCACAAACCCTTTCTCCAGTCATGCGCGCTCGAGGGGCATGAGGTGAAATCGCACAAGAAGATTCATCAGTGTCACTACTAGCAGAGCATAGAGATATGATCTCTTTCTTAACCTCGTGATGAGGTTCAGCAATTTCTCGAATCAAACTGCCCTTTGACTCCGCTGATTCCATCTTTGATAATTTGCTTGCTTGCTCATGCAGTGTATCTGAATTAATTGCAGGTCCAGCTGAAATTTATACAGTTTAGAAACTTTCAGAATATGCTGCAGACAATCTTCTTAATATGGCAGGGGATTTTGGAAATTAAAATTATTCAAGTAGAAGTCTGTGTTTGGAGGTTTCACCAAATGATTTTTTTTCAATATCACATGCAATAGAAGTTATTTATTGTTCTTTGAAGAATAACATAAAATCCTTGATGCCTAAAAGATTATATACCTACCTCTTTGTTTCCTCTTACCACAAACCCTTTCTTCAGTCATGCGTGCTTGAGCGGCACGAGTTGAAATCTCGCGAGAAGATTCAGCAGTGTCATTACTACCAGAGGATTGAGATATGATCTCTTTCTCCGGCTCCGTGTTCATATTTTTTGCGAAGAAAGGAGTGACTTTTTCGCATCCACTCCGATCAAAGATTAGCACTTTAAAAGAGGAGCTATCTTTGTATGTAAATATTATAAAATCATTTTCAACTATTTTATTAGCAGTTACAAATTCTTTCCAACCAGATTGCAAAGCAAATGTGTTGTCAGACCTCATCATTAATTTCACATGCCAAGTATATCCGCTTGGACCTTCCAGTTCAATGTTTTCACTCATGGATCCTACGAACATTTTTGCAAACTTGTTTGGAATATTCTGCAGAATTATATGCATGCAATCAAGGAGATGAACAGAGCATTTGTCAGTGGGAACTAAGTAGAAAAACTTAAACTAAGGGACTGAAAATAAAAATAACAACGATACAATATAACTTGCCATTGTACGCATCAATGAAGAATTTATCTCCACATAAAAATTATTCATTCTTAGACCCAATTCGCCACTTCCTTTCATGATCTCTATCTCTTTTGTGTCTCGTTCTTCCCCTGGCTGATGGGTCTGTTCACCTCCAAATCTCTAAATATACCATTGAAACACAATAAAGTTTGATTAATTATTCTTTGAGTGAGTCTATGGTACTATGCATATTACGATTTGCCACTGTACTACGGCTTTATATTCGAGTTTTGAAATCCTAACGGTCAATCCGAACCATTCATCTTGTTCTCCATATTAATATGTGTTTGGAGACCAAATTTTACATTTTTTTAAATTTGTTTACTATTTTTTTAGATATTTAGAAAATCACTTGATCTGAAAATTCTGGACCATTCAAAAACAGTGATTTTTAATAAATTTAAAAAAATAGTAAAAAAATTTCAAAAAATGTAAAATTTGGTGTCCAAACACATATTAATATGGAGAACAAGATGAACGGTTCGGATCGACCGTTAGGATTTCAAAACTCGAATATAGAGCCGTAGCACGGTGCCAAATCGTAATATGCATAGTACCATAGACTCACTCTTATTCTTTTCAATTTTCCTATTGTTTCAACTTACCACATTCTCTACAGTCACAGTCAAATGTTAAGAAAATCTGTATTGGTAATTTTATTTTGTGGTGTGCGTACGTAGGGTACATGTACCTATGAATGTACTGAAATAATAGATAAAAGAGAAAACTATTATAAAGGAACAATTATATATATGAACTATACTTCTTAATAATATAAAACAAACTACTCTTTCATCGAATTTATTAATAAATGTCCCAGTGAGACCCATATTTGTCCTTCCTCTCATTTACTCGATTTAATAATGACAACAATTCAATTACATAAATATTCTTACCCCTCCTAAAATTTACTCAAGCAAAGCAGTTCATGTCAAATCAGTTTTAAACCCGATAAAGGAACAAACAGAGGAAAAAGAAGGATATCAAACATTTATTTCACACCAAATCATTATCAAACTTCCCCATTTCAAATCAACAACCCATGAACCCAATCAGTAATATAAGATCAGAAATCAGTTTCAAGTCAGAGATTTAGTAAGGCAGCAAGCCTTTATTGAACTTTATTTAATCACCAAATCAGCTCCTCACAAGATTTCATCAAGACAGAGCATTATTTACTATTTTTTTTTTTTAAAAGTTCAAAATACAATCATTCACCACACATACAAAGGGGAACAAGCACTTCAAGTAATTTACAGTACACACAGGAAGAAGACCGCCATCAAGGTCAAGGCTAATCGGGTTGTGAACACCCTAATGAAAGCAAGAAGAGAAAAAGAAGAATACCACGAATCCCACAAGTCTCAGTTGAAATCGCACCTTTCCTGGTTAATCCGAGATCAACACCGCACAAGCAACAGTAAGAAGAACCACAGTAACGTAAGGGAGCAACAAGGATTTTATAGGCGGAGAGGCGAGACGAAGCGACAGGAGGAGGGAGAGAGGCGAAGGGACGGGAAGAGCGAAAAAAGGAGGGAAAATTCTGGAATGAGAATAGAGAGAGGAAAATGGAAGGTTGTATGGTCTTTGGTGCAGCACAGCAGCAGTAGTTTTACTTTACATGTGAGCTCCACATGTCACAAACTCTGTTTGTTAACAACAAATTCCCTGTCTTTAATTAATTATATTCAATTATCAGCCAATCATATTCATTCATTTAAACGTTAATGAGTATAGTTTATTTTAGTTTTATTGTTGATTGTTTAATTCATTAAATTCAAAATTTCAAATTACTTTTACGTGTGTGTTGTCTATTAACTTGTTTTGATTTTATTTAATTTGCTTGTTGCAAATGAATCGTTAAAAATATTTACATTTTGTTAGCATTGTAATTCACTAGGCTCGTTTGTTTACTGTATTTTTATGTATTTTATCTAGTAAATTTATTCAACTTATTAATTGTTACTCAATTAGATTTATTTCAGATTTATTGTCAATTCCACAAGTTAAAAACTTTTAATTGGTAGATGAATTTTAATTATCTATTTAATTTTATTTTTATTTACCTTTTATGATTTGTAATTCATTAATTATTTTAACAGTTCTAATTATTACAATATAGATTAAAGCAATATTTGATACAAAAAAAAAATTAACTTAAAAGCTGACTAATACTTAGAGAAATAAAATTATTGAATGATCTTTGATCATGCTTTGCAAATCTATCTTGTAAGGGCAAAATTCGGAGGAGGATTATATAGTATGAAATAATGTTTTAAAATGCTATTTTATTTGAAGGTCATTGCATATTGTATATGCGCTATGTAGTTGCACATGTTAATTTTAATACAGACTTATATATATAAATTTTAAAATGAGTATTAATTTCTATGGTCAAGAGTCATGACAAACTAATAATATAATATTATGTAATATTATGTTTAGGCATGATGATATACTTAAAGAGGAGGGATCAAGTTACAACAAGTTATCACAATCATTTTTTATATTTTTAAAGTCCAAATTGTCGATTCAAACCGTTAGATGTAATCTCTACAATAAAATGTGCTTGGAGACCAAATTTTATATATTTTTAAATTTTTTTACTATTTATTAAAATGGGTACAAAAACTAGTCAAATTCAGATCATTGAATTTTGTACCCATCTTAATAAATAGTAAAAAAGTTCCAAAAAATGTAAATTTTGATATGGAAGCACATTTTATTGTGGAGATCATGTTGAACTGTTTGGATCGATGATTTGAACTTTGAAATGTAGAAAATAGTTGTAGTAACTTGTTGTAACTCAAAAAATATTGTAACTTGATCCCTTCTCATATTAAAATTTGTATATATGTGACTACATGATATCTTAAGCGTAGTGAAAATTTGTAACATAATTATGGTTGCCCACCTATTTCATTACAAAACTAAAGTAATTGTTCATACAAATAATGCCTTAACTAAAGTTCCAAAATACAGTAAAAAAAGAAGTTCATATCACAAAGCAAAGAAGCTACAACAACTAAACAAAAGCTATAAGAAATAACATGCTTAGTCTAACAACAAAACATAACACACATAGACTAGCTATATAGCAGAAGTAGCAAATGTACGTAGTAGAACCCGACTCAAAACTAGGAGGAGGAGAATGTGAAGGCAGTAAACTAGCAACTCTATCAATTTAATTGTAAACCTCAAGATCTGCTAGAAAATCCTTCAAATCAGACCTTTCTAATTCAAGTGCGGGATCTGATTCCAAAAAAATTATCCTTTTTCTGGGTATCAAAATCCGAAATCACTATTACTGGTTCAAAAAAGACACCTCAAAAGATAAAATTTGTAACATAATTGTATTCGCTGATTATTTGTTATACTCAGCGGTAAAAATTAGCAACATAATTGTATCGCAAAGGTGTTGTACTATAATCCGCAAAAGAAACTTTGTTGATTTTATAGTATTTTCTACTATTTGTGTTTTGTCAATTTAATGTTTGCATTATACGGAATATTATTTTCACTAAATTTGTCTATTGAGACCAACAATTATTTTAACGATTTATGAGGGGAAACGAACAGCAGGTCAATTAAAATTATTTTCGCGTATTGTTAGTGTCATTTTAATCTTATTGAATAGTACAATTTCATAATGTATTATTTTAACGATTTATGAGGGGAAACGAACAGCAGGTCAATTAAAATTATTTTCGCGTATTGTCAGTGTCATTTTAACCTTATTGAATAGTACAATTTCATAATGTATTATACAAGTAGAGGAAAAGAAATCCAAATTCGTTAATTAAATTCAAATAAAATTTTTAAAAAGCTAGCTTGTAATAACATTTATCTTTAATTTTAAAGTTCAAACATACTATTTGAACTGCTCAACATGATATCTGCATTAAAATATGATTGGAGACCAAATTTTATATATATTTTTTTAAAATTATTATTTTTTAAGAAAGGTACAAAATCACTATTTTTCAGGAAATTGTCGACCATCTAAAAACATTAATTTGTATCTATCTAAGAAAATAGTAAATAATTTTCAAAAAAATATCAAATTTGATCTACAATTACATTTTAGCATGGATATCATATTGAGCAGTTCGAATCGTCTGTTTGAACTTTAAAATTGAAGATAAAGATGATGGGGTATGATTGAAGCATGAATCAATAGGACATTTGAGCCCTCACACACACACACACACACACACATATAGAGAGAGATGAGGGATCAAGTTACAACAATAATTTTTTATATTTTCAAAGTCCAAATCGTTGATCCAAACCGTTAGATGTGATCTCCACAATAAAATTGTACTTCCAGATCAAATTTTACATTTTTAAATATTTTTTTACTATTTATTAAGATGGGTACAAAATTCAATGGTCTGAATTTAACTAGTTTTTGTACCCATCTTAATAAATAATAAAAAAATTCCAAAAAATGTAAATTTGGTCTCAAAGTACATTTTATTGTAGAGATCACATCTAACGGTTTGGATCGACGATTTGGACTTTGAAAATGTATAAAATGGTTGTTGTAACTCAAAAATATAGAGTGACTAATGTGCATTCGTATGCATATGGCCCGATATGCATACGGTCAAAATTTAAAATTTCAAAATTCAAAATATCGATCCGAACCATTCATCTTGTTCTCCATATTAATATGTGCTTGGAGACCAAATTTTACATTTTTTTGATTTTTTTTACTATTTATTAAGCCACTTTGAAAATTGTTGATCCAACGGTGGCTGCTGATTTTACTGTTTTGTTAAGCCACCGTTGGATCAACAATTTTCAAAGTGGCTTAATAAATAGGAAAAAAATTCATAAAAATGTAAAATTTGGTCTCCAAGAACATATCAACATGGAGAACAAGATGAACGGTTCGGATCGACGTTTTGAATTTTGAAATTTCAAATTTGGACCGTATGCATATCGGGCCATATACATACGAATACACATTAGTCTCTCTCTCTCTCTATATATATATATATATATATATATATATTATATAGTTGGGCTATGGTGCATTGCAATGTATAGCCTCTTTTGTACATTGGACTATAAATTACCGGATTCAAACTCCAAATAACCGATCCAAACCGTTCATCTTGTTCTCCATATTAATATGTATTTGCATACCAAATTTTACATTTTTTGGAAAATTTTTACTATTTTTTTTAGATTTATTGAAAATCGCTGTTTTAGTATGGTCCAAATTTGTCTGAAAACAACGATTTTCAATAAATCTAAAAAAATAGTAAAAAATTTCCAAAAAAAATGTAAAATTTGGTCTCCAAACACATATTAATATGGAGAACAAGATGAATAGTTTGGATCGGTTATTTGGACTTTGAATTCGATGATTTATAGTTCAATGTATAAAAGATGCTATACATTGCAATGCACCATAGCCCAACTCTCTCTCTCTATACACACACACACACACACATATATAAAGTTTCTAATTATGAGGTCAAATACACAATGAGAATTAATCAATCATACAAAGTTTTCATATAAAGTTTTCTCATAATAGATAATGTACATTAATTTTATAATATTATGATATTTTAATCTAAATTATATAGAAATTCATACATTTTTTTAAAAAATTTGAGTCGGTTGATTTCATTATTTTAGGTCTACCCCTAAGTTCTTGGGGATAATGAGATAGAATTCTCAATTGAATCTTGTATTTCTTTGGTGTGTTTGAATTAGAGTGAAAATGGAGTGGATTGTAGTAAAACTATATTTATATATATATTTTTTAATTTTTTGATACAGATATGAATCGGATATCAGTTGGATACAAATACAGATACAAATATGGATCAGATTGAATATTTTTAAAATGATATAAAAATATTGAATTTTATAATATTTATTTAATTGTAATAGTGAATAACACAATTTTTTCATAATATATATTAAAAATATATGATATGTATTTATTATTTGGATACAGATAATTGAAATATAAAATCATATATATTAGTATCCATATTTACATGAATATTCAAATATCGGATATTCACATCTAATTTTTCGAAAACAAATCAAATACGAATCAAATATTATCCATACCGTTTTCACTTCTAATTTGGATCGTTAAATAAATAGTGAAAGAATAGTATAATATTGTATGAGAAGAATGGATGCTAGCGTAATTTGTATGTGAAAATAGTAATATTATACTATTTCTAATCGTGCAAATGAATTGGAATTATATTTTTCTTATAATAATATTAGTTCGAATAGTACTAATTACAATTCCTAGCTACAAACGAAATTGAATAATTAATTTGCCTAATAACACTAATTTAGCTATCCCAATAACATAGAAACGTAATTAAATATATAACATTCAAATAAGAATAATAATTATATATAGTACTATTTTCAAATTTGTCCTGTTCTCATGAATCTAAACAAGGCGCGAAGATATTACAAGCATTAATTTGCAAAGACTAAACATTTCCAGTCAACATATATAAACCCAAGAAGAACGCACACGGCACAACACTTGCACAGCACAGAGAGAGAGCGAGAGAGAGAGAGAAACGCACTAATTAAGGAACACTAACTAGCTAGTAGCTAGCTCACATATTACAATTAATTAATATTTCTAGTGCTGGAGTCAGTCAACTCATCCCCCCCATCTTTAACCTCTCTCACTGTCTCACACACACACACACAGAACCGAAACTAAAAGTCTAAAAGACACCAATGAAATGAAGAGGCCTAGGCCTAGCTTTGTTCATCAGCTTCTCTTCACCCTCGTTGCCTTCTCATTTCTATCTCTCCTCCTCCGTCCCGTCTTTAAATCAAAACCAAAACCTTATCCATCTTTGCAACCCCATGCGCACCCAGCTCCTCTCAAGGTCTATGTCGCAAACATACCCGCGTCATTTAACTATGGCCTCCTTTCCCATTTCTACTTCCTCTACTCTTCTCATGCAAATCATTTCTCATCCTTCTTCCACCTTCTCTTCACCTCTTTTAATTTATGGGTACCTCCTTATCCTGAAACCTCCCTCATAAAACCCCATGCTGCTGAGTACTGGCTACTAAACGATCTTCAAATCAATAAGAAGAATATATATCAACGATCAACAGCTGTCAGGGTGCCAAGTTTTGACGAGGCTGATGTGGTTTTCGTGCCTTTTTTTGCTAGCCTCAGTGCACAGATGGAGCTTGGCTGGGGACAAAAAGGGAAATTCAGAGAGAAGAATGTTGACCAAAATGGCGACTATAGACGACAGAGACAAGTGTTGGATAGAATAAAGGCTTCGGTGCCATGGCGGAGATCTGGTGGCCGCGATCATGTCTTTGTCATGTCCGGTATGCATCATAATTATAATTTAATATCTATAGTATAAGCATACAAAAATTGTTTCATAATTTTTCCTGCATATTACTAATTGAGTAACGCTACGGTGCTATGGGTTGCATAGAGAACTACAGTGCTACGGTTTAATATTTGAGTTTTTAAAATTCTAACTGTCGATCCGAATCGTTCATCTTGTTCTCCATATTAATATGTTTGAAGACCAAATTTTTTACTATTTTTTTAGATAGTTAGAAATCACTTGATCTAAAAAATTTTGCACCATTCAGATATTTGATTTTCTACCTATCTAAAAAAATAGTAAAATTTTTTCAAAAAATGTAAAATTTGGTCTCCAAACACATATTAATATGAAGAACAAAATAAATGGTTCGGATCGACCGTTAGAATCTTGAAAACTCGAATATTGAACCGTAGCACCGTAGCTCTCTATGCAACCCATAGCACCGTAGCCTTACTCTTACTAATTTGTCTACTGCTGAATTTCTTAACATATTAGGTTTTGATATAATTGGATACAATACATCTATACGGACATTTAAAAAAAATCATTAAAAGCATGAAACTACCTAATATCAGGACTAGCTAGCTGTGGTCTTTTCTTAGAAATCTCTGTACCATATCAGCACAGTGAAAATGTAAGCTAAACAAACTAAAGTGATGGTGATTAATTGTAGGTTACACGATAGCAAAATGTCAATAAGCTGCATGTCCTAATTAATTAATGAACATAGAGATTCTCACTGTCGGCTAGTCTGACTAGCTATTGAACCAATCGAAGTACACTAGATTAGAATATTGTAATTTTTTTTTTGTTTGACTATATATATATATATATATATAAACACACATATACGAGACAGAGTTACAATTAAGTTTGCTAAAATAGAAGAACTAGTTTAGTCTATCTAGATTCTAGAATCAAGTTGGCCTATGCCCACATATCAGGGTCATGGATATATGTGCACATTAATGTCATCTTTTCTTACTTAAGGTCCGAGGTTTAAGAAATTAAAACATGCAATTGCTCATTTAAAAAAAAAAAAAAAACTACTGTTAGGGATACCTTAAAGGTCAATTTGCTTTAAATATTCAAAATATGCAGCTATTTTAGTTATATATTTTTAATAGTGAAGTATTAAAATAATCTTTATTGTGAATTATTTTTTTTTTCTTTGTTCCATATTTGTTGCGTGATAGTAGGACACCTGACACTAGATATAAAAATTAGATTTTGTTTTGTTAAATAACTTTATTTATAGTGCCTCTTCCCCGAAATTTTTACAATACCCAAAAAAATTATAAAATCTATCTAACTTTTCAGAAGAATTCAAAATCTGCCCCTTTCAGTGACTAAATAACAGGACAAAGTCCCTCTTTCTAGTTATTTAATCACCGGATCTAGATATTGAGACCGGTGACTAAATAACCGATTTCATGAAATACATTCGGTTACTAAATAACCGTTTTTTTATTTTTTTTACAAAACATAATTTTTTTTATTTTTTGTATTGAAATATTAGAAATGTTGAATATATTTGTTTGAAAAAAATAAAATACAATATAATTTGATTTATTAGAAAGACCGCGACAAATAACCTGGATCAATATTTTTCAGGCTTAATTTTTCTTGGCTATAAGAAAAATTAATATATTTCTTTATGTGTTATTGAAAAAAAATTAAAATACTTGAATTTTGAGTAATTGATTCCGGTTCAAAAGTCAATTCTAAGTAAATACATAAAATATTGTCATCACTCTAGTACATTTAATTTCTAAAAAGTTTTATCTATTTAATAAAAAACAAAAACTTTAAGTTATTTAATGACTGTTATTCAAAAAAAATTCTCAAAATAGATACATTTTTTTAGAAATTAAATGTATTAGAAGGATCACAATATTGTCTATATTACCTAGAAGTGACTTTTGAATCACGATCAATAACTCATATTTAAAGCATATTTTTTTTTCAATAACACATAAAGAAATTTATTAATTTTCTTACAGTTGCGAAAAATTTGGCCTAAAAAATGTTGACCCGGGTTATTTGTCACAGTCTTTCTAATAAATCAAATTATATTGTATTTCATCTATTTTCAAAGAAATATAATATACATTTTAATATTTCAATAATTTTTTTAAAAAAATTCTGTTTTGTTAAAAAAGGTTATTTTGTAACCGGATGTATTTCATGAAACCGGTTATTTAGTCACCGGTCTCAATATCTGAATCCGGTGCCTAATTAACCGGAAAGAGAGACTTTATCTGGTTATTTAGTCACTGAAAGATCCAGATTTCAAATTCTTACGAATTAGATTTTGTGATTTTATACTTTTGTTTATAATATTTCGGGCCTCTTCCATATATGATATGAAGTATGAACTATATAAAAAAAACAGAAAAGATGCTTCATTAATTGTACTTGCTAATTTGCAGATCCTGTAGCAATGTGGCACGTGCGAAGTGAGATTGCACCAGCAATTCTCCTTGTTGGAGATTTGGGAGAGCAGATAATTGGTTCACTGCCTAGATCATACCTATTGCATGACTGTTCGCTTGCAGTTGCACCAGCAAGTGAAGATGCATGCAACTCCACCTACATTGTCCAGCATATTGATGAGGCATCATTGGTTAAGGATGTGATTATACCATGCAACCACCTGCTTCCCAGGCTGCACATTTCTCACAATCACCCAAGACGCACTCTCCTCTACTTCAAACCATCGCACCATACATACATGGTACGTATATATAATGTATCTATATATATACGCCTTCATTTTTCATTGGCGCTCAATTCAAATTACACTTGCACCCCTGTCAAGCAGGGATCAACAGATAACCTACCTCACTGTCAAATGAAACAAATACTCATGATTTCAAATCTTAAACTTCCAAATTAATACAGGACGGATCAATCAGTAAGAAACTGTTGAAGCTGCTTGAAAACGAGCCAGCGGTAAAAATAGAAGAAGGAATATCACTCAATGCCAATGGCACTGGTCTTGAAGACAAGGTGAAACAGGGAATGCGGGACTCAGAATTCTGTCTGCACCCACAAAATCAGTGCGGGCTGTTTGATGCCGTTGCCAGCCTCTGCATCCCAGTCATTGTTAGTGACCAGATCGAGCTTCCATTTGAAGGGATGCTGGACTACACTGATTTTGCTGTTTTTGTTTCGGTGAAGAATGCGCTTATACCAAACTGGATGATGGAGCATCTGAGAGGATTCTCTGAGGAGCACAAAGAGAGATTTCGCGTGAATTTGGCTGCTGTGCAATCGTATTTTGAGTATGGCAGCAGTGGAAGTGCTGTAAATTTAATATGGGAGATGATATACCAGAAATTGCCAATGATTAGACAAGTTCTTGCTGCTGAGAGGAGGAAGATTGATGACAGTACAGAGCAACAACCTGTTACCTGTCTTTGTACATGATATCGGCTTAACACTTTAATTAACCTTTTATATAGTTTAATTCATTTTTCTCATATCCTTTAAATATTTTTTTCCTTCAGACAATCTAGACAAGTTAAATTCTTTATCTCTGTAACTTAATTTAGTCTACTTGAGCACTTTTATCATTTATTTTTATTTTTAGTTAAATTATAATATGCAAGTTTTAAGTGGTTTGATGAATAATAAAATTTGATAAAATTATATCAGTTTTCATTTACGTCATATAAATATAATATACATCTTATTTTAAAAATCAAAATTTAAAAATTACAAATTATGATCATATTTTTGAAGAAATGAATTATGATCAAAACTTTTCTTTAAAATTTTCAGTATAGCTCCATATTTCAATTCAGGCTGAAACTAACAATTTTAGCTCAATTTACCAAATTTCATGCAGATTTATTAATGCTCTCATCCACAATTGACAGAAAATACAGACAGCTTTAGGAGAAATGCAATAAGAGAAGGATGTCAAGAGAATATACGATATGGAGATGGATCTCAATAGAGAAAGACAGATTATTTTAATTATTACTTTAGCGATATATCTTATAAAATTAGTGACTGTTCTACATTTTTATAATTAAAATTGTAATTGTCATATCAACATTTGACAATTATTATGTAATTGAGATGAAGTTATGTAATTGAGATGAAGCTGTTTTGAGACATCTCTATCATTTGGTTAAGCCTTCTTAACTTTTACTAAATTTAATCTAAATAGTGTTGCCAAACAACCCCACACAAATTAATCAGGTCTATGAGGCTATCTCTTCAAAATTTCCTTAATTGAGTACGTTTGAGCTAAAATAGTGAAATTTGAGAATAGTAAATAGGAATAGAGAAAAAATAGTGATGTTTAGATTAGTGTGAAAATAGTGCTATTCAGATTAGTAACAATATTGTTTGGATTGTACATTTGGAACAGTAAATAGTTATAACTGATAAATAATAGTGTTAACAAGATACTATTTAAGAGAAAATATAAACAAGTGCGGTCTTAAATAAATTATCACAACATGGAGATAATATAAAGTATTGTCAATTTTATGTTGATGAAAAACCGAGAAAAAATCATTTTTTTTTCATTTTTCTTCACATTTCCAAATAGTAGCTATTCCAACATTTACAAGGAATAGACAATAATAGCTATTTTAACTATTCTGAATAACAAAAATGTTGTTTGGATGCACATTGCTATTCCGAATAGTTGCTATTCTAGAATATTCTCAATTCTTGACACATCCAAACGTACCAGCCAATATACACTCCAACGACCACTCCAAAAATAATTAGTAGGGATGTATATCTTGCACAAAGATACTAAATGAATTAAGTTAAGGCAATACCTAACCATCCCGAACAACATTCATCGTCGACCTAACAGACCAATAAATCAATAAACATACAAACTTTAACAAATACTATCGAGAACAAATTAATGTGTCTAGATATAATATATACTAAAATTATGTTAGGCATATTGAACCATAAGAAAGAAACTATAATATATAATGTAGGATCTAAGAAACATACAATTATAATAGAGTGAGGCTATGATAATATGCATATTAATCTTCAAAAGGATAATATGCATATTATGGCCCATATGTTATGTATCGTATTTTTAATTTTAAAGTCCAAACAATTTATCTGAACCGTTTAATATAATATTCATATAATAATATATTTGAAGATTAAGATTTTTAAAATATTTGTAATTATTTTTAGATAGGTAAAAACTCACTATTTTTGAATGGCCTAGAATCTTTAGATGAAGTGATTTTCTACCTATCCAAAAAATATAGTGAATTTATTCTAAAAAAGATATTTCTTTCAAAAATAATTCTAAAAATATGTGAAATTTAGTCTCCAAGTATATTTGTATATAGATATCATGTTGAGCGGTTCGAATCAATTATTTAAACTTTAAAAGTGAAAATAAAAATTCATAGCATAAGTTGCTCTATAATATGCATATCATAGCTACACTAATAATAGTAGATGTACATATATATAATTGAAAATAAATAAATAAATAAATATAGCTGATTCTCAACCCTATGAAGTCCAAGTTTGTCTTATGCTAAAGCTAATAAAGAGAAAAATAACTGTCTTATAGAAATATTCTGTGATACTCCGTGTATATCTAAAAAAGTAATCAACCCCCCCCCCCCCCCCCCCCCCCCCCCCCCCCTTTTTTTTTTGAAGGGACCAATATAGTCAAATACATGATTCTGAAACTCGAAATAGTAATCTAAATTGGCATGTTCTCTTTCGGACGTGGCCCAATAAATTTTAATCGACGGCCCAGAAAAATTGCTTTTTTTTTTTCCTAAGCAGGCTGTTTACGTTGAATTCGCATCATCTGCATCAAATCTTTTGAGTTAATGAATTTTAATCGTCCGATCTATTTTAAAATTTGTACGAATTAGATTTGCATTAATATTGAAAGACTCCTTATATTATAAGCAAGAACCAAATTAGCTTTGTTTGAAATCAAACGGTTGAGATTCATTAACTTAAAAGATTCCCTTTTGAGTTAATGCAGAGGATACACATTTGTTTACGTTGGTATCAAGGAGAAATCAAACTCAGATTGGGGGTGCAAACATATCCGATCAGATAGTGGTAAAATCATATTCGTATCTGCTTTTATTTTATGAATATGGACACTAAACATATATTAGACGGATACCGATATGAATCGGATATCTATTTTTCAATGCTATTATTTGTTACAAAAATATAAATATTATTAAAAAAAGTACCAAAATTTATAATATTTATCTTCGATTCCAAAGTTCAAATAGAAGATAAGAACCACTCAACATGATATCCACATTAAAATGTGCTTGGAGACTAATTTTTTTATTTTTTTTGGAATTTTTTTATTTTGTAAGATAGTTACAAAATTATTGTTTTTAGATGGTCCAAAATTTTATGAAAAATACTGATTTTGTTTCGACATTAGAAAAGAATAAAATAATTCTAAAAAAGATAAAATTTAGTCTCCAAGCATATTTTAATGTTGATATCATGTTAAGCGGTTCGAATCGTCTGTTTAGATTTTGTAATTAGAGATAGAAATATGGAAGCAATGGAGCATTTGAGCCCACCTCATTAAACTATATGATATATAAAAACTATATTCGTATCCGCATTCGCACGGATATCCAATGCATATGCACCTTAAATCCAGACGTTTTTTTTTGGGCAGAAGACGTTTTGGGATTTTTCCTTGTCTCCTGACAAAGTTACTGAATCCATCACTCGGAGACGCTTTCGGGTTTTGCAGTGCGGCAACAGACAGAAGGAATTGGGTTTTTGTTTATACATTAGAATACTAGATCAAATTCGATACAATATCTGATTTGAATAGTTTAATTCACGTTTGTAGTGTTTGGCACATCCTCCTTAGAGCTCATTAAGGACTAAAAAGTCTTAAACTTGTAAACACTTACTCCTTTTGTCTAATTTCTTAAGCTTATCTTAATTTTTAAGTTACTATTCTACATAACTTAAACAATTGAATTTTCTTAAGAAAGCTAAAGACTCACTTTCTTAAATTTCTTCAGCCAAACACATTTTTCTTAGTGGAGTTCAAAATTTAAGCCTACCCAAATTGCGAACACCCTCGTTAAGCTTAATCCGGACAATTTATATGAAAATCATAGCTAGAGGTTTGCATTTTGCCACTCTTAATGGCAACTATTGACAAAGTAATTGTAATGCGATATGACATGCTTTTAAAAAATGTGCATTAGTATGAATGATGTGATCAGATTCGCTGCACTCTAAACGGCTTCCCTATTAAACTAGGATTAAGCCGGGTAAATATATTGACAGAGCTACTATGACTTTAAGGCGCACAATCAATAGTGACAAAATGAAAAAAAGTACATGACTGATGCGCTTTATGAAGCCAAACCAGCTCTGTCAATATCTTTACCATAAAGCCAAGAAGGGGTTAATGCTTCTCATGTGACAACTGGATTCAGAAAAAAAAAAAAAAACAGACATCCCAGAATAACTACTGGATTAATAACTAAATATTCAAAATTCATTAGAGAATCCTTTATTAATGCCCAAGAAGGGAAAGCTCTCAGAATTAATCACACTCAATTCAAATGCCTACAAACGGTAATATAGGCTAGAATAATAATAAAAGGATGAAACAGGAAAAACTGTTTCACCACAACAACGCAAATATTCAGAATCAGAGAAAATTCAGATTTAAAGAAAAGCATCTTTCTCAAGCAATTTGAGCACTTCAGCCTGGCTGTTCAGCTTTGCAACATCAATTGGGGTCTTTCCATCTAAATTTTGAAGAGTGCTGGAACAAAGAAAATGTTAGTTATAAGTAATGTTATATTGAACCAAAAAAAGGAGTCATAAAATAGCTATCATTACTGATTAGAACATTTGTAGTTAAGAAATGGCCAGAGTGAGGCAATGGTACTATGTACAGCGCGGATTGATCCGTACTATGGATAAATATCTCTATTTTAAAAGTTTAAACATGATCACCTTAATAAATGTACTTGTAAATCAATTTTTACATTTTTCAAAATTTTTATAGATACATAGAAAGTCACTGCTTTTGAATGGCCTAGAATCTTTAGATCAAGTGATTTTCTACCTATATAATAAAATAGTAAAAAAAAATTCTAAAAAATGTAATATTTGATTTACAAGTACATTTTCATAAGGTGATCATGTTGAACGGTTCGGATCGACTGTTTACACTTATAAAACAGATATATTGATTCATAGTATGGACCAATTTGCGCTATGCATACTACCATAGCCTCACACAAATGGCCAATTTATACCACTTAATTGTAACAATATATATTATGAGGCTCTTGAATATTTTCCAGAGCATCATTCAAGTTCCCATGAGGTTCAAACCCCCATAAGCATAAGGCAAGAAAAATTCAAATAGGTTTCAAATTATCTAATGGTCCATGCATTAAATTTTAATTTTACTTACACAGCTGCTCCATGTTCTAAGAGAATGGCAACACACTCCTTGCGGCCATAACCAGCAGCATAATGAAGGGCAGTGTTCTTGTTCTTGTCTAATGCATCAACAGCAGCCCCCACTTCCAGAAGAATTTGAGCACATTTAACCTAAAAAAGGCACAGAAATATTAACTGTTAGTTTATTTGTTTCCTTTCTTTTGGTTTTGGCATCATCAGTAAAGTGAAGAGGACAGATTAAGAAGCTAAAAGAAAGGGTGCTTGGTTATTAATTAAGGAAAATGGTAAATAGTAAATCACATAATATGGTGCTTAATTAGTAGACTCAAGTTCCAGAGTTACCATCTCTGTGCTTAAAATTGCTAATTTTCTCTGTGGTCCCTACTGGCATCTTTCAATTATAAAAAAAGAAATAAGTTCTGGTCATCCTGGCTATGTATGGTGCAATTTTCATAAGCCTTCAAGTAGGACACTCATGTTGACTAACAATAATCACAGCTTAAGGATCTGTCTGTAATTCTACTAAAAAAAAAGGCGAAGGGGTAAAAGTAGATTTTGCTAAAGAAATTTACATTTTTTCGCAATCAGTATTTTCGATAATAACCAATTTAATTGCATCGTCCTTCTGTGTAAGGATCAAAGATTTATATTTTGTACTCTCTTTGATCGCTTGTCAGCAGAAAACATTGGTCATAATTATCAGTTATCAACTATAATTTTCAAAATGAGATGACCGAAATGAATTATACCTCGCCATATCCACATGCAAAATGTAGAGCTCTTCTTCCCTCGGAATCCTCTTCATCCTTGTCAGCCCCATCTTCTAGAGCCTTCTTTAATATCTGAATATAATTTTATAAGACATACAAAAGTTAAACCTAAACTTAAATTGGTAACAGTTAAAATCTCTGTACAATAAAGGGAATAAAGCACTCCCTCACCATGTTATAAAATATTTCACTGCTCCCTTTTTAGCGCAAACTTTGTTAGCAATATAATATTGAAGGGCAAATTTTATACCAATATCACATATGTTACCACTATAGTTGACAAAGTTATAATGTACTGGTTTGCTTATATTTATTTATTAATAAGCTTATTAATCTCGATTAGAATACAAAGAAAATAACGCCATTTTCTGAGGCTAGTTGCAAGACTGCATCTAACTAACAAAACAACTTTGCAAGTTGTAACACTAACCTTGTAAATATTTTTCTTTGTTTACTGCAATATGAGCAGGTATTTTCCAATTACTTTAAAAAAGTAATAATAATATAATACTAAGATTGTAAAAATATAACAACTCTGGCTTTCCCTTTATCCATGATAATTTTGCCCCTGAGAGGTGACTGGTTAACTTTCCTGTACTTCCATTATTTGCAATACAAGGTTAAAACCAGAATAACTAAGGGCAAACTGGAATCATTGTACTATTTTATATCCAAACTAGTCCTCAAATTCAAGAATATAGAAATAGCATGTTTCTTTCTTCAAGGAATGAAATCAGATCTTGATAAGGAAACAAAATGATTTTTTTTCTTCTGTTCAACTTTTTATAAAGAATAGCAAAATTATGCCTAAAATTTGGATGCATTTGCAGAAAAGTTGACTGAAGATATGCATTCAGAAGTGTTGCTATTATTCTTCCAGGCCTAGTTTTGGTATTATTTATGGAGCATGGAAATTTTTGTTCCTTACAAAAATCAAGATAAACAGAAAAAATAAATTCAATTGATCCCTTACTATCTCTAATTTAAAAATTCAACGCTGTCTTCTATCTTCATTAGGAATCGGATCAAATTTTAATTGCATTACATCCAATGCTACATAAAATTTCACGACAATCACTTAATTTGCCCTTAAATAATGACAATTTTGCCAGTCAAATTACCTAGCTATTTAGGGGCTGTAATACATGCAATAAAATATCTCAAATAACCATTTTTCTCGGTAAAGCTGTTTTAAATCTTTGAATAATTCCACCAAAAAATGAATAAATTACAGAATTGATACCTCCACATCACCGACACTGGCAGCGTGATGGAGCAGGGATTCTTCCTCATATCCTTCTTCCTCCTCCCCCTCATTAGTTTCTTCCTCAGTCCCAGATGCAGTGGTATCACTCCCCTCTACTCCAGTGGGACCAACATTCATCGCCTTCCCTATCTTTTGCAACACCTCAGGATTGTTCCAGTACCTGCAAGCAAAAATAAATCAAGTTAAATCTAAGAGCATCTGCATTGGGATTTCCTTTTTATTTCTAAAAGCTCGTGTGGCATTTCTATTCTAATTTTTGGGATGTATTTCGAATTTATAAAGTTTCTTTTAGAGAAATTGCTTTCTATCTGTTTCTATTGGCTCTCATCCTCTCTTCCATATTAATAATTGCTGATGTGGCCGCTAAAAGAAATTAGAAGTTAATTGTACTATTGTAGAGGTCTAGAAATTAAAATTAACTTAATTTCTACTTAGTGCTTGATAGCTATTTTTAATTTCTTATTAATTTTACTAATGTATATGCTCTAATAGCCTAGCGCCCTAGAATCATTCTATTAACAGTACTTGTCCAAAAAAGGGGAAGGTAACTGTAATGTAATGTAAACCACTATAAATTATCAAAATTTTGTGTTTTCTTCTGCAAACTTCAGACATTTCCATAGCATAAAAACTTCGAGCTCCCAAAATGGAGCGCAAAGTAAAAGGACAAAACTGACCTTACTTCAAATAGGCTTAATGTGAGCAAAATGAATTTTGGTACAACCAATCATTATTACTAAGAGCTTATATCTAAAATAAAATGGTAATAATACAGAGTTAATTATAGTAAGGTATGTGCAGTTACTTCATCATTGCGGCGGGACCACCAGTTTCAATCTCATCAAGGATTGGTTTGAGTGCGGGATCCTCCTTCATGCGGGTCATCCTTTCTTCGAGCTGGTGTCTGTTTGCCGGATTTGTCAAATTATCTACCATGCTAGACATTGCAGGATCCTGCAATTTATAAAATTTTCCTTTTATTATATGTAAAACTGCCATGATTACAGTTAAGAAGAAAATTGATTCAAACTATCAGGTCAACAAAAAGTAATATGGGAAAACAACATATTCTTTTATCTTTATATTGGTACTAATCTAACAAATAGCATTCTAAAGATCAGAGACTTTCAGCATGCTTATTTGCAAATTTTATGTCTCTCTGGTCAAATGCATAAAGATCAAATTATTCGGAACTCATTTTAAGAAGTGGGAAATAACTTTAATAAAAAAAAGAAATGGGAACTTAAAAGAACACCAATTCTAAAAAAAAAATTATGAATCATGAACCCTTTCTCTGCCCCAATAAGCTCTAAATTTTTTTTTTCCAACTGAAACCTACTTACGCTCAATGAATTCCATAAACGCTTGCTCTCAACTTCTTCAACAAATGAAACAGATAATAACATGAATTTCATCATATGATCAAACCTCTACAGCCTTGCACCCTACAAGGATTGGCAAGGTTGCCTGATTTAGACATGGCAATTTTGTGATGTGAGCAAAGCTTTTTGAACTTCTAACTAAATCAAAACTCAAACTGATTTGACTTGAACCCTATCAACTTACAATATGCGACAACACAAATCCAATGACACCTAAGTTCCAACCTGCCAACTCAACTTAATTATTAATACCCGATTTCACTTAACATAGCAGTTGTCATGTGAAGCATAATCACCCAAACTGCCATGTAGCATGCCATGTTCAAAAGAAATGCCAAACATGCCATGTCATCACTACTGTGCCGCACATATTTTTCCAATGCAATCTAATAAACACCATATAAACACCTACAAGTGTTATATCAACATCAAGCTGTGCCAGATACATAAAGCAACATCATGGAAGAATATTCTTGTGTAACCCAAAAATAATTTTAAAGAAAGCAAAAAACTGATATTTTAAACACAAGGTTTTTATAGGAAAAGCGTGTGCCTGAGCATGGTTCGACTTTTTATTTTAAAGATACATCTAGGAGGCAAAATTTAGTTATTTCCATCTTTAAGTAAGATTTTCTAGAAGAAAATTGCTATCCAGCTATGAATCTACAAGAGAATTACTCATCTATCAATTATCTTGTCGACTAATTTTAGAAAAACACGACCTTCAAAATTTTTTTAGAAAAACACAAACAATAATGAATTACCTGCATGAGAGCAGTACCAAGACGTTCAGCCATTGTAACAAATTGGGGATTTTGTAGGAGTTGTTGCATAGTTGACATGTACTTTTGTGGGTCCAGCTGTGGCATAGCGGGCCCGCTACCGTCTTGGGATGGCATCTGCATGCTTTTCTGGAGTTGCTCTGCCATCTGAGAAAATGCTGGATCCTTTGCTATCTGCTCTGCCATTTCTTTTACTGAAGGCTCCTGCAGTATATTGAACAAAATAACTACTTTTTGAAGTTGCTTCTTAATCCAAGTTATTATGTTTCTTTTATTGTTAAACTGAATTAATTATTAAATGTGCCCTCACAAGATGTACCATGCAAGTAGATAAAATTTGGGTCAACTCAATCCATCTAAAATTATATAACATAATTGTTTATTATTGTTTGTTAACTACAATTCTTTTATTCTTATTATTATCAACTATTACAATTAGTTGGAGGGAGAGGGTAGTGCCTTCTCGATATTAACACAAAAAAACTAAAATAAACAATAAAATATTCAGGCTTCAAATAATATAATTTAAGAGCTCGATTTTTGCTTGAATACAATAATTTGGACACAAAACCCGAAATAAACTTAAATCGGAAGTGATATCAGTGTTTAGTGGAGACAGAATTCAGAATTTACTACAATGACATTGTGGATGTAATAATAATTTAAGAAAGCTAGATAAATTGTATTTCTCAACTGAAGAAGATTAAATGATAATTAAATACAAATAAATTTGGCATACACTGAGAATGCTGGTCATGGCAGAAAAGTCGAAAGGATTTGGCAATCCAGCAGCCTGTGCTGATGTGGCAGGCCGGCGGGTTGTTGGTGGCTGAGTTGACGTAGATTCGGGCTTCGAGCTCTTGGTCTCATCTAAACAATAAAAATAAAAAAAGCAATAAATAATCAAATTGTTAATGCAGTATTTCCATAAATAAAATATCGATCCTGAAATTCTCCAAAATTCTTGTCCACTCACTTACCGGTAGTAGCTTACATTCTTACGCTACTAATTGCTCACGGAATCTTATTCTGAATTTTGACATATAAAAAGCCTCTCGCTTAAATATCTAATAAGTCTCCTATAATCCAACCTACAATAAGATTCAATTCATCTAACATCCCTGACCAGGTTCCCGGTGTATCTCCACACTCATGGTGTCCGAATCCATGTCACCCGCTAGCTGCCTGGATAGCTACACCATGTGCATGCACCTCATAATTCAACATTCCCCTTCCTTCTCAGTTCTCACTACTCAGGTACTACTACGATCTACGAACGAAAGCAAATAGTAATACAAATTTACCTTGAGTAGCCATGAGAAGTTAATCTCTCGCTTTCTTTTGTTTGCTTTTGTGCTCGATCCGCTCTAAGAAAGAGAGAGAGAGAGAGAGAGGGGAGAAATAGTACGCGTCGTGCTATGAAACGAGGGGTTATGTACTTTACGTGCGAATGGAGAGATACTAAGACCCGAGACAAACGCTCTGGCAAGGTATCAAAAGATTTGCTACTGTTTTATTTAATGATTTAATGATAATAATAATCTCTATAATTCTATTAATTTATTGCTTGGGATTTTTGGATAGGAAGTGATAAGAGTTGTGAGGGTGTTATTGGTCTGGGTTGTCAGTTTCCACAATTCCATGGGGTCACAATTCACACGCTAGGAGAATGCTTTGCTGTCACCTGGCATGTGGGACCCACATTCCAACAGCCGACGGTTACTACGGACTGCAGTTTCTCGGTTAATTTTGATTTATTTCTTCCGAAACTTCTGGATTTCAACTGATTTTTGTGAAGGAACGAGGGAGAACTAAGATGTAATTTAAAAAGAAGACAAAAGCGGAGGGAGAAGAAACCCGTTAAAAGCCCAATATAGGAAATGGAGGAGGATCGTTGGATATTTCATATTAGATCAAAGCCCAAAACGATGAAAGAGGAAGATCACAATTCACTAGGCCTAAGGTATCTCGTAAGAGTCCGGATCTCCTGGAAATAAATCACAGGAATCTATTATTCCGATCTCAACCGTTTAAATTTTTTCATGCGCGAATCTTAATAAAGAATTTTTTCATACGGAACTCTCAACGAAGATCAAAGGTTGGAATCAGAATAACAGGTTCCTATAATTTCTTTGGAATAACAGCAGATTCATTTCCGGATCTCCTTGGGTTGAATCCGGATTATTGGATTAGAATTTGTGTCAATTCGATTCAAGTTAAAATCTGCGAGATTCATTAATATTTCGTGCCAAAACTGATCAAACGGTCCGTATACAAACTCAAACTATGAATTACTTCAGAGATCCAAATTTATATGGAAGGGAAGAGCTGAATGGAAAGCATATTTTCTTGCGCTGAGCAATTGGGATCTTTGTGATGGTCAAGCCCACAAATTAATTATCGGTTATTCATCCTAGCAGTTTATATAGCCTATAAATAAAATATTTGTTTTGTTAATAAACCCGACCATGCTCGGTCAGATTGACGTGTTATGCTGTTTCGTGTTGTTTGAAAAATTCAAGGAGTTATAAACGGGTGCATACAAGGATAGCATATGTCATTCAGATAGGGGTGCAAATGGATCGGATGATATCTGTTCGTATTGGAAAATTAGATATAGATATATGATATTTGAATATCCGTGCGGATACGGATACGGATATGGATATGATTTTAAATTTTAATTAATTGTATCTAAATAGTAAATATTTACCATATATTTTAGTATATATTATGAAAATATATATCTTGTATGTATATATCTATGAATATCCGATATTCAATCCGGATCCGTTTATTCAAATTCGGATTTGAGCTGAATTTGGAGCGGATTCGAAATAGATGCTTTGGTATGATGCTTCAATGCTTCGGAACGGAATCGGAAGAACTAACGAGTTCCGTATGTATACGTCTAATATCTAATTTGTATCCGTACGTATCCGTCTAATATTCATATCAAAAAATTAAAAACAGACACAGATATAATTTTACCACTATCCAATCAGTATCCGATTAGTTTGCACCCCTACATTTAGACACATCAATAAGTGTATGATCATGTCATGTCGAGTCTAAACTAGAAATATTATCCATGTATGTATACATTTTTAATGGCTAAAATTTAAAAAAAAAAAATGGAACATTATGGAAAATGTGCATGAGAAGTACTAAAATAAGAAATATTCTCAAACTTTGGAACAATATCTGTGAAATTTAAATAGCAGAATTTTTTTTTATAAATATTTGTATTTTCAATTAGATGAAAATCCTGAAAAATTCAAAAAAAAACGGCAAAGAAACCTTGAATACATAGACAGGAAACAATTTAGCGTGCTCAGAATTTGGGTCTAAATTTGCTTCAGACTTTTAGATTTTTCCACAAAATATCCGAAAGTCACGATTCACAGCACATCCCGTGCCGTGGAGCCATTCCATGTCCTTTTTGCCAAAATCCACAGTAAATCAGATACAAAATTTACAACTGCAGTTTGTGATGTTGAGCTAAAAAACCGAATTGTTATTAGAAAAGTAAAAAAACAAAAAAATAGCAGCATAACCAGATTGCATGAAACGGACGCAATCCTGTCATTCTATATTGGGATACCTTAGGTTGCAATTAGAAGAGTATATTTCTGTTTTCGTATTTTTCTTTGATTCTTTCTATTCTAGAAGTAAGAGATTTTGAGATTTTAGTTTTCCTTCTTTACTAAAGTTACGTTTGTCAAGAGACCTAAGGCCCTCAAAATTCTTTATTCTCTCTCCCACTATTACCAATGCTTAGCCCATGAAATTTCAATGGAAACTATGATCACTCTAACAAACATTGCATTTTTCCGCTTCAAAATGAATACGAGGCAAGGATACAACTTTATATCTACTGCCTTCATATTACTGGTAAGTGGTAACTAAGTATGTCCTTATAGATGTATTTATTATTTGATTTTTGCATATGAAAAACCGCAACTCGACCATAACGAATGTACAATTTGTCAGTTCATACCACACCAGATTAAGGTCTAGAACAAATATCAGATGCACAATGTCAAATTTCTTTTTCACAACTTGTCCAAAATTTTGTTTTCTCTGTTTAACTGACTAGTCAATTAAACAGTATTGATCCTTAACATCTCTATAGCAAAACAAAAAACCTGATTGTCAGGTTTTCATTCTACAACTATCCTTTGAGCTCAGATCCATAATTTACACTGCACTAAAACTTACCAGACTACAACGGAGGCACGCAGACATGAAAATTTAATTTAGTATACTTTATGCAAGCCAATATTAAGGTCAGAAGATATGGAGGAGAGTACAGGAAGCGACTGGTGCCACATGGCCTTAAATACTCTCTTCTGGTGCGCCTGTACTGACTGAGACGGCCCACGCCCTTGATACCTGTCACAGAAATTATATTGTCAAAAGCAGCAAACACACATCAATTAAAAAGAAAAAAGTAAGAAAAATAATAATAAGCCTAGAAAAATTAGGGTTTTGCAGGACATTTTTCACGAGATGGTACTACCCGAGCATATTGGCAACTGCTGAATGGGATTTGACTAGTCAACTCCACCTAGATTCGACCGATCCAACAGGTCAAGGATCAAGGGTTATAATCCAATCTGACCAGTTCAGTTCTTAATTTCTAATTTTTATCAAAGTGGAAATCTAAGCCTTCCAATTAACCCAAAATCTACAGATATTGAACGAAGAGTAAAACATATTCAAGCTGCAACCCAAGCATCACATTTGACACATTTGCATTCTGGGCCCATCGCTAAAGCAAAAATAAAGAATGAGGCTACAGTACTATGCATAGTGTACTTTGGTCCGTACTATGGATCCATATCTTTATTTTCAAAGTCTAAATAGTTGATCCAAACCGTTTATCATGATGTCCATCTGAAAATGTACTTGAGACCAAATTTTACATTTTTTAGAATTTGTTTACTATTTTTTTACATAGGTAAAAAATCACTACTTTCAAATGGTCTAGAATTTTTAGATGAAGTGATTTTGTACCTATTAAAAAAAATAGTACAAAAAAATTCTAAAAAATATAAAATTTGGCATCGAAGCACATTTTCGTATGGATATCATGTTGAGCAGAACGGATCAAGTGTTTGGACTTTAAAAATGAAAATATGCATCCATAGTACGGACCAAAGTGCGCTATGCATAGTACCATAGCCTCATTCAATCATTAAAAAATGGATACCTGATATCAAAGATGTGGATTTTTGGATCAGCGGTACCAGAGGAGAGATGCCAACCATCAGGTGACCATGATTGGTTGATCAGAGCCGACTGTGAGTCGCTGCTCACTTGCTTCCATCCAAACGAGTGAATCTCAGTTCGCCTCAACCTCAAATCATACAGGCCCAGTTGTTGCCCAGGTGCACTGTTCCAACAACCACATGACCATATTATTATTAACATTAAGCACCAGATCTGCTGGTATGTATGATTGTATCAAATTTCAACAAAATTCATGTTTATACCCCCTGCAAAATGAAAATTTTGTATACATGTGTAATATAATCAGATGTATTCATTCCCTTCCTTTGCCCTTTCATTAAAGGATGCCAAAGGTGTTTAACCTCTCAACCAGTTCTCACTAGATAAACGAAAGACAACGAAAGGGTAGTCTCAGTATTTCTTGAAGTAACTTAGGACAAGAAGCATCATTGATGATAAAATTTACTGTGTTAGAATGGTGTGCTTAGCAAAGCGTCATATTCCGAAGTATTGCACACGAACATTATCCAGATTTCACAATAAGCAAAACAATGACATTGTTAGCAAATTACACCTGGTAACCATATACAACGATCACATTATTTGCGAACTCAAAAGTGTGAGGCTATGTAATATGCATATTATGGATCAACCCGTGCTATGGATCCATATCTCTATTTTCAAAATTCAAACAAGCGATCGGAACGTTGAACATAATATTCATATCAAAATGTACTTGTAGAGCAAATTTTAAATATTTTAGAATTTTTTTACTATTTTTTTAGATAGGTAGAAAATCTTTGCTTTTGGATGGTCCAGAATTTTCAAATCAAGTGATTTTCTACCTATCTACAAAAATAGTAAAAAATTCTAACAATATAAAATTTAAAATGCAAGTACATTTTCATATGAAGATTATGTTGAATGGTTTGGATCGACTGTTTGAACATTTAAAACAAAGATATGAGCCCATAGCGCGGGCCGTTTTATAATATGCATATTACCATAGCCTCACTCAACTCAAAATCACAAGGAAAATAATAAAATCAACTTACCCTGACTGGACCAAGTACAAGTTGAAATCACATGGGTTTGGAAGCACGCTCATGCACTTGTACTCAATTTGGTGCCTAAAATCTGATCGACCGGCCAGCAAATCAAACCCAATTATTCTTTTATCAGCACCAACTGACAAGACGATCTTTTTGTGTTTCAGCGCAGATAAACCCATGACAGCTGACGAGTGCATGTCGCGATGCACTGACTTGTGCTTGTATGAAAAATTGCCATCACCTTCTTCATCACGCCATAGTATGACCGAGTGGTCAGACCCACCCGTCAGGAAGCAAATGTTGTCCTCCCATGGTGTGAAGGTAACGCTGTTTATTAGACCCTTGTTGTGTGGCTTTGCTTCTAAGTAAGAGACTTTTTTCTGATTCTGGAAATTAACATACAATCACAAGTTAGGTTTCTTAAACATAAATTTTACAATTAGGTAAGTATAATTATGTTACGTATCATGTTTACCTTTAAAAACCACAATATATAATGCAAAACAAGAAGTACCATGGACAAGACATTGAAACTAAAGAAATACAGAAAAATTGTAAAACATCAGAAACAACCATAGTTATTTATTTATTTTAACAGAATTCCAAACTACCCTTTCTTTGCTGTTGTTGGTCTATTAATCAAGTCAAACATACCAGGAGAAATTGATCTAGTTATCAATGGTTTTATAATGGTTTCTCTTTCTTCTTTTTTGAAATAAATTAGGAAAGAAGAATAATGCACATGTGGAATTTTCCCTGCATAGGTCAATTGTTTGAACTGTGATGAAACCCACCTTTTCATTACAATATAACTCTCTTAAACAGCAAGAAGTCAAGGTACAGAAAATCTACATTCCGCCGAATGCCATTGAAGTCAAAGTACAAAAGAGCAATATTTTTGTTCTGGATCTTCAGTTTTTATACGAATATTTTAGTGTTGGGATATTGTACATTGGAAATTAAAGAGGCTGTTTTAATTCGCACCCATATTTTGCGATTTAAAAGTCCAAATAGTCGATCCGAACCGTTCAACATGATCTCCATATTAAAACGTGCTTGGTGACCAACTTTTGCATTTTTTTTAAACTTCTTACTATTTCTTTAGAAAGGTAGAAAAACATTGTTTTTTTAAACTTCTTACTATTTCTTTAGATAGGTAGAAAAACATTGTTTTTTTATGGTCCCGAGTTTTCTGAAAAAAGGTGATTTTCTACTCATAACAAAAATAGTAAAAAAAAAAATCCAAAAAATCTAATATTTGGTCTCCAAACACATGTTAATATGGAGATCATGCTGAACGGTTCGGATCAACTATTTGAACTTTATCGCAAAATATTGGTGCGAATTAAAACATCCTCTTTAATTCCCAAAAGCACAATAAGCCAACTCAATATGTTATATGCCTAATTAAAATTCTACCCTCGCAAGGAAATGAAGATATGCATGACATTTTAAGTAACCCATTAATATTGCACCAAATACTATTGATATGCTCATCAGGACATCACATGAAGAAATATACAAACCCTAAATTAACCATTTTCTCATTGACACAATAGTAATGTTAGCTCAAGAAATGCAGCATGTACTGCAAAAGAAGATGCAATTTGTACATGCCTACTTACTTCGTTGCTCTTGTTGAGATCTAAAATGGAGATCTGACAGTCACCGGCATCACCACTATAGACAGAAACAATAGTGTCTCCATCTGGATGCCATGCAATGTCTTCAGGCCATCGCCTATGTTTTGGCGATAGACAATCTGTTGTGCTAAGTAATGAAGCAGACGGCCTGTCATTTTACATACATAAAAGAAAATTATATTGTCATTGATATACAATAATTGATAATACAAAAGAGTGAGGCTATGGTACTATGCATAACCCAGATTTGCTCCATACTATGGATCAATCTCTCCCTTTTCAGAACCATTCAACATGATCTCCATATGAAAATGCACTTGTATCTAATTTTACATTATTTTACAAATAAAATTCTATTGTATAGATAGGTACAAAATCACTTGATCTAAAAATTCTAGACCATTTAAAAGTAGTGATTTCTACCTATCCAAAACAAAATAGTAAAAAATTCTAAAAAAAAATGTAAAATCTAGTCTTCAAGTACATTTTCATATGGAGATCATGTTGAACGGTTCATATCGACTATTTGAACTTCGAAAGCGCTATGCATTGTACCATAGCCTTACTCAATACAAAATGTTTAGTTCTCATAAAGGATGAGGTGGCCTTTATGTTATCTTTACTGCAGAGTTCTAGAAAGAAAGTTAAAAAGAGAACACGATTAAAGAAGTAAAATAAGAACCTTACATTTTAGCATTAACTTGCCAAAATTTTATCAGCCCATCTAATGCACTGCAAATCAAAACAATAAAAATCTTAACAGATATGTACAAAATCATTCCAATGAAGAACATAAATAAGGGTATTATTTCCCTTATCTCAAAAGCCCATATAGTATTGTAAACACAATAATGCACACCTACACGCCTCTGCTACATGCTTTTAGATTTCCACATTACCCCAACTCCTTTCTCATTATTTTAGTCATATCAGTGATGAAGGGTGAGTATAAATGACATTTTTGAAGTAAATGGGAATGTTGAGTTGAACAAATGCCAATCTTTGTAAAATATTATGAGCATTTCTGATATTTTGTGGGGTTATATAGGATATCTCAATTTTTGTGAAGCTACACATCTAAGTTTGACCCTTTGCAAATGGGAAAGGGGCACACCTGGTAACAAAGAGATTATCATTGGTGGGGCACAGTTCAAGACACCTCATCTTCCTTTTATGATCACTGGGAATAATAATAGTGTTTCCAAACTCAAGTATGATCGGTTTAGAAGACCTCTTCACACTTGATATCAAATCCTGGTGCTCCTTCTCCTCTGTGCAACCACAACAAAATCATCATTATCTCTTACCATTTTCATTTTGATATTAATAATGTTAAAAGTAGTACATTACAACATTAAATGCTATGAAAGAAAGAATGCACAGCTAGTGTTAGCAGAAAAAAAAAAGTATGACAACATGTGCAAGCACTATTAAAATGCAAATGCATAATTTAAAGGCACAAATATATGCACTAGCTTCTTAACAAAATGTACAGGAATTAACTTTTAATGACACAATTTGCATGTACTAAATCTACACAGAAGAACGATCATGCACAAATTTCCAACAGTAAGATGTATGTGCAATAACTTCAATTATTAAATTTACATCCATTACCTTGCTTTTTACTAAACAGCAAAATGACAAGGGAAAATATTAAAATTTAAAGCATATAGGACAACATACAATACGCTCCAATATCCAAAATTTGTCGGGTAGTATACAAAAGTTTCACAATGAATCTTCTCACAAATATCAAGGCCCAAAACTTAAGAAATTACGTCATTTTTGTTCACCTATTTTTCTCTTTGGTTGTTTCTCTTGTTTTCTCTTTTCACTCATTGCGTCCGCTGAATTGGATTGCCCTGAAGAGGATGAAGAAGGGTGGTGTGGATTGGCCTTAGAAGCTTTGACAGGGACGACAGGCTGCGACCTCGACTTTAAATTTGAATTTGAGTTTGATTGGTTTTGGTATTTATTTCTGGATTTGAAAAGAGAGAGCTTGGATTTAGACTCGCTGAGTCTCTTCTCAGCCTCTTCCAACTGGAAAATTTGGAAAATATTCAACATTCAAATAATGGCAGTTGTTTCAATAAATTAAAGCAAAAAAACAATGCAGTACCGTGCTGGACTGATATGCAGTAAATTTACGGGAAGACATTATTGTCAGATACACAAAAACAGTGAATATGCATGTCTAGAAAGTTATGTTAATTAAATTTTATCTTTAAGTGTTGCTTACCCAGCCACAACAACAATTTTCATTTCCTATGAATCTTCTCGGAATATGCTATGTGATTGCCATTTTAATAATACCCAAGGAAAAAAACACTGAATCAACACAGTAATGAGTAAAATTAATTGGTATAGGTTCCACAAGCAAGCCCCTTTAACTTGCATAGTACCACCCAAAAATTACTGATCCCTAATTCCATGGTAATATTCAATCAATTTTGCATATCCCCCTCACATAGACGCTATTAATACCTAAAACAATCCAATTTCATTAAGAAGGGAAAAAAAAAAAAAAGGTAATACCTTTCGAGCTTATTTATCAAGTGAGGCATGTCAAAAGTAGACATAGGAACTGAATTTAGGGGTGCATGTCAAAACGAGAGGTTGCTAAATCAAATTAATGGTCGACTAATTAAAATTTACCATTGATTGATAGTGAGCTAGCTTCTGTTTGATTGTTACCACCTCCTTGCCTCGATGCTCGACCAAAGCCATAAGCCCCTGCTCCTCCTCGCATGCCTCATCACGCGCTTGTTGGCTCGCCAAGCGATCACCATTGGCATGTCGTACGGGCGACTGCTCCGACGCTGGCGCGTTCAGCTTTGGCTTCTTCGATAAGGGGCTCGCCATGGCTGATTATCGATCAAATTAATAAAACTAAATTAAGGGGCTAATATGAAAATGTATATTTGCTTCTACTGGAGAGAATGAGAGAGATGCAGAGGCCTCTCTAATTCTTACTCCCTCAAGTCAGGACTCGAAAGAGAGGAGCTTTGCTTATGTGGTTTCTTCTTCTAATCAAGAAATAAATATAAACAAAAAAGGGAAATAGCAAGCTGAGCCTTGAATTCTTGAAAGCAACGACACTCTTCACAACATACTTCGTCACACGTAATTATATACGTACTTTCACTTCGAGGTGCCAAAAGCAAAATAGCGCAGTTTTCGATAGTTTCGAATCTTTCGATACCGTCGTTAATTAATTATTTGTAAAAGGACGTAAATTCTAATCGTGGAAAAATTGTTTGAAAGTGTTTTATTTGGGAAACATGGAGAAGATCTGAAGATGAGAGATAAAAATACCGTGTTAGGACTTAAACCGGTTCGGTTCTGCAACCTAGACCGGAAATTACTGACATGCGACCCACAGTAAGTAGTCCTAATTAATACAGTACGAAAAGAGTCAAACGAATTCTCTCATTGACCAGACCATTAGCGGGATTGCGAAACATCTGGTGCACGGGTTCAGGCTTTGACGATGAGAAGATAATTTACACCCACTGACCTGTGGGGCCGACTGGTTCGCTTTACCTGAACCGACCTTGTTTAGTTTTTCAAAAAAGTTATGGATCGCTTACTATAATTAAAAATAAGAGGGTTCAACAGTCTTCCTTTTTATTATTTTCATTATTCTTTTATTTATATAACTTAAATAACTTAAATATCAAAATATAACCGTGAAATATAATTCATATCAATTTTTAAGCACAGATAAAATATTTATGGTATTTCAAGTTTGCTTTAATTTTATCGAAAATATATAATTTTGCAAAAATAATTTACAAAAGTATATTTATATGGATAATTTTTGTACATTGATTTTTCAAACAAATATTTTATTTAAAACATAAATATTTTTTACTTGTAGAAAATATAATATTTATCACATCTAACAGTTATATTTTAGCATATAAGTTTGTAAAAAAAAAATTATAAAAAAGGTAAAAAGTGAAGACATGATTGAGAATTTGAGACATAGAAGTTGAGTTATTTGGACCCTCGTTGAAAATCATCTCGTAAATTTTGACCAAAATCTTAAAAATTTATTGAAATTTCATATTTACAAATTGGCTTAGTTTTACTTAGAATCAATAGCACAAATTATACCAAAAATATGCAAACTAACAAACGTTAAATTGGAAAAAAATTTGACGTTAGTTGCATAATTGCAAAGGAAAAAAAATCGTTTGCAACTATAACATTTATGGTTATTTGTCAATTTGAAAAAGGCATAATCTGTTGTTGCATCAAAAGACATGTTGTCGCATCAAAAGCCATGCGACCGCATCGCTAGTTGTGTAGACTGCACATCCTCTGAAAAGATAGTTTTTTGATCTCTGAAAAGGTATTTTTTTTTTAATTACAAATTTCAAAATCAGTCTATTAATGATTTGAAATTTGCCTAAATTATTTTATATATTGATGGACCACACCATATTAATAAATTGTCTAAGAGGAGAGTTCAAATGTCTTCATTTTTTGCGCCTCCATTATGCCTCCATTTTTAATAACTTTGATAACTCAATATTTAAAACTTAAAAGTTAAAATTAAATCATTATATTTGATTTATATTATTTTCTCTATGTACTCATAGGAAATTATCACATTTTAATTTTGTTTCTATGTAGATTAATAAGTTACAAAATAAATTTCTGCCAAATAAAAATAAAAAAGGATTTAACCAACCTATTTCAATTGACTGATTCCAATTCTAATTTTACAAACCATGGTTATAACAAAACCAGGTTTCACATCTGATATCATGGCCATCAACGGGCCACCAGTTCAATGATCGAACCGAGCGCAAGTCGGGTTTATTTTCTCAATTTGAGAGTCACATATCAATTCAGGGGGGCACTGTTAAATGTATGCATAGTGACAAATGAATAATTTGGGTTCGGTTCAGCAAGGTGAAAAATTCGTGATTCGGGTATAATTCGGATATAATTCGGAAATAATTTGGTATAACAAAAAAGGAAAAAAAAAAAAAAACCCTCAAAAAAGTCCCTCAAAAAATAAATTTTATACAAATACATAAAAAGTTATGCACATTAATGAACACAAATTAATAACAATAGAAGATCCCACTTTGATATTAACAATTTGCCAATTTGCAACTTTATAAATGCAGTGGATCCCACAGCTGCAAATCCACGTGATATACTCAAAGCCCAATACGAAATTATTTTCTCTCTCCCGCGCGAAATTGCGCCGAATTGTTTTGAAAGAAACGTGAATTAAACGTTAAATTCGTATAATTCGCGAATAAATCGCGTATAATTCGTTTAACTCGCAAATTGCCATTTAATCCGCCGTTCGGTTCGCCAATGACTCAGATCCGAATAATTCGCAAACCTTGTCACTATGAATGTATGTACCTTTTCCATAGCGGAATGAATGCTAAAATGATATTTGTTGTTTTTGTCTTTCCTTTTTGTCTTGGTTTAACTGTGTTTCGCTTTCACAAAGCAATTGATGCAAATTTCATTCGTTTGTTTTCAAATCAATTTCATTCTTTTGTTAGTTTGGTTAAACTGTTAAATGTCTCACGTTAGCTGCATGCCTAATTATTATTTGTTTGACTTCCAAGAGATGTCACAATGGGTGCAAACGGGTCAGATATTATCCGATTGTATCTGAGTTCGTATCAAAAAATTAGACACGAATATCCATGCGGATATAGATACAAATATGATTTTAAATATTAATTATCTATATCTGAATATAGATATATACTATTAATTTAATATATATTATGAAAAAAAATTATGTTATTCATTATTATAAAAAGCGAATATATGTATTTGTATCTATTTAATATCTGATTGGCATCCGTATTCAAAAAAAAAAATGGATATGGTTTTACCATTATGCGATCCCTTTGCACGTATCTGATTTCTTTGTTTGAAATAAAAATGATTTTATTCTTTAGGATGTGCAATCTTTTTAAACTAAATGTAAATTTAGGGTCTGTTCAGATGTCACGGGATTACATGGGGTAGGATTTGACGAGAGTGGGAACTCACTTTTGAAAAAGGGGACCCCACAAGTATGGGCACATTGAGAATTGATTATGAGAATGTGCTAAATTGAGTGTTCGGTTGTACCGTAAAATTAGTTATGGAAAATCTTATTTTTCTTTCTATATTGTTTGATATTATACAATTTTATTTATTAATAAATTATCAATAATACAATTAAATAAATAGATTAAATAATAACATAAAATTTCTTATAATATTATTTTATAAAATATATATATTTTTTATAATTAAATAAGAAGTATTTGACAATATGGAACATGTCACACCCCAAACTAGGAATTCTGGATTAAGACGTGATCAACCTCGCCTCGTGCTTAATTGATCATTAAGCACGCAAGGCTAAAATAAACCAAATAATAAATCTAGCAACAGCGGAAGCATAATAATATAAAATATCAGCATCAGTCACATAGCAAATAAATAAACATACACATACATAACATATAATTCGATCCATCTCGAATCCAAGTAACACCATCTATAGAAGGGGATACATGATCTATCGAGCCCGTATACATAACACAGGAAATACGGGACTCGTAAACCTAATCAAAAGCCTAACCCTTACTAGGTCAAGTGGTATGGCCCTCGGGGACAGCTCCTGACATCTCCTGCTGCGGATCGCCAGAACCTGTACCTAAAACCCACGAAACAACTTGTGGGTGAGCGACGAATCGCCCAGTATGTGACCCAGAATTATCCCCTCAGGGACCCTCTACGGTCAAAGCACTTTTATTTATAAAATAAACGCAATTGAAAATATGCACGTGTGAACCTATATTAATATCTAATATAATTTATAATACTTTGAATTATGCCATGATGCGATTATTCTTTTATGCCAATATGCGGAATAACCCAAAATAAAATTAAGATGTAATATCGGATATAAATCAAATCGGAATCCAGTACTCCTTGCACTGTGTGCCCAAATACAATAATAATAATAATAATATGGATAAAGTGAATCACCCAGTGCCATGTCAATAGGATCAAAGGTCATAACAACCGATGGTTATATCAAATCTAGTGTGTCATCTCGCCTAACGATTCATCACCCAAACATATCCAATAGGAGAAATCATACAATGCAGGTCGTAAGAAGTTAATCTCTTCTCTCATGAGTAGGAGAGAACTCCACCGTTTGGCTAGTCCAATAGGTACACCGCGCATGATTCCACAAGGCTCGAGACCGGCTGAGACCGGCTATGAGTCCGGTCATTGGGTCCGATGTGAGCCCGACACAACCGTAGGCTCCCGTTGACCCCCATTGACTCCCGTAGCTCCCGTAGGCTCCCGTAGCTCTACCGTGGAATCCGTTCTAGGCAAGATAGCTCCTAATGTAGGGAAGGAATAAATCCCGAATCGTATCATGCTACAGAACTCGAGATCGGAACTGCTCACGTCAAATAGTAAAATGATCGAAAAAGGGTATATATATCAAAGTGTATATATATAGTATAATCCTAAAGCCATCCAAGGATCAAGTGATCCTCAGCTCAGTGGCTGTCCCATGCCAAGTGACACCAAGACAGAACGAAGTCACTCGGCTCTGCTCAGCTCTCACCAATGCATGCGTATGCATGTAATATAATAATATATTGTCTCCACGAGAAGAAGACAAACTAATATCCTAATATTCTAATAGTATAAATAATATAGTATTACTTAATTACTCTACTCCTACAATACAGTAAATTCAGGTTTTTCAGGGCTTATGCAATTCTACCTATAGTGCAGAAAAGGATAAACATGCTCTACAGTTTTAATGCAACTACTTAAAATAAAGTGCGGATGTCAGGTCAGATGGATCGACTGGTAAGAGTACGCCCACGAAAGAAAATAATTCAGATATCCCACACCTGAGAGAGCTGGAGTCTCTGTCGCTAAGAATCAGCGTACTCCACGTATGCTCCGAACTGCGGGTCAGTCGGATCAGCCCACGGGTCGGATTCGTACAGAGTCGACTAATCTGTGATCACGTAATTTAAACTAATTAAAATCTATGCTAATTTTATTCTAACCCTTGTCCCAGTTAATGTGTAAGTTAATTTCTCGATTATTTCGATTTAATAAATATTACCGATTCAATCAGTCTGACTGATTCGGTTAGTCAGATATTAATTATTACTTTCATGCCATCGAGCTTAGTATTAATCTTAATTTATAAGTTTGTCAGATATTGATCATTCACTTTAATTTTTAAGTTATTCTAATTTTAATTCTAAATAATTTATAGTCTTAATAATTTAATTTGAAGATATATTGCTTGTAGAAATTTAATGTTGAATTATTCGCAAAATTAATTGTTCGTGAGCTATGATAACTTTCAACGTGTCTTACCTAATAATATATCGTAAATACTTATCTATTTGATTTATTTTAACTTAACTCTAATTAGTTTAATACATTTTAGTTATTATATAAGTTAGATACATAATTTGTTTATAACATTCTAAAAATGAAATGTTTATCTATTTTACGCGTTTTTAATTATTTCTACTAAGTCGCACAATTCGCTATTTATTACCATTCTAATTTTACCATTTATTTGTCGTTTCGAATCTAAGTACAAAAGTATTATTTTTCGTTGCTAAATAAATTGGTCCTTTAATAATTAACAACTGAGTCTTTATAAAAGTTTTGAAAAGTTTAACAATTTTATTTAAAATTCGTTTATTAGACTTTTACTTTAATTTAAAGCGTGGGGTATTTTAATTTGGTTTGTTTCGAGATCATACAGGTGTCCAATTGGGTTATTATAGTATCTGCTCAAATTATGTTATGAGCTATCATCGAGGCATCAAGACCTTGGACGGTATAATCATTTCCCGAGCTAATTTAGATTTACGTAAGCATCCGATTTTTATTCGATTCCTTATCAAACCTAAATTTTTAAAGCCACGTTTAATCCAACAATTACGCCTTTGGGAAAAAATCCCAATACCATAATCTTATCTCTCTTTTTTTATTTTTTTATTTTTATTTTTTTATTTTCAATTCTGCCAAGCCCAAAAATAAGGGCCCAAGCCTCTTTCTGATTTTATTAATAAATTCAGATCAGGCCCAGTATAATTAAAGCCCACATCCTTATTTATTTTATTATTTCATACTAGGGCCTAAGCCCAAAAATAATTACAGCCGAGACTAGTCAAGAAAATGGGCAAAACCCACTTTTAAATTCGCATTTGCGTAATACCCCTAAATTATTTAATTAGCACCAAGGGTTTAAAATATGCAAAAACACCCTTAATTTATTTATATTCACAATCAAGCCCCTATCAGGTCAAATTCATGTACCAGTGGCTACACTGGGCTGGTACCAGCACCCTCACAAGTCAAACAACACACCATACACGTTCACAGCATAAGCACAGAACAAAATAGCTACAAGGAAACCACCAAAGGTAGCACCAACATAACAACCAAGCAATACAACAACACAACATCATAACCACACGCACCAGACAAGCTACGGCAAGCACAAGGCATGATAGAACATGGTAACAGGTCAGATCAGAAGGGGTATCAATAAGGCAGTGCCTTTGCCGGAAAAAACAACAACCCGCGCAATGACAATTTCAACAAGTCAACGCACTCAATCAAGACACAAGATCGACAATTTAGAGTTGAGTTTGAAACAATTACCCGGAATAGCAAGCAACAGAGAGGGAGGTGGAAAATGGCCGACACCAAAGAAGCACCTTGCTTCTCAGCCGTCACACCAAAATTCAGCAAGCACCGAGAAATCAGAAGCACTGCAGAGGCAGTGCCAGAATGTGCCCGTATTTCAACCGAGAGACAACAACGTACCGAGTTTCTCAAAATCACAACAATCTCTCAGAAATTTGGATATTCAGCACTCAATTAGAGGGAAAACAGAAATGATGGGTTTGAATTCTCAACACATGAGCAAGAGAGAACCAGAAAAACCAAGGAGAGAGGTAGAGGGGGTTTATATACCCGGAAAAATGAGAGACCACACGCAATAGACAGTACGGCCAGCTGACAACGGAAAAGTAGCGACGACTCTCGCCGTTTCGCAATAAATTCGCCTCAAAGGGGCGTGGGCGCTCTGACATCGGACGGGACAACGCGAGAGAAAGAGAGCGGGAAATCAAACCCGGATGCCATCTCCAAAAAGGAGATGAAAAGAGAGAAGGAGCACGGGGGTGGGGTCGGGCTGTCAGGCATCGAAAAGGATGTGGGCTCGTCACTGCAGCGACAGAAGAGAGGAGACGAGGCTTTGCCTCTGTCTTGCGCAAACAAGAGAGGAAAGGGACGAAGAGGGTGAAAATCTGGCGGACCCGAATTCTTCATCTAATTGGGTTTAAGTTCATATTTTAATTAATATAACGTGCTTCAAGATTGGTGCAAGCTTAAGGATCCAATGGTTAAAAGAATTGAATGGTTTAAGGCACTTGGGCGGACCCGACAAAATTTATCAAATTTGGTTAAGCATGAATTCGTTTCAAATTGAATTGAGCAAAGGGATGAAGGATGGCTTTGGGATTCGTGCTAGATAAATATTAACGGTTTAGAATTGACAGAAAATTGGCACGGTATCTGTTTTGCAATTATTTAACAGACAATCATCATTTATTTATTTATTGTTATGAAATAAATGTGAACAAGCATAAAGAAGAATAAGCAAAATAGAGATGAAAAGATTGCAATCTCTTTATTCATACATTTCTCATGTGTGTACAATACAATATTACAAAGCTTCTGTTTATAGGCTACAAATTGTAAATGAAAAATTTCATCTAAATAAATGGAGAAATAAATTCCAATAGTAGTGGCCATCAATTCTAATTGTAGTGCATGGAGTAGTGGGGATAGTGGGGAATGAATGTTGGGAGTTATGGACATCCACATTAATATTTTATTCATAACACTCCCCCTTGGATGTCCATTACATAAGAATATGCCTCATTAAAACCTTACTAGAAAAAACCCTATGGGATAAAAATCTAGTGAAGGAAAAATAGTACAATATTCTTCTAAATACGCAACTACAGCCTTACCAGGAAAATCCAATGGGAAAAACTATGGTTAAGGAAAATATAGTGCATATTAACTCCCCCTCATGACAGCATCAATCAAGACCTTTAAATCAGCGAACTCCAATATTACGAACTAGCTTTTTGAATATTACAGTAGGGAGTGCATTAGTGAATAAATCTGCTGGATTTTTCACTTGAACGGATTTGCTGAACATTAATAACATTATTCTTTTAGATATCATATGTGAAAAAGAATTTTGGTGAAATATGTTTTGTTCTATCTCCTTTAATGTATCATTTCTTTCATTGAGCAATACATATAATATTATATTCATATATGATCTTCAGGATCATTTCTCTAAAAGACAATCTACATGTTTGACAAATGTGTTAAATCACAGATCTTAACCAAACACATACTTGACTTGCTTTTGTGTACTGCTAAATTTTCTCATAGGTAGCGAAATATATGTCAATATCTTCGCGTGAGAGAAGAACTATATTTTGCTAATAAATTTACTATAAATGATATATCGTGTATTGTATGCTCATCAAGATAAGTGCTCATAT